>CM053763.1:62515093-62539169 GCA_028658305.1 Pachyuromys duprasi | reverse complement strand
CTGGCATACATACATATATAACATACAGACACAGTCAGATAGACACATACATAGAATTGCTTGTCTGAGCACCTTGCAGTACTTTTCAAATGTAGGTATAATACAGTTTTTAAAGCACTTATTTTGTGGGGCCTGGCATGGTGATAGACAACTTTGATTCCGCTGGGGGAGGGTGCACAGGTGGAGCTCTGTGAGTTAGAGGCTAGCCTAATCTACATATTGAATCCCAGGACAGCTAGGGTCACACAGAGATACTTTGTGGGGGTGGGGAGTGAGGGGAGGTGGGGGTGGGTGAGGGGAGTACAGAAAGACATACCAGGGGCTGAGGTCTAGCTTAGTGGCTGAGAGTGCTCGCTGTTCTCATCTGGTTCCCAGCACCCACATTTGGCAGCTCACAACCACCTGGAATTCCAGCTCCAGGGCACACCTCTTCCGGCCACCAAAGGCATTCACATATGTCCATACACTCACACATAAATTACATTTAGAAAATATAAGTAGAAAAATACACTTTTCTTTTTTGTGTGAAACTGAGGAGCCCAGAGTTTAAGCAGTGTTCTACTACAAGGCTTTATTGCTATCGCCCAAATCTACATACACTGTCAACTTGAGAGGATCTAGAATCATGTAGGAGGCAAACCTCTGGGAGGCACCATCCCACAGGCTGCTCTTGGACTTACTAAAAAGGAGGAAGCGGGCTGAGCACCTGCTCCATCTGTTTCCTGCCTGCAGATGCCTCAAGCTCTTGCTGTATGATAGCCCACTCTAATGTGCCAACAAGGCGTGAGCACCAGGCTGCCCTCCCTTATGCTCCTCTTGCCAGGTATTTGTCATAGCACAAAAACAGCAGCAGACACTGCTGGCCCACTTCAGGGCTCAGTCCTCAGGGACCTGCATGGAGACCTGACTGATCTGGTCATCTGAACACACCACACAGTGACATGCTGGTCAAAGCTAAAAGAGGAAGAATGACTCTAGCAGGAACAACATCCCTCATATGTGCCTATCTGCCTGAAATGAGCACTCTGCACAGGACACTGTTGGGCAGAAAAGCTCTGATTTAAAACCTTTCTACTTCTATTCAGTTGCTTTTTCAATAATAGAAGGTCAGGGTCAGTCAAGTCTAGCATTTGAGAGTGAGCGGGCAAATGTTAAGGCTGTAAAATAAGGAAGACTCATGCTTCCACGAGGCTACTTCTTCTCTTCCAGACTTCCGTGACCACTGATCCTTACACAATCATTTTATCTCTGTTCTTATCTCTCCCTTCTTCCTACCAAGTACTCAATACCTATCTGAAATCAGTTGGATTGTTGAGCAGAAGCTATCAGAGTCTAAGCACCGGTTAGTTACTTATAGCTTTTGAACTTTTTTTTTGAAGACAGGATCTCTATTTGCTCTGGCTGTCCTAGAACTCACTATGGAGACCAGGCTGGACTCAAACTCAGAGACTGCCCACCTCTGTCTCCCAAATGCTGAGATTAAAGGCATGTACAACCATTCCTCGCCCAGCTTTTGACCTTTTAACCAAAACTGATCTTGATCTTCCCCTCATGGCTTAATAGCCCATTCTCTCTCCCCTTTCCTTTGATCTGCTGTATATATACAAATATATTTGAAATAAACAATATAACCTTGCTCCAAAAACATCGGAAAATACAGTATTTAAATCAACACAGAGCATGACACAATTCCTCCTGCTCTTAGAGGAAGGATAGGGCTTTGAATTCTTGGTCAAATGTTCCCTAGCCTTTGGCTACATTCTCAGGATGGCTTTGCCCTGTAAAGACTTGGATGCAAGGCCTGCCCTTTCTCTTAGGAGACTGGCTTCCTCAGCACTCTGGTGAGCCTGTGTGTGTTTCAGTAAAAAGTGGCTAATGAAGAGCTTCAGGCCTTCTCGCAACACTCCAAGCTTTGGGTTGTCAGCCACTCTGAAAGAGAATTGGAGACACAGTCAGGGAGGGGCTTGTTTTCCAGATCTCAGTGCCTAGTACCTCAAGAAGCAAGGCAAAAATCTACTTTTAGGCATTTGTTTTTTTGGATGACGGGATAAAGCCCAAGGTCTTGCATAAGACAGGATAAGTGCTCTGCTACTGAGATACCCCAACAGTGTCCCTAATTTAAGAAAATCTCTATTTTTAGGCAGAGACTTGCTATTCTGTCTAAACCAGTATTAAACTCCTAGACTCAAAGAATCTTCCTTAGCTCAACCTTGAGAAAAGCTGTAACCACAGGACTGTGTTACACCTGGTTCTTTTTTTAAGGGTAGCCCAGAGTGGCCTCAAATTTGCAACCCTATTGCCTTGGTTTCTGAGGTACTAGGATTACTGGCACATTTGCCATAAATGGTCACACCCAGCTTATTTATCTATCTCTCTACTCATTTAATTATTTATCAGCCTATCTATCTATTTATTTGTGAGATTGGTTTGTTTTGTTTTTCCCTGAGAAAGGGTTTCTCTGAGTCCTGGGTGTTCTGGAACTTGCTCTGTAGACCAGGTTGGCCTCAAACTCAGAGAATCACTTGCCTATGACTCTCAAGTGCTGGAATTAAAGGTGTGTGCCACCACAGTTTAGAGTTGTGAACTACAACCCCCAGCTTCCACAGAAGAACTTCCTGAGGGATAGGGAGGAGGCTTCTTGGGCTCAAGTTCCAGCACTTCATTCGAAGAAAATGAAATGGCCCAAGAAACGGTTCAACATATCTACTTATTATAAATCATTGTTCCGTATTAGGCAAGTCTTGCCATTTCTTCAATCTAGTGCATGGATACTATAACTGAGAATTAGGACTAACGGTATAGTAGGCATAACGCTGGCTTTCTGAACAGCAGTGAGATGGGAATAACCTCCACGCTGGCTCAAACAGCAATCTCTGGCTTCCCCTACATCTCATTGGGAACACGGCACACACCTTGAAAAAATTAAACCCAGGTCTTCTTCTTCTGTCTCCATCAGCAGCGCAGCCAACACTCTCCGTAGGAAGTGGACTCTGGGTTTATCCAGCTCACTGAATTCAACTACCTAAGGGTCAGGAGATAGGAAAACATCATCATGATGATATATTTTACCATGATTTGTGACCCTTCCTGCTCTCTGCAACACTGGCTGTCAGGAGCCTACTGCTGGCAACACATAATGCTGATGGCAGGCCGGGCTGGCTCCCAGACTGTGAACTACATGGTGATGGGAACCAAAGCTACTAGGGATACACACTTCTAAACGTGGGATTTAGTTTGTAGAGGAGAAACACTTTGGACTTTTCTTCCAAAATTTTGGGTGTCTTTCTCTAAAACCTCTATCTGTTTTGACTTGTGTCTGACCTCCATGACCTCTTAAATGGCATGATCACTTTTCCTTTTCTTTTACAGGCAGCTGCTGAGGTTTTAAATAATGTTAATAAAATTGCTCTTGATCTAAAAAAAAAAAAAAACCTTCCAGAGGATAGAGTATGGTAACAAGGTACTGCCCAGATAAGCTTGAGCTATGCCCACATATAGTCTGCTTGCAGATACAGGCAAAGGATAGCAAAAAAAGCCTGGGAACAAGGATAAACACCACATTAAAGAGTGGCTCAGGGCTGGAGATGTTCCTCCAGCGGTTCTGAGTTCAATTCCCAGGAACCACCCGGTGGCTCGCAACCATCTAGAATCTGATGCCCTCTTCTGGCATGCAGGTGTACATGCAGATAGAGCACTCATACATAATATAAACAAAATCTTAAAATAAAAAGAATGGCTTCTCCTGCCTGGCTTGGTGGCACATGCCTGTAAACCCAACATATGGGAAGGCAGAAGTAGGTGAAGCTCTTTGAGTTCAAAGCCAGCCTGGTCTTCAAAGTGAGTCCAGCACAGTCAAGGCTACATCTGGAATTAACTAAAATTCCGAAATGGAGGGCACACCTGTGAGGGACTCTTTTTTTGTGTGCATAATTTGAAGTAGCAAGATGTACTTCTAATCAGGATCCTGACTATACTTTTTTTGGAAGCCTATATAAGACAAGGAAGGAAGCTTTTGCTCTTTGCCTGTTTGCTCTACCTTGCTAGTAAGCCCATTCCTTCACTGGCATTGGAATCTATTTCTTCCATATTCAGTGTATATTGAAGACTAGCTGAGACATCCAGCCTCATTGACTGAGTAACTACTGGATTCTTGAACTTTCTATTCAGCCAGCCATTCTTAGATTAGCTAGACTGCAACCTAGACTCCTTCTTCCTCCATATATATATAAAATATATATATATTTTTTTTCGTTCTGTAAGTTGTTACTCTGGAGAACCCTAATACAAGCCCTATCACCCACAACTGGCTCCTACCCCACTTCTTATAGTCATAAGGAAGTTGTGAGCAGATACTGTAATGAAAAGCATGACGGAAAAATACACACAGGACATAGGAGGCTGCACTGAAGACCAGCAATGTCACAGAAGGACTCTGGATTTAGCTTCCTGACTCTACTGTTTACCTCCTTTAGTCTTGTCAAAACCCCAGGATCTCTTAGGAGATCCCACCTTGAATCCTACCTCCCGTGCCTAGACTTCATTGTCTTCTATACTGGTACCTTAAGGCTTTGAAGGTTCCAAGTATTATGGTGGGAACTGCAATCCTATGGTATTTTGCAGTGAAGATCTACAACTGCATCTTTACAAGGAGGAAAGTTTGTCCTAGCTAGTTTTAGGCTAACTTCACAAAATCTAGAGTCATCTGAGAGAAGGGAACCTCAGTTAAGAAAATGGGCTATAGTGATTGATGTAGCTCAGCCCATTGTGGGTGGGGCCATCTCTGGGCTGGTTGTCTTGGGTTCTATAAGAAAGCAGGCTGTGTTCCTCTAAGGACTCTGTATCATCTCCTGCCTCCAGGTTCCTGCCCTGACTTCCCTTGGCGATAGACTGTTTCCTAGAAACATAAGTGAAATAAAACCCTTCATCCCCAAGTTGCTTTTCTCATTTTGTTTTTACTACAGCAGCAGTGACCCTGAGGACAGAGTCCTACTTCACTCTATGTTCCCAGCTGAGCTGTGAGCAGTTCAGCATTGTGTAACCAGGACCAGGATATTAACCTCACTTAATTATCAAAGAACCTGTAACTGGGGCTGATGAAATAGCTTAGTAGGTAAAGGCCCTTGCCACTAAACCTGATGGCCTGAGTTGCTCCTCAGAACCCATGTAGTGGAAACAGATAACCAATCCCTGCCAGTTGTCTTCTGATGTTGGCACATGCAAGCCCACACACATAAACACAAACATATACATACACTCACAAAAATAAATTTAAAGCAGGAAAAAAACAATCCAAACTCTGTAACTGGACACAAACTCTCCAAGTAAATTTATGTCACGTGTTGACTGGATATTTTCTGTGATGGCTGTGATAATAAAACACTTCATGGCTGGGAGCAGGGGTGGTGGTGGTGCACATCTTTAATCCCAGCACTCACAAGGCAGAGGACCGTGGAGCTCTGAGCTCAAGGTCACTCTGGTCTACAGAGAGAGTTCCAGGACAGCCAGGGCTACACAGAGAACCCCAGTCTTGAAAACTAAAAACAAACAAACAAAACCCTTCAGAAAATGCATTTTTAAACACATTAAAAAATATACCAAATGAAAAGAATTATACTTTTGGGGCTAGGGAGCTAGCTTCGTGGTTAAGAGTACTGCATACTCTTCCATAGGACCAAAGTTCAGTTCCCAGCACCGACACAGCAGCTCATAATTGTCTGGAGCTCCAGTTCCAAGGGGTCTGACGCCCTCACACAGGCGAACGCAGGCAAAACACCAATGCACATAAAATAAAAATAAAAAGGATTATACTTTTTGGCTGCTTTTACTAATTTCTTACTTTATACAAACCTTTAGGACAGAAAGTGGAAGTGATTTTGTCTTCAACAAGTGTGCCAGCAGATGAACCAGGTTTGAGAACTTAGTGCCTGGCAAATTTTCTAAGTCCCGAAATTTGTCCCAGATGCTGAACTGGAAAGTCATCTAGTTAAAGAAGAAAGAAGTTAAAATTCAAGAAACCACTGGATAGTTCAGCTGGATTGTATTTTAAAGGTACTCTACTTCTTAGTCACCTGTTGTCGATAAACCAAACCAGGACTAAGAACAACTTAACTGTCCCTTCTTGACACCACTGCAGAAGTCCCTTTTGGTTGTAGTTTTGTCCCACATGTCAACAAAAGGCTTTGAAGAACGGCTGTTAGCAACTACAGAAGAGACCAGTGCCCTGACACTCTGCAGAGGCACCATGCGAGCGTGGTCTGCCTTCCCCGCTGTGACAGACAGGGTACTGGGCTGGACCCTTGCCACCTTGCCCCACTAGTGCACCTCTTCTCCGATGCAGGCAGACATTCTGGAGGTCTTCTCAATTACCTGGAATCTTCTTTCATAGCTGCAGAACTTGCTAGCCAGGAAAGCGTAGAAAGGGTTGTAGGTTTTCTCTTGCAGGCAGCAATCCATGAGGATATGGACAATCTCTCTCTCCTGCTGGTCCTTCAGCCCAAGCCTGTTGACAGCCAGCCAGAATAAGAACATATTCTTCCAATTTTTTTTTAACTTTTTGTTTATTCTTTGTGAATTGCACATCATGAACCCCAATCCCACTCATCTCCCCGTCCCTTTGTGCCTGCCCTGCACCCTTGCAACCTCTCCTGCAAAAGAAAAGAAAAGAGAATTAAAAAAAAAAAATTGTGTTAGAAGCTTTAGTGTGTCCCAGTGTGTCCTACAGTATATCCTTTTGTCTACATATCTTTACCTACAAATGTTCATTGCAATGAGTCACTGGTCTGGTTCAAAGCCTCTGGTTTTTGCTACACTGTCAATACTGAATCCTCATCAGGACTCCTCTTAGATAGCCTGCTGTCAGCCTATGTCATGGAGATCCTACAGCTTTGGATCTTTAAGACCAGCCCTTTCACATTTCCCAGCAGATCTCTGATGGGGTGGGCCAACTCAAAGCCTAGGTCTGGGCCTGGAGGATAGCTGAGTTGGTCAGCCTGGCAGGTCTCCCGTGTCCATACCACCTGGGCAAGCTTTCCAGTACTGCCCTGGCTAGCTCATCTAACCCAGCAGCTGGCAAGGTTCAGCAGGGCCATTTCTCCGGCTCTCATGTCCTCAGGGTGGGCTCACGTGTACCTTAG
This sequence comes from Pachyuromys duprasi, assembly GCA_028658305.1. Lineage (NCBI taxonomy): Eukaryota > Metazoa > Chordata > Mammalia > Rodentia > Muridae > Pachyuromys > Pachyuromys duprasi. The sequence goes on along the minus strand of CM053763.1, from coordinate 62,532,036 downwards.
CCACCAGGAGCAGCTCCACTGTGCCGAGGCCAGGGAAGGGCAGGAGCAGTTCTCCCACCTGCCACGGGAGTGTGGGGTGAGGGAGGTCTGCTTCAATTTTTCTGGCAAACTCATTTCCTCCCTTCTAAGGAGTCTACTAGAAAGGACTGAGTCCCCCAAGCAGCACTGACTGAGGACTCGATGCTGCCTACATTCAGCAAACAGTAAAGTCTCAGAAACACACTAAAGCTCAGGGCTTCCATATCAACAAGGCCCAGCTCAGGAAAAAACCAATCATCAGACCTGCATCTATTTCTAAGTTTGAACCAGGTAAAAGAAGGGGTTAACATTCAATTGTTTAGAAACACTTTGTAAAATGTATTGTTAATTATAGAAACTATATTGTAAGTTTTATATTAAGAGTCAGAAAGACAGATAACAATTCCTGATGACCAACAGCCCTGACAGACTATCAGGTGGCTGGCTGCCTAACACTGCCAGCCAAGGACACACTAGTATGGATCAATGTTGTATGAAGATCACATGGCACTCAGAAGCCCAGATGCGAGGACAATAACAGGACTCAGTTACTCAAATTATCCAAAAAACTTAAATCAACTTACTTCTGTTATGTCTATTACATAAAAGATCAAAGTATTCACACCAATGCTTACTTCAGCAGCTTTTCAAAAGCATCCAAGAAGTCCTCACTTGTCATTATAGTGCAGAATATGTTCCTCCTGACATCAGTGTTCATTCTCTGCTTTCTAGCAAGCTCCAGCATCTTGGAGCTAACCTGAAAAGAGAGAGATCAGTGCCCAGATCCTTCATGTCTTGATGGAAGCAGTCTCCTCAAAACAGAACCTTGTTCTTTAGCATAGCATGCATCTAAACTTGAGTTTCCAAAGAGTACTACACACATTTGAGCACAATGTGATTATAAGTCGTATATACATGCATGCATGTAAATGCTATGTCTGTATTCTTAGGCAATTCCTGCAAAGGGAGAAAAGCTCAGAGGGAGCTTTCTCGGGAAGTGGATCAGATCTGTGCATCAGATGAAGACCAAATTCATACAAGCTGCTGCCAGAGCCTGGGAGCCACAACTACAAAGTGAGATGAGTCCCTGGACAATAAGAAAATTGGAATCACAATTTAAATCCACAGTAGGGACTAGAACCTATACCTCCTGGGAACAGCATGTGCCTGAGTTCCAACAACAGCTCTTCTCAAACAAGTTTCATTTTCACACCTCTGTCATTCCATTCAATTTCTAGATCTTGCCTAAACTGGGTTTGGAACTTCTAAAAATTCTTAAGAAGCAGAGTAACAGAATTAATCACAGGCTGACAAGAGCTACTTTCTATGAAGCCTCATGCTAAGCCTGTGTGGTATATTTCAAGAACACTCAGAATTAACAGGGAACTACTTTAGGCAGAACAGACTTCTGACGCAACAGGATGCATGGCCAGGCAGCCTACAGGGGTCTTCATACCGTTCCTGTGAGTGACTTCTGTAGGTGTGTGTGATGACTGTTGTCAATCATTGGGGTTCCACTCCATGCAGACCCCACAATCCACCATCGACCAGTCTGTTCTGCATTCAAGATGCCATCCCAGGAGATTCGAAGCTGAGTCTCAGAACCAGAGCCAGCATTGCGTACCTGATTTAAAAAAAGAAAAAATAAAAATAAAAAGAGGCGTTGTGAAGTGCTTTAGCTAGCTCACACTTTGCACTTCTGTCATGCTTTGTTTGACAATGCCAGTTTTGGTATATGACTATAGCAATGAATCATGGACAACTGGGACAGTTAGCTTGTTTGGAAAAGTGCCAGAAAAAGAACCACCAACTCTCAGTGTTCTGTGTGTGAAGTCTGTAGGCCCACCATCCACATGTGTGTGACTTGGGCTCTGCATCAATGACTATGTGACTAAAGATTCAGAATGATTATGGTGAGCATCTCATGCTGACTGACAAGACTACGGGTTGAACATCTGAGGAGAGCCACCTGGTTCCAGGTGGGGCCTCCTGGCTTTCTGAGAACCCACAGAGGAAGCTATCACATAGCCTGAGTTTAGTACCTTGGGAGACTCATACTTAACAGTCAACCAATTTGATGATTCCTGCGCATGAAGGTTCCACAATCTCACTACAAATGTACAGGGTTTTCTTTTTTTTTTTGTCTCTCTCTCTTCAAGACAGGGTTTCTCTGTATAGCACTGGCTGTCCTAGAACTCACTCTGTAGACCAGGCTGTCCTTGAACTCAGATATCCACCTGCCTCTGCTTAGAGGTGTGCTTTACCACCACTGCTTGGCCAGATATACAGTTTCTAAGACTTGTGCTGAACATAGCCTAAACCACTGTCACAATGTGTCCCTAACAGCATGGAGATTCAGGCCAAACCAGAGAATGCTATCACTCACCAGAGCTCTCTGTAACTTCCTCAGTTTCTCCACAGGCTCAGGATCATAGCCAGGGATTTTACGCATGTCATTGTTTTTTAGAGCCAGCATTGTCTCCAACATAAACCGGACCTTAAGGGAAAAGAAAAACCACCCAAACTCATCATCAGTAGTTACTGATGATTCAACTTGGCAAGAAATACCTCACAGCTGAAGCAGAGCGCCACTACTGATGAGAACATGGACAGCCTGGAGGCAGTCTGTCCTACCTTCAACACTTCATTCAGCGATGCAGTATTTTAACATAGTAGTGTCTCTACCCTCAGCACCATCCGGGAGGCCTTCCCTCCTCCACCCCACAACCTCAGCCCTGGAATGAGGGTAGCCCAGAACCCTTCCTGGAAAAACCCTTCTTCAAGACTTATCTTGATGCCAACTTGACTATTCAGAAGCAGGCATCCTCCCTTCCAGCCTCCGATCTCCTGCATGTCCCGCAGGGTGATCCTAAACTCCCATCCAATGGTTGCTCACTTTTGACTGCCAAGGCTACACCACTGCCACCACACTCACACATGCTACTTTTTTTCCCAAGATTCCTGAAGGCTTTTCCCCTGCTCTGGCCACCTTCCATCATTCTACACTGGGGTCAAAGTGGCCACTTAAGTAGAACATATGCCGTGAGCTATCTACTAAGATCTTCCTCTACTCCCCCCCCCCCCCAAAAAAAAACAAAACCCAAACTAAAAAACCCTGGCTCTCTGGGCCCATGTGAGGCTTCAGACCTGTTCTAGCTTCTCTCTGGCCAAGGCCCCAGGCTCCCACACTAGAGCTCTTCAATAGCTTACACTTTGCTTTCTTCCTAAATGAGCTGTCCTAACACCTCAGGTGAGGCGGGACCTGTGAGTCCATTTTACAGATGGGAAATCAGCTGGTTAGACCAGGCCTCTCCGGCTCAGCAGTGCCACATATTTGACCCCCAAGCCTGTACACAGCCTCTTGGGAAACAGGTTCTTAAAGGGCAAACAAATTCATTACAATCATAAAATATGAAACAAAGCTCAAGCAGCAGATGGTGGCAAACATCCATAACCCCAGCACTTGTGGAGGATCATGAGGCCAGTGTGGGCTATATAGTGGGACTCCACCTCAAAAATCCAAGGAAACGAAAACAAACCCCTCAAAACCAATGTCAGTTTGCAGACTAAAGACAAAGCCGCTGTATATATAAGGCAGAAGAGTACAAAGAGCACGGGGGCTCGGAGGCTCCAGTGCTGAGCCAGACGCTCATTTGTGTCCTGTCACTCTGGGCTTCAGCGGGTCAAGAACTCCTACCCTGTTCTGGTCCTGAAACTTGCTGCCTGCCCCACTGGCCTTGGCCTGGGCTTCTGTGATCAGCTCCTTAAGCGACAAAGCGTCATCTTTTCTCAATGAAAAGCCCACATTTTTCAGCATCAACAGGATCAGCTCAATGTCTTTTTCCGTAAAAGTTCCAACAAGCTTCTTCAAAATGTCAAAGACGAGGAGAGACTGTACCACGTGGAAGTTGTACAAATGGGCAATCATGGTAAAGAGGTTGTCCAGTTCTTTCCCCTCACCTCCATCTCTATAGACATCATCAAACTTCTTTACCACAGCTTCAAGGAAGCAAGCACCAACCTGAAGGAGATAGAAAAAATGTCACCACGTCACTCTGGGATCCTGCCTGTCAAACTGCATGAATACCTGCAGAGCGCACCATGAACACAGGTGGGAGAAGAATGCCAACAGGGAAGGGGGCAACTAAGAATGCAGATTTCAGCAGATCGGGCTTCACACATGAAGATTCCAAATAACAAATACAGTACTGAGTGCTTGCCTTGGCATACAAATCTTCTCTCTAAAGATACTCTCATTACTTTAGAATCAACAGCAAAGTGTTTTTTAGCCAGATGTCATGACTCCCTGGACATTTTTCTTTTAAAAAATGTGCCAGTGCCTGCTTCTTACCTGGCGACCTGAGTTTGATGTCAGAATCCACGTAAAGATGATAATACCAGGCCAAGAACTAGCAGAAGCTTGATGAAGCTGGGCAAGATGACTATGACACTGTCCACTTGCAGTTTTGGAACATTCTATTTACAATCCCTAAGTGTGTGTTGGGGAGGAGGAAGGGCAGGACCTGAACCTCTGCTGGTTCTGAACAAAGGCAATGAAACCTGAAGGCAGAAATAATAGTGACTGGCCTTCCTGCTGCTACCATTATCCTGTGACTATTTTCTCTTGCAGGACATCCAGCTGGGAGAACAGTAAGATCACTGCGATAGATGGGAAGAAAGGGCAGGTGTCACTAGGTGTTACTTCATATGGTCTAGAGCACCAGGAACTAGACAATGGTAAATAGGTGTAGCAGCTAGTCAAAATCTGGTTCAATGTCAGTGGATTTAAGCTAAAATTCGTATTAGGTGTGACATATAGAAACAGGAGGACTGATGAAATCCACAGACGGCTCAGAGTATGAGCAAGGACACATGATTGTTAGATTGCAAAACGAAGCTGAAGAATCCAGAAAGACACAGCAGACTGGCAATACTGATTTCGGGAAGCCAAAACTAAAGGCCTGAAGCTTGAATCCCAGTTTAAGTTTTCTCACGTTAGAGAAACTAAGAACACTAAGAACTAGAGAAACTAAGATGTCCTCCTCGGAGGACATCATCTTATGCTCATGTACAATGTTAACACAGTCAGGATGCTTCAGAGCAAGAAACACTGAGATGCCAATTCAGGTATGTTTTCAGCACACAGATAGGTCCAAAGATGGAACAGGCCAAAGTTTAAACTCTCTTATGTCTTTAAAATTAAACATACTAGCATAACTTAGAAATATAAAAATCATGTTAACCCTGATTCTGATGTGTGAACTTCAGCACTAATTTGCAAAGCCTGAGTGTTAAGTGATTGACAGAAGGCACCCAGTAGCTTGGAACACCTTTAATATTTTCCTTTCTTCCGTGAGTTCCTGGGAAGTTCTCTCAGCAGAGTTTAATGGAAACCAGCATCCTGAGAGCGTAGCGTATCTGGCCATTAGCAAAAGTACTATAATGACTTCCCCTTGAACAAGTCATTTCACTGCTCTTCATGCTATTAGCAAAGGTTTAAATGGGAAGTAGGACCAATAATTTCAGGTTTTCAAATCACGTAAATTCCCGATATGCTGTGGTGGTCACATCTATGACTTTTCAAATAACTCACCGAAATGCTGTGTGCACTAAAGTCACTTTGATGCAGTCTGTTGGACCGTCTCAGTGTGCTCGTGGACGGGGAGGCGCCACAACAGCCACTCAACAGTGTCAGTTACTGTGATTAGGGGCACCAGGAAAGCTGTCCAGGGCATCCATTACGCTTTGTAATGGCAAGAAAATGGACTCAGACATTCACATGTGAAAATAAGCATAGTCCTTGTGTGGATGGGGGAACGCCACGAAACACAAGTCCTAAGAACACAAGGGCAGATCTTGTACAGCAGGGCTTCTGAGGCAGTTAAGCCCCTCTCTCCTGTCCTTAGCTTCCCAAGGCCTTCACTTCTCAACCTCACTGACTCCATGATGGAGTATCATTACAGATAACAAAGTTAGGGTATGGAAAAAAGGCACAGATGTACCTCTATTCCAACCGTGTGGTGAAGGATGCTGACTAAAAGGACATGCTCCATCATCAGTCTGCTGGGCATGGCTGAGGAAGTGACACAGGCATCCATGAGGGTAGCTGTCAAGGTGTCATTCATGTGCTTCCTGCTGTGGGCCATGTATAGCTCCTCTAGCTGTCCACTTATAGAAGCCATGTTTGGCTCACTCAACCTGCAATGGAGTATGAGCAGAGTGTTACTGATAAATTCTATTTCATGTATATTTCTGACCCAGAAACCATCCTGACTTTGCCACAAAAACCTGCTCATAACACATTCTAGAATCCTGAAGTAATGTAACTGTCTTTTAGCAGAGCCCAACCACTGAAACATACCCTGGGATCCTCTCTAAGTCTGTACATATGCCCATAGGTAGCCTGATGTAATATCTACCCCCCCCCCCCGCCTCCCCGGAGACAGTGATCATTCCCAGGTGGTAAGATAAGGAAAAAAACCAAAAATCAAAAAACGAAGCTAGGCATGGTGGCCCACGCCTGTAAGCCCAGCACTTTGGGGAGGCAGAGGCAGGCAGATCTCTATGTGATCAAGGTCAGCCTGGTCTACAAGTCGGATCCAGGACAGCCAAGGCTACACAAAGAAAACTCGTCTTGAAACAAAAAAACCCAACAAAACAAACAAACAAAAAGGAAAAAAAAATCATGAAATTGTTCATCTCTTAGATGACACAAACCCATTCGGTTCCTATGTACCTGTGCTTAATAGTGAATCTGCTGTAAAACAACAGGGAAGAGTCAAATTACAGGATATTATGGGGTTCACTAAAAAAGAATTAAAAATCACAGAGGAGGAAAGAGGAGATGTGGCAGGGCACGAGCGCTTGTGTGGTAGAACAGCCACGCACCTTTGACAGTGGTAGCAGCCACCCAAATCTTCATGCAACAAAACTTCATACAATCAGTCGCAATCTGTCTCTTGTGAAAATGATGAGACCTGAAAAAACTGGGAACTATGTATCCGTTTCCTTTGAGAAACAGTCTCATGTATCCAAAACTGGTCTCAAACTCCCTATGTAGTTAAGGATGATCTTGAATTTCTGATCCTCCTACTTCTACCTTCTTCGAATTTGGATTACAGGGATTATAGGCAAGTACCACCATTCCTGGTTTACGTAGTCTGGTAAACTAGGGAGGACTTCAGGCTTTGTGTATGTTAGATCAGTACTCTACCAATTTAGCCACACCAGCAGCTCTCTCTCTCTGTTTTGTTTTTTAACTGTAGTCTAAGCCTGGGAATGATCCCTTTAAGGACCTCCCCACACTGTCTTTGTAACAATAAATGATCTGTAATAACAAGTTAAGCAACAAAACAACAACATGTATTTGACAAAATCAGATGAGGTGCAGGACAGTGGATGAGGCCAGGACAGTGGTCATCTTGGACATGAAAGAAGTGGAGAAGGGCTTTAGACAAGTGATTCCAATTCATTTGTTAAGACTAAAGTGCCTGAGCTGGAGATGGCTCAGCAGTTAAGAACAGTGTTTTCAAATATGGTAAGGGTAGTATCAAACAGCTGAACATCCTCAAGGTTAGGTCCAGATATCTCATATTAAGAACAAGGATCCAAAACCTGGTCTAGTCCTAGCATCCGTTGTTTGCTCTTCAGATAGTTTCTATAGTTAAGTGATAGTGGGCCATATTTCTGCAAGGTTACCTGTTAATTAGGCCTTTAACGTGTTTCTTCAGTCGTTCTAGCTCTTCTTTCTTGTGGACATCCACTGTCTCCTCGCCCCTCAACCGAGGTGGGATGTACTTTTCACCACTTTCAACACAGTGACTCTCCTTGAAGACAGGAAAAAATTTGCAAAAAAAAAAAAATTACAGTGGGGGGAAAAAACAGTATTTTTCTTCATTATTTACTCCAAATACAAATCTCATGAGAACTTGGGACAGCTATCCTTTTTTTTTTTTTTTTTTGGCAGGGCAGCCCTCTCAGAGTGCTGGGATTACAGTTGTGCACCACCATGCCCGGCTTGGGACGGCTATCATTACAGGATATTGCTATTTAATGAAGTGAAGCTCTATGAATGCCTAGAGACACAGGTTGGCCTGTTCCTCAGCAGGCTGTGGCTGCCAATGTGTCAGTGCTAATACTGTTCTGTGCCCTGCCCCCTCACCCCATTTGGAATGACAACCCAGGGACCCTAAAGATTGTTTCATACCTGATGTTCTGCATCATCTTCCGAAGAACTTTCGCTCTTTTCCACGATTTCTGCAAAACGTACTCTCTTCTTCCCTTCACTTTCTCTTGTTCCACCTTCTGCTTCTTCTTCCCTTTCCGAGTTTACATCCTCCTGGTCCTCCTGCTGCGATTGCGAGTCCGAGTCTTCTTCATTTTCCTCGGAACTGCTCTCTAGGTCACTCTCCAAGAGTGTCTGTCCGGTTTCTACCTTTTCTTCCTCCTCTTCCTCGCTGCTTTCGTACAGGCCGCCGCTTTTCCCACATTCCAGAGCTCCCAGGATGTAGTCCAGCCCGTCGCGAGCGAAGCTGAGCGGCACAGAGCTACCATCGCCCTTCTTCTTGCGCTTGTTCAGGCCGAGGCATCGCTCCAGCTTTCGGATCTCTCGGTCCTCCTCCTCGTTAGCCGCTAGAAGGGCCCGCTTCCGGGAGGCGGCGGTAGCAAGACCGGGCTTCCCGGGAGCACCTTTTGCTTTGGCTTGAGTTGAAGTCGCCGTGGTCTTGAAAGAGGAAGACTTGGCCTTAGCGTGGGTCGCCGAAGCTTTGATATTAGAGGAGGAAGCCTTGGCTTTGGCGGGGGTCGCCGTGGCTTTGGTGGAGGTCGGTCGCTTCTCAGTGGGCAGCGGAGTCTCCCGGCCACCGTTAACGGCACTTCCCTCTTGGTCCCCTGACCCAGAGCCCACGGTCCTCTGGAGGCGCCGCGCTTTCCTTAGGTGTCGCTTTTCCTTACGAAGCTCTTTGCGGCTCTTTCGCCCACCCGGCCGGGAGCGCGCCACAGCGCCGCGGCCTTCACAGGCATCGCTCTCGGAGGTAGTCCGCACGAAGTCCTCCACGGCAAGCCGCAGCCGTTTCAGCGGCCCCTCCCTGCCGCCCGGACCGAGGCGGTTGCTGGTACGCTTCGTGTGAGCCATGCGCCGGAGCGACCCACCATGGCCGGCAGCTCCCATGCCTGCAGATGCCGGTAACTTCCGGGATGTTCTGCTACATCACTTCCGTCAGGGGCGGGACTTCCGGATGAGCGCTTGTGCTAGGAGGGAGATGCCCTCTGCTGGTCGGAATGCCGAAGTCACAGACACCTAAGGAGTCCTTTGAAAGCTGTCCCTGTACTTTGTTTTGGGATGCACTGTGGAAGTCACCTAGGTATGGCTGTAACATAACTGCCCTTGCACACATCCTTGCATTTCCGCGCAAGCATGTGTACCAAAGGAAGGGAGTAAATGCTGTTTCTCAGGGTATCTTTTTCTTTCCTCCTTTGAGACAGTTTCTCAGTCTGTAGCTCAGGCTGAAATTGAACTCTTGGGTTCTAGCACTCCCTAGCTGAGTCTCCTGAGTAACTAGGAATCCAGGCCCACAGCATCGCACCTGACTAATTATTTCCAACATTTTTCTATTAGAAATGATACTATAATAAATATCTTTGAATATGTAGTATTTTATATTTTAAGGAGCAGAACCTGAGGACCACATTCTAAGAAGAGTGATTTCTCAGGTAAAGAGTATGTCTTTTTGTGGTAGTCTGCTGTTTGAGACAAAGTTGTAGCTATCTTTGTATTCAGCTTTTATTTTATTTCTAAGATGAAATTAGGTTCAAAAATTTAAACTTTTCAACGCTGCTTCGTGGAAGCAGTTGTTCATAGCTGAACTTATAATCCAATGATGTCATAACTCATACTTAGTTATCTATTCACTTGGCTACACTCTGGTTTTACCCTTATCTACACGTGTGGCTATACTTTGGATGCACTCTAGAAGACCCTAAGCCCTGCCTCACTTACTTCACTTAGGACCAATCAGCTTAAAGGTTAGTTTATAATACTTTGTCTAGTTAGCCACAAAACTTAATATTGCTTTGTACAGTTAGCCAAAATGTGTTACTGCCCTCTCTATGTCCTTTGCATTTGGTTCTTCCTATAAAAACCCTGCTATGAGAACTTGTAGATGACACAGTTATACTCCTGATTCCTTGCTGTGGTCCTGATTGATCAGCTTGGAAAAAGCATTCCAATAAACCGTCCCTCTCTAACTGAGACCGGAGTCTGAGTGGTTTGTGTGGCTATTTTTACACTAGAACACTTTTGTAAAATGATTGTGATGGCACTGCTAACCTTATAAGAGTGAATGAAGATTAGATGAGATAATAGGTGTAGAGAGCTTAGAACACTGCTTGACGCATGCTGCATACATGTCTGTAGAGTCACGAGCAGATTAGGTCATTACTGTCAGCAGTGGTGCAGCTCCGGTTTGAGTTGCACAGTTGGTGAATATAGAGACGATGCAGCCTGTGTCTTCACCGATGATGTCAAGGAAGGAAGTTAAGTCCTGTAGAATTCCATGGCATCCCAAGAGAAGGTCTTGAAGGGGGGTGGGGAAAGGGCGCTGACTGGACCAGGAGGATAGCACCCCTCTGGAAAAGGATGCAGTGCCTGTGTGATGGTTGTTACACTGGTTGACTTTTTGTAGACTTGACACAAGCCAGGGTCATCTGGGTAGAGGGAACCCCAGTTGAGAACACCTTCATCAGATTGGCCTGTAGACAAAGCTTTGAGGCATTTTCTTGGTTAATTATTGGTGTAGGAGGGCACAGCCCACTGTGAGTGGCGCCGCTCCAGCCCAAATAACCAGGGGGAGGTATAGGAAGTACAGGTGACTCCTGGGAAAAGACCATGGATTCAATCAAATATAATTAAAAGATTTCTTGATTAGCTGCTAGCAGGATGAACAATCTCTGAGCCAAATTTGAGGTTGCCGTGAAGGAGGAGTGTGGGGAAAGGTTTTTAAAGGTGAAAGCCACAAGAAGACCCTCAGTATCTATGTAAGTAAGCAACAAAACAAAACAAAACAAAACAGAAAACCTGGTCTGTTCTGTCAAGTTAAGTGGTTAAGGCAACTCAAAACTGTCTTTGTGTATTTGTGTAAGCAAGTTACAGAAGCCAAAAGAAGAAAAAAAGAAAAACCCAGTCATATCATAACAAATAGATGGTCATAACTATACATTTTTTGAGTGGGTGTATGTGTGTGGGGGTTACTGAGTCAGTTACTGGGAACTTATCTTCCAGGGACTGGAGTCAGAGATAAATGGCTAGTGCATGCCAAGATGGATGCCTGGAATAAAATGGAGTTTCTTTAGCTATCACATAGAAATGGTAATTGAACAGAGCCTGGGAGAGATCCAGCAAACATTGTTCCTCTACTGTTTCTGCTTCAGTTCCTACCTTCAGATTCCTTATTTGAGTTCTTGCCCTGATTTTCCTCAAAGATGGACTTGATGTGAAAGTGTAAGCCAAATAAGCCCTTTCCTCCCCAACTGCTTTTTGGTCATGGTGTTTATCACAGTTACAGAAAGCAAACTATAATGGTTACTCTTCAGTGTCAACCTGACTAGGTTTACAATCACCTGAGACACTGAGGCTCCTTTTTTGTTTGTCTTTTGGGGAATATCCAGAGGTTTAACAGGGAGGAAAATACCCATTCCAGATATGGTTTACATTATCTTATGGGCAGGGTCCAGATGAATTGAAAAGGAAAAGGAGAAAACCAGGGAACACTGGAATTGTCCTCTCTGCTATCTGGGAAGTTGCCATGTAAACACTCTACAGTGCATGCTCCTGTTGACATCATCTGAACCAATATTTTATGGCTTTCCTGCCATGATGAACAGAGACTCTCTGAATGATCCAAAATAAGTGTGTTCTCTATAACTTCCTTCTGTCAGGCATTCTGCCATAGAGACACAGCAGCCATGAATAAAGCCTATTGAGAGAGAGATGGAGGGTCTGTCTAAAAGAGATGTCCTGGCTAGTTTTCTGTCAACTTGATACAAGCCAGAGTCATCTGAAAGGAGGGAACCTCAACTGAAAAACTGCCTCCGTAAGATCCAGTGTGGGGTCTTTTCTTTTCTCTTCCTTCCTTCTTTCCTACTTTCCTTTCTTCTTTCCTTCCTTCCTTCCTTCCTTCCTTCCTTCCTCCCTCCCTCCCTCCCTCCCTCCCTCCCTCCCTTCCTTTCTTCTTTTCTTTCTTGGACACAGGGTTTCTCTGTGTAGCATTGGCTGTCCTGAACTCACTTTGTAGACAAGGCTGGCCTCAAAATCACAGTCATCCATCTGCCTATGCCTCCCAGATTCTGGGTTTACAGGTACGTGCCGATGTGCCCAGCTGGGTATTTTCTTAATTAGTGGTTGATGGGTCCAGTCCATTGGGTGGTGGTATCCCTGGGCTGGTTCTGTAAGAAAGGTTAAGCAAGTCAAGAAGAGTGAGCCAGGAAGCAGCCTTTCCCCATGGCCTCTGCATCAGCTCCTGCCTCCAAGTTCTAGTCCTGCTTGAATTCTGTCCTGACTTTCTTCAGTGATGGACTATTAGGATGTGGAAAGTGGACTCATGTGGTTCTGAGTCTCCCAGAAGGCCTGGATGCTGCCAGGCTGGAAGTGCTCACTTCTCCCTCAGGGAAGTTCGAGGGCCATCAGTTTCCAGTCGGGGAAAGGGTGAAGTGCAGGGTCAGAGATTCCACCTCTCCCAGGAATCCTAGTCTCTGGGCTGAGAAGGATGGGAACACAGAACCAAGATCCATACCAGAAGATCTCTGGTTCAGCCTGAAAGGTGTGAGAAAAGATTTTTTCTGTGGTAAGTGTTACTGCTCTTTTCACTGGGCTGCCAGCACCAGGCCAGGTGGCAGGGGGAAGCTCAGGACTCTGAAATCCAAGCCAGGCAGCAACGAGGGCCCAGCCTGTCTCTGGTGAGTCGGTGGCTGCTTTGGGAACAGCTGGCCACTTGCTCCAGCAGATGGGCTCTGCGCTGGGCGGAGCAGCTCGAGAAAAATGGCGGCCCGCTTGCGGCTCTAGCGCTGACCAAGTCATTGTTTGCTAGCCACAGAGGAGGACATGGCAGCCAGTCCTGAAGAAACCTGATAAGCTGGGGTCAGATGGAAGGGGAGGAGGTCCTCCCCTATCAGTGGACTTGGAAAGGGGCAGGGAGGAGACAAGGGAGGGAGGATGGGATTGGGAGGGAATGAGGGAGTGGGCCACAGCTGGGACACAAAGTTTATTAACTGTAACTAATATTTAAAAAAATAAAAATTTAATGAAGAAAAGACGTTGTTTGTTGAAGAGGGGAGCCCTTTTCCCCAGAATAAACACGTCTCAGATGGTCATTGATGAAGTAGATGGTGCTAGTCCATTTACTTTATGTGAAACAGGGGCTTATAAGCCTTGGGCAGTGGGAGGAGTTTTGAGGACGAATGTGTGTGATTGGGACTAGGATGCTGTACCTGCACGGGGGAAGATAACACGGGACAAGCTCATGTGACAGGACCTGTACTGCTGGGTGGCCAGCTGTAACCTTGGGGGCCTTATCATTTGCTCCTGAGGCAGGAACAGAAAACAGTGAGAGAGCTTTGTCCCACACAATTTGTTCTCAGGATGAGATTTTAAGTCTCAAATATGAGACAACCGGAGTTTGAACATGCTCCAATTTTGCTAGTCCCATGCCAATACCTCTGTAGGCATAGTGCCCAACAGATTCCAAGTAAACCTTTTTCTCCCAAACTTGCTTTTGGTCATGGTATTTCATCATAGCAATAGTAACCCTAACTAAGACAAGGGGCATGGGGCCCCTATCTGAAGAAATTACATGGAGGGCATGTTCAGAGGAGTTAGGTAGAAGTTCTGTATAAAGGATAGTGGCTCTGCTTGGAGAAGTTAGATGGAGAACTTTCTTGTGATGAGGACCACAATTGTGGGAGTGTCGAGATGTGCCTTTTGGAGGCTCATAGGGAATGGCGAGTGAGGTGTCAATGACTCCAAAGGCTCCTCGATAGATCCTGACACACTGCACACAGTGTTGATCTATTAGGGACTCCTAGCACACTAGTGAAGTCTCAAAAATTTGAGGATAGCATTGTGACTGCTTCCCCTTCTTTACAGGTGTCTCCTAAGATGACCTTGCACCCCCTCACATCCCCCACATTTCCCTATAGTTGTACCAACCTGATTGATTATTATGAGTGCTTGAAGCTAGCATGGGATGGTTTTATTGACACTTCAGTCATTTAAAGGCTTTTACATTGGACACCTTGAGTCTCGTCTCTGGAGTCTGATTCCTGGGATTCTGCATGGCTCTGTTGCCTTTCCCCAGTTCCTGATGTCCCCCCACCCCCAACACACACACAATGATGGACATTCTGGTTCCACTGTCTTTACATCATGAGGTATCATTTAAACATTGCTAGCTATGTGGTGCCGCATTGGCTTCTAGGAGGAGGATGGAAGGTTCATCTGGAGAAGGTTGTAGAGAATAATGGAGAAGACTGGAACATTCTTCTGAAAAGGACAGATATAGGCCAGTTTTAAAAGAGGTTTTCCTGACACCTTAAGGTGTTGAGAGGATTTTCGTGGACAATGTGTTGGGTTGGCTTTGTGTTAGGGAACAGTGAGAACCATTTGGCTGCAGTGGAGGGAGACAGGCGCTGGGCAGGAGGAATGCAAGGCTGAGACCAGAGCGCCTGCCTCTCTTGGCCGCTCCTCTGTTTCAGATCTTCAGCAGCTTTGTCTCTTATCTACAGTATCATGTATAAAGTAGGATTGGCACGAAAGACGAACCCCTCTCAGCGTTGGAGCCTCAGCGTTTGTTGGGCAGGTACGAGCAACTTCTGCTTTGCCCATCCTTAGCCTTCTAGGTGCTCCGGGTGGTGCTCCACTCTGTGCCTCCACGTGTGTGAAAGGTGCTCTACCGGTAGTCTTGCTGGCATTCTTTGTGTTGGCTGTCTCTGTGACAGTCTTCAAAGAGGAAAGCTCAGATTAGGTCTTGCTCTGCTTCTGCAGTGCAGCCCTCCTCATTCCGGGAACAGAAGAGCCATTCCAATGTTTACCGAGCAAGTGAATAATGGAAGGAGAAAGAAAGAAGGAAGGAAAGAAAAGGAGGTGTACTGGCTAGTTTTATGTCAACTTGACACAAGCCAGAATTATCAGAGAGGAGAGAACTTTAATTGAAAAAATGCCTCTGTGAGATGTGGCTGAAAAACAGTTTCTTAATAGTGATTGATGCAGAAAGGCCTAGCTCGGGACCCCTGAGCTGGTGGTCCTGTGTTCTATAAGAATGCAGGCTCACCAAGTCATGAGGAGTAAGCCAGTAAGCAGCACATCTCATGGCCTCTGCATCAGCTCCTTCCTACAGCTTCTGCCCTGTGTGAGTTCCTTCTCTCTCAGCATTTGATAATATGAAACTGTGAGAGAAATAAGCTCTGTCCCCTTGTTGTGGTTTGAAGAAAATGTCCCCCGTAAACTCATAGGAAGTGGCATTATTGGAGTAGGTGTGGCCTTGTTGGAGGAAGTGTGGGGGATGGGGAGAGTGGACTTTGAGGTTTCAGAAGCACAAATCAGGCACAGTGTCTTTCTTTCTTCCTGCTGCCCGATGATCAGGAGTAGAACTCTCAGATACTTCCCCAGCACTGTGTCTGCCTGCTTGTCATCATGCTTCCCGTCATGATGATGCAGGATGAAATCTCTGAACTGTAAGCCAGCCCCGATTAAATGTTTTCTTTATAGGAGCTACCATGGTCATGATGTTTCATCATAGCAATAGTAACCACCACTAAGACAGGAAGGGAGGGAGGGAAGGAAGGAGAAAGGAAAGATGAAAAAAGGTCTTTCTGTACTCTTTGGTGCTTTGAGGCAGTGGGGGTGGAGATGTGGTCTCAGAGGCTCCTGGCTCTATTTTCTCCTCTTGGAGTTAATTATGTAATGGCTCAACTGAAAGTCTAGGGATTCAGTTTCCCTCCATGAGCCTTGGGCAGCACTTGCCGACGCAGTGTGGTCACATTGGCCTTAAAGAGGGACACTGCTGGCCCTGTGGTAGAACTTTGGTGTTCTCACCAAGTTTGTCTACAGGGGAATGACCTGTTGTTTATTAAGAGTTAGTTGAAGGCTACTCATCCTTTGACACACTCATCCATTCATCAGATGAGTAAGGAGTTATCCTGGACCAGTGGCCTTGCTGACATCTCTCACATAGTGTAAAAGGAAAAACAGCTGAAGTTATATGTAGTAGTTTTCAGTATCTTTAGTTTACAAGCCAACTGTTTATCACATTAGGACATGGATCCATAAATAAATTTGAAAGCAGTAAAGTTGAGGTCGCAGACCTCAACTTGAGTCAGTGACTTGTAAATATATTTGTCTGTGTCATTGGTCCCTCTATTATTAATGTCATGGCTTTCACTGTAGTTATCAATCTCACCCAATTACCAAGCTCCTTGAGAAGCCTTTGTTCCCACTGGTCCCCATGGGCCAGGCCTTGCCTGTCTGCGAAGCAGAAGGATGTATCTGATTCTGACAGAATTTCAGATGCATCATCCCTTTCTGTTAGTGCTTGAATTTTTCCTTTAATTTCCCCCTATTCTGTGTTTTTCTATTGTCAAGCACACAGTCCTAAACTTTGAGGCACAAGTCTAAACTGGATTATATAACTGAATGTGGGTGGTATAAAATATTTGGCAATTGTAAAAAGGTTTCTGTATGTGCATCAATCAAAATCTAATTTAAAACGAAATACTCCACAAAGGCAGGTATTTCTGGCCATGCCTATCTGTGCAGTATCATGTGACTTCACTGCAGTCCTGGTATGCTGCCCAGTTTTGTTTTGTTTTGTGAGACAGGGTCTCATTCTGTAATTCCAGCTCGTCTAGAATGTGCTGCATAGACCAAGATAGACTTT
>CM053763.1:62477926-62514593 GCA_028658305.1 Pachyuromys duprasi | reverse complement strand
CTCCATACCCCATTTTTTAATTGGATTATTTGGTTTCTTGCTTTTTAACTTCTTGAGTTCTTTATATATACTGGATATTAGCCCTCTGTCAGAAGTGGGATTGGTAATGATCCTTTCCCAATCTGTTGGCTGTCGCAGAAAACGGTTTTAATTGCCATTTGAGTTGCTGTAGTAATTACCTGTCTTATCATTATGATAAAATACCCTGACAAAAGCGACTGGAAAGGAAGGGTGGTTTTTTTTTCTTTTTAAAATTATTATCATTTATTACAATTTATTCAGTTTGTATCCTGGCTGTGGCCCCCTCCATCATCTCCTCCCAATCTCACCCTCCCTCCCTCTTCTCCCCCTATGCCCCTCCCCTACTCTACTGATAGGGGAGGTCCTTCTCCCCTTCTATTTGACCTTATCCTATCAGGTCTCATCAGGACTGGCTGCATTGTCTTCCTCTGTGGACTGGCAAGGCTGCATCCCCCAGGGGGAGGTGATCAGAGAGCCTGTCACTGAGTTCATGCCAGAGACAGTCCCTGCTCCCCTTACTAGGGACCCAATTGGATACTGAGTCTATGGGCTACATCTGAGCGGGGGTGGGGGGTTAGGTCCTCTCCATGCATTGTCCTTGGTGGGGTTTCCTTTTCTTCAGGGCCCCCAGGGCTCAGTTTCTGTGCCTCTGTTGGTCTTGAAAGGGTTTGTTTTGACTTACAGGTCAAGGAGACCTGTTGTGGCTTAGAGAACATGGCTGCAGGAGTTGGAGGCTGGTAACATTGCATCCATAGAAAGCAGAGAGAAATGTTGGTGCTCAGTTTACTGTGTCCTCTTTTTTTTTTTTTTCAGTCCAGGACCATAGCTCTGGAGAATGCTGCCACCCGTGTTTAGGGTGGGTCTTCCCACTTCAGCTAACGCTGCTTAGTCTCTTACAGACCTGCTCAGAGATTTGTGCCCAAGGTGATTTTAGATTCTGTTAAGTTGACAATATAGACCATCAGAGTTGACCATTTGAGTTTTATAAAATCAAATGATAAGGCTGAAAGATGACTCAGTGCTTAAGAGCACTTGTTAACAGACCTAGGTTCAGTTCCCAGCACCCACATAGTGGCTCACAAATGTCTGTAACTCTAGTCCCAGGGGATCTCAAGCCCTCTTATAACCTTCGAGGGCATCAGGCATGTACATGGCACACACACATGCATGCATACATACATATGTACATGTAAAATGCTCATACAAAATAAGCCTAAATTTAAAAGATCATGCAATAAATTTTAGCTTGGGATTAGAACAGAATTTCCAACAATTTCTGAAATATAACTTCACATACTTTTATCATTTTGTATATGTAAAAATCAGTATGTAGACAAAGTATTTTGATCACATTTAGCCTCAATTACCCTCCCTGGTCCCTCTCAGCTGCCACTGGCCTCTTCTTTCCTATGGCTCCTCTTCTACTTTCATGTCTTGTGCTTGTGTACCATCTTGTACCAACATTTAGCATGTATTACCAATATTTAGCATATAAAGAACTCGGGTAGAGTTTAACTTCTCTGTGTCAGTCCTAAAAATATCAAATATGGGGCTGGGAGATGGCTTACTTGGTAAAGTGCTTGCCACCCTGGCATGGGCACCTGAATATGATCCTCAGCGCCCACACAGGGAAGTTGATTGCAGCAGTGTGTTCTGTAATTGCAGCTCCGGGGGGCCAGAGACAGGAGGGTCCCTGGGCTCTGGCTAGCCTGCCTGCAAAATGAGATGCGTTCCAGGTTCAGTAACAATTTATTCAAAATTTAAGTCAGAGAGAACTCAGTGGGGGGAAGAAGAAAAAGAAGAAGAAGAAGAAGAAGAAGAAGAAGAAGAAGAAGAAGAAGAAGAAGAAGAAGAAGAAGAAATAATGAGCTTGTGAGGGGGATGGAGTGATGGGGTCTGGGAGGAACTGGTCGGGAAGAGTGGGGCTGGGTAAGAGAAATACATTAAATTCTCAAAGAATAAATATAAATATTAAAAAACAAAGCATTAAAATAACAACAACAACAAAAAGAAACTGTTCAGCAGGTAAAGCCTTTGTTGCTACGTCTGACCATCCGAGTTTTCTGTGTCCAAAACACACAGCTAGACAGCTCTTCAAGTTGTCTTATGACTTCCACATGAACACCTCGGCACATGCATGCCCACCTCTGCCAATAAACAAATGACAAGAAGGTCGAAGCAAATAATTAGGTGGGGGCTAGAGAGGCCGGTCAGCAGCTAAGAGCACAGGCTGCTCTTCCAGAGGACCTTGTTGAATTCCAGTACACACGGTGCCTCACAACTGACTGTAACTCCAGTCCTAGGGGTTCAGCGCCCCTTTTGGCCTTCACAGGTGCTGCACAAACATAATGCAGCCAAAACACACACATCAAATACAAATGAAGGAAAAATATTTAAAAAAATAAAGTAGAGAGCAATTGAGAAAATTGAGAAATGTGGTATTGACCTCTGGCCTACACAGGCACACACACACACACACTTAACACACATGTTAACACAAGCACACAAGAATAGTAAATGCTTATTGTGTGTTTACCCATGAGCCAAGCACAATTCCAACTTGTGTGTGTCCTGTGTGAAAATTTGACATAAGCCAAGTCATCTGAGAAGAAAAACTCTCAACTGAGGATTTGCCCCCATCACACTGGCCTGTGGGCAGATCTGCGGAGGCATTTTCTTGATTGGTATGAAATATCCAGCCCACTGTGAGTGTGTCATCTCTGATCAGACAGTCATGGGTTCTATATGGAACAAGCTGAGCAAGCCATGAGGAGCAAACTAGTAAGCAGCATTCCGCCACGGCTTCTGCTTGACTTCTTGCCCTGAATTTCCTTCATGGACTGTGAACTATAAACTGAAGTAAACCCTTTCACTCCCAAATCACTTTTGGCTAGTGTTTATCACAGCAATAAAAAAGCTGACCAGGGCACAAACTTTGGGTTCGGATTTTAACCCTTACAACCCCAGGGCAGACGTCTTCAGCATCTTCAGTTCTGGAGGAGTTTCCACAAGGCTCTTCTACATGTCCCATGTCCCAGGCACCTGAAAGTTTCAGAAGAGTTTGTAGCCAATCTGGTCATATGACCTTCAAAATGAAACAAACAGGAGGCTCCCTCAGCTGGGGACAGAGCTAGCTCAGAAACCTAGGAAGCCTTGAAGCCTTTGGCCAACCAGCATCAGGAGCCTCAACAAGGTGTCAGCTTGGCTAACAGTAGAAAGTTGCTCTTGTTAGGCTGACTGTTGCATCTGGTCCGAGACACAGCTATCCCCCTGCCTCTGCGGTGAGTAGATGTCAGGACCCCCAGGAATTCCAGCATGTACAATGCCCAAGTCCCTTGGCTACTGTGATGTAGAATGTGCATTTACCTGCACATTGTCTCTCAGGTGGTTTAAAGTGCTGTCAGATTGCTGAGCATACCTTAGCACACAGGGTAAATCAGTGTTGGATTGTACTGTCAGGAGAGCTTTGGTGGTCTCACACATGCACATGTGTTAAACTAACACAGCTGTTACCCTGATGACAAGTGCCTGTAATCCTAGAACTTGGGAGGCAGATGCAGGAGCATTACCGTGAGTTCAAGTCTGGCCTGGGTTACATAGTGAGACTTTGTTTTTAAAAATGTTGAAGCTGGAGAGCTGGCTCAGTGGTTAAGAGCGCCTGCCACTTTGGCAGAGGCTCCCGGTTGATTCCCAGCCCCCACATGATCCAGAACTGCAGCTCCGCTGGATCTGCTGCCTCTCCTAACTTCCACAGTTGCTCGTGCACTAAATAAAAATACATAAATCTTTAAAAAGGTCATTTTGATTAAATGATACTTAATTTTTTTCAAAGGTTCAGACAGAGTTGCCAAAATGATAAAAACTTAAAAATCAGCTATGATCAACAATTAAAATGTTTGCCTATAGTGACACATGCCTTTAATCTCAGCACTCTGGAGGCAGCTCTCTTGAGTCTGAGGCTATTTTGGTTGATCTAGAGAATTTCAAGCCAATCAGGGCTACATAGTAAGATCCTGTCTAAAAACAAAAGAAAACAAAACGAAACAAAAATGTTCCTAGGTATAAATTCTTCAGAATGGAAGAAATTTTAATGATAAATGTGAGGTTGTGTATTTATTTTTGCAGTGCTGGGGATTCATAAGACCTGTCTATTACATCCTTAGAGCCCCAAAAAAGAGGAGAAGAGGCTACAGCAACCATGAACAAAGCTACATGAAGAAACAGACACAAAATACCATGCAGTGTTCATGAGGGGATTTTGTATTTTTAACGTATTGCATTGACTGATTGATTGATTGGTTGACTGATTGATTGGGGTCATCAGAGGAAGGCAAGGAAAAAAACACAGATTCAGATAGCATAAGCAAAATAAAAAATTTAAATGGCAGGTGTGAAAGCATTGTACTGATGGTTACACAAAATGTGAACAGCTGAAATCCACTGTCAAGGACAGAGACAAGCAGGGGGAGTCAAAGAACAGGAGCCAGCCACGTGCAGTCGAAGGAACTCACTTCAGCTATCAAAAATGGGAAACGTGAAAGAAAACGTTCGCAAAGATGACTGATGTAACATGAAAAGAAAGCATTTATGGTTAATATTAAATAAAGTCGACTTAAGAGCAAAAGAAAATTATCAGAGACAGAGAGAAACATTGTATAGTAATATTATGAAACAGAAAACCCAACAATCCTAATTATGTACACTGTTGTATAGCTATTACACATTGAAACATTTCCTCCTGGAGGGAGGAGTTGACTCATTAGACTAGGAAAGCTCAAAAAGTTTTAAACGTCCTCCCAAAGTGTGGTGTTGCACTGGATCATTTTATGTCGACTTGACACAAACCATGGTCATCGGAAAGAAGAGAAGCTCAGTTAAGAAAATGCCTCCATCCAACCAGGCTATAGGCAGGCCTGTAGGGTATTTTCTTTTCTCTCTCTTTTTTAAATCAAAAAAAGATGTATTTATTTATTATGTATACAGTATTCTGCCTTCATGCCAGAAGAGGGTACCAGATCTCATTATAGTTGGTTAGAAACCCTCATGTGGTTTCTGGGAATTGAACTTAGAACCTTTGGAAGAGCAGCTGGCACTCTCAACCTCCTGGTTATCTCCTCAGTCCTGGGCATTTTCTAATTTAGTGATTGATGTGGGAGGGCCCAGCCCATTGTAGGTGGTCCCTTCCCTGGCTCAGGTTCTATAAGAAGGCAGGCTAAGCAAGCCACAATAAACAAGCCAGGAAGCAGCACATCTCTATGGCCGGCGCATCAGCTCCCGCCTCCAGTTCCCTGCCCTGTTTGAGGTCCTGTCCCAAATTTCTTTGATGATGAACAGTGATATGGAAACATAAGCCTAATAAACCTTTTTTTCCTCAAGTCATTTTTGGTCATGGAGTTTGTCACTGCAAAAGTAATTCTAAGATAAGTCATTAGGAATACCTCTATCAGATTAGCCTGTGGGCAAGTCTATGGGGCATTTTCTTGATTAATGATTGGTGTGGGAGGGCCCAGCACACTGTGGGTCTTAGGTTGCATAATAAAGTGGGCAGAGCAAGCCATGAGGAATAAGCACCCCTCTATGATTTTTATTTCAGTTCTTGCCTCCCAGTTCTTGCCTTGATCCTGTCCTGATTTTCCTTCATGAAGGATTGTAAGATGTAAAATGAAATAAACCTTTGCCTCCCCAAGTTGCTTTTGGTTGTAGTGTTTACTACAGCAACAGAAAACAACCTAGACAATGTAAAAATAGAAAACAACAACCCTGTTTACACAGGCTGTTGTGTTCTGTACGGAAACATTCCCTCCTCAGAATCAGGAAGTTCAGGGCTGGAGAGATGGCTCAGCGGTTAAGAGCACTGGCTGCTCTTCCTAGAGGTCCTAAATTCAATCCCAAGCAACCACATGGTGCTCATAACCATGGAATCTGATTTCCTCTTCTGGTGTGCATGAAAATAAGAGTACTCATATACATACTAAATATAAAAAGAATCCGAGAACTCAAAGCCTCTTATAAGAGTCACACAGATTGCTGGGGAGGAAGTGACTTCCGATGGAACTGTCTGCAGTTGAGCCAGAAGCTTTAGGGCTCTAGCTCTGGTCTGAAGGTAAGGAAATTAGGGCTCTCAGCAGGGAGAGCTAGGAGTATTGGAGGGCAGACCTCTTACAGCCCCTTGAAGCTTGGTTAGGGTTTTGGAACCAGAATGTACTCCTGGGACTCTGTTGAATGTATCTTCCATGGTGCAGTATGAATTAACTGGCTGGAGATGGCACATGGGTGGAGGTGAGACTGTTGTCTTAGGAAGTAGTCTGGCTGGAACTGACATCTTCACTAGATGTTGAACTCTGAGCAAGAGGGACTCCCCAGAGATGCAGATAGCCAGACTGCCAGTGCCCCGAGGTTCTGGGAACTGCAGATGAAGGATGGGGAGCCTGTCCTGGGCAGCCATCCTCATTTCCCTCCAAGACAGTGACACATATGAGGACACATGTGACAGCAATTTATTGAAACTTTTCCATGTAGCCAGCAGTGGAGGGTTCTCATGTGCTCTTGGCAACACCCAGGTGAGGAGGCATTGGTGTGCTGCTAGACAGATGGGTTACGCCACGCTGTCCCCATGCAGGAGTGGAGCTGTCAGCACAGGACAAGGGCCAGGCCGGGTTCCAGGCCTCTCATCCCTGTGCCCAGATTGGGTGCTCAATTGTTCTGGTGAGTTTCCAGTTGGAGTGCCCGGTTAGGCTCTTATTGATGGCTGGGGTCTGGGCCAGCTGTTTTCAGGTCCTTTGTTTCCCATCTGAAGAGAGACAAATTGAGATAAAGGTTTACACAGCTTTGCAAAAGCAGCAAAGAAACCTTTCCAAAGCAAAGTAGTAAAAAGGGCAGATTCTACTGTAAGAGAGTAATGAGCCATGAGAGTGAAGTTACTCAAGGATCTTGTTTACTGTTTGAGGCTTCCTTTTATGGGATTCAAGAGATGGAAGGCTTTTGGCTACTAAGGGTGTAATGAGGATGGTTCTGTTTTAATTGACAGATTAGATCACTTAATCTTATTTCTACTGCTTGTAGCCCTTCCCATAATGTATCTGATTTTAATCCTATGTAAGAATAAGATCATAAATAGGAATGCTCCTTAAAACTTAACTTGAGTACCCATGTACCTAAAACCAGTTCAGACTAGATTGGCCTGTATATATTGAGTATGTGTGGTGGTTTGGATAGGTATGGCCCCCATAAATTCATGTGTTTGAATGCTTGGCTTTTTAGGCAGTGGCACTTTTAGAAGGTATAGACTTGTTGGAGTAGGTGCGACCTTGTTAGGGGAAGTGTGTCACTGTGGGGACCAGTTTTGAGGTCTCCTATGTTCAAGCTATGCCCAATGTGGTACACAGTCTCCTTCTCCTTGCCTGCAGATCAAGATATAGAACTCTGGGCTCCTCCAGCACCATGTCTGCTGGCATGCTAGCGAGCTCCCCGCCATGATAATAGTGGACCAAACCGCTGAAAGTGTAAGCTAGCCTCAATTAAATGTTTTTCTTCGTAAGAGTTGTCATGGTCTTGGTGTTTCCTCACAGCAATAAAACCCTAACTAAGACAGTGTACATTTGAATAGAAAGTGTCCAGGATTGATAGTTGTCAGGGTAGGAGAAACTTATCTCACTGTTCAGAGAGGGATGTATACGTAGCTAATGCAGGTGGGAGTCTGAAGAGCTTAACAGGTGCATAGTTGAGAGAGAGGTGCACATTTAGGTAAAAAGGCTAGGCTTCCAGATGTATTTTCAGAAGAAGGATGTGCACAGCTCAATCCAAGCGGAGTCCCACTTGCTTGCTAAGCTAGTATTCATGTTTTCCTGCCTCACAGCCATCCTCAAAAACAAGAGCGAAGCCTGACTGTGATGTATGTGGCTTCAGCACAATGCTGTGTAAAGCCAGAGCTCAGGCATTTCCGTCCACACACATTGCCAAAGCCAACCCGAGTGACTGACCTGGGCTGAATCTAAGAGCACTGCCATGAGTGAGGCCTACTGACACATGTGAGGAAGAGCATTCTTTCAAGAGTGCTCACCAGGCGGTGGTGGCACACACCTTTAATCCCAGCACTCAGGAGGCAGAGGCAGGTGAATCCCTGAGTTCGAGGTCAGCCTGGTCTACAGAATGAGCTCCAGAACAGCCAGGGCTTCATGGAAAAACTCTGTCTAGAAAAAAAAAAAAAGAATATAGGATCTTATGTACATCAGCTGTGCAGCCAGGCTTCTTGGCCACCATAGTGCCCACTTGGGATCCTTTCTGGGGACTGCTCTGGGACTGCTCTGTGTATATGCTGAAGCATCTGCTTTGTTGTAGAGGCTCGAACCCAGTGGCCTTCCCTGGTTGGTTTCCTTCTAGGCTAGTGATGTGAAGGGCCTGGTACTGTGAGCTTTTTGGAAGAGAGAAGCAGAATCAGGGCGGGGTGCTTTCCCAGCTTGCCTGAAGCCCAGCATTCACCTCTAGCATAAACTGGCCAAGGTGGCGAATACCCGTAATCCCAGCACTGTCTCCCCCCAAAAAAAGGAAAAAGAAAGAAGGGAAAGGAAGCAGAGTCCACAGACATGCTCTGCACACTGGAAGCACGTCTGTTTGTGTGTATGACTTTAACATGATACAGCTGGGGACATTAAGAAGCTAGGTTAGGACTGGTGAGATGGCCCGGCTGTTGGTGAGTCTACAGCAGCCCTGTCAACCTGAGTGTGAGCTCCAGGCCCCAAATGGAGGAAGCAAACAACCAGCTCCCCTCTGTTGTCCTCTGACCACCACACATGAACTGTGGCAGACACGCATGTGCACACGTGAAATTGTGTATGCACACACACAATGTTTTACAATTTTCTTTTAAAGAAGTTCTGAGGAAGCTTTGATGGGATCAGGCCAGGAGTTGGCCTGGGGAGACCTTCATTCCTGAGCACTGGACAAATGAGCTCATTATAGGCCTTTTCCTTTTCCCACATAACAATATCCACTAGCCCCTGGTCTTTGGCTTGCAGACCTTTAATGTTTAAAGATGCAAAGATTCTACTACATGGTTCTGTTTTTTTTCTGAGACAAGGCTTTACAGAGCCTAGGATGGTCTTGAACTTGATATGTAACCTAAACTGGCCTTGAACTCCTGATCCTTTGGTCACCACTTCCCAAGTGCTGGGATTGTAGGCATGTACCACCATATGCATGCTTAGGCTCTCAGAGGCCAGGAGAAGGAGTTGAGACCCCTGGAACTGGAGTTAGAGACATTGTCAGCCATTGTGTGGGTGCTGGGAGTCAAACCAGAGTCTTCTGTAGGAGTAGTCAGTACTTTAAACTGCTGACCTGTCCCTCCGGCCCCATATCAGGAACATTTTTAACTTATTCTTCTGGATGAGACTGGAAATTGTTTTGTGAGCTGGGATGCAGGGCTATCTCTCTCCGCTGGCTAGCCATCTCCCTTGGAGTCTCCCAGAGGCCATCACTTCAGATGGTTAATGTCCCTGAGCCCTGTGACATAAACTCGTCACAAGGAGCTGTCAGTTAGTTTACTGCAAGGCCTCTTTGAGCCATAGGTTAATATATTAATGAAGACGGTGGCTTCTACCCTCCATTAAATAATAACCATGAGTGACTGGAAGGAAAACATCCCTGTGTCCCTTGGCAGCATGTGAGATTGATGGGAATGGATTGTCCTGCCAGGAGAGAGCAGAAATATGACAACCTTTTATTCCTCTGCAGCCTGGGTGAGGGTTTCTTCATTTCTATGTTATTATTTTACAAAACCTTTTATGATGATTCTGAGCTAAAAACACATTAAATCATATATTTAATTATATTGAAACAGGACCCTGAGATTCTGTCACTAATCTAGCTTAATCTTGACATCTCCTCTTCTAATATTTTATTTCTGTTCAGGTCATATTAGTCAACTGGGCATACGCAGCAGTATTTATTTATCTTACTAGTTTATTTTGGTAAAGTAGTAAATTATGGTAAATTATAATAATTCCCCAGTTAATATGCATCTCACAATCACACGCAGATGACATTCTGAAATACGATCTAACTCCGATATTGGCAGCAACACTACCTTTTCCACCCCTCCAGAACAGCCTAAGTGGTTTGGAATGTTCTAGATTTTTCCTAACCCACTTCTGTTTAGAGATGCCCTGTGGTATTAATTTCATGAGCAAATACAAACAGAACCATCTATAGTGAGGTTGTCAAGCTAGAGGAGCAGGTGGGGGTGGGACCAGGTGTGGTCCTTGAAGGGCAGAGGGCTCTGGGCTAACCAGAGGTGGTGTCCTGAACCTGGACTTACCCATGGGGGGCAAGTGAGGAGTCTCCCTTTATTCCAGCTTCCTCCCAGTTTCCCTCTGTGGTTGAGATCTCTGCTCCCCCCTCCCCTCCCAGGGCTTCCTGTGAGCCTGGTAGAGCCAACACACACAAACACATTGGCTCCATATACCCCTCACAAGGCCAGGTTCACCACTCTCTCAGCTTTTTCAAGGTCTGGGCCTGTGCTTAGCTTCACTGGTTCAGAAATCCAATGCAGTGGAAGCTCCAAAGCTGGTCTCAAGGCTTCCATGCTCATGACCATGAAGGCATCATGGGATGGGTTCACAGCCCCAAATGGTGGTAAGACCAATGCAGTCTGGTCCCTGTTGCCACCAGCTTCCAGCTGCCTCTGTGCAGGTGCAGATAAAAAAATGTAAACGCCCTGAAGACAGCTGGGCCTAAGGCTACAACACCAAAGGCCTAGAGGGAAGGAGTTCTTGGAAATGAGGAGTTGGCTGACTGGTGTGCTAGGTGACACCATCCCAGAGGATGCAGGCTCAGGCACACAGGTCTTGGCAGGGTGCCATGGAGTCTAAATCTACGGGGAGCAGCAGCTGCCTGGGACTGCAGTCTCACCTTCCCGATGTTTAAGAAACTTCTTTTAACTGTTCTTTAATGGTAGTTCTGAGACAAATTCTCTCCTTTTTCTTATCTTTAATCATTAATTCATTAATTTTTGATACAGGCCTTACTATCTAAGCCGGGCTGGCTTGGAATTTGTCATATTGTCTCTCGAGTGTTGGGGCTACATGTATGCACCAAGTTCATTTCACTTTTTTTTTGAAGGTTCAGAGATTGTTTTATTTTTTTCATGAGAGGCTTATCTTCTAGCCCAGGCTAGGCTAAAACTTGATGCAATCCTCCTGCCTCAGTCTTCTGAGCACTAGGATGGCATGCATGGGCCATCACATACACTTTGGGATGTGTGTGTGTGTGTGTGTGTGTGTGTATGTGTGTGTGTATGTGTTTGAGAGAGACTGCTAATTATTTGAGAACTTCATATAAGCTTGTAATGTACTTTGATCATACTTACCCCCTACTCCCTCCTTTAATTCCTCCCCAATGCCCCTTCCCAACTTCATGTCCTCTTTTCTATTTTTATTTTCCTATAACCCACTGAGTCCAATTAGTGCTGCCCACATACCCCTGGATGTGAGGCCCTCGGCTGGAGTGTTGTTGACCAAACAGAGACCACACCACAAAGCTAAGTAACTCTCCTCCCCTACAAGTCTAGGGACTGAAGAGCTCCTCCTCCTCCTCCTCTGTGCTAGAATGTCGACCAGCTTGATCCTAAGCACAAGCAACTATAGTTCTCTTCTGTCACATCAGGAAGATACTGTTTTACTTAGGTCCTCCCCAACCTCTGGTCTTTACAGTCTTTCTACATCTTCTATTGAGATGGTTCCTGAGCCTTGGGGAGGAAGCTTCCTCCACTGTGTGGTGCCGCATGGAAACAGGCTTCTTTTTCAAAATGTCTTCCCCACAGGAAAGATGCTGTGTCTGCTCTGACCTTGAGCTACCCCAGCTTCGGTCTCTGGAGTCGATTTGCACGGTGTCTTGGTGTGGATTTCTTTGGATTTGTTCTGTTGAGATGTGCTTTGTGTGTTGAATCTCTAGGACTATGGTTTTGTTTTGTTTTACCAAATTAGCATATCTTCTGACATAATTTCCTTGAATATATGCATGTTGTTCTTGGCTGGGACTCTAATGATCTAATGCTGGTTCTTTTGTTACTATCTTGAGCCTCTTGGTCCAAATCTCTCCTCTGTCACAGACAGCAAGCCTGGCTAGTAGGTTTTCTGTGCTGGTATTGTATTTTCAGCTTTTTAAATGTTCATTTCTTTCTCTCTTTCTTTTTTTTAATAACAATCTCATTTTTTTAAACTGGAGTTTCTAGTTTTCACTGTTTCCAGGGAACTTACAATAATTCACTGAAACTTGGTTTATTAACTTATTTTTTAGTTCTAGGGGTCAAATTCAGGGCCTTAGACACACTAAGCACATACTTTACCACAGAACCACACCTCCAGTCTCCAAAGCATTTTTATTCATGACTACTTCAGTTTTTTGCTCAGTAAATCTGAGTCCTGATGGGTCTTGACATTGACACTGTCTGATCCACATTCCCTCTTCAGGCTGTGATTTTACTGTCTCTTGACACAACAGGTCATATTTTTACTTCATCCTGGTCATTTTGACTAAAATATTAGGAAATTGGGAAACTGGAGGGGTTTGGTGCCTCCGAGGGTCATTCTCTGTCTCTGTCTAAAAACATAGGAATGAGTGAACTGGGCCTGGAACCCAGACTCACAGCTACATCTGCATACCTCCTGGGTCCTTCTAACATGTCAGGCATGCAACATGCTAGACCTGATAGCCCTGAATTGCTTCCTGGTTCAGGCCCTCCACAAAGACTCCACAGTAACTGCTAAATCTCATCACTTTTCTCACTTGCTTTTTGAGAGGAGAAAGGTAAAGTTGAAGCAGTTTAAGCTTTGCCCCCTTTGTTCTGCAGTGAGTGGCCCTGGACCTTTCACAGGGCTAGTGTGTGAGCTTGACACTATTTTGTTAACAAGACAGAAATGAAGATTGCAATTTTTACAGCATTATGGTTTCTAAGCCAACTCAGTTATTGTCTAGGACCAATGCTGCTCACTGCACCAGTCTAACCTTTAATGTTACCAAATGTCTAGGACAAAATATTTGCATTTGAATTTCATTAGAACAGAACACTTATGCTTTCAAAATAAACCTTAGCCCATCTAATACTGAAAATTAACCTGACTTATTCCTATGAGAACTACAGTGCTCTGGAACAAATCTCTCAGAAAAGGAAGGCTGGCTGTTTTTTGTTTGTTTGTTTGTTTGTTTTGTTTTGTTTTATTATTTTATGATCCAACTTTAAAAACAGATTCAGTGGCTTTAGAAGACAACACCCCCACCTGATGTTTTGTACTTATTTGCCTGCGTTTGGCAACTCAGATTTCTAATTAAGTTTTATTACACTTTCCACCAGGACTCCTATGAGGATAAGTGCATTGTTAGAATGCATGTTGAGGAGGAGTGGCGTCAGGGAGAGTGGCAGCTCAGGGAGTGCAAACACCAACACCCTTGCCAAGGCTGGCTGTGGAATCTCTTCGGGGTCCTCAAGAACCTACATTTGTGCACACACACTCTAATCTGAAGGCCGAAGGTGGGACAGATTTTGAGGTCTCAATCTTAAACTCCTTTTCTGTTTGTTTCGTTTTTAAGACAGGATTTTCTATGTAGTCCTGGCTGTCTTGGAACAGGCTGATCTTGAACTTAAAGATCTACCTGCCTGTAGATTAAAGGTGTTCAATACCACACCCAGCCCTAAGTCTTTTACTCTTAAAACTAGCAAAGAGGCACTGTGGCTCGATGGTAGAGTGATTGCTTAGCATGCCCAAGCTCTGGGTTTAAGGTATGAGATACCTTCCTTCAAGCTGTTGGTGAGGGAGTCCCTGAAGACCCCAAACAACACAGCCTATTGCCATTTCTCTTGGTTGTCCACCAGAACTTGATGGTAAGACTCTACTGATGTGCTGGACACTGGTGTGACATACCTTGATCTTAACACTTGGGAGGCAGAGACAGGCAAATCTCTCTGAGTTCAAGGCCAGCCTGCTCTATAGAGCAAGTTCTGGGACAGCCAATGTTACACAGAAACCAAAAACAAAAACAAAGACTCTACTTATAAAGATACTACACACTTTGGTCACAGGTTATGGAAGAATCAAGTTGGTACTAACCAAGAAAATTCGATTCTTCTGGACAGCTTTCATAGTGCTGAGGGCACCGTGCAGGCTGCAGGGA
Source organism: Pachyuromys duprasi (assembly GCA_028658305.1). Classification (NCBI taxonomy): domain Eukaryota; kingdom Metazoa; phylum Chordata; class Mammalia; order Rodentia; family Muridae; genus Pachyuromys; species Pachyuromys duprasi. Next base: position 62,500,409 of record CM053763.1, on the reverse strand, counting down.
AGAAAAAGTCATCAACCTTACCCACCTGTGAGCCCTGTGAGCCAAATATGCTCAGAGATGCATTAGTGACAGAAGTATTATGGAGGTACCCAATTGCCTTCCGATTGGATTTTGAGCCTACTCCACAGGAGGAAATGCATGCCTGATACTATAGATCTGGTGAAGAACCTGTGGTCAGGGAGTTCACAGGTCCTAGTGGTGAACTTACTGCTATTATTCTGCTAAACTGACACAGTATCAAACTCCCTCTAGATTCATGTCTCTCTACCCATAGACTATTGCAGCTCTCAGGCTTGATTAGAGAACTTTCTTTGTATAGCTGGTGGTGGCTCATGCAGAAACTCACAACTGGTCAAATTACAGAGAATAAGAGTCTATAGCGTGCTTAGCCAGAAACGGGACATCTTCATCACACCTCCTTCCCAGGGCTAGGGGACCATGTTGGTAGAGGGAGCAGAAAGGTTGTAAGTGCCAGAGGTCAGGCCGACCTGAGCTAACAGTGTCTTATGGACATGACAGGACAATTGCACACATGAGCTGGCAGCAGGTACAGTTGCCTGCACAAGATCTGCATATAAAATCTAGCCAGCCAACATTCCAGCATGGGGGTATGGAGAAGCTCATGAACTTCCATCCCTAGCTTAGGAGCCATGAACAGATGACAGCTTCTAGAGAAGGAAGAGTCAGTTTACCTTGAGAGTATGGCCCTAGGTAGGTTGCTCATAGTTCAGTGGATGGTCCCTTGGTTAAAAATACATGGACAGCACAAATTGAATTTGGAGGGTTAAAAATAAAAAAGATGACATAATGCCAGTGTTGTAGTCCAAGACACCACTCAGACACCAATCTCAGTCAGATATTGATGGTTTATTGACCACTCACCCCAAGACTGGTCATGACCAGAGAGAGACACAATGGACTCGGCCAAACTGTGACATCGATTTGTTCGTAGAACAGTCTTTTTATAGGGAAACCAAGCACAGAAGATGGGAGTAGGGTGCAGTAATACATTGTAACACATTTTGGGCAACTAAGCAAAGTATTATCAGCCAATCTTTAAGCTGATTGGTCCCAAGTGAGGTAAGTGAGGTGGTGGTTAGGGTCTTCCAGAGTACAACCAGAGTACAGACAAGTGCAGTCATAACAAAGAGTACAACCAGAGAGTAGCCAAAAATGGAGATAACAGAGCATGAATTATGACACCATTGAGTCATAGTAAAAAATAAGGTTAGCTTGACCCTCTGGCAGGGCCTGTTAGTGTCAGCTATGGACAGCTGCTTCTAGAAAGTAAGTTAAAAAGTTTGAACTTCATTTCACCTTATAAACAAATGAAAGCTGAATACAAAAATGCCTGCAAGTGTGTCAACTGCCACAAAGAGCAAGCCTTAACATTGGGAGATCTGGAGGGTGGATCTGGGAGACTTAGGGGTAAACATGATTAAAATACATTGCATGCATGTATGAAGTTTACAAAGATTTGGTTAAAATAATTACATAGCAAATGTTTTTTAGATTTATTTATTTTATTTTTATGTATATGAGTGTTTTGATTGAATGTATGTCTGTGCACCATGTGTATGCTTGATGCCTACTGAGGTCATAAGAGGGCATTGGATCCCCTAGGGCTAGAGTTATGGATGGTAGTGAGCTGCCATGTGGATGCTGGGAATTGAACACAGGTTCTCTGAAAAAACAACAAATGCTCTTATTAAAAAGCTCTGGATTTGGCCCTCCGCATTGCATAAAGATGTGGTCAATGTCTGCAATTACAGCAGTCAGGAAGGAGCGGCAGAAAGATTAGGGATTCAAGGCTATATTCAAGGCTATATAGAGAGTTCTTGGCCAGCCTTAGTCTTCCCCTGTTTCAAACAAATGAAAAGCATCAAACTCCATACTTAATGATAAAGTTAAAGGACAGAAAATGAGGTTATGGCCTGAATTCATACAGTGCAACCAATGTGTATAGTTTAATCCCAAATCCACCCTTCATTCTCTATAGTATCTTTTTGATGAAATCGTTACTTGTCCGTATTGTAACTACACTGCTAGATGACATGGTTAAATACCAATTGTAAGGTAGCAATGTAACAGAACAATTATAGCTCTGTTGGAATACAGTCCACTACCTCTAGCTGGCAGGGCTCACACCCACACTCACAAACACACACACACACACACACACACACAGGCATGCACGCACGCACGCACGCACACGCACACGCACACGCACACACACACACTCTTTTCTAGCTGCCTAAACAAATGAAGCGAGATTTCAGCAGGGGAAAGCACTTGGTACAAATACAGGCTTAGGTCAAGTCTGAGGTTACCATGGAAACCAGAACAAAGTTTTTACATAAGAAACCAAGCACAGAAAACCTTTGCCTGGATGACAGAGCCAAACACTTTGAAGATGTTATTAACAAGCATTGTAGGTAGACCAAAATCATGATTACAGATGAGGTTTTCAAATCAGCAGTTTTCAGTGCTCAATAAACATCTATCCAGGCTGTCAGCTCAGTGAACACACCTACCTCTATTTCAGAATGCCAAAGCAGGTTCTGGGAGCATTCAAAATTCATAAATTGTGGGGTGGATATTTTCTCACACACTGGCTTGATATAATTCATGCAGAGATTACTTCTTGTCCTCAGAACCCTCCTCTGCCCTGCATATTAGAGGAACGCCAGGCTGAATTTATCTGAGAGGGTCTTGGAAGAAGGGGTTATTAATGGCCAGTGAATCTCCAGATTGAGGAAATCATAAGTACTTCTGAAAAAAAAGGGAAAGAAAGAAAATCCTTTTTATTTGAAAGGGCTATAAATCTGCAAATAATCTTGAATTCACAAGCAAACCTTTAATGCAATAAGTTGATAGCAGATACATTACTGAAGAGACAAATACATAATTATATTAACATCTATCATGGCTGGAAGTGTAGTGTAGCTCTAAATCAGAATTCATTTTATAATAGTAAAAATATACAATAACATTTTTGCTTTTTTGAGTTTTAGTTTTTATGCTCATATATAGAAAGACAAATACAGGCTGTTTATAAATTAATACCCCAGACTATCCATGTAATTCTTACATTCTCTAATCATGGTAAAAGCAAACTTTGATGACAAGAAAAAGGAACATTTGAATCTCCCTTTTAAAATGTTGGCTTGAGCTGGGCATAGTGGCGCGTGCCTGCACTCCCAGCACACAGGAAGGCAGAGGCAGGTGGATCTCTGTGAGTTTGAAGCTAGCCTTGGTCTACAAAGCAAGACCAGGACATCCAAGGCTGCACAGAAAAACCCTGTCTTGAAAACAAAATAAAACAAAACAAAGTGTTTACTTGGCTAGTCACTGTGGCTTTAATTACAGCACCATGTGTAGGAGGGGCAGAGTCAGATAGATATCTCTGAGTTCAAGGCCAGCCTGGTCTACATAAGGAGAGCCAGGCTAGCTAAGGCTACATTGTGAGCCCCTGTCTCAAAACAAACAAATAAACAAAATAAAAAAAAACAATAAGCATGGGTCCAGCGATCAGCACTCAACTTCACAGATATAATTTTTGGGTTAGGTCATGTATGTTATCTCCTAAGCTGAAACTTCCATGGACGGAAGATGCTGTCAGGGCATGGGCTATGTGCACAAGTGTGATCCAGCTGTGGATTAGAGTGTTTAGTGTGGCTAGCACAAAGGGATATTTGTATCTGTGTCCTTCTTTGTATCAACACCTCAATACATAACCATATCTACATCTAAAATAGTAACTATATATCTGTATAGATAGTATCTATATCCATAATTATAATTGTGCCCTTTTTTGCTTATATCTACATACATAGCCATGTTTAGGACTGTCTCTATATGTATGTTAATATTATTAACTCTTTTTTCTTCTCTCACAGTTGTTTTTGAAGCTAGTTTTTTAAAATTCATTTTATGTATGTAAGTGTCTGTCTGTCTGTCCACCAAATGTACTCAGTTTCTGAGGAGGCCAAAAGAAGAAGGCAGATCTCTGGAAATGGAGTTACAGCTTATTGTACAAATGGATGCTGGGAACTGAACCCCGGCTCCTCTAAAAATGCTGTAAACCACTGAGACATCTTTCCAGTCCATCTCACACAGGGTTCAGGGTTGTTCTGGTGTTAGTTTGGCTTGTCTGTCCATCTGCATGGTGGAGCCATGAGGCTAGATGAGAGCATCACAGGCTCAGCCTGGGATGGACAATGTAGTGAGAGTTTTGGAATTTTGGTTTCTTTCAAAACCACAGCAATATTTTAAGAATAGTTTTTGTTTTTAATAAGAGGCATGGGATATGGGATTGCTTCACAACAGATGACTATGATTTGCCTTGTGCCCTAGCAGAGGTGTGATTTTGCCAGACGCAGATAGTTTCTGTATTGTGTAACATTTGGAATTCTGGGGACTTTTCAGAAGGTATAGAAATGTTAGGGCACCGAGAGGTGGGTTGTTGGTTGCTGTTTGTTAAGTAGTTGTATACAAAGAAGAAACAACAACAGGAAGAAATTAGATATACGGACACTGAAGACCAAACTTGCTCCAAGGAGCTCCATGTCTCCAAATATCAGGAAGTACCTAATGATAATGCTACCCCCTTTGCGACCCCTGACTTTATTCAGGGTTTTCTTTCCTTTCCTCTTTATTCTTCTTTTCTCTCTTATCTAGTGTTAGGGGGGCTGAAGGGGGTAGTAGAAAAGGTGGGAGAGAAGGGTGGAAGAAAGAAAAAAGCGGCAAGCGCAGGCTGACAGTGCAGTTTAGAATTGACTCTGCTATCTATCTGTAGCTGTGCATTCTGGGCATCATATTTAATGTCATTGTTTTTTGGTTTCCTCATCTGCAAACAGAGATCACAGTCCTTGTTTACCTGTTGGGTTACTGAGAAATTAAATAATGTAGTTGTGGAACTCTGTAAGATACTACACAGAAGCTAAATATGATAACTCACTGAAATTTCTGGATCTAGTTTGGGAGGTAAAATAAGACAGTGAGGTTTTGTTTAAAAGCACCTCTGCAGAGAACCATGGGTCCATTATACTGTATCCACACAGGGAGCACTCTTGACCCAGGAGCAGGAAACCCTGGCTACTGCCCTTGCTGCCACTGATTGCACTGAAGATCATCTGCCTACCCCCAAGTTGATTTCAACTCTAAGGCTGTTTAGGAAGAACTAATTGCAAAGATAAGTAACATTAACTTTGGTTGAAATGATCCTAATAATCCTTTTAAATTTTATTTATTATTTATTAGTTTATTCACTTTGTGTCCCATCTGTAGCCCCCTCCCTCATCTCCTCCCAGTTCCACCCTCCCTCCTTGTTCTCCTTTCATGGCCCTTCCCCAGTCCACTGTTAGAAGAGGTCCTCCTCCCCTTCCATCTGACTCTAGCCTATCAGGTCTCATCAGGACTGGCTGCACCCTGTAGCCTGGCAAGGCTGTACCCCACAGGGGGAGGTGATCATAGAGCCAACCCTCTGAGTTCATGTCAGGGACAGTCCCTGCTCCCCTTGCTAGGGAACCCATGTGGAGACTGAGCTGCCTATGGGCTACATCTGAGCAGGGGGTCTAGGTCCTCTCCATTCATGGTCCTTGGTTGGAGTGTGGTATCTGTTCTTATCAGTTTAATATCTGATGTGTCCTCTAGCTTAATAATCTTCATTCACAGTGGCTGCTTGCTCTGCAAACTTGGAATCCTTTCAGGAAAAGACAGCATGGGTCTCCCAGGATCCTCAGCACTACGTGTGGGGCTCGCGCCTCCTAGTGGCACTCATGGCCTATAGCATGCTGTCACTGCCCCTAAGCAGCATAAAGGTTGCACAAAAAGGCTTCTCTCTCTCTAGATGATTTAAGGAATGGAATGGTGGTAAGAAATTTCAGCCAGGTCTTCTTCAGGGAGGGAAAGCCATCTTCTGTTACCGCTTCCTAATGCTGCAGGTGTGGCTTCACAGACACAGGTTACTAAATCAACTTTACAAGAGTTATATCAAGAGTTATATTCAAAGGACTTGTTTGGCTAGCTTTTGCATAGATTTTTTTCTTTTATCTTTTTAGATAGGGTTTTATGTACTTCAGGTGGGCTTGAACTTGAAAGGTGTAGCCAGGCTTTTTGTCTACTTACTGGGTTCTTTTATCTACCTCCCTACACTTCTTCTATCCCTTCCAAACTCCCAATCTAGGTAGGAGAGAAAGAAGGTTAGAGGGAAAGGGGGGCATTGATATCATTAGATTACTTCCTATGATTAGGGATGTTGAGTTCCTTGGGGTGAGTTTGATCTTCAGGATATCTCTAATCAGCAACCAGCCCAGCAAACAGAACACAGCAAACAGCAATAGCCTCAGGCGGTGCAGCAGTTGCGGCCTTTCGGGGCTCTGCCATCTATATACCCTCTGAAGAGTCCTCAGAATTGCAAATGTAAACTATCTTTAACTGGCAAAATCATGCTCCTGCTAGATTCCAAGGCAAATAATAGTCAGCTGCTGTGGACAATTTGAAGCAGCCCCATATCCCACACCTACAATTAAAACAAAAACATATTCATATATATTTCTATGTTAAAAAAAAAACTAAAACCCAAAAATTCTCACTACAGAAAGGTATCCAAGGCTGGCCTTGAATTTCTTTCCTCCTATTGCTACCTTCTGAGTTGCTCACACTGTGTTGAATTTTTAAGTGTAGACTTTATGAAGTATTTTGCTTCTTTCAAAGACTTATTACAGCAATGTACAAATGAACCACTTATTGCTGAGTACATTAGAGGTTTTAAATCTTGTACCTACGGATGTCAGGCATTTCCTAGGGGCCCCTGTGAGAACTCTGCTGGGCGCTGCAAAGAAATTACAGGTTGTGGTCCTTGCCTTGCAAGATTTCAAACTGTCTGTGCAAAACAGAGCTCTCATTTCAAAGGAAAAGAGAAAGAACATTTACCCTGGAGCCAAATATTAATGGCCATGGCCTGGGTACACAGAAAGACAAGCTCCGCTGAGGAAGTGGGTACATGAGATGCTATTAGTTACAGAAAAAGGAAGTCCAATCAAGACATTTACCAAATAACTCAGTGGAGACTGCAGGTAGATGGGTTACAGCAAAGCAGGTAGGTTCTGCTGTAGGTTTCAGATGCTATCTGATAGCAATTTTAGCTTTTGGGTTGCTGGAAGATAGTGTGGTGTGCTAAGAATGCATTTTAAAGGTTTTGATCATCACAAAGATGTTAGGTCAGACATGGGAGTGGCCGATGAATTTAAAGGACTATTAAAGGGGCTAGAAACAACCCTAGATAATTTTGATCTGCAACATTCTGATTCTCGACAGTCATGAAGCTCTAATCAGTGGGTTTTCAACAGAGGTGTGGCTTTTTCTCTCTCTTTGGAAACTTTGGTTTTTAAAAATATACTAGGAAGATATATTAATCAGAGTTCTCTAGAGGAACAGAACTTATAGAATATGTGTGTGTTTGTGTGTGTGTGCATGGGCGTGTGTATTAGACTGGCTTATAGGCTGTGGTCCAGCTAGTCCAACAATGGCTGTCTACCAAAAGAAGGTCCAAGAATCCAGTAGTTGCTTGTTTAGTTCATGAGGCTAGATGTCTGGTCCAGCTGGTCTTCAGTATATACCAGAATTTTTAAAAAAGTTGGCTTTAACACTGGTGAAGAAAAAGGCTTACCAGCAAGAGTAAGAACAAGCAGGCAAAGAAAGCAAGGGTTTTTCTTCCATGTCTTTTATATAGGTTGTGTCTTTACACAAATTTTTATTGACTCTTTTGAATTTCACATCATGTACCCCAGTCCCACTCATCTCCTTGCCCTTTCGTATCCACCCTTGCAACTTTCCCCCCAAAGGAAAAGAAAGAAAAAAAATCCAAAAACAAAATAAAACCAAAAGACTCACCCCCCCAAAAAACACAAACGAATCCCCCCCAAACAAAACAACACAATGACAAAACCCATCTTGTTATGGAAGCTGTGGTGTTCACACATCTTTACCTGCAAAAGTTCATTGTAATGAATCATTAGTCTGGTTCAAGGCCTCTGGCTTCTAAAACACTATTAATACAGGATCCTCACCAGGACTTTTCTCAGAGAGCCTGTTGTTGCCCTATGTCATGGAGATCCTGCAGTTTTTTTTTTGTTGTTCCGTAGAACCAGCCCCTTCACTAACTCTAGCAGTTCATAGGTGGGGTAGATATTGGGGTGGGCCAACTCAAAGCCTTGAATCTGGACCTGGGTGGTAGCTGAGTTGGTCAGCCCGTCAGCTCTCTCACACTCATACCACCAGGCCAGCTTTCCAGCCCTGCCTTGGCTAGCTCACCCAATACTGCAGCCAGCAGGGGCAGGGCCAGCTCTCCTGTTCTCTTGCCCTCAGGGTGGCTTACCTGCATCCATGCCACCAGGCCTAGCTCCACTGTGCTTCCCAGGTGAGGTACACTCTCTCCTGTGTGCTTCAGCCAGTAAGGGGGCAGGGCTGGCTCTCCTGCTCTCATGACCCTGGAGCCAACTCTCTTGGCAACTGAAGGTGATGAGGGGCCTAGGCCAGGGCATCTCGTTAGGGTCCATGCCACCTCAGTGCACATGGACCAGCTCTCCCAATCTCAAGCCTTCAGGGCTGGCTCACCCGAGGGCCCATCAGCATGGCCAGTTCTACTGTGCTACTGAGGCATGGTGCAGGGACCACTCTCTGGAGTGCTGCAATCTGCAAGGGGTGGGGCCAGCTCTCCCAACTGCCCCAGCTAATGAGGGTTGGGGCCAGCTCTGTAAAGCTCTTGGGCATCAACATACTCCCAGGTGGCAGCTCAGACCAAGCATGTCAGAATGGCCTTTGGTGGTAATACGAGCCATGGACATTGACACAGATCTTCTGTTATTACATGGCCACGAACCCAGACATGACCCTCAGTAGCAGCAAGGGGACTTCACCACAGCCTCAAATGGCAGGGCAGGCTACTCACATCAGGCTATTTCTCTCCACTCTCTTGTTTCTGGTTCCGCGTCTCTTCATAGTGCTCAAACCATTCTACTTCCCTTTCTCTCCCATCTCTCCATCACATACTTGCACATTATAGTGGCTTCCATCGACACACACCTGTACCTCAAGTGAGGCAGCGAGGGGGGCGGTGTCTTTTCTACAGATGTGTCCTAGGGTGTCTGTTGCTGTGAAAAGACACCACAACCATAGCAACTCTTAAAAAAGAAAATATTTCAGTGAGGCTGGCTTACAGTTTCAGAGGTTTAGTCCATTATCATCATGGCAGGAAGCATGGAGGCATTCAGGTTGACATAGTGCTAGAAAAGAAGCTTATAATTCTACATCTGGATCAGCAGGCATCAGGAAGAGACTGTTATCCTGGGCCTGGATTGAGCAGCTGAGACCTCACAGCCCTCCCCCAGTGACATACCTCTTCCAACAAGGCCACACCTCCAGTTCCTATGAGCCTGTGGGGCCATTTTGTTCAAATTATCAGGCTGTCAGCAGAATGTGGCCCAGATTAAAGGTGGATCTTCCCACCTCAGAAGATCTGGATTAAAAGTGGATCTTCCCCCTGCAACTAACTTAAGCAAGAAAAAATCTTTACAAGTGTACCCGCCTCTTGGATTTTAGTTAGTTCCAGATGTAGTCAAGTTGACAACCAAGAAGAACCACCACAGAAGACAAACCACTTACACTGGAATACAAGCAGTGTCAACAATCACTTCCGTCTGTGTCATATGCCACAACAAACCACAAAAAGCAACTCAAGGTCCTCACTCACTGTTCTGTTTGTTTTCATGTGTTCATCTTAATGTCTTAAACAGTGTCCAAGAAAGTAAACTCAGTTCTGTCCAAAGTGAACGGCTTTCCTCTATTTTTTCTAGTTATAAAATCTTACTGTGTTCTCCCCTGCAGCCTGGAAGTAGTCCTTTATGTCTGCTCTCTGGTGGCATTGTGTCCCCCCTCTCAACCCCGTGATCCCTAGTCTATTTGCAAGTGATGTGTTGTGTGAAGTGTGTAGGGCTAGTCCAACAACATCTGACATCTTCCTTTAAAGTCTGTGTGATGGGCACAGTCCTAGGCTGCCTGAACACACAGTTGCAGCACAATTCTTGGAGACTCGGTTTACAGATGGACGCAGGGTTGGAGGGCTAAGAGAGGCAGGCTGTGTTGGAATGCCATAGCATGTGGGCACAAAGCTGACACAGATCTTTCCATCAAAGTTTGTACGCTGCCTCAGTGAGACTATCCAGCTCCTTCTCCCATGCTCTGCAAAGGTGCCTGCTTAGTGCACAGCCAGCAGCTGGGAACTGATTCTCAGCAATGAACCAAGACTGTCGGGGGAGGGAGGCTGCTGTGCTCTGTGTGCCCTGACCCTGTGGTAGAGATGACCTCAGAGTGGGGAGAAGCTTGTTCTCAGAGATTTCGCCACATGTTTTTGTCTGATGGTTTGGCTAGTAACCTCAGGGCCAAGTGCTGACAAAAAGATATTGGCCCATTTAAAGACGTCTACCTCTTTGGCCAAAGAAGGCTCAGAAGTTGCAACCATGCTATTTTCCAGCTCGGTTCCAGTGTGTCATCAGGCTTTGGGGACAGGGGTGAAGGGAGAGACAAATGACATTAAGTTGGCCTGGAAAGTAAACAATTGAGAACAATCAGGAAAGCCCAAGTGTGAAACAGAAAAGTTCCAGCAATTTGCTCCCCTTCCCGCTCCCTCCTCTACCTCCCTCAGCTCACTCCTGGGCTAGGGGTCAGGTCTAGAAGCCCTGGGCAGGCCAGCTCCAGACTTGAGACCTCCGGGGTTCAATTCATGTTTTCCTATGTCCTGGGGCATGAGCTTTCTCCTCCTCTCCCTTAGGTTAAGGGCCAACTCCAGCTGATCCTGGCACGCCCAGGGCTCTGACTTCATGTTCATTGGATTCTCCTGGGCTAGGCTCTAAGCTGGCTGTCTTAGGGGAACTGCATGCACATGCAGTAGTGTAGTTCTGGGAAAATTCTCTGAGGTTTCTATAGGCACTGCTTCAACCCACCTCTCCAGGAGCCAGTGAGACTGAAAAAACAAAACAAAACAAAACAAACAAACAAAAAATACCACCCATGTCCTACCTGCCTGGTCTGGGGAGGAACCCAGGGGATGCTTCCCTGGGAACCATTTTCAGAAGCCACTGGGCTATCCAGCCTCATCCCAAGAGACCCTCCAAAGTTTACACAAGTGTATGAAGAACAGAGTGAAGAATGCTTATAGGCATTGCTTAGTGGGATCAAAGTTGGTAAGAACCAAGAGTAACCTGAGACCGACTAAATAAATGCAGCTGCACTAGCCAGAGGACTACTGATCAACCATGTAAAAGAATAAGATCTGGGCACTATACATAGGAAAGTAGCCAAGGTGTATCATTAAGCAAGCTTGCAATTACGAAAGCAAGCTGCAAAATGCCTGTGGATGTGCAGGGAATTCCAGACTCTGCACAAAAGCGGCAGATCCAAGGAAGAGGCGGATCAGGCACAGCACTCACATTCACCTTCCTTGCTGCTTCCAGCCTTCTCAGGAAGTTACTTCAAAAGCTATTGTAAATTGGGACTTCCCTGCCAATCTCACAGCCGTGGCTCTCCTTCCTGGAGCATTTATGAGCCAACTGTCCAGTTGAAGTGTTTTCCAGCCAGAGAGTTTCAGAATTTGGCTTTGAAGTGCTCATTCCCAAGGCATATGTGAGAACTCTGTGGATGGGTATGCCTGGACTAGCTCTATCCCATGGGTTCCAGACAGAGGTGGGTTAATCAGACCCTATAGCACTTCTAATTAAGCTAGCCTGGGTTTGAAGGCCCATAGGAAAACATCCTGTCCTTTGCCGGACTCAGCCCCTCTGGCCTTGAAGCATCCTGTTTGTCTACTAGATCATGCACCAAGTTGCCCAGGTTTTTCCTCATCCTGTTAACTGACTTCCTACCATTCAGTGTGCGCCCCAGGAGCCCAGACAGCCCTCTTGGTGGTTGGGCTGGATCTCACTGGGTCAGACATTTGGATGTTTGTGCTGTTCAGAGCTGAGAGCTGGATCATTGATGTCTGAACAAGTCTCTTCCCTTAAGTTCAGTGAGGTTTTGCTTTTCCAGAGACCCTGTAATACACAACTGTGGTCTGCACCTGCTGTCACTGCAGACATTAAACCAAGCAACCACACACGAGGTTAACAGCCCCAAACTGATTACATGCATCTTGGCCATGCCTCTTCATCTCTTCTGCCAGCAGACTCAATCATACACCATTCTTTTCCCTCTTCCTGAGATAGGCTTTTGCCATGTCTGGCTGGTCTTGAACTTGCTGTTTTATCCAGGTGACCTTCCAGGCCCAGCCTCTGCTTTACAAGGATTATATACATGGCACTAGCTGTAGCCTTTATCCTTCATTATACTTCAGGGAGAGCCAGTCATTGAAATTTACACTATCAGCATGCTGGGTGTGGTGGCGCACACCTGTGATCCCAGCACTCCGTGAGGCAAAGGCAGGTGGATCACTGTGAGTTTGAGGCCAGCCTGGTCTACAAAGTGATTCCAGGATAGCCAAGGCTGCAAAGAGAAACCCTGTCTCAAAAAACAAAAACAACAACAAAAAGAAATTTACACTATTAGCCTTAACATAAAAACCTTTTTAAAACCAGAGACTGACATTAAAGGTAGATAAGGAGGTTGTAGAGGCTAAGATTACAATGTGTGCACATAAGAACTCCATGATTCTCTGAGCCAACTCAAGTTATGGGTTCATGCATTTCCTCTAATCATTTCTTAATAAACTCACCTCTTGTGGCCACCTCAGTTACAAATCTCCAACCCCAATGAAATCTCCTTTCTTCCAGACTAAGCATCTTTGCTTTTGTTTTTTTTTTTTTTTTATTGACACAGTCTTGATATATAACCCACTCAAGCCTGAAATTCTTAATCCTATTCTTGATAGCCTTCTGAGTTACAGGATTACAGATGTACCACCATGCAAGACTTCCAGCATCCTTTTGTTCTTGGAAAACTAGGAGCATGATGATATTGACACATGCGTAAACATATATACCATATTACAGGTGTCAGTACACTCTCCCCTCAGATCTAGTGTTTCAGATGATGACCAAGAGCTGAGCTTTCCAAAAGTTCTTACACCTGATGGCTTATGCCAGTTAGTTCTGACAGCCGTATCTGGTGACTATCCCTGTCCTCCCCTCCACCATTTTACTGGTGAGAAAACAAGAGGCATGAAACAGATAAGTACCCAAAAGTGAAGCTGGCATTCAGATTCCGTGCTCTTGAGATCAGGACTTTAACTTATTTATCCAATGATCAAAATCTCAGTTCATCTAACCTTACCCAGGTGTTGCCCAGTTCACGACACAGTATGACACCATGCTTAGTGGAGTCACCAAGCAGATGGGGTTAGGGCAGGTGTCAGGGCAGGTGCCCACGCTATCATTGAGGATGACTAAAGAGTTGGTACCCCACTGCCTCCTAAAAATTACAGATGATGTGATTCTTCCTGTGATTCATTCCTCATGTGAATCATTCCCGACTCTCTCCCCAGTATGCCTCCTTTTACCTCCTCCCGCCTAAGTCTCTCACACCACTCCCCCTTTGTCTGCTAAGCCTGCTGTCTACTTCCCAAGGAAGAGTAATGAACAAACAATAGCTCTTGCATACTTCTGGTTCAGGCTGGTTTGTGTCCCCCAAGCCCCAGGACATCAGAATGGGACTGACTTTAGAGTCTTGGTCTTTACAGAGGTAAGTTTAAATAAAGTCATCACAGTGGTCCCTGTTCCAATGGGATGGGTGTCCTTGGAGGATGAGGAGGTCAGAACACAGGATCTGAATCATACAAGGATAATCAGGCAAGGACTGAACACAGCATAGTAAGATAGTTAGGGATTTATAGATTTAAAAATATTTATTATCATTTGAATATATAATTTAAGCATGTAAGTTTATGCAATTTAATTTTAGGGTAATAATTGTGTTTAACAACCAGCTTGCAAAACTCCTAGAAAGTAACCACTAGCCCTTAGGAGCCAGTGCCAAGAGCCGCTTGACGTCCTCCTACCTGCTTACCACCTACTGAGTTCAAAAGTCCATTTCTTTGCAGTTTAGGTTTTATACTTGAGCTATGATGCATCTACTGTTTCTGGTTGAACAGTGTCTGAAGCTTCCTTCCTCATTACAAGATCTCCATATGGTGCGATGAGGATTCCCTCCCAGGATGGCAGCTCACAATAAAAGACACTTTCTTTGTAATAGAGGACCCAGGCTCTGCTAAGCAGACATGCTCATCTAAGCCCATCATGGTAAGCAACAGCTATATTCTGGGTCCAGAAAAAATGCAATGGTGACAAATGTCAGAGAAGGCAGCAGTGAGATGTGTGACTGCATGTACAATTAGTTGTATGGTTTGTAGTGGTACTCCCTTATTCTTGCTCATTTGTAGAGGAACTCTTTTTGTCCCCCAGAGCTGAGGACCAAACCCAGGGCCTTGTGCTTGCTAGGCAAGCCCTCTGCCACTGAGCTGAATCTCCAACCCCTGTAGAGGAATTTTAATTCAGAGCATGGCTGTTCTAGCAAGAGATCACATCCAAAGTCCTTCTAGGTCTTGGTGAGCTGGCTGGAATATAGACACACCTTTGATCCAGGAGACAGAGGCAAGCAGATCTCTAAGTCAAGGCCAGCATGGTATGAAGCAAGTTTCCGGTAAAGAAGAGTTTAGGTCCAGACATGGTGATACACACTTTTAATCCCAAGCAATGAAGGTAAAGTTAGTGTGTAAAAGGAAGTACCCATGTTTGAAAGTGATGTCTAACTGAGTGGCAGAAAAGGTGATAAATTAGAGAAGATTTGACAGAATAGAATATGTCCAACTCTCACAAGAAGAGAGAGGAAAGGAAAGCTACTTAAGGGGCAATGACAGAAAGAGAGGAGGCAGTTTTACTGGGGTAGTAATAGAGAAAAAGAGAAAGAACTCAGGTAAAGACCAAATGAGCCAGAGAATGAGGCTCTAATACAGATTGCTGAAATTAGTTGGAAGCCAAACAGAGCAATTCAGGAGCTGAGAAGAAGCCAGACTGGGAGAGGAGTTTGAGCCAGAACAGCTGAGTTGAACCAGCCAGCTATGAGCTCAGAAAGAACAAGGAAGGGTCATTTAAGTAGTAACTCCTCGGAGGCTGAAAACATTCTAGGCCTAGGTTAGATTGTAGGGAGACTACAAGCTTCCAGGACTAGGCCTATGTCAGCAGACGGAGGCAGTAAGCCTCCCAGACAATAACTGAAGCCTGTTATTAGTGTTAGAAACAAAGATCTGGGTGCTAAGCTTGCGCATTGTTACTGGGGAGTCATTGCTTCCAGGCCCCTCTTAGCTGACAGGCAGAGAAGCATGTATACCAGTCCAGATGTACATTCACACATGTGTGAATCTATAGTTGTTTGCAGAGCAATGCAGTTTTGTCTGTATCAAGAGGAATATAAGTTCCTTTTATACTCATCTTCCCAGAGTCATGCTGCCCATGCAGTATTCTAATTCCTATTTAAAAGATAAACATAGCTTTTAGAGTAGTTTCAGATTTATATAATGATTGCAAAGATAGAGCAAAAGTGCCCACTTCTCTCGCATCCAGTTCCCTGCTGTTGGCATCTGATTACAGTGTGCATGTCACAGCTAATAACCGATGTAGATACTCTGTTAATTTGAGCTGTCTTTGCTCTGGGACAGTTTCTCAGACTTCTCTTTTCGATGCCCTTGGCAACTCTGGGAGTCCTGGTCTGCTATCTTGTAGAAGATGCTCTCATGTATACAGTGTCTGCCCCCTTTCCTGCCTCCGCCTTTTGCTTAGACTCTACCCAGTGCTGCATGCAGAAATGTTGGTCATCCGAGAAACATGCTATCCAATACAGTAACACAGGGCACTTGGTCTGCCTCTTGGGCTTTCTCAGCAGCTCAGATACCAACAGTTCTATCACATGGCCAGGAACTTAATGCAAGATGTGATGTCAGATGTATTACTACCATTCCAGAATGACATTACTACCCATTAGCCCACCAAGCACAAGGTCAGCATTTATGCCAAACAAACAAACAAACAAACAAACAAACAAACAAACAAAACTTGAGTAATGAACTTGAGCCCACCTGTGGTGGTTTGAACAATGACTCTCATAGGCCCACAGGGAGCAGCGCTATTTGGAGGTGTGGCCTTGATGGAAGAAGTGCCACACTTGCATTGAGGAGATGGACTAAACCTCTGAACCTGTAAGCCAGCCCCAATTAAATGTTTTCCTTATTAAGAGTAGCCATAGCCATGGTGTCTCTTCACAGCAATAGAAACTCTAACAAAGACACTGCACCAGAAAAGTCAAGAAAGTGTGTTGTCTCCTTTGCTCAAGTGAGCAGCTGGTCAGCACTCATCAGTGCTGATTCTCTTTGACTTGAGTCAGCTGGCTCAAGCTATGGCCCAGCAAAAAAACCCTTGCCTGTGTACGCTTGCTGCCTGGTTGTGTGGCTAAGGCTTCATTTCTACTATTTCTATGCCATGGACTCCTGGTGCCTGTTATCAGTGTTAGTGCTGAGCTTGCTCATTGTTACTGGGGAGTCATGCTTCTGGGTCCCTCTCAGCTGAGAAGCATGTATACCAGTCCAGATGTACATTCACACATGTGTGAATCTATAGTTGTTTATAGAGCAATGCAGTTATGTCTGTATCAAGAGGAATGTAAGTTCTTATTGAATCCTCTCTGTTGACTGTCTTTTCGTGTCAGTGAGCGAGTGTTTGGTTTGGGGGTAGCCTGACTCATCTTTTGTTGTTTGTTGTTTGTGTGTTGGTTAGTATTTTGGAATTCATTACCTAAACCAGGGTAGTGAAAACATATACAGGATTTTCATCTCCTGCAAAGCTTGCTCTTCACACCAAATTTCAGCTTCTTTTCTTGGATACACGTTCTTCAGACTGCTGTGAACCTTTGGATAATTTCTAGTGTGTTGACAATATTGATTCTGACAATGTCTGTGTTCTAGTTGCTTCAACAGAGGAAGGGAGTTTTGGAAGTCCTTATTCTGACATTTTTGCGGACACCATTTTAAGTTAATTGTGAGGTAAAGAAGTGAAGGAATACTCTTTTTTTTTTTTTTGTATTTTTAAGACAGGGTTTCTTTATGTAGCATTCGATGTCCTGGAATTAGCTCTGTTAGTCAGACTGGCCTTGAATTCACAGAGATCTGACTGCCTCTGCCTACCTAATGTTGGGGTTAAAGGTGTGTCCCACCATCGCCCATGGAGGGAATACTCTTTTAAAACAGAGATTTATGGGCCTGACAGTGGTGATGCACACCTTTGACCACAACACTCGGAAGGCAGAGGCAGGAAGATCTCTAAGTTTGCTTTTTAATTAATTAACTAATCAATCAATCAATCAATCAATCAATTCCTGTATTTATTTAATGTGTGTGTGTCCACAGTGGTCAGGAGTGGCTATCTGATCTCTGGGAGCTGTAGTTACAGGCATCCAGATGTGAGTGCTGATGGGACCTGGGCCCTCGGACAGACCAAGGAGCACCTGTTGCCACTGAGCCATCACTCCAGCATCATATTCTTTTGGCAAGTCTCTTTTTTGTTTCAGTTAGTACAAGTTTCCTTTTTTTTGCTTGTAATAAAAAAAAAAACTTCTGATTGAAAAACTCTTGAAGAGTTTCTTTTTCAATATTTTTTTGGGAGAATTATCTCAACTTAAAAAATATTGTGTGTGTGTGTCTGTGTGTGTGCCTGTCCATGCATGTGGAGGTCAGGAGGGCATCAGATAGCCTTTCCTATCACTCTCTGCTTTGTTCTTTGGAGGGGGGGGGTCTCCTCCTGAACCTGAAGCTTGTGCTTTTTGTTGTTACAACAGGCTGGCCACCAGCTGGCCCCAGAAATCCCCCTGTCTCTACCCTCCCTCAGTTCTGGGGTTACAGGCATTAGAGAACCATGCTCAGGGGGTTATATGGATGCTGGGATCTGAATTAGAGTTTCCATGACTTGGGATTTTCCAGCTCACTCTAGGTGATATGACCCCTGAGTAGGTGGTCCTGGGTTTGTGAACTGGCAAGTGCCCTAGACCTCCTTTGCCCTCTTATGGCAAACTGAGTAAGCCATAAGGCCCAAGCCAGTAAGCAGCACACTTCCATGGCTATTGCTTCCTGCCTCCAGGTTCCTGCTCTAGCTTCTGTGGGAGATGGACTACAGGCTGCAAGATGAAATAACCTCCCTTCCCCCAGGTTGCCTCTGCTTATGGCCTTTGTCACAGCAACAGAATGCGGACTAGGACATCTGTCATCTATCGTGGATGTGTCTTTATCTTATGCCCACTTATCTATCATTTATCATCAATCACCTATTACTTTTTATTATTTAAAGTTTTATTTATAGCTTACCATAAATACATGGTTAAAATGAGATCATTAGAGGCTGAGAACTCACAGCCCAGTGGTAGGGTATTAGTCTATCATGTGCAAGACCCTGGGTTTAATCCCTGATACTGCAAAAAAATGAGGTTATACTTTCAGACTCCACGAAGAAAGCAAACAGCTGAATCACCTCATGATCTCAGTGGCCTAGAGCTCCTTTGCTCTGTGGACACTGGCTGGAAGAGGCCTTACGTTTTACTGATAGGAAGTGTTGGGACAAGCAGGGTGGGCTTTAGTTATGGTTTCTGTATCTATTCACTGAGTGTCCTTTTTCTCTGTATTCAATCTCTACACTTCAGAGAGAGCACAGGTATCCAGGCATAGCTGCTTGCCACAGCAGCCTGGATGACAGAGCATGGATTCAGAACAGCACCTGGTGGACTGTGAATGCCCCAGCATGTTAGCTGTTTTTGCTAGAAGTGAAAGAAAGTCAGGGAGGCCTTAAAGATGGAGGTAGAATGCAAGCAAGGTGTGACTGAAACAGCCGAGAAACAGAAGCAGGCATGACTGGAGACAGGAAGGGGCATCTGCAGCTCGGGCCACTTCCTTATGAAGGGAAATGCTGCTACCCTAGGAGGACATGGTCAACAGGGTCAGTTTAGACATGCCTCCAGTGGAAAGTGAAGCCTGGATGTTGAAGTGACCCACTGGGGAGAGTGGGCTGTGGGTGGGGAGGTGCTAATCTCCATGGAGATGGCATGTGGCAGGAAGAATGAATGGTACTGAGTAGCTGTGTTATTGTGGCCACCAGCATGAGTTCATTTGAAAGACTGCACTTTTCTCTGAATCTTGGCTGCAGCAAGACTTGGAGGTCTTGCTGGCTTTATACTTTTACCATTCCTCTGGTAGCCCATGGACATTCATACTCTTCTGATGCCTAGATGGCTCATTTGACCGATTATTCCAAACTACCCTCTATTTCTCTTTTCCTTCCCATCTTGTGTATTATGAAGAATTAAGATAAGGAAAGAATATATGAGTGAGTTCATTATGAGTTAATAAAAACTAATTCAGGTAACCTGCAGCAGATTGCTTAATGCAGGTCTCTCTCTATGTGTGTGTGTGTTTTGAGATGGTGCCTCATCATGTAGCTCTGGCTGTCCTGGAACTCTCTATGTAGACCCGGATGAGACAGAATAAACATTTCTTCTATAGATCACCCAGTGCCAGGCATTTTAGAGTATTAGTGCTGGGCACTACTCATTTAACTGATGCGCAGATCAACAGCTGATTCACTGTAGTGCTGGAACCTGGTTTAAACAGTCCTTGGGATAGAGGTGCAAGAGCCCCTAGTGTGGCACTCTACTCCACCATGCAGAACTTCCTGCCTGAATCAGGCTCCAGGGGATGGGAAACTCAAGCCCTGAGGGCAAGAGGGCTTCCGGTGTAGCGTGAGTGGGGGAGACAAGGACTCTGATTTCACATGAAAGCTGCACACTTCCCGCTTTTTTCCCTTTTATTTACTTATTTATTTAGTCTTTTTTATTTTTTTAAAAATTTTAAAAATAATTTACTTAATCTTATTTTATGTGCATTAGTCTCAGTTTCCTTGGAATTGGGGATTGGCATTACAGACAGTTGTGAGCTGCCATGTGGGTGCTGGGAATTGAACCCAGGTCCTTTAGGAAGAGCAGACAGTGCTCTTAACCACTGAACCATCTCTCCAGCCCCTTATTTTTATATTAACCACAAGTTATGTACTTTGTATCCCAGCCATATCCCCTCCCTCATTTCCTCCCACTCCCTCATCCCTCCCTCTTCCCTGCCCCTTTCCAAGTCCACTGATAGGGGAGAACCTCCTCCCCTTCCATCTGACCCTAGCTTATCAGGTCTCTTCAGGACTGGCTGCAATGTCCTCTTCTGTGGCCTAGCAAGGCTGCTCCTCCCTCGGGGGGAGGGGGTGTCAAAGAGTCAGCCACTGAGTTCATGTCAGAAATAGTCCCTGTTCCCCTTACTAGGGTACCCAGTTAGATACTGAGCTACCATGGGCCATATCCAAGCAGGGGTTCTAGGTTATATCCATACATGGTCCTTGGTTGGAGAAACAGTCTCATAAAAGACCCCTGTACCCTGATCTATTTGGTCCTTGTGGAGTTCCTGTCTTCTCCAGGTCTTACTAACTCCCCCTTCTTTCATATGATTCCCTGCACTCTACCCTCTCCCAAAGGTTTGGTTGTGCATCTTAATATCTGCTTTGATACACTGCTAGGTACAGTCTTTTAGAGGCCTTCTGTGGTAGGCTCCTGTCCTGTTGCTTGTTTTCTCCTCCTACATTCAATGTCCATCCCATTGGTTTATCTAAGTGAGGACTGATCAGCTTACTCCGGGTCCTCTTTCTTGTTTATCTTCTTTAGGTGTATAGATTTCAGTATGTTTATCCTATCTTATAGGTCTATATAAGTGAGTATATACCATGTGTTTCTTTCTGCTTCTGGGATACCTCACTCAGGATGATCTTTTCTAGATCCCACCATTTGCCTGCAAATTTCATGATTTACTCGTTTTTAATTGCTGAGTAGTATTCCATTATGTAAAAGTACCATAATTTCTGTATCCATTCCTTAAGTGAGGGACATCTGGGTTGTTTCCAGGTTCTGGCTATTATGAATAAAGCTGCTATGAACATGGTTGAGCAAATGTCCTTGTTGTGTACTTGAGCATCTTTTAGATATATGCTAGGAGTGGTATAGCTGGATCTTGAGGAATCACTATTTCTAATTGTTGAAGAAAGTGCCAAATTGATTTCCAGAGTGCTTGTACAAGCTTGTATTCCAACCAGCAATGGAGGAGGGTTCCCCTTTCTTCACAACCTCTCCAGCATGTGTTGTCACTTGGGTTTTTGATCTTAGCCATTCTGATGGATGTAAGATGAAATCTCAGGGTCGTTTTGATTTTTATCTCCCTGATGGCTAAGGATATTAAACATTTCTTTAAGTGTTTTTCTGCCATTCTACAATCCTCTACAGAGAGTTCTCCGTTTAGCTCTGTACCCCATTTTTTAGTTGGATTACTTGATTTGTTGCTTTTTCACTGCTTGAGTTCTTTATATATACTGGATATTAACTCTCTGTCAGATGTAGGGTAGGTGAAGATCCTTTCTCAGTCTGTAGGCTGTCATTTTGTTTTAATGACAGTGTCTTTTGCTTTACAGAAGCTTTTCAGTTTCATGAGGTCTCATTTATTGATTGTTGATCTTAGAGCCTGTGCTGTTTGTGTTCTATTCAGGAAGTAGTCTCCTGTGCCAATGAGTTCTAGGGTCTTCCTCACTTTTTCTTCTAACCAATTTAGTGTGTCTGGTTTTATGTTGAGGTCTTTGATCCACTTGGACTTTAGTTTTGTGCAGGGTGATAAATATAGATCTATTTTCATTTTTCTTCATGTAGACATCCAGTTGGACCAGCACCATTTGTTGAAGATGCTGTCTTTTTGCCATTGAATGGTTTTGACTTCTTTATCAAAAATCAAGTTTCCATAGGTGTGTGGTTCATTTCTGGGTCTTCTATTCGGTTCCATTGATCCACTATTCTGTTTCCATGCCAATACCATGCAGTTTTTATTACTGTTGCTCTATAATACAGCTTGAGATTGGGGGTGGAGATACCTCCAGATGATCTGTTGTTGTGTAGGATCGTTTTGGAGATTCTGGGTTTTTTGTTTCTCCATATGAAGTTGAGAATTTTTCTTTCAAGGTCTGTAAAGAATTGTGTTGGTATTTTGATGGGAATTGCATCAAATCTGTAGATTGTTTTTGGCAGAATGGCCATTTTCACTATGCTAATCCTACCAATCCATGAGCACAGGAGATCTTTCCATCTTCTGATATCTTCTTCAATTTCTTTCTTCAGAGATTTGAATTTTTTTTCAAACAGATCTTTCACTTGCTTGGTTAGAGTCACCCCAAGGTACTTTATGTTATTAGAGGCTATTGTGAAGGGTGTTGTTTCCCTATTTTCCTTTTCGGCCCTTTTGTCTTTGGTGTACAGGAAGGCTTCTGATTTTTTTAGTTGATTTTGTATCCAGCCACTTTGCCGAAGGTGTTTATCAGTTGAAGGAGTT
>CM053763.1:62454616-62477826 GCA_028658305.1 Pachyuromys duprasi | reverse complement strand
GCCTTATTGCTCTATCTAGGACTTCAAGTACTATGTTGAAGAGATATGGAGACAATGGGCAGCCTTACCTTGTCCCTGATTTCAGTGGGATTGATTTAAGTTTCTCTCCATTGAGTTTGATGTTGGCTCTAGGCTTGCTGTATATTGCCTTTACTATGTTTAGGTATGTGCCTTGTATCCCTGATCTCTCCAAGACTTTAAACATGAATGGATGTTGGATTTTGTCGAAAGCATTTTCGGCATCTAAGGAGATGATCATATAGTTTTTCTCTGTCAGTTTGTTTTTATGGTGGATTGCATTGATGGATTTCCATATATTGAACCACCCTTGCATGCCTGGGATGAAGCCTACTTGGTCATGGTGGATGATATCTTTTATGTGTTCTTGAATTTAATTTGCAAGCATTTTATTGAGTATTTTTGCATCAATATTCATAAGAGAGATAGGTCTGAAGTTCTCTTTATTTGTTGGGTCTTTGTGTGGTTTAGGTATCAAGGTGACTGTGGCTTCATAGAATGAGTTTGGTAATTTTCCTTCTGTTTCTATTTTGTGAAATAGTTTAGAGAGAATTGGAGTTAGCACTTCTTTGAAGGTCTGGTAGAATTCTGCCCTGAAATCATCTGGTCCAGGGCTTTTTTTTGGAAGGAGGCTGTTGATGACTGCTTCTATTTCCTTGGGAGATACAGGTCTATTCAATCTTTCTACCTGGTCTTTACTTAATTTAGGTAAATGAAATCTATCAAGAAAATTGTCCATTTCATTTAGATTTTCAAATTTTGTGTCATATAGGCTTTTGTAGTAAGACGTAATGATTGTTTGGATTTCCTCAGTGTCTGTAGTTATGTCCCCCTTTTCATTTCTGTTTTTGCTGATTTGGATAGTTTCTCTCTGCCTCTTTGTTAGTTTGGCTAAGGGCTTGTCTATCTTGTTGCTTTTTCAAAGAATCAGTTCTTGTTTTCATTGATTCTTTTAATAGTTTTATTTGTTTCTAATTGATTGATTTCAGCCCTGAGTTTGATTATTTTCAGCTGTCTGCTCCTCTTGGGTATATCTGCTTCTTTTTTTTCTAGGGATTTCAGTTGGGCCATTAAGTTGCTTGTATGAGATATTTCGAATTTCTTCTTGAAGGCACATAGTGCTATGAACTTTCCTCTTAGTACTGCCTTCATTGTGTCCCATAAGTTTGGGTATGTTGTGCTTTCATTTTCATTGAATTCTAGGAAGTCTTTAATTTCTTTTTTTTAATTTCTTCCCTACCTAAGCTGTCATTGAGTAGCAAGCTGTTCACTTTCCATGTATGTGCAGGCTTTTTGCTGTTTCTGTTATTGTTGAGGTCCAGCTTTAGACCATGATGGTCAGATAGGATACAAGAGATTATTTCAATCTTCTTGAATCTGCTGAGGTTTGCTTTGTGACCAACTATATGGTCTATTTTGGAGAAGGTTCCATGAGGTGCTGAAAAGAAGGTATACACTTTTGATGTTGGGTGAAAAATTCTGTAGATATCTATTAGGTCCGTTTGATTTAGGGCCTCTGTAAGTGCCCTTGTTTCCCTGTTTTGCTTCTGACTAGATGATCTGTCCCTTAGTGAGAGTGGAGTGTTGAAGTCTCCCACTATTAAGGGGTTGGGATCAATGTGTGATTTCAGCTTTAATAATGTTTCCTTCACAAATGTAGGTGGTCTTGTATTTGGAGCATAGATGTTCAAAACTGTGATGTCCTCCTGTTGGAATTTTCCTTTGATGAGAAGGAAGTGCCCCTCCTCATTTTTCTTGATTAATTTGGTTGAAAGTCTATTTTATTAGATACTAGGGTTGCTGCTCCAGCTTCTTTTCTGGGTCTATTTGCTTGAAAAACATTTTTCCAGCTCTTTACTCTAAGGTAGTGTTTATTTTTGTTACATAGGTGTGTTTCTTGGATGCAGCAGAATGTTGGATCCGTTTCAGCAACCATTCTGTTAATCTGTTTCTTTTTATTGGGAAGTTGAATCCATTGATGTTGATAGATAATAGTGACCAATGACAGTTAATTCCTTTTATTGTGGAGTTGATGTTCTTACTACGAGTCATTGCTTTTTTTCTTTTTTGTTGGGAAATTATCTTTATCCTATATTTTCTTTGGTCTAGTTGTTTTCATTGGATTTGAGTTTTTCTTCTAGTATCTTCTGTAGGGCTGGGTTCCCGTGTAGATATTGCTTGAATTTAGTTTTGTCATGGAATATTTTGTTTTCTCCATCTATGTTGATAGAAAGCTTTGCTGGGTATAGTAGTCTGGGTTGGCATCTGTGTTCCCTTAAAGACTGCATGACCTCTTCCCAGGCCCTTTTGGCTATCATAGTTTCTGATGAGAAGTCTGGTGTGATTCTGATTGGTCTACCTTTATATGTTACTTGACTTTTTCCCTTGCTGCCTTTAATATTTTTTCTTTGTTTTGTAGGTTTAGAGTTTTGACTATGGTGGGATGAGAGGTATTTCTTTTCTGTTCTAGTCTATTTGGTGTTCTGTATGTTTATGGACATCTCTTTAAGTTGGGAAAATTTTCTTATATTATTTTCTTAAAAATATTTTCTGGTCCTTGGAGCCTGGAGTCTTCTTTTTCATCTATTCCTATTATTGTTAGGTTTCATCTTTTCATGGTGTCCTTGATTTCTTGGATATTTTGTGTTTGGGACTTTTCCAATTTTATTTTTTCTTTGAGAGAGGAATCAATTTCAGCAAGTGTATCTTCAGCTCCAAGATTCTCTCTTCCATGTCTTGTATTCTATTGGTGATGCTTACCTTTGTGGTTCCTGATCTTTTCTCTAAGTTCTTCAGTTCCAGGTTTTTCTCTGTTTGTGTTTTCTTTATAAATTCTAATTCTGTTTTCATGCTTTGCACCATTTCTTTCATCTGATTGAATGTGGCTCCTATTTTTGTTTGTTTGTTTCCTCTTTATATATCTCTAATTGTTTCTCTACATGGGCAATTATATTTTTCTGTATTTCTTTGAGAGCTCTGTTCATTTACTCTTTTTGTTCCTCTAATAACTGCATAAGGAAAGCTTTAACGTCATTCTCCTGTGTTTCCACTGAATTAAAATATCAATTGATTTTCAGTGTTGCTGGTGGGACCATGGTGTCCTGGTTTTTGTTGGGTGAGTTCTTTCGTCGACCTTTGGCCATTTGTTTATATGTAATCAAGGAATTGTTTGTTCCTTGGGTCTGAACTTCAGACTGGAACCGTCTTTCTCTGATGTCTGGAGTATTCTTCAGGAAGATCAGGGAGGTCCAGTGGTTTGAGAGTATGTGTTGTTGCTTCAGTTGTACCTTGGGAGGAAAAGCTGATGGCTCAGAATCATTGTTGTGTGTGGGGGGGAGTGAGTGTGTGTGTGTGTGCGTGCACATGTGCAGGTGAGTGGATGTGTCTTGAAGGGAGTGCTAGAGAGTGTTGATGCTTGGGATATAGGGGTTGGGAGTAAGCGCAGAAGGGGATGTGGAAGCGCCTGCCCAGGTTTCTTGAATACCCAGTGGTCTTCATACTGTGGCGGGCTCAGTAGGCTGGACTCTGAGGTCTGTGGCTGACACTGCAGGTGGGACATGCACTCTGTTGTGGACTCTGTGTGCCCAGCCCTGTGCTCTGCGCTAGAAGCTGTGAGCATCGCAGGCTGGTGGCCACTTTGGTAGGCTTGGCACTTCACTCTGGGCCAGAGGTTGTGTCCTTGTCTGAGATGGTGGCTGGGGGTGCTGCTCTGGTCCGAAGGCTCTGCACTCCGATCTGGGCTGGTAACTAAGGGCTCCGCTCTGGGTTGGAGGCCCGGTGCCTCACCCTGAGCTAGAGGCCATGTATTCCAGTCTGGGATGGCAGCTTGGGGCGCTTCAGTCTGGACCAGAGACCATGTGTCCCAGTTCAGGATGGTGCCTGGGGCACCTCAGGAGGCTGTGTGCTCCGATCTAGGCCAGCATATGTGCACCTGCTGGTCACCTGGACCCTTTCCAGGAATCGTCTGGGTAATCTGAAGACTGTTCCACTTGATTTCCTCACCGTAGGATTTCCTCTCACCTGGCAATCACAAACACTGGTGTTTTAGGTCCCAGAGTTCAGTCTCCTGGTCGCTGTGCCGACACTGCTGTCCCACTCCTCAGACACAGTGTCCTCCTGGGGCGCCATCTTGGATCCTCTCCGAGAGTCCTTTTCTGAACCAGACTCAAGAACGAAGAAAAAGGTGAAGGGGCTGGTTGGCTGGACAGCCCATGCAGGTCAGCACAGCACAGCAGCTTCCACGCGGCTCTGCTATTTTTTGAAAGCCTGTGCTTCTGGCTGGCCCGAGTGTGGCCCGGGGCTGTGGCAGCCCAATGCGGCGGCAGGCCTGACTTGCTCCCCAAGACTGAGGTGGACCCTCCCCGCTTTTGACAGCCATAGTCTAACAGCCTACCTGGACAAGGTCTGGAAAGCTGCAGGCAGTGGCCTGTGGAGACCACTATAGCAACCAGAACTGACAGAAACTTTGTCACTTCATCCCTAACTAGTCTTTTTTCTTGGAAAATCTTCTGTAAGTCAAAATAGGCCATTTTTTTGACAAAGTGGTAACCTACAGAATGGGAAAAGATTTTTACCAAGTACATGTTCAGCAGAGGACTAATATCTAATATATATAAAGAACCAAAACCAAAACCAAAAACAAACCCTAGATGTCAAGGAAACAAATAACCCAATTAAAAACGGGGCACAGAGAATCTCTGTACCCCAGAGAATAAACAGAGAATTCTCAAGAGAGGAAACTAAAATGGCTAAGAAATGTTCAACATTCTTAGTTATCAGGGAACTGCAAATCAAAATTACTTTGAGATACCATCTTACACACATCAGAATGGACAAAGATCAATGAAACAAGTGACAGCTCATGCTGGTGAGGATGTAGTGTAAGGGAACACTCGTCCATTGCTGGTGGGAGTGCAAATTTGTACAGTGTGGTGGTCCCTCAGGAATATGGGAATATATCTACCTCAAGATCCGGGTATATCAGTCTTGGGAATTATCATCACAAGATTGGTCTCTAGTACACTTGTATTCTTCTCTCCTGAAACCTCTTGATCTAGGCCAAAATAATCTACATTGCTGTAAGCACCATTGTCTTCCATGCTCCTACTAGTCCATGGTCCAGGAAGCCCTTCTCAAAGCATTAAACTGCTTTCCTACAAAGTCCCAAAGTCCACATTCTGCCAACATGTAGTATGATCAGGCATATACACCACCCCTAGTACTAACTTTTGTCTTGTGTTCTATTGCTGCAAGAAGATACCATGACCATGGGCAACTCTTATAAAAGAAAGCATTCAGTTGGAGATAGTTTACAGTGTCAGAGGTTTAGTTCACTATGATCATGATGAGCATGATCATCATAGGCATGGCAGCACACAGGCAGACATGGTGCTAGAGAAGTAACTGCGAGTTCTACGTTCAGATCTGTAGGCAGCAGGAAGAGAGAGTCACGGCCTGGCTTGGGCTTTTGAAACCTAAAAGCCCACCTCCAGTGACACAGTTCCTTCAACAAGGCTGCACCTACTCCAACAAAGCCACACCTCCTATTCCTTCTCAAGCAGTGCCACTCCCTGCATTCAAATATATGATCCGATGGGACCATTATTATTCAGACCACTGCAGGAATATTCCCTAAGGAGTTACCCATTACAGACGTTAGCTTATTCACGTTCATCGCTGCTCTAGTCACAATAACCAGAAATTGGAAATATCCTAGCTGTCCATCAGCTGATGAGTGGATAATGACAATATGAAACATTTAGAAAGATATTATTCCTTGAGAGAATCCTGACTAACACAGTTATGGATGGAGGTGGGGGCTGGAATAGGAGGAGAATCAAGTAGAGAGAAGGAGGAAAGAAGGAAACAAGGGAGGGGATGTGGAAAGAAACAATTAAAATTAAGGCCATTTGAGGGGTAGTATCCAAACCTAATACAGCAGAAGCTTCCTAAAATATATTCATAGTAAAAGTGATCTAAACAAAATTGCCAAATAATGGAGACAGAACCACAAATGGCCATCTCTTGTTACCAAATGAAACTTCTAGTACCAGGATTGGGTTACATCTCATTGAGATGTTGATCAAAGGAGTCCCACGGAAACCCCCAAACAACCTAGGCTGTTGCCAAAACTGTAGACTCCTATGCACAAACTGATGCAAGGCCCAATTGCTGAAAACACTAACACAGCTCTTTGAACGTGGGGAATTCGAGGTGGTATCTACATAGAGCCTTCACCCCTCCTTCTACCCCCTTTGGCAGAGAAAGGTACTAGCATGCTACCAAGAAGAAATGTAAACACCAACCCAGCCACAACCTTTTTGATTTACAACGGTGATCGGCTTCTAAGAAATGCCAGTGTAATGCTGGCACAAAGCTTGTGGGAGTAACTGACCAGTATCTGGCTTGACTTAAGGCCACTCCAAGAGACTCATTTCTGACACTGCTTGGGTGACCAGAGACCAGAACCCGAGACTACATAGCCCAGGAACCTAGGGCAAAACAAAATACTGATCTAAAAAGAAAAGTAGCAATAAAATGACTCCTCATAAAATTCTACTATACTTAAAGATCGATGCCTTGCTTAGCCATCATCAGAGAAACTTCCTCCTGCAGCAGATGGGAACAAATACCAAGACCCACAGCCAGGTGTTATGCAGAGTGAGAGACCTTGGAAGACTTAGCCCTAAAGGGAATGTCTTCATTAGACCCACCCCTCAGGGTTTAGGGAGCCCTGTGAAACAGGAGGTGGAAAGAATATAAGAGCCAGAGGAGATGTAGGACACCAAGAAAACAAGGCCCTCTAAATTAACAAGATCAACAGTTATATGGACTCACAGAGACTGGATCAGCATGCACAGGACCTATACAGGTCTGCCCCAGATGAGGTCCTATAGCTGTAAGGAGAAGTGGACACATGTCCCCATCCCTAAACCATAATCAAGCTATCTACTATTGATAGCCACTTGCAAATGAAAATTTAGTTTCCTCCAATACAGTCTCACTGGATAAACAAACTACCTTTTTTTCTTTTTTAAAATTATTATCATTCATTACAATTTATTCAATTTGTATCCCATCTGTGGCTCCCTCACTTGTCTCCTCCCCATCCCACCCTCCCTCTCTCTTCTCCTCTTATGCCTCTCCCCTAGTCCACTGATAGGGGAGGTCCTCCTCCCCTTCTATTTGACCCTAGCCTATCAGGTCTGATCAGAACTGGCTGCATTGTCTTCCTCTGTGGCCTGGCAAGGCTGTATCTGCCCCCCCCCCCCAGGGGAGGTGATCAGAGAGCCTGCCATGAATTTATGCAAAGAAAGCCCCTGCTTTCCTTACTAGGGACTGCACTTGGATACTGAGTCTATGGGCTATATCTGAACCAGGGATTTAGATCCTCTCCATGTATTGTCCTTGGTTGGGGAATCATTCTCTTTGGGGCCCCCAGTACTCAGGTTTTTGCTTTTTGCTCTGTTGCTCTCCTTTTGGAGCTCCTGTCCCCTGTAAGTCTTTCTTTCTCCCCCTTCTTTCATAAGATTCCTTGCACTCTGCCCAAAGTTTGGCTATGAGTCTCAGCATCTGCTTTGATACCTTGTTCAATAGAGTCTTTCAGAGGCCCTCTCCGGTAGGCTCCTGTTCTGTTCCCTGTTTTCTCCCTCTTCCAATTTCCGTCCCATTTGCATTTCTGAGTGAGGACTGAGCATCTTACCCAGGGTCCTCTGTCTTGTTTAGCTTCTTTAGGTGTACAGATTTTAGTATGTTTATCCTACATTATATGTCTAATAACCACTTATAAGTGAGTATATACCATGTGTGTCTTTCTGCTTCTGGGTTACCTCACTCAAGATGATCTTTTTTAGTCCCCACCGTTTGCCTGCAAATTTTATGATTTCCTTGCTTTTAATAGCTGAGTAGTATTCTATTGTGTAAATGTACTACAATTTCTGTATCCATTCTTCCATTGAGGGACAGCTAGGTAGGAAACAAACTACTCTTAAGGGTAGGCTGCATGCTCAGAAGATGACCAACAGAATGAAAATGAACTCAATATATCTTTGGAGGTTCCTTGTCTCATAATGTGGCAGAACTTAAAAAATTTTATCTTATTTTTATTATATCATATATATATTATCTCCCTTTTTATCATATGGGT
Organism: Pachyuromys duprasi; assembly: GCA_028658305.1. NCBI lineage: Eukaryota > Metazoa > Chordata > Mammalia > Rodentia > Muridae > Pachyuromys > Pachyuromys duprasi. The sequence continues at coordinate 62,469,662 of CM053763.1, read as the reverse complement.
ACTTTGCATATACGTGTGCTTTTTTAATGTTTTTATGGGATTCCTAAGTGTGTGGACAAGTGGGTCTCTGTTTCTTGTGCCCTTTTTGGGGCTTCTTTTTCTTCTTTTTGTCTTGTCCAATTTTGATGTGATAGTTTTTGTCTTATTATATTTCATTATTATTACTTACTTAGAGGCCAGGTTTTTAAAAAAAACCTTTATTTTTAATTATTTAAATTTCTTTTATGTTCATTGGTGTGAAAGTGTCAAATCCTTTGGAACTGGAGTTACAGTTGTGAGCAGCCATGTGGGTGCTGGGAATTGAACCCAGGTCTTTTGGAAGAGCAGCCTGTGCTCTTAACCACTGAGCCATCTTTCTAACCCCTGTTGTTTTTTTTTTTTTTCTTTCCTTCCCTCCCTTGCTTTTTTTTTTTTTTTTTGAGACAGGGTTTCTCTGTGTAACCACCTTGGCTATCCTGGAACTCTCTTTGTAGACCAGGCTGGTGTGAAACCCACTGATCATCCTGCCTCTCTCTACCTCCTGAATGCTGGGATCAAAGGTATGTGCCAGCATGCCCCATTGTGAGTGTGTTTTCTCATGAAAGGGAATGATCTGGATGAGAGGGAATGTGAGGAGGAAGAGGGAGGAGTAGAGGGAGGGGACACCATAATCAAGATATATGTGTGAGGGAAAATTTTTTTCAATAACAGGAAAAAAAAGAAATTGCTTTGTTAAATATTTAGCAGATACATTCTGTGCTTTATAAATAATGTATATGGTACAAAGAGTAACAATACAACAGAGTAGTAAAAACTCAATGCCAGTTTAAAATATGCAGCATCTTTGTAATCATAAACACCCATCACCAGTCTCTGCTCTGACCCCCATTTCTGAGTTTTATCATTCCTTTATTTAATTCTGGTTCTGTTGCACATTTGCCTAATCAAATGATATATTCTTGTTTTGCATAGTTCTGCTCTATATAAATGGAGTCATACCTATTTTTCTATGGCTTTCTTTTGCTCAACACTTTCTTTTAGCGATGAATCTGCATTGTCACTTGTGGCCCTTTGTGATGGCTATTCTTGGTTGTCAACTTGACTATAACTGGAATGAATTTTGATTCAGAAATGGAGGGCATGCCTGTGATCCATATCTTGAGCCTGGAAGACACAGGCTTTTGATCTGGATCTTGAGTAGGGAAAACACACACCTTTAATCCAGATTGTGAAATGGGAAGACACATCTTTAATCTGGGCCATACTTTCTTCTGGAAACCTATGTAAGGACAATGGAAGAAGGAAGGTTTTGTTCTTTGTCTGCTTGCCTTGTTATCAAGTGGCATTGGAGCCCACTTCTTCAGGATTCCAGCCTCTACAGAAGACCAGCCGAGACACAGAGCCTTGTGGGACTGAGCAGCTACTAGATTCTTGGATGTTCCATTCACAGCTAGTCATTATTGGATTAGTTGGCCTGCAGCCTGTACATCATTCCAATACATTTCTCTCTATATACATATATATGTATATATATGTGTGTGTGCATATTCATCCTTGAATGTATATATTCATTCTGTACATTCTGTGACTCTAGAGAACCCTGACTAATATACCCTTCTTCATGGATTTTTGCCCCAGTACATTATAGCTCCATGTCCATGTCAATTTTTTACTCCATCATCGGCGGGCAGCAGGGCTGTAAGAGAATTGTACTCACTCAAGAACTGCAGGTGTCGCTTGTTGCCACCTCTCCTGGTTCATGGGGACAGGGGCTTCTTTTCATTGGTGGACAGGAGTGCAGTTGCTATCTGATTATTTGCAGCTTTACAAGCAAGGCTACGTTATGTTCGGAAGACGCTGTATTGGTACACAGGAGAATTTCTTGAATCCACACATTTTTGACAACATTCCACACTGTCAGACATTTTTATATTTTTTTTCACCAGGCATGATGATTTCTATCATTTAGGTTTCAGTGTCTTCCAAGAATTGGGGAAATGAAACATCTTTTACAATAATTTCTGGTCATGCCCTTTTAACAGAAAGCTTAATATACAGTACACATTGGCGGCCAGGAGTGTCATTCTCTCATTTTACATAGATTGGTTCACACCTCACCTCACTTGCTTCATCAAAGCTCGCTCTCTATAGGTAATACAACTCTATCCCTCTAGGTGTTAGTCTCTCGAGCTTGCTTTCTACTCCCGACCTGTGTGTGGTAGTCTGAATGAAAATGGCCCCATAGGCTCATAGGGAGTGGCATTATTGAATTTGTAGCCTTGCTGGAGTAGGTGTGGCCTTGTTGAAAGAAGTGTGTCACTGGGCTTTGAGGTTTCAGCCTCAGAGCCAGGCCCAGTGTCTTTCTTTCTTCCTGCTTTTCCAGAAGTAGAATTCTCAACTCCTTCTCCAACACTGTGTTTCCTGCATGTTGCCATTCTTCCCATCATGATAATGTACTAAAACTCTGAACTGTAAGCTAGCTTCAATGAAATGTTTTCCTTTATAAGAGTGGTCATGGTATTCTCCTCACAGCAACAGAAACCCTAACTAAGACACTGTGTGTTAGAGACTCTTGCTACAGACTCTCAACTGGAATCTCCTGTGCACCTCCTATCGCCTGCACTGCTTCTACCTGGATCCAATACACAGGCTCTGAACTGTCACACTGAGTCTCACCTTGATCCTTACCTGCTGTCCAGCCTCCAAATACAGTCCAGCCATATGACACCTCCCAGAGAAAAAGTCAAAGCCCTTATCCAAAGGGTCTTACAGTTAGAAATATTATATTTTTCTAATTTTAAAAACTGACATGAACTCAGTGGCTGGCTCTTTGAGGGGGGAGTAGCCTTGCCAGGCCACAGAGGAAGACAATGCAGCCAGTCCTGATGAGACCAGATAGGTTAGGGTCAGATAGAAGGGGAGGAGGACATCCCCAGGAGGACTGGGGGAGGGTCATGGGAGGAGAAAAGGGAAGGAGGGGGGATTGGGAGGGGCCGAGGGATGGGGTTATAGCTGGGATACAAAGTGAATAAATTATAATGAATAAAAAAATTAAAAAACTGGAAAAAAAGAATATTTAGTATCTAAAAGGGCTGTCAGTAGGGACAATATACATGCTTATTCAATCCTCACTTACTTAATGAATTAGATAAACATTGTTTCATTTGTTTATGCAAATAATTACATTTTAAAATTTGTGTGCATGTATACAATTGTGCCACAAGGTACATGAGTGGGAGTTGGTTCTCTCCTTTACCACATGATTTCTGGGGATGCAATTCAGGACATTAGGCTTAGCAACAGATGCCTTTACTTGCTGAGCCATCCACTGGCCTAATTAATCATTTTTAATTGGTTTACATTCATTGTACATCATTATGGGTATCATAAAGGCATTTTTTAATACTTTTATTATGTGCACTTCCATGCACTCTTCCTTTCTCCTTTCCCTCTGACTAGCCTGCTTTCCCCCCCAGACACTCTTGCTTCTATTTACATGTCATATATGTATATGACATATATGTATATAGTATTTAGGTATCACTATAAAGCCCATAGGCCACAAATGAATTAAAAACATGCCAATTATGTCTGTAGCTGACTTATTTTAGCTGAGATTAATCTTAAAGAGGGATGTGGGAAAAGGGTGTTGGTTAGAGTACCAGAAGTAACAGGATGCCTAACTCCAGCTTGCCTGGGGCTTCTTTTTACTGGTTCCTGGAGTCACTAGGGGCCACGGGAAAGGCAAGTTCTAAAGCACAGGCCTTTTCCTCAGTGTCATAATTTTGACTTTCCTATTGTCTAGAGCAAGTCAAACAATCAGGGCAAGATTCAAGGGTGACTGCTTCTCACTGGAAGAGAGGAAAAGCCAGAGGGCAGAGGCATGAGCCAAGGTGCCTGGCAGGAGAGTGGTGTCTGTTTGTGAATTTGTTGACCCTGGGTTAAGTTTCAAAAGTTCTAAAGACAATGAAACAACTGAATAAGAGGGGTAAGCATCCATGAACATCTCTGTAACAGAAACGTAAAGGTTTAAATGGTTGCAGTATCCAATTGGAAAGATGTGAAATAATGTATGCTTTCACTTTCTGGAATATGCACCCAAGTGTCACGAACCTCAAAAGCTGATGTGTTTATCCTCTTATTTGGACAGATTAACGTAGGGACCATCTAGATCAGTTCAGGTGTGTATTTAACCTAACTCTCCGAGTGTGCATCTTTTCCTTGTTCTTTAGGGCTGAGGCATTTAAAGACCTATCAAAGGTGCATTGGTTTGAATTCAAGCAGCGATAAGTTGTTCCTGGTTGATCAGCCTGCTGTAGATGGAGCAAGCCTCAGGTACTCAAAATGTTTGGGTCTGGAATACGTTGAAAGAACGAGCCCAGACTCGAGTAGCATGCAAGCAACAAAGGGCGTTTATACCGTAGAAGTCCATCATGCTGGGGTCACTACCTTTGCAACATGGTAGCAACCCTGAGGGGACCTCGAAGGCTCCTTTTAAAGCCAGAAAGGGTAATTCCTACTGTGGCTATATGACCTGGATTGGGATTGGCTGGTGCCCATGGAGGCTACGTGACTCTGGTCAGGATTTAGGTGCTTTTCAAACTGGTAGTTAAGCAACCTTATCTTCCCCAGGCCAAATGTCTTGGCTGTTTCTGATTGGTTGCCTCTTTCAATTTTTCCTGTAACCCTTAGGCCTGTTCTGTCTATCAAGAAAATGAAGCCTGTCATGGAGTTGGTCAGGCTTATTTAGCCGGGCTCTCTCACAAGCTCTCCTATCAAATGAACCCAGAAGGAAATTTGCAAATACTCCTTTAAGTCCAGGGCCTTGGTGGAAGAGACAGAGGCAGGCAGATCTCAGAGTTCGAGGCCAGCCTGGTCTACAGAGTGAGTTCCAGGACAGCCAGGACTACACGGAGAAATCCTGTTTCGAAAAACCAAACCAATCAACCAAATACTCCTTTAAGTTTCAATTTTAAAACAAAACAAAACTCCCAGAATTGAGGGAAATTACTTTGTTGCCATACTTAGCAGTGCTCCAACTGAAGGGCGTTAAGGGCTACAGAGGCCCCTGAACCTGACCCTAGCACCTAAGTCCATTTGCAGGACTGGGGTCCCCAGAGGCTATCTCTGTCCTCTAAGAAGGGCAGCGGCTCTTACTTCTACAGAGAGGCGGGAACTCGGGCTTGTGCCCACAGTGCTACCCTGCAACTGCTCTCCGTCTTTGTATTGGATTGGGAGAGAAAATTTCTGCAAGTAGACCTAGCTTGCCTCTGCCTAGGTCTTCGGGCTGGTCGAGCCTAGTGCGGGGCTCAGATCCCAAGAGCAAGGGAGGAGCAAGGTCGACGAACCTGGGGATCAGCCAAGAGCTTCAGCAAGAAAGGCCCGGGTGCACCTGCGCCTGGATCTCAGACCTTTCCCCGGCCTGGAGCGCCCTTATTCCCAGCCCTGGGAAAACGGATCCCAACACTTCAGGCCCAGCTCCTCCACGCTTTAGAGGCCCCTTTTAGCCCTGGATTCTAGGAACTCCGCCCCCATTCTTCCAGCCACTCCCCGTGGCGCCTAGCGACCCTCGGCCCAAAGCCCCAAGCGCCGACATGCGGCGCGTCTCTGACGTAGGACGCCCTGGAGTGACGCACAAGCCCCGCCCTAACCTCAAGCCCCGCCCAGGCTGTGGCCGTTCCCCGCCTCTCGCGTCCTGAATTGCTTCTTCCCGAGCTGAGGCGGCGTTTTCCGAGCTTGCTGCGGTCTAGGTGGCGTTCCAGTCCGGCCACGAGAGGCTGTGCATCCCCGGCGCCCGCGGGCAATGGTGCGGCGGAGCGCGCGGACGCGGGCGGCCCTGCGGCGGGCATGAAGGAGGATGGAAGGGCAGGACGAGGTATCGGCGCGGGAGCAGCACTTCCACAGCCAAGTGCGAGAGTCCACGGTGCGTGGCCGGGCGGTTCCCCTGGTCCTGCGTGGGGACCCTGGAGTCGCAGCGCAGACCTGCACGGTCCCGTAGCACGGTCCCGGACCCCCCGCCCACGCCGGCCTTCGAGCGCCCCACCGGGTCTGCTGCAGACCGACTCCGACGCCCGGCGTCGCTTACGTTCTGTCACCTGCGACTCGGTCATCTGCTCCCCACCTCCTCACCTATGTCCCTCGCCTGTCTCCCCACTACCCTCTCTATTCGCAGGTCTTCCTTGCGCCACCAGCGCCCCCTCCTCTCTGTCCCCTCTTCACCTATGTCCCCTCCCTGCACCTTCACTTCCTGTCTTCCTCCCATCACCCGTCACCCATATCCCTGTTCCTATTACGTCTGTTCTCCCCTCCCAGTGAGCCCCTCCGGTCACCTGTGCACCCCCCCTTCCCTGTGCTCCCTCCTGTCATCTCTGTCCACCTCCAGTCACCTGTGCCCACCTCTTGTCAACTGCGCTACTCTTCTCTCTCATCACTTGCAGCCCTTCCCACCTGTGTCCCTCACCTGTCTCCCAATCACCTATTCTTAACCCGTGCCTATTTCTCCTGTGCCCTTCCCACGTGTTCACACATCTGCTCCTTTGTCACCTGCTTTGCCATCTTCACTTTCTCCTTTACCTGAGTTTATCCTGCATCTCCTGACTCTCAGGGAGTAAGACGATGGGTAGATGCCTCTTTTCTTGTAGACTGGCATGGTACCTGGGTTGAGCTAGCTGTGGCTCAGGTGTTGGCAGTGCAGACAGTGTCTGGCTTCTCAAGCTTCCAGCCCTGCAGTAGCTCTGCCCTCCACCCACACCCCTCTCCCTGTACCCCCTCCCCAGGACAAGATCAAAACTTCCATAGGAGGGAGCACAGGTCTTTTTCCTGGGAAGGGTGAGAGCAGAAGCCCACGGTGCTGTGAAGCAGCAGCTCTGGAAACCAGGTAGACCTGCTTCATCCTGCTGCTTCTAGCAGGTTAGGAAGTTATCTTGGCTCCCTAATGTCTCCTTTGATGAGCACCTTTCAGGACACCCTACAGTATTATAAATGGATTTGTTTGTGTCCTCATAACTCTGTAAAGTATGTCCATGTTACATGTTTTCATCCACCTTTCTTCTAGCTCACTTTGCCAGTTAGTCACACTCTTGAGGCAAACAAATTCTGGTTCAGAGTAGTCCAGTTTGTGCAGTTGCTGATTTTGAAAATTGAGATTGGCTTGCCAAGTCTTACTGGAGTGAGAGGAGGTGCATAAATCTGAGCTAATAGAGTTTGGTACAGTACATTTGGTTTAATTTTTATTTTTATTCCTTTGTTGAATATTTCATACACTGTATTTTGAGCATATTCACCCTCCCCAATTCCTCCCAGACCTCTCCCAACCTACTCAACTGTGTGACATTAAAAAAATAACACACCACATTTGAATCAAATTTGTGCTGTGCTCTTGGGTGTGTGGGCATTCATTGGAGCATGGCTGACCTATCAGGTAGCACACCCTTAAAGAGAACCACTGACTCTCCCTCTTAGCAGCCATCATTTGTCAGTAAGATAGGGTGGGACTTGGTGCCTGCCCTCCTGAGGCTTCTGTCTGGTTCAGCTTGCCCAGGGTTTGTGTGTGTTGTCACACGACCCTCAGTTCTTTGTCCAACTGCCCTGTTGTAGCTGCTTCCTTATGGCCATCTACTGCCTCTGGTTCTTACAATCAGCCTTTCTGCCCCCTCTTCCACAATTATTTTAGGCCTTAGGAAGAGGGGAATGATACAGAAGCCCTATTTAGGGCTGAGCATTCATTTTGTAGTTTCTTATTCTCTGCTCCTTGACCAGTTGTGGGTCTCTGTTAACTACCATCTACACAAAGCATCACTGATTGAAGGATGAACGATATAGCAATATGTCATTAGGAGTTAGTTTAATATGATATCCATTTCTCAGTATAATAGTAGCTTCTCTCCTAGGACCTGTGAGCTGTCTACCCTCAGGTTCTTGTCTCCAATAACAGTGCCACATATAGGGTTCTTTTTGTGGAGTGGACCTTACAGCTAATCAGAAAGTAGTTGGTTAGTCCTACAACGTTATGCCACTAGGAAGGAATCTATAGTTGTAAGTATACCCTAGATGTCTTCCTTACAAAACATACTTAACTAATCATGATTTCAGATGCAGAAATAGAATTTTGCTACCATGCCAGAGGCCCCATCTTTCCCCCAACAGCTGTAACTTTTATCGCCTCTGAGAGTAACTGCTACTCTGGCATCTAAGGCCATAGGTTAATTTCTGCTTTATTTTAAAAAGTATTTGTTTATCTTATTTTATGTGTATGAATGTTTTGTTTGTATACCATGTATGTGCCTGATGCCCATGGAGGCCAGAAGAGGGCAATCAGACCTTTAGAACTGGAGTTACAACTAGTTGTGAGTTATGTGGCTACTGGGAGCTGAATCTGGGTCATCTTACCATTGGAGGGCAATGTTGGCTCTGAGAAATGGCAGGTTCACTCATTCCTCTGTGCCTGATGCACCTGCTGGTGGACATCTGTTAGTTCCTGAAAGTTCTGTCAGGGTGGATCTGCTCTGGCACACTCATGAATCTGAGGCATAGCTGGTGCATCGGCACAAGTGTGCCCCTTAAGTTCTGAGAGCTGTTTTTGGGAAATCCTAGTGAGCACAGGATGCCTGGTAATATGCTGGAGTGCCTGTTTTGTGAAACTTCTAAATACTGCTTCTTGTTTTTAACGTGAGTAGATGTCTAGTTGGTTCAACAACATCCATTATTTTCCTCATTGTATTGTCTTTGTGAAAGATCTGTATTATACAATTATATTTTTTAGCATTCCTATTCTGTTTCATTGGCCAATACTTCATCATACTATACAATCTTGACTGTTTAAGCTTTATTTCTATAAATGTTCTTTGTATTCTTTCTCTCCAGATTGTGTTGCTTATTTTGGGTTTTGTCTGTCCACATAAGCTTTAGAATCAGTTTGTTTATATCTACAGTTACTTGCTTAGGTTTTGGTTAGGATTACATTGTTTGTAGATCAAATAGGAAGAACGTACATTTTTCTGCTCATGAACATGAGCTATCTCCCATCAAAAGTTATTTTAGATGTCTTTCATCAGAGTTTTATGGTTTTCTTATATATCTTTTAAATATATTTTGTTAGATTCCTACATATTCTGTTAACATTCATTCTTTTTTCTTTTTCTTCCTTCTTTTTTGCATGCTAGTGTAAAAGGTGTGTGGTTTTACCTTCAAATTTCACTTTGCCTTGGGCTGGCTGTACACCATTTTAATTTCCACAGGTAGAGACAGGCAGATTCATGTCATTTTAAGGCTACCGTGGTCTATGTGGTGAGGCCAGTCAGGGGTATATAGTGAGACCCTGTCTCAAAACAAAAAGCAAACAACACTAACAAAAATGAGACCAAACCAAAACAAAAATGTTAGTTGTCCTTTGCTGGCATATAGAAAAGTGATTGACTTCAGTGATGTGACCTTCACTTTTGCTAGAATTATGTTTTAAGACCTAGGTTTTTCTGTGTGTTCATTCAGTTTTTTTCATATAGACAATACAGGCATCTTTGTACAATGGAAATTTTATTTATTAATTTAAATTCTTTTTCTTGTTTTCTTTCAATAGGTAGGGTTCCCTAGCAATGTGTTGAAGAATAAGAAAGGGTGCCCTTGCCTTGCTGTAGATCTTAAAGAAGCGTTGCATTTCTCATAATTAAGTATGTTAATTTTTGATACTTTGTAAATAGGTATTCTTTAGCAGTGAGGAAGGCCTCTAAACTTAGGATGTTTTAAAATTCACATTTTTCTTATTTATTTGGCTCAGGTTTACTTCTTATTTCATGATAAATTAATATTTCCTAGCTAACTTTCTTATCTTTTTAAAAAAGTTAATATATATAAAAATGATTTATTTATTTTTATTTCTGTGCATTGATATGTTGCCTGCATGTATGTTTGTGTGAAGAAGTCCGATCCCCTGGAATTGGAGTTACAGACAATTGTGAGCTGCCAAGTGGGTGCTGGAAACTGAACCTGGGTCCTTTGAAAGAGCATCCAGTGCTTGTAATCTCTGAGCCGTCTCTCCAGTCCCAAGTTAATACATTTTTATTTAAGGGATTTAAGGGATTTTACATGTGAGCCCTTCATTGTCCATCAAGGTCAGTGAAGTTTCAGATTTCTGAAGATAGCTCTTTCTCAAAGAATAAATGCTTAATTCAGTTGTGCTATCATGATTCTTTTATCTCCCCAACCAGTAAAGACAAATATATTTATGAAAAATTTAAAGTTGTCCACTGGAGAATCTTTGGTATCCATTCCTTCAAACAATTTATTTTAGGAACCATTTTAGTGTATGTCTGCCCCTCACTTGCTGATACCCATGTCTCTTAAGAATGAGTTTAAATCGTATTAATTCCTGCCAAATTCATAATACTTTGGATCTGTATGCAGCATATGCCAGGGTTACATTAAAACAAACATCTATTCATAGGTATCTTCAACGCTAACCTTGTTCATATTTAGGATGAGCCTTCTTTAATATTTACTTGTTCATCTCCTTTCTATGGCTTTCTATCCTCTGCCCAGTATTTTTGGTCTTAGAAGCTTTTTTTTTTTTTTTAAGAGAATAAAGCTGCTTTCTTGCTCTTTTCTTGTTATATACTGACATTTTTATTCTTTGGGAATTCCAAATGTATCAGGAAATATCTTCTACCAATTTGATAGCACATTTATTAGAATCAGGATGTATTCTTTCGTCATCTTCGGTTAATGAATCATCAGTAGGAGAAACAGGGCCATCATCATACGGGTACTTGTATCTCTGTCAAGATCTGTCTTTACTACGTCTTCACAGGCATGCGTTTGCTTCAAGGATTCTTTAAGGCGGTGCCCATACTTCAGTATTTCAGTGTGGTTAAAAATTTATCTTGCAATAGCCTGCACACACCAGAGCCGTGTGCACCACCCTCCTCCTCCTTTACCACGCCAAAAAGCTGTCTTATTTATCTCTACCTATCCAATTAAAAGAGTATCGTGGCACTACCCTTTTTGGTACATGGTAATTCTTCAGTTATTTCTTCCTTTCGGATTATACACTTTTTAATAGAGTGCTTTTGTGACTTTCTTTCACCGTGTGAGAGAGACAGGGTCTCATATAGTCTAGCTTAGTCTTGAACTCTGAGGATGAACTCCTGCTTCTCCCACTTCCATTTCCTAAGTGCTGAGAATATTGTAGGGGAGTGCCATCATTCATGTTTTAAAATCACAAGTATTTAATGATATTAATTATACCAATGATTGGATTTTACTGAGAAATTTCTATGTGCTCATATGTCCTGATCTGCTGCTCTCCTCTTCTGTGATACACCTCCGTTTTTGTTTTTACTCTTCCTTCATATATATTCCCTCTTCTGCTTTCAGGTCTTTAATAAAATCAGTTGTAATCTATGGAAGAAAACATGTAATGCTTCTCTTTCTTGTCTGTCTTCACTTAATCTGAGTTCTTCCATTTCTGTCCACTTCCATGCAAATAACATAGCTTCATACTCCTTTACAGCTGAATAATTCTACAATGTGTATATATACCGTATTTTCTTGGTTTAGTCACCTGTCAATAGATGTTTAGACTATTGTGAATAGTAACAATTGTATTAAACACAGGAATGCAGATTTCACTTTCTTTGCGTATATATCCAGGAGTGCTATAACTGGGTCATGTGTAGGTCTGTTTTTAGTTTTTTTTTTTTAAAGTAATCTCCATTTCCATAGTGGCTGTACTGATTCACATGCCTTCCAATGTGTGTAAAAGTTCTTTTTTTGTCCACATTTTCATCAGCATTTTGGATAACAACCATTTTGGCTAAGATGAAATGGAGCCTCAGTGGAATCCTGATTTACGTTCTTTAATAGCTAAGGATGTTGAACATTTAAAAAAATATATTGATATATACAAAATGAATATTGGCCATTTGTATTTATTCTTTTAAAATGAGAAGTATCTGTTTAGATCATGTATCATTTATCGATTGGATTATTCTGTTAAAGTTTGAGTTTAAATATTCTGGTTATTAATTTTCTTTCAGATGAGTAGCTGACAAAGATTTACTCAACTCTGTGGGTTGACACTTCACACTGTTGTTTCCTTTGCTCCTTAGAAGCCTTTTAGTTTGGTGTAATTTCATTTGTCAGTTCTTGCTTTTTTTTTTTTTTTTTTTTTTTTGAGCTATTGGAGTTCTACCAGGCAGTGATTCGTCTGTGTTTCCCTCTAGTAGTTTAAAGTCTTACATTAAGATCTGTGATCTGTTTTTCAGTTGATTTTTGTGTAGGGTGAAAGATAGGGATCTAGTTTCAATCTTTTACATGTGGGTATTCAGTTTTTCAATACCATTTGTATAAGAGGATGCCTTTTCTTTACTGTCTATTTTTGGAACATTTTAAAAGAACCATACTGCCATAGATGCATAGTTGGATTTCTTGGTTCATTATTCCATTTGTTTACATGTTTGTTTTTCTTCTGCATATGTGCTGATTTTGTTAATATGGTGCAACAGTGTATTTTGAAGTAAAAAATTGTGGTGCCCCCATATTCTTTTTTTTACTCAGGATTGTTTTGATATTTGGGTTTTATGACTCCAAATAATGTTTTGGTTGCTTTTTATAGTTCTATGGAAAATGTCATTATTTTGACTGGATGCATTGGATTTATAGGTTCCTTCTGATAGTATGACATTTTAATAGTATTAATTCTCTCAGAACATGAACATTGGAAGTGCTTTCACCTTCTAGTGTCTTCTTCAGATTTTTGAGTGCTATATAGTTTTCACTGTAGATGCCTTTAATATTTTTAATTACATTTGTTCCTTATTCTTACTCACTTCTTTTTAGTTATTTTATTTTTGAGGTTATAATTACATCACTTACCCCTTACCTTTCCTCCCTTCAAGCTTTCCAATTTTATTCTTCCTTGCTTTCTTTCAAATTTATGGCCTCTTTTTTTCATTATTTGTTGTAGTGGTTTGAGTGACAATGGCCCCTATAGGCTCATATATTTGAATGCTTGGTACCTATTTTGGTGGACCTGCTTGGGAAGTATTAGGAGGTGTGCCCATATTGGAGCAGGTGTGTCACTAGGGAGTACTTTGAGGTTTCAGAAGCCCATGCTTGTCCCAGTTAACACTCTCTCTGCCTGTGTTTGTGGAACAGGATGTAAGTTTTCAGAGGCTGTAGTACTATGCTTGAGTACTGCCATGCTTTCTGCCACAGTGATTATAGACTCACCTGAAATTATAAGCCCCAATAAACTGTTTCTTTTATAAGCAGGCTTATTGAAGTCATGGTTCCTCTTCACAATAGAAAACTAAGACAAAAGTTGGTACCAGGCAATGGACTGATGCTGTGACAATGCTCATCATGATATTTTTGAGAGAAATATGTAAGACTTTGGAACTTTGAGCTAGGAAAGTAGTTGAATGCTGTAAGTGGGATATTAATGAACTATCATAGTAGGAACTTAGAAGATATTATTGCAGAGAGTTATTTGGACAATTGAATCTCAGCTCCCGAGGTCTCATAGGGGCACAATATTAGCATCTGGGCTAGAGACCACTTGTGATATTTTGGCAGAGAATGTCACTGCTCTTTTTTGCCCTGCCCTAAATTCTGCCTGAGGCTAAATTGAAAAGCTTTAGACCAATTTCATTGGCAGAGATTTCAAGACAGCCTAATATTGACTCAGCTACGTGGTTACTAGTGATCACTCTTATATAGGCCTGCAATGAAAAAGAGCAAGCAGCACAAAAAGAAACACAAAACATAGTTTAAGGAGAAAAAGAGCCCCAGAAATTTAATGTTGGAGTCCAGATTTGTACTGAGATAAGGAGAAATGGAATAAAGAGAGGGGTGCCCTTATTGTTGCAAATTCTGCAATTTGTAAAAGGAAAAGGCCTATGGTATTTATTATCTGTTCCTAGAAAGAAGCAACAAAGAAAAGTATATGCAAATATAATTCAAAGAGGGACTATGCTCCATCCTAAGCAGGCAACAGAACTTGGCAGCATTGGCTATATGGTTCTGGTCTTAGAGTCATGAAGGATACAGGAGTAAAGTAGTCTCACGATAAGGGCACTACTCTTCCTTGGAAGTCTCTCTTTTCTATTTTATGAAATAATTTAAGGGTCTACCTTGTTTTATTTCTACCTTTTAATTTATTCCATATCTTTTAACTTCAGTTTCATCCGGGAATAAAAATTGAAACTCAATCCTAGCACTTAGTAGGCAGAGGCAGGTGGCTCTCTAAGTTCAAGGCCAGCTTGGCCTACAGAGTGGGTTCCAGGACAGCCAGGGCTACAGTAGAGAAACCTTTGTATATTTATTCATCTTTCCATTCATTTATACGTATGTGGTACATTAAAAGCTGGAGCTCACTGTTTTGGTTAGGCGGTTTAGCCAGTAAGCCCCATGACCCACTTGTCTAAACTCCATTTGCACCGAGGTTATGGATTTATGCTGCTGAGCCTTGCTTTTATGTGTATTCTGGGGATCTGAACTCATGCTCTTGTGTTTCTGTAGCTAGCATTTTACTCACTGAGCCATCTGCCTAGCCCTGTTTCATCTTTCTTATATATTTAAAAAAATAACTATTTAATTCTTTGTGTCTTTTATTAACCTGGCTTTTAAGTTTTCCTTGCCATTGGGGTAATTTCAAAGAAGTACAATTTAATATTGTTTTAACTGGTAGTTAGTTTGTAGCCTTTCAGATTATTTATGTCTGTATTTTGGATTAATGATATTAACATAAATCTGGTGCAGACAATGAGTCCCTCAGTAATAGTTCTTGGCTCTCAGGCTGGGTAGATATGTTTCTGGTCCTGCTTGGCATCTTTCACTTTCAGATCTTAAATAAAAAGCTCAATAGTAAAATTTTGTTGTAATGCACCAGCTTGAATCTAAGTTCAATTTTATGCCTGGAATTTAAATTATAACTTTTTTTTTCCGTTTCTTTTATTTATTTATTTTTTAAAATTTATTTATTTTTATCTCAATCACAGGTTGGGTACTTTGAATCCCAGGTGTAGCCCCCTCCCCCATTCCCTCCTACCCTCCCACTCCCTCCCTCATCTCC
>CM053763.1:62418330-62454116 GCA_028658305.1 Pachyuromys duprasi | reverse complement strand
ATGAACAAATGGGATGGACATTGAGCGGAGGAGAAAACAAGCAACAGAACAGGAGCATGCCAAAGAGGACCTCTGGGGGGGGGGGGGTCAATGTAGCGATGTATCAGAGCGGATATTAAGACTCGAGATCAAATTATAACTTTTAACAATACATATTAAACTTAAGTCACTGAGGACTAGGTCCCTCAGTTCAAATGAGGGCTCCCAAGGGTTTGGATCGCCTTCTCCACAGGCTGGGTGTCACTGAGAAGTGCTATGGGTTTTTCTGGGAGCGACGGTAGCATGACTGCCCTTTTCTGGCAACAGTGGGTAAGCTCATTGTCTTTAGAGCTCACGCATCTACTCCTGTCAGCTGGGCCTCAGTTTTAGTGGTGAGTTGTTGGAATACATTACTACTTTTTGCCTAGGAATTTGCTATTGTTTTTCCTGGAGTGCAGGGAGATTAGAGGGCGTCATCGATGCTTGCTTTGAGTTCATTAAGAATTTCACTCAAAAGATGTGTTCACTTAGAGGGGAACCTGTGTGCAGTCTACCTTGGGAGACCACACAGATTTTTCATCAGTTCTTTGGTTTCTGTCCTAGTCTCACAGATGTATTTTTATATTTACAGCCAGTAGCTTTTATTCCATGTGAGGAGCATTTATGTTTTTATAATCTGTAGCTTTACCTGTACTCCTATATGTATTGCTTCCCCTTGGTTTCCTTTGCTGCATTATGGCTCCTAGGGCCTTTTGTTCATTGTCTTTCATTGTTTATCATTTACTTCTGTATGAACTCCTGGAATTTCTTGAATTCCGTCTTTCGCTTTTAAAAGTATCCTAAACATTTTTGGTGAAACTTCTTAGTTTGGGGGAGTATTGGAGATCTATTTTAGTTTGAAATTTTTTATTTGAGAACTTTATACATGCATACAATGTATTTTGACCCTATTCATCCTCCAGTCATCCCCCTAACTTCTCCCAGATCCACCCCCGACCTGCTTCCAAGCTTGTCTCCTCTCTTTCCTTCTTCCCTTCTTTCTTTTCTTTCTTCCCTATCAAGCTCACAGTTTGTACTGCCTATGCACTTCTGAATATGGGGCCACTTACTGGAGTGTGGGTGACCTGCCGTGTTCCAGTGACACACCCTTAAGGAAAATTGACTGTCCTTCTCTCAGAAAACTTCAGCTGTTAGTAGCTCCTCAGCTCAGGGTAGAGGCTTGTGAGACCCTCTCCACTCCATGCTGGAATCAGGTTGACTGGTTTGTTCTTATGCAGCTATTGTTCAGACAACTGCTATGGATTCGTGAGTACAATGATCCTGTCATGTTCAGGAGACACTGTTTTCTGTGATCCTCCCGAGCCTTTGGCTTTTGCAGTATTTCAGTTTTTTCCTCAATAAAAATATCTATTTTCCTACTGTCTTTGGTTCTTTTACTGCAGCCAAGTGTCTGTCTTGGCTGTTGCTCCTCTGTTCTTCAGCCTGTTTTTGGCTTCACTGTCTTCCAATCTTCATGGATCTCATTTTGTCTTGCATTTTCATAGCTTCTCCAGCTGTGGTCAGGGGCTTCCTGGGGCTGGAGGTTAAACCTGGGGAAATGACAGAGCCATGAAGAACTTGTAGAATGCAAGGGTGCTCAGCTCAGGAGTCAGAGCACAGCTAGTAAAGCCTGAGGAAAAGGGAAGCCATCAAGAAGGAAGGACATTGTTGATAGAGGTTGATGCATAGAGGTCAAGGAACGTTAGGACCTGCAGTTTGGCTGTTGGGTCATCATCTCTACTGCCCAGGTCCAAAGTCAGATTAGTGAATGTGGTGAAAAGGAGAAGTCTGTGGAAGTATAAGCTATTATGTTTAAGAGTTTGACTGTGGAGAATGAGAGAGTGTGGCAGATTGGAGGGGTGCAAGAAAAAAAGGGGGGGGGGGAAGTAGATTAGGGAGAAGGGAGAGAAACCGAAGGTTTCTGGGCTGTTAGGGTCATCAGGTTTCTTGGAGACTTGAGCTGCTTTGTCTCAGTACTGTAGAATCAAGCATCCTGTCTTATGTCATTGTCAGGCTTCGGGTGTCGGGAGTTCTAGCCTGGGTTTGCCTGGAAATTTAAAAGCCTTTAATCTCATTTTGTCCCTTCCTTTTGTTATATTTCTCTATTTTTTATTTGTCCTCTCCTTCCATTTTGCGTATAGAATTCTGATTTGATAAATTGGTAACAATTTCAAGGGCATGAAATGCAACCAAAGAGGTAATTTATGTCTGTTTTTAGACAAACCTCTTACCCAGCAACTGAATTAACATATCTGTGCTCACCTTCCCCCTTTTCCTGTAAGACTGAGGACACCATAGTGGGTAGTTAATAGACAATAACTAAATTACATATGTCTAGCGATGCTTGGCTTGTTTAGTAAGCATCAACAGCAGGGCCAACCGGGCACACACCTTGTCAAGATGTCATATAGGGAAGACTTGTGTGTCTGAGAAGGATAGCTTTGGTGTGCTCAAATGACGAAGCGTAGGAGATGAGAGCAGAGGTGAGCGGAGCTGCCCTCTTCCTCATCCTTCCCCTCCTTTACGCCTACTCCCTTCTCTTTCCAGCTCATCCAAGAATCTACTTCAGCCAAGATTTTGTCTCTACTCCTTCAGAAAACAAGTCCTGTCAAAGTTGCAGTGACTTCCATGGTGCCTAATCCAGTTGTCAGCTGCACCCCGTCATCATTATGGTCCTTCTCCTCTCCTCTTTTTTTTCCCTATCCTCACTCCCCACCTCTCGATTCAGAAAATTTCTGTCAGTCCCTCAGCTTTGCAGTTATTTCAGCATTACTGTTTCCCTCTTCTGTTTTTATGATTGCTAGATTATTTATTCTACCTTCTGTAAGTTTTCTCACCTTTCAAAAAAGCCTCCTGACTTTGAATTCCTCTTCATAATTCCTTTGTTCTGTTGTAGCACTAGGAAGAAATCTGCTTGCATTTCTCTTTCCAGATCTTCCTGGAATCCACTTTAGTCAGGCTTTTGTCTCCTTTACTCCAGAAAAACAGCTCTTGTCAAGGTTGCAGTGATTTTCATGGCACCAAATCCAGTTGTCAGTACTCTGTCTTCATCTTGCTTGGCCTGTCAGCAGTATTTGACACTGTTGCAAATTCCCTTTTCCTCCATGTGGGGCAGGCCTTTGGTGCCTGCCCTTAGTAACTAACTGCTTGTCTGGCAGCCTCTGCACTGATGCAGAACATCTGAGAGCTGTGCTTTGTTTTTAGACTTATCTTCTCTGCTTGCCTTTTCACCTCAGCCTCAGGACACTGTGTGTCATCTGCTGATTGTTTTGGATTTCTCAACTTAGAGTCTAGCCTTTTCCTCTGAACAGTGTAGATTTATATACAGACCTACTCACTCAGCTTTCCGCCTTTGTAGTGTATATTTCAAATTCAGCAGAGCCTGTTCCTCTGCCGAACCATTCCTTTTGTGATCTTCCCCGACTCAGGACTTGGCAACTCAGTCTTTCCAGTTTCTCAGGACTAGAACTTTGTGTTTATTTTTGCAAGTCCTAGCAGGCCTGCTTTCAAAACACCCACAGTGCAATCATTTCTTACTGCCTCACTCTACAGGTCTGAGTGATGTCTCTTTTGCCTTGTTTTGTACTTAGTTATCTTCTGGTCTTTTCTGACCTGATACCCCTCTAACCCCCACCTCCCCACTATACACACACACATACACACATGCTTATGGATATGTATATACACACACAAATATATGGATATACACACGTGATACATATATGTATATATGCACATATATATAGGATACATACACCATACACACACACTCATTCCTAGCAATTGGGGTTTGCTGAATCTGATCATGTCACATCTCTCAGAATCTTACATGGATTGCTATCTCTCTAAAGGTCAGAGCCAACTTATTATTTGCCATGTGTAAGTACCAGTACCTGGAATAAAGTCCTATGCCCTGGACTCCTATTGATCCCTAAGTTTCATCTCTTATATTTCTCTTTTGTTTTGAATACTCCAGAGCCATCTTGCCTCAGGCTCTTGACACTACTATTATCTCTGCATCACACACTGCTGGTCTTGCCCCTCTTGTCCTACCATTCCTCCTCAGATGATCTTCTGGTGAGATGAGCCCCCATTGCTGCACTCCCTATATTCTCAGGCCTCAAACACACTGCAATTTAATTATCTGTTATCTATTTGTATTTATTGTTACTTCTCTCTCTGGAATGTGAATGTCAGAAGGGTAAACCTTTGCTCACAAGTGTCCCCAGTGTTAGAGTGGGTTCCTGGATATAGTAAGCCCTACAGTAAATAACTACTAAAGGAATCAACTCAGGAAGCCTCTGTTGGCCACCCGACATTCTACTTTAACCCTGTGATTCATTACTTTACGGCCAAGGCATGCTTTCCTTGTTTATGGAGCCTGACATTCATTGCATTGTGGACCACTTTTTCTTTATGTTTCACCAACATTTAATTTTCCTTTTGACCTGTTTTCTGTGCTCCAGAGGATTTCAGGAGTAGGTTGTAACTCTGCTAAGATCCTCTTGTTAGCCAGTGTTCCTAGCAGTCTTCAGGCCTCCAGAACAGGTGTTAGGATTATCTTCCATCACTCTCCCACATGTATTATGAGGATGTTGACACTCAGTTTGTAGTGTTCCTTTTCATTTTCAGTGTTGTTTTCTATGTGATATCATTACAGGGGTGACTACCACCCAGGTCTGAAGCCTTTGTTA
Organism: Pachyuromys duprasi; assembly: GCA_028658305.1. NCBI lineage: Eukaryota > Metazoa > Chordata > Mammalia > Rodentia > Muridae > Pachyuromys > Pachyuromys duprasi. Next base: position 62,449,404 of record CM053763.1, on the reverse strand, counting down.
TGTTCACCAACTCATCCTGAGAGGTCCATGCTCAGGGTGCTCCCTAGGTTTCAGCACTTTGAAAGTCTTCAAGTTTTTTCCACATGCTCCATAAGCTTGAGGGAAGCTTTATTTTTAGCATTTGGTCTTTGATGGATATCCTGTTTCTTGACCTTTTCTGTTTATCCATTTGTTGCCCCATCTCTGACAAAAATAAAGTGCAATGTAAACATGTGACCTAAGTAAAAATGAGCAAAAGACCTGAGTGGACATTTCCCAAAAGAAGATATACAAATGGTCAGCAGGTGTTTGGAAATGTACTTAGCATCCTTTGTAATAGAGAAATGGAAAGCAAGGCTCACCTCATACCTCTTGGAATAGCTGCTTCAAAGGACAAGAGAGAAGTTCTGTTGAGGACGAAGGGAAAGGAAGCCTTGTGTGTCACTGGCACCAAAATAGCATGGTGTGCCTTTCAAAATGCAAAACAGATTTTTTTTAATTTTTATTTTATTTATTTATTTATTTTTGCTTCTGTTGGTCTCCTTGTGGAGGTCCTGTCCCCTCCAGGTCTTTCTATCTCTACTTTCTTTCGTAAGATTTCCTGCAGTTTGCCCAAAGTTTGGCAATGAGTCTCAGCATCTGCTTTGATACCCTGCTGGGGTCTTTCAGAGGCCCTCTGCGATAGGCTCCTGTCCTGTTCCCTATTTTCTTCCTCTTCTGATGTCTATCCCATTTACTTTCTGAGTGAGGATTGAGCAACTTCCCTAGGGTCCTCCTTCTTGTTTAGCTTCTTTAGGAGTATAGATTATAGTATGTTTATTATGTGACTAATATCTACTTATAAGTGAGTATATACCATGTGTGTCTTTCTGCTTCAGGATCATCTTTTCTAGTTCCTACCATTTGCCAGCAAATTTCATGATTTCCTTGTTTTTAATTGCTGTATAGTATTCCATTATGTAACTGTTCCATGGTTTCTGTATCCATTCCTCCATTGAGGGATATCCAGGTTGTTTCCAAATTCTGATCATTACAAATAAAGATGCAATGAATAGGGTTGAGCAAATGTCCTTGTTGTGTACTTATGTGTATTTTGGATATATGCCTAGGAGTGGCATAGCTTTGCAAAGACTGATACTTGTACCAAAGATCATACATGGAGATAACGTAGACCTCTTGCTCAGATGTAGCCCATGGCAGCTCAGCCTCCAAGTGGGTTCCCTAGTAAGGGGAACAGGGGCTGTCTCTGACATAAACCTAGTGGCTGGCCCTTTGATCACCTCCCCTTGGGGTGTGTGTGTGTGTGTGTGTGTGTGTGCGCAGCTGTTCTAGGCCACAGAGGAAGACAGTGCAACCAGTCTTAATGAGACCTGATGGGCTATGGTTAGGGGAGGTCCTCCTCCCCTGTTAGTGGACATGGGAAGAGAGAGAAAGGACGGGATTGGGAGGGGATGCGGGAGGGTGCTACAGCTGGCATACAAAGTGAATATACTCTAATAATAAAAAAATAAAAATAAAAAAACCAAAATGCAAAGCAGATATGCCAAGTGGTCTACCTCTTCCATTTGGATCCACATTCAAAGGAAATGAATTAGTTTATGAGAGATACTGTGCTCAGGGTTCACCATGTCAGGTTACAGAGACAACTGACACATGTGACAGTAGATGAATGAAGGGGTAATCCTGAAGTGTATTATTCAGCCTTAAGGAAATTGTGCCATCTGGGACAACAAGGGATAATCTGGGAATATTCTGCCAAGTGAAGTCTACATATATAGGAAAACAAGTACTGAATAACCTCATTTGTACATGGGATCTAAACAATTTAGGTCATAGAAGTAGAGAGTCAAATAACAGTTCTGGGACCAGAAAGGAGGCCAGCGGTGTGTGGCCAGTGGATTTAGTAGGCCTGCTGCATGACCCAGTGACTTGGTGAAGAGTACACTATATGTTAAAATCCTTGAGGGTATATTCTAAGTTCTACTCAGTAAAGATGCTAAGCCAACGAGCTCCTTCCTCCATTAATTAGCACAATGGGGAGAGCACTGCCATGTGTGAGGAGCAGACCCTCAGGTCAGAGGTAGTGATCCTGTACAATTTTTATTAAAGTAAATGGAATTTGTCTTCAAGGCTTATACCACAGTTGAATAAAAAGTTTAATTTTGATATTTGGTATATTTATTGAACAGTGGTTTTTAATCCATAGTGATCTGTGATGTTTCTTTTGAAACTTCCTGTGATTGAATCTGTGAGGTCATGGCACCAGTACACTCTCTGCGTATTATTGAAGCCTTACCGTGCTATGCTTTTCAGGAGGGCAATGTATGCTCATTGATATCAGTTTTCAGAATTGATGGTGATGGTTTGGCTCTTCACATGATTTTGGAAAACATTTTATCAAGTTGTGAGAAGAGAAACTCTCCAGTGGGCTTTCTCTCCAAAACAGTATTAAACTAGAGTAATTGACCAGTTCACATAATAGTATTTTTTAGCAAAATGTTACATTTGTGAAATGTCCAGAAGTTTTATTTTTCAATAGTTTAGATCCTTCATTTCCTTTAGATACCAAAGATGTAGCTTTTGTTTATAAAAATGACAGGCAAAATGTAAATGACCTGCTAAATTTCTTCATTTCAGATATGTTTTCTTCTTTTTGCCATTCTCTACATCGTTTCCTACTTCATCATTACAAGATACAAGAGAAAATCAGGCAAGTAAAAGCAGTTTTCTGGAAGCTTTCATCAGAGCTGGGTGTCTGGTGGTATGTGGGCTCCGCCCACACACTGTGGGACAGCCATGCCGAATATGCTGATGGTTGAAGTAAGCAGTTGTCTGGTACTGAGAACACTAAAAATAACCCCTAGGGAACCTGACTATGCTCAGGGTCACCCTCTTAGGCCAGAGTATATGCTTATCACAATTCTCATGTCCAACTAAGAATAGTTGGCTGTTTAGCACCTGGGAAATTCCAGAGTTTATGAGGTGTTTAGTTCCTTGTGGCTGGTTCTACCTGAGTGTCCTGTTCATCCCAGGCCCCTTCATTTTCTCACTACGGGATTGTCTGTCCTTACTTTCTTCTTTCTCTTTTAAAAGAAAGATGTATTTATTTACTTATTTTTGTTTTATGTGCTTGCTTTATGGGTGTTTTGACTGCTTGTGTCTTTGTGCACGTGTATGCATGCCTTGTGTCTGGAGAGGCCAGAAGAGGGTGTTGGATTCCCAGGAACTGGAATTAGAAATGGCTGTTAGCCTCAAACCTGAGACCTCTGCAAGAGCAGCAAGTGTTTTAACATGCTGAGCCATCTCTCCAGCCTGTTTTCTTTTTTTAAAGCAAAGTAGAATTTAGAATATTTATAATTGTACTGGTATTCAATTATATAGTATCCTTGAATTATTTTATTTTGTCCTGAGTTAATCAGAGGGTTTTTCATAGCTTTATTATTTTTTAATGGACTGACCAATTCATACATTTTTGGGTTAGTGTTTTATATTTACTCTAGCAGCTGCCTAATGCCTTCTGTAATTTTCAGCTTTTGTTTTTGAAATCATAGTGTTTTCTATCTGTGATGTTGGGCTGATGCTTGACGCTATATGATACTTAAGGGTTCCATGTATTAAAGATTCTTTGATATAAGATCATCAGTTTAAAATTCCCCAAACTAAAGGAACAGCTCTTGTTGCAGTCTGCTGCTTTAGAGCCATAAACTGGCTCTGTGACTCTCTGGAAGTGTTCCTTGTATCCTGTAATCTGCCAAAGATGTGAAGATCTGCAGGTTTAAGGCAGTACCTCAGCTGTTTTAAAGATGCTTGGTCACATGACTTCATAGATTACACACATAGAAGAGAGGATGTGATTGAAAACATCAATGCATTATTTAAAGAGAAGGGGTAAGAGTGATGCACAGGAAAATGTAGACTTAGATGATCTTTAGGTTAATCCAGTAGTTGTAGGGGATGAGAAAGACTGTGGACCTTGTTGGTGGAATAGAATGGACATGGATAAGGAGATAGGAAACCTTTTCTCCAGACTTGGTGATGGATTAGGTGTGAGGGTAGCAGGGTGAAAATTAACTGTGAATGTGATTTTGTGGTGCCTTTGATGGTAAAATTATTTTGGGAAGTCTTCAATGCAGGATAGATATTGCAAAGAATTGCCCAAAAACCCCGTTGACACTGAGGCAGTTGAGCTTCCAGAGGCCCAGAGACTCAAGGAGAACCTTTCAGGGCATGAGACAGATGACGAGCTAGAAGGACTAGGAGGCTTTTGAAATCTTTGTGTACTTACAAAGTCTTTTTGGCTGGTAAGTTTATGAGCAAGGACAAAAGAGATGGTGTCTAGGAAACCCGAGAGAGGAGAGGGTTGAGGAAAGGATCCAAATGAAGTCTGCCTGCTACTTAAGAAGATATAGAAAATGACATTTTTCTGTGTGTAACTTGGACAGTGCTTTTGAATTGCTGAGGAGCTGCTATCCAAGGTAGTTTAGGATGGTTTAAGAAAATATTATCATTTCCTATGCTAAAGAAAATTCAAATTAAAGAAAAGCAGTTAAGTTCTATTTTATAATAGAAATATCTGTTGGCCATTAACAGCCAGAACGTTTTATTCATGAGCAGCTTATCCTGACATTGTCTACCTGTATTTCACAATGTCCTTCTAAGTTTTATTTTCTTGAGACTAGGTGTTTGTAAAATTTTAACTTACATGCATCAGTAAATCATCATTTTTTTAAAAATCACAACTCACTTTTTAGTTATACTCACTCTGCATGTTATAATGAAATTTGTATTTGGTCTTTGTTGAAGTCAAGAAAATGCTCTTTGAAAGTCTTTGCCATTCAGTAATTGAGTTTTTAAAACTTTATTTTTTTGTGTATTTTTAGTTAAATTCATGAAATATTTTGTTGGAGATAAAATAGTAATGCGATAAACTTTTTTTTTTTTGCAGATGAACAAGAAGATGAGGATGCTGTAGTCAACAGGATATCGTATGTTTTCTAAAATTTGTTTCATTTGTAGTTTTGAAGAGATAATTGCTTAAAGTACTAATCCTTATTAATCATATTCTTAAAAAGCACATGTAAGCAAGTACACACCGTTAATTTAGAAGTGATTGTCTCTTGCTAAACTGGGTTATTTAAGCGCATGCCTATAATGGTAAGGTGGGGGGGGGGTGTGATGGGATGATCAGGAGTTCAAGGCTAGCCTCAGATACAAATTAGGAAGGCCAGCTTAGACTACATGAGACGATATTCCCTTCTCCTGCTAAGTGCTTATTTAAAGAAATGGCATATTTTATCTTCAGGAGACTTAATGAGGAAAAGGGCTTAAAGATAGAACAATTGTTAAGATCTTTTTTAGCATAGTGGGCACAGACTTATATTCTCAGCACTATCAAGGTAGAGGCAGGAGGATTAAGAGTTTGAGGATAACCTGGCTATACAGCAAGACCCTGAGAAAAAGGAACAACAATCAAGCTGTCAGTTGTCTGCTTTGTGTCCCGGGCACATAGACTTTCTGGACAGAGTGACATTTGCCTGCTGAGTGTACCCAGGGACCTGATTGCCTTGTATATTCCTTATGTGTGAGATATAATATAAATGTACTTTAATTTTTCAAGTATCAAACTGAATGGCAAATAGTTAAATTCGTTCTATTAGATTTTTCCCATTAAAATGTGAAATCTAGGGCTGGAGAGATAACTCAGTAGTTAAGAACGTAGGCTCTCTTGCAGAGGACCTGGGTTTGGTTCCCACTACCCATTTGGTGGCTCACAACCACCCCTAACTCCAGTTTCAGGATATACAAACAGGGTGGCATGGTGATACACTCTATGAAAGTGTCAGTGTCACCATAGGCCATAGAGGGTGTCCATGCCAAAGGGAGCCTGCCAGTGGGCAAAGAAGGTGTCCATGCCAATGGGGGCCTATCAAGAGTATTAGGAGCTGAGTTGGGAAGGAACATGTCTGAGTGTCAGGACAGTTCAGTCCAGACAGGAAGATAGGTATCTGTATAGAATTGGATCAGTATGGTTGGGAGGCTTGATTAAAGTCAATAGGAACTAAAAACTAAGTAAAAAAGAGCAAGCAAAAGTGACTGTTGAGTTGTTGGTTTGGAGTTGGGGTTGTGTCATTGTGAACACAAGGTTTTCAACACCTATGGGTAGTAGAACTGCAATATAAAAGTGAGTGTGGCCATGTGTTTGTACATGCAGAGTGTGCACTATATTTGTCAGCTTTATCTATTTCCTGAGGATGTCTACAAGTAGCAGGGACTTGATATAATGCCCAGGTAGTGTTTAAATAGAATTTATACTAGGTAGAACCTGGACTCAGAACGGCTAGATAGGGAAAGGCCCAGGTTAATTTTGTATTTTACTTGTACAGAATGTAAGGATTATTGGGATATTTTAAAGGAAACAGTCCTTTAAGGGTCCTCACACCAAATTGGGACAATTTAAACATGAAAGAATAATTATTGTAATGGATTTGAAGCCATTGCATATAGTAGGGTGATCTTGAGCCCATCCTAATAGACAACAGTAGATGAAGAGTTTGGAAGTGTGACAAGAACAGGTTTCTCTTGTAGTTGCAAAATTATCTTCCCATAAAATGCTAACTGAAAGGAAGAGTATCTTAAGAGTAGAACATCCTGGTAAGTCACTTCCTTGACCTGGGACGCAGAAGACAGGGTCAGTGGAGAGACCCATGGTCTGCAGAGAAAACCACAGAGCAGCAGCTTGTGATATTCTTGCTTTGTGGACATCAAACTACACCAGTTTAAGGCTGAAATCCTCATTTCCCAATTCAGCTTGCCTTCTCCACATCACGAGAATCCAGGCTTCCACTTTATGCCCCCAGCCTCTCAGTTGCCTTTGACTCCTTTCTCCAGCGTCTTGTCAGGAGTCATATTGGTCCTGTCTGTGTTCAGAGTCTGACTTGTCTTACCATTGTCTCTTCAGTTTTCCTTGCTTATTTTATTTTCTGTAGTGCCTATCACCTTTAATATATTATGCAGTTACCTAGTTAATATTTTATTGTTTCTTGTCTGATGCTCTTGTAGCACTAAGTGGTGCTTTCACTTAGAAGCCCCATGAAGGCAGAAATGGATGTCTTGTTTGCTGTTCTAACATGCCAGGTACAGTACTGGCTCAGAATCAAGCATTTGTAAATATCTGTTCATTGAGTGAGCAGCACCAAGATCCCTGGATCAGTCTATGGTATGTGTATTAGCAGCCCCTTCAGGTAGTTGCTTGTGGGTGATCCTGATGGTAATACATTCTGATGCTCCTACTGGTGAAGAACCACTGATCTGAGTGAGCACTTGGGGGCTGAATTCACAAAGCATGCCTTTATTGATTAACCAGATAAAGACGATGACAGTTACTTATGTCATCACTGTGACAAAATACTAGTCAGAAGCTAATAAAGGGGGAAAGATTTGTTTTTACACAGTTCACAGACCACATTGTTGGCAGTATATGTCAATGTTTGTTACTGGCCTATGGACCAGAAAACAGATCAAGCATAAAGGCTGGAACCAGAGGTGGGTGAAACCTAATGACCTAGTTTTGCCAGCCAGTCTGCACTTTATGAAAGCATATCAGTTTTCAAGTGGTACCACAAATGTCTCCTCAGAACATAAGCTTGTGGGGACATTTCAGATTCCAAACCACTTAGGATGACGTGTTGGCACATTTCACAGTTAGAAAGGAGGGAATGCTGAAGTTGTACAAGAATTTCAAGAAGGAAGTGCTTATCCACTTGAAATATCCAAGGTCCAACATGCGAGGTCCTGACACTTGTTTGCTACCTGGAAGTGTGTAGCAGGCTTGTTGAAGTAACTTAAGGTGGTCTCATTGCCTTTGTCATCACTTCGTGAAGCTGCTTTACACTATGACCTGTAGATGATGCTTTCTGAGTTATTGGTAACATTTAGTATCCAAGTGAGCTTTACACATCCTCCTACTAAAGAGATAGTCACAAGTGGCAGATATTCAAGAAAATTTTTGTTTTACTGCTGCCATAATCACAAAAGGTCCAATATTCTGCATATATGATATTTTTATGATCCTATTTTGGAAGTTAATATTTCTGAAAGGGTGTGTTTTATGATTGTACAAGCAATGTCACATCTATACTTTTCAGCTCAGGGCCATATTTTAAGGGCTGTTGTCTTTTTAACTCTACCACGTGAATGGCGCTGTGTGTGCAGCAGAAGTGGCTTTCTGTTCTCTGGGTAGGTCTATCACAGTAACAAAGTGTGGAGTAGAGGCTTCATAGCTATTGAAAAGCAGAGACACAGTAATACTGACCAAGTACAGTGGGTTTTCGGGGCCACTTGTGACTTCCTGATTTATCGCTTTGTCTCAAGTGAATTCCTTTTGTCAGGTCATGGGTTTCAGTATTGGATTTGGAAGTTATGTTGTCCTGGTGTGTGATCAGAGTATTATGGGAGCTAAGAGGAAAGAGAAGCTGGTTTTACTGAGAGGAACAAGAAGGTAGGAGTTGAGGGACACATGACAGGCAACTGTCATTTGAGGTCTGTCTTGCTATTTAGGCACACTTGTCATGTGGAGTGTTGTAGGGACACCTAGAGTGTGAGAGCAAGCAGCTAGCAGGCAGAGGCCTGGAACCCGTAAGATCCATCTGAGGGTTAGGAAGCAGGTGGGGATAAGTACAAGATGAAATGTGACTTCCGTAGGGGTCCTTAGTGTTGGGAGAGCTGTGCAGGTCCTAGGATGGTGAGTATTTGGATTTGGCCTTGGCTTTGATGTTGACAAGGGTGATGCTGAGTAGTTGATGGTTCTCTGTGGGTTGGAGCTGGCCATCCAGCTGGGCAACTTTTCTGAGTACTTTTCCAGGACATGTGCTCTTCATTCTGCTGGATCAAGTCATGATGCTTCAGTGTTTGAGCTGGATTTTGTTTGGAATGTCCAGTTGATCTACATTAAATAGTTGGCTTTAGATTTACTGAACCCAGGGGTTTCTAGGGTACTTGTGTCTGTGTAGGCATGCACTTCTGTTTGCCACAGGATGGCATTGAGTGCAGGGTTACTTGATTAATGCATGGTGGGGTATTTCTTGCATTTATTTTCACATTCTTTCAATATTAACTTCAGCATGATGGATATTCAGGTTTAATCTTTAATGCTAATTAACTTTTCTTTGCCACTACTGCTGCTTTGTCTTCTGCCTGCCTACTTTCTTCCTTCCTTTCCCTCTCTCTTCTCCTGGTCTTCTTTGTTTTCTGAAACATGAGCTCATTATGTTGACTTGGCTGGCCTGGTGCTCTCAATGTAGACCAGGCTGACCTTGAATTCACAGAAATCTACCTTTCTCTGTTTTGCCATTTATTTATTTTCAAAATTAGGTGTTCATTATAAAAAATTTAAAACTTTTCAGAAACGTGTAACTGAGAGGTGAAAGTCGATACCGATTGTACTTTGTTCTTCGAGTTGTTATAAATGATAGATTTTGAAGTAACACATTTTCTTGGTGCCAATAGAGAGCCCACTTTGTATTTATTGTCAGCATTTTTATTCAGTTTGTATATACATCTTTTGGGATACTTTTTAGGGATTTTGCCTGGTTGCACTTTGTGGATCTTAAGCATGCCGTTGTCCCCTAAGTTGCATCGCTGTAATGGATTCTTACATAATACTCCGGCTGCTGCTTTCACGCTCATTACTTTCCAGGCCCCCAGTGACGATGTCTCTTTTCTCTTGCAGGTTGTTTCTGAGCACCTTCACTCTTGCGGTTTCAGCTGGTGCTGTTTTGCTTTTACCCTTCTCAATCATCAGCAATGAAATCCTGCTTGCTTTTCCTCAGAACTACTATATTCAGTGGCTAAATGGCTCCTTGATTCATGGTTAGTATATATTACTTAATAGAATCATGACTAATGCATCAGTTTTTTTTAAAGCACACTGTAAGTTATAGGTTTTTTTTTGTTGTTGTTTTGTTTTGTTTTTTTTTAGTTTCCTTCACAATTTGTAACATCTTCCAGTAAACTGTTGTCCTTTTAGGGTTTTTATGACTGTGATAAAATACCATGGCTAAAAGCAATTTGGGGAGGAAAGGGTTTATTTCAGTTTATACTTTCATATCATAGTTTATCACTGAGGGAAGTCAGGGCAGGAACTTGGAGGCAGGAGCTAATATAGAGGCCATGGAGGGGTGCTTCTTACCGGCTTGCTTCTCAAAGTTTGCCTAGCCTGCTTTCGTACATACTCCAGACCACTAGCTTAGTGGTGTCAGAAATAGTGTATCACACTATACCACCAGCTGACCTGGAATTATCTATGTAGGCCTTGAACTCATGGCAATTCTTGTATTTCAGCCTTTGGAGTATGGGATTATAGATGTGAGCTACTAGCCTGGGTATTTCCTGTGATTTTGATTCATTTAAATATTTGAGGAAAAGACGTTTTGGTTCATCTGGTTAGGTCAGAGGACCTTAGTCTGTACTGAAGACTGGATGGAACAGAGGCTATACTTGCTATTTTGTTTTCTTAGACATTTTAAAACACAATAGAATAAAAACATAGTTAGGTTAACATTTTAATGTAAATTAAAAAGTAATGATGGCAGCTGGGTATGGTGGCACACACTTTTAATCCCAGCGCTGGAAGACAGAGGCATGCAGATCTTCGCGAGTTCCAGGATATGCATGGGTAGCTTTCTTATTACTCTTCCTGTTCATTCCACTTTTATTTTCTTAGTGTTGGTTTTTGTGGCTAGTGCTGTTAAGTATATCATTACTGGTGTCAAACTAATTTTATTGTGTTTATATAATGTGATAGTTTTATGGGAGGTTAGATACATTGTTTATAAACACCGAAGGCAGGTGCAATTGGGATACCTTACTGTGAGATATTTTTTATATAGACGCAAATAATTTCTCTTATTCCAGTGCAAAGATATTTTATAATAGTGAAGACAGTTTGTGCAACAATATCTTGAACAGTAGCCAGCAACAAGTATTTACTGTTTTTTAAGCTAAAGAATTTTAGATTTTTTTCTAATTTATGAGCCTTCTTTTGAGTTAATGGTAAAATACCTTCCTTTAACAAAAATTATCTGACTTGCCATTTTACTTAGAAAAATTTGTATTCATTGGGTGGTGGTGGCATATGCCTTTAATCCCAGCACTCGAGAGGTAGAGGCAGGCAGATCTCTGAGTTTGAGGCCAGCCTTGTCTACAGAGTGAGTTCCAGGATAGTCAAGGCTATACAGAGAAACTTTGTCTTGAAAAACCAAAAAGACAAAAAAAAAAAAAAAGGAAAAGTAGTAACAGTGGCAGCAGTAGCAGTTGTACCAAAGGCACCATGTTTGTATTATAGAATTTTCAGTTCCTCTAATTGGTGCCCGAGAGGGGGAGTCACTTCTCTGTCCAGCACTGCCTTTTCTGATGCTGGCTGCAGGGAAGTCCCTAAGGCTTTGGCTATGAGGTAGAGCTGCTTTTTCAGTTGCTGGTGATGTTTGTGCTGAAGCCGCTAGAGAGCGACGGTGAGTCTGAAGTGACCATCACCGTCATGTAATTGTGAACTAGCAAGGAAGGTATTGTCCAGAAGGACTGTTTTGTGTGACACAGGAGTAAGCTTTACGTCTTCTCTTCTTGTGAAAGTACAGAAGGTGCTGTTGCAGAGATGACTCTGAATGGCAGCTTTAACTCTAGAGTGAACAGGAATACTAAAATAAACAACAGAACAGAACATGGCATCGGCTCTTTTTGTAGTCCATATATTCACCATGGGCTTATAGCAAATGTAACTTGAATCTTTTTAAGCGCTGAATCTGTGCTGATTATCTTTTTACCCATCATATTCTTTGAAAACATTTTTAGTGCCTGGCATCCTTCAGAGGTTACCTTGTTGCTTTCAGGAATGAGACCAGTTATTCTTTAGTGACTTCGACCGATATGAGATGGGGGCTGAGTATCCCCAGGTACCAAGCAGCTTTCTGTCCTCTGTGGACGCTTCCTTGACTGTCTCCTGTTGGGCATCCAGGGGATTTTCACAATGACTTTTGACTTTCTCATACATTACATAGATAATTGTAATGGAAATTATTAGGCTAATAAATATCATTGCCAAACTGTTTTCTGAAGTAGGTGCTTCTGACAGGTGGTTCAGGTGCCTTAATTTCTAACACAATCCCAGCAACATCAAGCACTTATATCTTTGTTGCCAAAGATATGACTAAGAACTAGTTTTCATGATTATCATTGGAAAGATTAGTGATCTCTTAATTTTAGTTCATCCATATTATCTAGTACATATATAATTTGTCATGTTCTTTTCATTTTCTGTTTTTTTTAATATTGAATAAAAATATGTGGTCTTTTTATATGTAAAACAAACCTCTAATATAGTGTTTATTTATAGTTGCTATTTTGATTTTGTATGTTTTTTGGGGGTCTAGAATTTTTGTATTGACTGCTCTTTTTCTTTCTTTCTTTTTCTCTAATTGTTTTTCTGTGTAGAAGAGGCTCTTTTACCATGATTGTAACACAAACTAACTTCTTGTCAGCGCTTTGGTTTGTGCTTGACTGTTTTTGTAACCCTCTGGAGTTTACATAGTACTGTTATCCCTCACCCTCCAAAGCTCATGGTTCTAGTGCTGCCAGTTTGCTAGCTCTCTCTAGTGTGTTTAATATGCTACCTTTTTATTTTCCAAGTTATTCCATGAGGGTGTGTTTCTTGGCTTTGGAGTCAGCTAGACTTAGCTTTGAATTTCAGCTCTATGTAAACTGTTCAAAAAATTTTTTTTGAGGTAGGGTTTCTCTGTGTAGCTCTGACTGTCTTGTAATTGCTTTGTAGACCAGACTGGCCTCAAACTCACAGAGAGCCACCTGTGTCTGCCTCCCTAGTGCTAGGATTGATGGGGTGCACCACTGCTCAACAAACTGTTTAAGATGTTTACATCTTAGTGTTTTATCTGAAGAATGAGCACAACAAGAACTAGCTGGTTGCTTTTTTTATGTGTGGAGAGTGGAGTGTATATAGAATATAAAATATCTGCCTCATTGAATGCCTGTGCCAGAATAAGAGGAAGTAAACAGCATGTTTTCATGAGCCCACTAGTTGATGACCACTGTCTCGAGGAGGAGGCCCACTGTTTATCCACAGCTTCTCTTTTCTTTTTGGGTTATCCTGTCTTCTTTATCCTCCTGACTGTTCATACCTCCTCTGCCCAGGTACTGTTTGATGAGTATTTCCAAACAGATACAGGCGTCATTTTAAATTTCTGTCCAGAGATGGCTGTAGAGCTGGAGACCCCACATAACCTGTAGAGACCGCAAGTGCTACAGACTAAACCAGCCCCGGGGCCCTTCCCCCAGCCGAGAGCAGTATGCAGAAGGGAACCTTGAGTATTTAGGCCATATCTTCATGAAATCACTTTGTTCTACTCGGGCCTGCTTATGCTGGATCACACATACACAATTTCTATTTAATGCTACAGTACTTTTGTCCATACCCCGCTTTTTGGATTAGGAATATAAGACATTGCTTTATGATAGGCAGCTCAGTCCTATTATACCTCAGTGTCAAACACTTAGTCTTGGTGAAAGCCTGGTATCAGGCCAAGAACTGTTTCTTAAAAGGCAAATAGTTATCCAAAGAGGCCTCCACTGTAATTCTTTGATTCAGCATGCCATACATTTTAAGCTGGAGCAGAGGAGGCAGAAGTGTCAAGGTGGCATAATTGGTATAACTAATATAGGAATAAAATGATAAAGGGTGGATGGAAAAATTCATTTGCAGTGTTTACTTTAGTGTCTGTTAACAAGTTAGTAGAAAGACATGGAACTTAGCTCTGCATGTGGATAAGCAGTGGTACAGAGTAGAACCTGTTCTAGAGCTAGAGAGAGGCAGTGGTTATGCAGCATTCAGAACATACCATACACCACGAAAGATCTAGTGTTCTTCCATATTCTTGAAATTAAAGCCAATAATGGTAAATTTTTGAAAGAGGAGAGTGATAGAATTAAATTATATTCTTAAAGTCCAGAAATAATTCTCCAGTTTTGGAGTTCTTTTTCTCCAGTGGTCTGTCCAGTGTTTGCTTCACATTTATTTGCTGGTGTAGAGATATACATTGACAACTGAGTGCCCAGCTCAGGTTCAGTTGTTAAAATGAGCCTCAGTGATCTGGCTGGTCTCTGTGAAGACTGCACTTTATTTTGATTTATCAGGAACAGTGCAAGACCCATCTTTTCTTGAAAAATCTTTTTTAAGCTCCAGAGAAGGCCAAACAAGCTTTTAGAGTATCAGCAGTCAAATTTCTAAGGAAGAGATATTTACTAATGAATAGTAATTAAAAGATAAACCTTACATTTTTTGTTCCACATTATTATATTCTACTAATAGTTTACTAGTGAATTGACACTGATAGTTCAGTTTGTTGTCACAGTTTGCATCAGCACAGCGGCTAGACATTGAAATACTGTTTATCATGTGAAAAACCAGTCTTGGTGTTCAGAGTAGGAAAATGACTTAGGTCCTTAGTTTCCTGCATCCAAACTGTGGATGGTTTGTTGTTCATTATGGATGAGGGGGCCAGTAAATATATCTTGTTTGATAAAGATGTAGGAAAAAGGATACTTATAGTCCATGGTACCCCTGCCTCAATTGCTTTACTTTGTGTAGTACAAAGGCTCAAATCCCGGGCCTTTGCTCTATCAGACCAGTAGACTCTCTAACCCTGAGGTTCTGTCAACATGGGCTGAATTTTGTATTTTGGACTATTTTGTGACACCAGCAGGTGGCAGTAGAAGATAAAGAACCTTATGGAGAGTTGGCAATTCGGTCTTGTATTTGAACCTCCAGCTGAAATGCCTTCTGGAACTGGGCATTGGTTACTTAACCTTCAGTAGCTTGTTGTGGATACTGACAAACCACCCTTCTAGTTTTGCACTCTATTATATTGAAGTATGTAATTTTAGCCATTTGAAGCAGAGATTTGATATTTTTATTTTATAAAGTAGTATAAATATATACAATAAAATATGTATAATGTCAGTAACTAATTTTCAACTGTATCAAAACTATAGCATGTGTTCAAGGGAAGGAGTATAAATTTATTGAACTCTGAAAAGTTGACCAGCCACTTTGCAATGCATGTTGGATACACACACACATATTTATTTTTTCCAGAAAGGACTAGCCTTGTACTCAGTGCCCTTTTTGTCTCCACCTCCAAAATGCTATAATTACAGGGGCGCCACACCTGTCTTTAAATACACTTGTTATGTTTGCGTATTAGACAAACTTTTAATGCTGAGTTCAGACTTTCTTATATGTATGACATTTAATAATTAGATCACCCTAATTCAGTTCATTTTTCTTTCTTCTGGTTAATAAAGATAATTAAAAATGCATGGCAAAGACATCTAATATCATCACGTGATAGGTAGATCTGTGTGATAGTCTCCTGTGATTTTTTTTAACCTGCACAGAAGACACTGTTTTCTTTTTGTGAAATGGGGTCTTACCACATAGGCCTGTCTGGCTTGCCTGGAGCTTGCCGAATAGCTCATGCTGGCCTCAACCCTCGACGAACCTCCTGTTCCTACCTACCTGGCCTTGGGATTACAAGCATGTGCCACTACTCCTGACTCTTCTACATTGTTTTGGGGCATTCAGTTTGGGTTCTCATACTCATGCAGCAAGCACTTCACTGACAAGCTAATACCCTTGCCCTATCTCATTTTTAAATGAGTGACTTGTTAGAATCATTATCATTATTATTTTTGATCTGTGAGTTTTTGCCTAAGGCAAGTTTTCCTTTTTTTTTTTTTTTTAAGTGAGACAGGGTTTCTCTATGTAGCCTTAGTTATCCTGAACTTGCTTTATAGACCTAGCTGGCCTCAAACTCACAGAAGATTTGCTTGCCTCTGCTTCCCCAAGGGCTGGGATTAAAGGTATGCATTGTCACGCTTTGCTCACATTTTACTTTTTTGACTTTTGGCCTGCAGAGAAGAATTTAGATTTCATTTTCTGGAAATATATGTCTGTATAGATCAATAATAAGAATAAAAAGTCTTTTTGTGCTACAAACAACAGTTTTTTTCTGTTTATGAAAATACAGCAGATATTAGTATTCGTATATTTGTATTTGGTAGTTTTTCTGAGGCTGATGTTTGAGTGGTGTGGACAGTTTAGCTAGAAACCAAGAGCCTGGTTTGCGTCTCCAGCTCAGTTTATCCTTGTTGTTTTCTACCCTTTTAATGCATTTTACGGGGGAAACTTAGGTGATACAGATGTATGAGAGTTAAGTATGTCACAAAGCCGTTTAATATACACCTCTTACAGAAGATTTAGAGTATGCAGAAAGGTAGAAAGAGACTACCAGCCTGCTATATTTATGTTGTCAATAAGTTGTATCTCTTTTGGCAGTTTTATGCTTAAAGAATACTTACTTGTTTTTGTATGTGTCTGTGCATATGTGTGTGGCGTGTGTGGTGTGTTGCGCAGTGTGCCTGGTCACACACGTGAGATCAGAGCAGGACACTAGATGCCCTCCTTTGTCATCTTTCCTCTTTCCTTGAGAAAGCGTTTCCCACTGAGCTGGGAGTGCAACTGTCTCTGTTGATTGGCTGGGTGGGAAGCTCTGGGGATGAACTGTCATTGTTGCCCTGTGCGGGCTTACAGGCAGGCACAGATGCGAAGTCTGGCATCCTGTGTGGGTTCTTAGATTCAAACTCCAGTCATGAGGATGCTCACAGAGGAAGTGCACTTACACAGTGAGCTAGTTCCCCAGTCCTGCTTAGCTTTTGTCACCATCAATCTTATGTATTTTTAATGTTATATAATGTAGGTTTTTTTTTTGTAGTGTAAGCTTTTTGGAATAAAATTAAGGAAAAGTAATGGTAAGGAAAGAGGTGAGCTAATTTTAGCTATAATTTACGCCATTTTCTTGTCCCTGCTTTGTCTGAGTGCTGGTGCATTAGAATTTTTCTTTCCTTTTTTATTCTTAACCTTTGTTTAAAAAATTTGGGTGTTGTTTCTCTTCTATTCTTGCTAAAAGTAGGGTTGTAATCCATTTAACAGGAGAAAGCCCAGTGGAAGAACTGAAGTCCTTTCAAGGCCATGACAGTTGAGTGGTCTAAATTTTGTCAGATGTAAAGTTCCTCTCACTCAGATGATTTCTGTAAAGGCTGGTGAGCTCCTTTAACTCACAGATAGGATATATACCTATTTTTGACCAAGACAGTATAGTGCACTAGATACATAGAATATATCCAAAATCATATCTTATGAAGTCAGAAAATCCTTCTTTAATCTTGACCTTTTGAGGTGATAAGCTCCCTCTTTAACCTAAGCCACATATCGGGTGGCAGCCTAAATATATAATGGACATTGAAGATGGTCAATCTGTCTCTTGTTCTGTGTGCCTTAGCTCTGGCCAGCAAGTTAATTTTTTTTAACATTTTTATTTTATATTAATCACAGGTTATGTACTTTGTATCCCAGCTGTAGCCCCCTCCATCCCTCCCTCATCTTCTCCCTGCCCCTTTCCAAGTCCACTGATAGGGGAGGACCTCCTCCCCTTCCATCTAACTCTAGCTTATCAGGTCTCTTCAGGACTGGCTGCAATGTCCTCTTCTGTGGCCTAGCAAGGCTGCTCCTCCCCCAGGGGGCGGGGAGTTGAAGAGCCAGCCATTGAGTTCATGTCCAAAATAGTCCCTGTTCTCCTTACTAGGGTACCCACTTGGATATTGAGCTACCATTTGCTACATTCAAGCAGGGGTTCTAGGTTATAACCATACATGGTTCTTGGTTGGAGAAACAGTCTCCTAAAAGACCCCTGTGCCCTGCTATATTTGGTCCTTGCGGGGCTCCTGTCCTCTCCAGATCATACTAACTCCCCCTTCTTTCATATGATTCCCTTCACTCTGCCAAAGGGTTGGTTATGTGTCTTAACATTTGCTTTGATACACTACTAGGGAGAGTCTTTCTGAGGTCCTCTGTGGTAGGCTCTTGTCCTGCTACTTGTTTTCTCCTAAATCCAATGTGCATCCCATTTGTCTTTCTAAGTGAGGATTGATCCTCTTACCCCAGGTCCTCTTTCTTGTTTATCTTCTTTAGGTATAGGATTTCATAAGATATGATTTAAAAAATCCCCCCATAGTACCCAACTATTGGGTACTAACTTGAACTACAATCTGTCCTGTCTACAAGTTGTACTAGGGCTTAATGGCACTGAATATTTGTGAGGGCCAAAAGAATCCCTGTTTTAAATTGAAGGTAAGGACATGAGAGCGAACCCATTGCTTATACTAGCTAGATTTTCAGGAACATCACAGAGATATAAGTATGAAGCATGGGGCCTGCCTCAGCCTGTTCCAGGACTTCTGCTGCTATGTTATGGCTGTGAGCTTGGTGTTTTCGAGGTAATCCTAACAATGGGAACAGGTGTATCTCTGATTCTTTTGCCTGATTTTGAGATATTTTTATGCTATTTTGTTGCCTTGACCAACCTCAATATGAGGGCTCTTACCTTCTGTTTTTTTGTATTTTCTCTTGTGTTGCTTTGCTGTTCTTTCTTGGAGGTATGTTCCCTTCTGAAAAGGAACCACAGTAGGGAGAGTGAATCTCTGGGAGAGGATGAGGAAGGAGGTGAGGTGAGCTGGGAGGAGTGGAGCAAGGTGAAACAGTGGCTTTGATACACTGTAGGAGAGAAGAATCTATTTTCAGTTTATAAACGAAACCAATACTGCTGAAATTAAAATGCAAAGATGAATGGAAGTAATAAAGGAAAAATAGTAAAGACAGGAAAAAGCTAGATTTGACACATTGAGCTCATGTTCTGTTTGTGGAGTGGTTGAACATCACATGGGATTCATGCCAATCTCTTTCTCAGGCCCTGTCTAGATCTCTGAAATGAGAAGTGTTGCTCCCAGCAAAGTAAAACAAAGACAACAACAACAACAACAAAGACCATATTTAATGTGTTGAGTTATTAAAATAGAGTTGGAAAAGCTTTTTGCTGTTGTAAGTGCTTGTGTGTATTTGTATGTGGACTGTGTGTGCACATGCATACATGTGGAGGCCAGAGATCAACCTCAGGTGTTACTACTCATGAGACACCCACTTGCTTTTTAAAGACTGGCCAGTAGGCCTGGGAGATCCAGCTAACTCCATCTCTGCAGCTCTGGGATTATAAGCATATCTTACCCTACCTTGATTTTGACATTGATAATGGGGGCTGAGCTCAGCTCCCCATGCTTGCATGAGCGTTCTTTTTGTTCTTTTTTCATGCACACCAGAAGAAGGTATCAGATTCCATTACAGATGGTTGTGAGCCACTGTGTGGTTGCTGGGAATTGAGCTCAGGACCTCTGGAAGAGCAGTCAGTTCTCTTAACCACTGAGCCATCTCCCCAAGCTTGCAAAGCAAACACTTTACCAAGGGGTTGTCTTCCCAGCTCCTTGGAAATTGAATTTAAAATTTTTTTCCTGTAGTTTGAAGATGTTTTAAGGAGGCTTTGTGTATGTGTGTGTGCCTGTCTTTACACAACTGAAAAGATAACTGAAGTATTGCTTTGTCCTGTTTAATTGGCTTAAACATGGCCTCAGTTTAGCACTTTACTTTGTGCTAGTAGACAGAATTAATGAGCTAATATATCTAATATATCCTGAATAAAATGTTACAAAGCTGATGTGTTCTTTTGGTAATAACATAATTCCCTTTATGATGTAGTAAGTTTGAGATAGCATGGGTAGTTGGAGAGAAAGAAACCTGGAGTCAAGTTCCATGTGTGTCATTGTGAGTTATGGAGTTTGTGTGTGAGAAGAATTTATTGAAACTCTTTAAAAAAATAATTTGCTTTGGACTGAGATATGTTTCTTCTACAAAATTCTGTTTTTATGTTATTTTTGGAGTTATTGTAAATATTCTACTTTTTGATCCTTATGAGTAGTTTTTCTATTTTGTATAAGGATTTATTTAAGTGATCTTTGTTTAGTCCATTAGAATCAGGGCTGTTCTTTTAGTTTACAGGATTTCTTTTGTCTTGAGAAGATAGAAAACACGATTCTTTTCTAAGTGGTTTTCTTTCTCAAGAATGAATATCAGTAGCAGGCACTGGATGGTTGTAGGACTCTGGACCTTTGCAGTCATTGGTTGTTATGTCTAAGATATTCTTCCTCCTGTTTTCTCCAAAGCTCTGCCTCCAGTTGTCATTACACTGGGGAGTAGGGTTCTAGTTTGTGAGTTTGTTAACGTTTTAGTTCTTGATAATGTTAAGAGGCTAGTCCTCCCTCTCTTGAATCTATAGATTTAACACAATGCCTATCAAAATCCCAGTAGGCATTTTTGATGGAAATTGAAAAACTTATTTAAAATTCAGTTTAGAATTTAAATGAATTTTCAGTGGCCCGAACAACTTTGAAGAGAACGAGCTTGGAGGACTTTTTACTTCAAGATGGTTTTCTTTTTTCTTCTTCTTCTTCTTCTTCTTCTCTTTTTTCTTTTGTTATTTATATTTTATTAATTACAGTTTGTTTACTTTGTTCCCACCTGTAGCTCCCTCCCTTCTCCCTTCCCAATCCTATCTTCCTCTTCTCCAACCAAGGCCCTCCCCAAGTCCACTGATAGGGGAAGTCTTCTTCCCCTTCCTTCTGATTCTAGTCTATCAGGTCTCATTAGGAGTGGCTGCATTGTCTTCCTCTGTGGCCTGGTAAGGCTGTTCCCCCTCAGGAGGAGGTGACTAAAGAGCAGGCCAATCAGTTCATGTCAGAGACAGTCCCTGTTCCCATTACTATGGAACCCACTTGGACACTGAATTGCCATGGGTTACATCTGTGCAGGGATTCTAGGTTATCTCCATGAATGGTCCTTGGTTGGAGTATCAGTCTAAGACAAGACCCCTGTGCCCAGATTTTTTAGTTCTGTTGTTCTTGTGGGGCTCCTGTCCTCTTCAAGTCTTACACACTTCTTTCATAAGATTCCCCGTGCTCTGCCCAAAGTTTGGCTATAAGTCTCAGCATCTGCTTTGATACCCTACAGGGTAGAGTCTTTCAGAGGCCCTCTGTGGTAGGCGCCTGTCCTGTTCCCTGTTTTCTCCCTCTTCCAATGTCCGTCCCATTTGTCTTTCTGAATGAGGATTGAGCATGTTAGCCAGAGTCCTCCTGCTTGATTAATTTCTTTAGGTGTACAAATTTTAGTATGTTTGTCCTATATTATATGTATAATATCTACTTATGAGTGAGTATATACCTTGTGTGTCTTTCTGATTCTGGGTTAACTCACTCAGGATGATCTTTTCTAGTTCCCACCATTTGCCTGCAAATTTCATGATTTCCTTGTTTTTAATTGCTGAGTAGTATTCCATTGTGTACCACAATTTCTGTATCCTTTCCTCAACTGAGGGGCATCTGGGTTGTTTCCAGCTCTGGCTATTACAAATAAAGCTGCTACAAATATGGTTGAACAAATGTCCTTGTGTACTTGAGCATCTTTTGGATATATGCCTAGGAGTAGTACAGCTGGATCTTGAGGTAGCATTATTCCTAATTGTCTGAGAAAGTGCCAGATTGATTTCCCGAGTGGTTGTACAAGTTTGCATTCCCACCAGCAATGGAGGAAGGTTCCTCTTTCTCCACATCCTCTCCAGCATGTGTTGTCACTTGAGTTTTTGATCTTAGCCATTCTGTTGCATGTAAGGTGAAAGAAATCTCAGGCCCGTTTTGATTTGCGTTTCCCTGATGACTAAGGATGATGAGCATTTCTTTAAGTGTTTCTTTGCCATTCTATATTCCTCTATTGAGAATTCTCTGTTTAGCTCTGTACCCCATTTTTTAATTAGATTACTTGATTTGTTACTGTTTAACTTCTTGAGTTCTTATATATTCTGGATATTAACCCTCTGTTAGATATAGTGTTGTGAAGTTCCTTTCCCAGTCTGTATGCTGTCGTTTTGTTCTGATGACAGTGTCCTTTGTATTACAGAAGCTTTTTAATTTCATGAGGTCCCATTTATTGATTGTTGATCTTAGAGCCTGTGCTGTTGGTGTTCTGTTCAGGAAGTTGTCTCCTGTGGCCATGAGTTCAAGGCTCTTCCCCACTTTTTCTTCTAACAGGTTTAGTGTGTCTGATTTTATATTGAGGTCTTTGATCTACTTGGATTTTAGTTTTGTGCAGGGCAATAAGTATGGATCTATTTGCATTTTTCTACATATAGATATCCAGTTAGACCAGCACCATTTGTTGAAGATGCTATCTTTTTTCCATTGTATGGTTTTGGAATCTTTGTCAAAAATCAGGTGTCCATAAGTGTGTGGGTTTATTTCAGGATTTTTTATTTGATTCCACTGATCCACCAGTCAGTTTCTATGCCAATGCCATGCAATTTTTAGTATTGAGATAGCTTGAGATCAGGGATGGAGATACCTCCAGAAGATCTTTTATTGTAGAGGATTGTTTTAGCAATTCTGGATTTCTTGTTATTCCATATAAAGTTGAGAATTTTTCTTTCAAGGTCTGTAAAGAATTGCGTTGGTAATTTGATGGGAATTGCATTGAATCTTAGATTGCTCTTGGTAAGATGGCCATTTTTACTATGTTAATCCTACCAAGCCATGAGCATGGGAGATCTTTCCATCTTCTGATTTCCTCTTCTAATTCTTTCTTCAGAGCCTGGATATTTTTTTCATACAAGTCTTTGACTTGCTTGGTTAGAGTCACACCAAGGTACTTTATGTCTTTTGTGGTTATTGTGAAGGATGTTTCTCTAATTTCTTTTTCAGCCCTTTTGTCTTTTGTATACAGGAGGGCTACTGATCTTTTTTTTTTTTTTTTTTTGAGTTAATTTTGTATCTATCCACTGTACTGAAGGTGTTTATCAGCTGTAGGAGTTCCCTGGTAGAATTTTTGGGGTCACTCAGGTATACTATCATATCATCTGCAGATAGTGATACTTTGACCTCTTCCTTTCCAATTTGTATCCCTTTGATCTCCTTTAGCTGGCTTATTGCTGTAGCTAGGACTTCAAGAACTATGTTGAAGAGATATGGAGACAATGGGCAGCCTTGCCTAGTCCCTGATTTCAGTGGGATTGATTTAAGTTTCTCTCTGTTTATTTTGATGTTAGCCATAGGCTTGTTGTATATTGCCTTTAGTATTTTAGGTATGTGCCTTGTGTCCCTGATCTCTCCTCAAGATGGTTTTCAGTCTGTAATGACCATCTGTAATGACCAAGATAGTGTGGTGGTAGCATAAAGACAGAGCAGTATTCAGTCTATCAGGGTACTGAGTCCAAGGACACATACATATGTCTTACCGACTGACCTTTGACAAAGGTACAAAGATAACATTTAGTTAGTGAAGGATAACTTTAACGAACAGAATAGAAACAGTTGGATAGTCACAAAAATTGATCTGTAGTCTATACCTGGCACCACCTAAAAAAAGTAGCTTGAAAGATCACAGACTTAAATGTAAATTGTAAAAACACAAAATGTATAGAGGCAAACAGGAGTGTCTCTGTGACATTGGTCTACACCATCATTTCTCAGATAGTATTATGTTCAGGATCCATGAAATAAAAAGTTTGTAAATTTGGCTTTGTTAAATCTGGTGAATTATTCTTTGATTAGACAAAAAAAAAAACATGGACTGGGAAAGAGATCTTGTATCTGTTAAGGAATTGTTTTTAGGGCATCTGAAGAATTTCCCTTTGCTGGTGCGAATAGAAAATACAATCAATTTGGAAATCAGTTTTTTAGTTTCTAAAATGTCAAACACGCACCTCCCATTCTCTGCCATCTTGTGCTGCACACTTACTCAAATTGAGTACCTGTGCCTATTGCAGAGTCTGAACATGCGTAATCAATGACAGCTCAGTTTGTAATAGCCACAAGGTGGGAACAATTCAGATGCCATCTACAGGTGAGGCAATTCAGTAAGGCAATCTGTGCTATGGACACAGATCACAGTGACAGAAGCCAGACGAAAGCCAACCCAACCCAACCCAACCCAACCCAACCCAACGAAACCAAACAAACTGAACAAAAAACCAAGCTACATGATCCAGTTACACAGAAATTGTAGAGAAATCTTTTTTCCTTTCTTTCTTACATTCTTTTTTTTGGGGTGGGGGGTGCACTTGCCCTGGACTTGCTATGTAGTCCAGATCTTCCTACCTCTGCCTTCCAAGTGCTGGGATTAAAGACGTGTGCCATCACATCCACCTGCATGAAAATCTGATTTTTTTGAAGTACGGAATCAGTGGTTGCCTGTGGTGGGTAAGGGTACAGAGAGAGCAGGAGTCACAGATTCTATTAGAGTTAGTAGAAATGTCTAGGGCAAAGATGTGTTCATTATCTGTGGGTATAGAACCAACACTTGCCAAACTGTACACTTGTGTTTTAGTCAGATATATGTTACTGTAATAAAATCTGAGGTTGGTGTTTTAGAATGAAATGTTTGGTTACAGTTCTGGCAGTTCAGGAGTATGGGTCTCCTCATGACTGTCCTGTTCCTGATCCCTGCCCACCAGAGAAATAGCTTGCTATGTGCTGAACAAATGGAGATCATAGAGTGGCTTCTTTTTATACTGACTTTATTGTGTTTGTTTTTTGAGACAGGATTTCTTTGTATAGCACTTGCTGTCCTGAAACTCACTCTGAAGACTAAGGCTGGCCTCCAACTCACAGAGATCCACCTGCCTCTGCCCTCTGAGTGCTGGGATTAAAGTGGGGAGCCACCATTGCTTGGCTTCAATGACTTTCTGTAAGAATGAGGATGTAGTCCCGTGAGAAAAGTAGTAATCTTTTCACATTGTTCTCTAGAATCTAATCATCTTTCATGAGGTCCTGTCCCTAAAAGATTCCACCCCTTCAACAGTGCTACACTGGACATAGGCTTCTCTGACTTGGGCATGTGGGGAGGAACATTCAAACTGTATCTGAATGCAGGGTATAATTTACTGCTCAGTGGGGGCTATTAAGATGAACATGTTTTATTTTTTGTACACATTGTGATTTTCTTCATTTTACATTGATAATTAAAATTTAATTCTAAGGCTGGAGTTGGGAACTCAAATGAAGAATAATAATATGATGCATTGGATGTGGAAAGTTCTTATAAAATTGCAGATGTATGGAATTACTACTGGAAGTTTAGGAAGTTGAATTTATTTTGTCCAAAGGTATCTCAACAAATTAGGAAGTGCAGTATAGTTTTTAATTTAATTTAATTTTTTTTCTCGCTGAAGATCTGACATTTTTCTTTTTTTCTTTTGGTTTTGCATTTAAAAAATGAACTGTTTTACTAATTTTAAACTTTAAACATTAAAAGTTATGTATAATTGTTTCATCTTAACGTTTGTACACTATGTGTGTTGTGTGCGGAAGCTACGGAAGGATCTTGAATGTCCTGCAACTGCAGTTACAGTTAGTCATGAGCTACCATGTGAGTGCTGGAGATTGAATTTGGGTTTTCTGGAAGAGCAGCAAGTGCTCTTACCTGTTGAGTCATCTTTCCAGCCCTGATCTGGCATTTTGGAACCTGAGGTTGATTGTAGAACAAGGCCCTTGTCAGAAGGGTGGATGTCGCTCCATGTTGCTACAGTAGGTTCTTTAGAGAATTTCTTTTTTAAACAATGGTTTTCTGAAAGGGCTGGGTACCATCAAATTTCATAAAAACTGTTTCCTCTAAGTTGAGTATGACCTTTGACACAGTGACATCTTCTATAACAGTGGTTATTTAAAATTGCTGTTTTCCACCATATCCAAACAAAGCTACATATCAACACTTGATGATGTGTCTCCAGGATGTAATAATTTACATAATAGGAATTATTGTCCTACTTCATATATCTGGAAATCCTTAAAGAAAATAGTGTTGAACAGTCAAAAGAGGGACCTAAGACCACACACAAAAGTTTGTGTACTGGACCTAACAGCACAGCTTTGATCTAGACCCAGTTATGTTTTCTTTAGTGTATCAGGAACTGTATGTTCCTGAAAAGTTGTATCTTGGACCCTTCACTCAGAGCAGGTTAGGGAAGGGGAGACTGTGGATCGATACATAGAGATTACTAGCAAAGAAAACCAGGAGCTTATTCATCTGGTTCAGTGGAGGGGAAAAGAAACAGGAAAGGAAAAGGCAGAAAGTGGTGAGCCTAGCATGCTAGGAGCTTGCAGTCCTGCAAGTTTCCCAGTTGCCTCTGGGAAAGTGATGGTTAATAAAAGCAGAAAAGTATAAAGTACTTGTTCTGTGGAGGCGTTGGTCTGGTTGTTGTAAATCAGATGTGGTGGTACAAACTTGGGGTGGAGGCAGGAGAATCAAGAATTCAAGGTCGTCTTGGGCTACATAGAAGAGCTTAAGGTCAGTCTGGGATATATGTGATGTAGTCTCAAAAAAGGAAAGAAAAAGACATTAAGATATTGATGTGAGTGTGTGTTACATGCATTAAATGTAGATTTCTGGAGAGGAAGCTATGAATTGATGTTATTAACGATAGGATCCACTAAATTGAGTGAATGTCTTTAGATAAGTGATACAAGTGTTCAGGAGTTTAGTTCCCAGTCTTCCATGATGTTTTAGGAATAGGATATATGCACATATGTTAACTCATGCCATAGCACACTGCTTGTTCAGAGAGCAGTGTGCTGTGTGTGTCTGACCCTGTGTCTCTAAATGCTTGTAGGCATGACCTCAAAGGAAAGGTATGGAAAGAACAGTACTGGTTTTTAAATTCATGCAGTTCTCTGAATACATTGTTATAACTTTTAACTTTGACTCCATTTTTAAAGATTACAGCCACCATTTTAAAGTGCAATTTTGAATTTTAGTGGTTTTTTCTACTAAAAAAAAGGTGTTGGGCCAGACACTCTGCCAATGACATACCTGAAAGTCGCTTTCTGAATGTACCTTTATTTTCATTACCACTTATTGTGGCATAACTTAGTCAAAAAAAGACATGGGTCTGTGAGCTTGCTCACCTGGGTCACGTTTTCTTTCCCACTTGGAATTGTTTGTTAGAATTCCTGTGATGTGGTTTTCAGGATGTTCTGCGCTTGGCCAGTGACAGCCTCCACTGTGGGGTTAGCAGTGCTGCCTGCTCAGGGACTCTTGTGCCTAGAAAGGAGTTTATGGAATGTCTGTCAAGCATGTAGAGCAGGTCTGGGCTTGGGGATTCAGGAAGCATTAGTTTTTTCTACGCTGTCTTGTGAGGCTTAAATGGATTGTGTAAATGAAATGCTTAGTTTGGACCTGGTATTACTAACTGATAAGCAGATGCTAGTGGCTCTAATTAGAATATTTCATTAATGATATGTCTAAAGAGCAGTGTCTTTGGATTTCTGCATATATAATAGCTTTAGTTAACTTACATGAGGGAGTGAGGAAGAGTAAATAGTTTCTGTATCGACTTTCTCCAATAGATACAAATTACAGATAAGAATGTTTAAAGTAAGTATGTAATTATTTTCTAATAGCCAAGTTTAGATAGTCATTTAAAATAGGTATTGATTTTTATTATTAAAAATATAGATCCTGTGAACATCACAATTTATTGAACTTTGAAATGATGTGCTAATATCTAACCTATTTTCTTATTGTCATCTTTTTAGGTCTGTGGAATCTTGCGTCTTTATTTTCCAACCTTTGTTTATTTGTGTTGATGCCCTTTGCCTTTTTCTTTCTGGAATCAGAAGGTTTTGCAGGCCTTAAAAAGGTAAGTAAATTGAGTTTGGATTAAATTTATTAAGTGATGAAGTAAATATCACTCATATTAAATTAGAAGTTGATATAAACAAGTGGTTGAAGTATTAAATAATGATGTTGACACATTATTGATATTAATAATATTTTACAGTTCCTTGTGGAACTGACAACCTGACATCACAGCTGTTAGGCCTTTCTAGGAGGCCTCCTCTGCTTCAGAGCCCGGTAGGACACACTTACAGCTTGATGTAAAAGCTATTCCACATCTGATATTTTCAGGGTGGTAACACATTATGAAATCACATACTCTGAATTAGATAGACCCTCATGGTTCTGAGAATGGCTCATCTTACATGGACATGGAAGACTTGGGAGGGAGCACACTGGGAAGCTTTTCCAGAACATCTGAAAACATGTCATGACTTTATAGCAGAGGATGACTGACTCTGACTTTGAATACAGTGTGTTTATATCCTAAACTTTTAGGGTATAATGAAAAGATTTAAGTAAATACTTGACAGAGTGAGCTAGTGTTATGATTGAAGCATCTTACACTTTTCTGGTTTTTTTTTTTTTTTTTTTTTACTTGTATTCCTGTTGCAATATATGGAGTAAATTATGCTTATTTATTTAATAAATCTGACATAGGAAGTTGTAAATGTGTGGATTATTGGTTTTTATTTCACATAACTTGTCTTCTTTTTTGTATGTGGCATATGAGCCTTTTGGTGTGTGTGTTTACATAGGGCCTTTCAGGTCCATGTAAAGGACAGAGATCAATCAGGTGTCTTTCTCAGTTCCCTTTCACTGTGTTTTTTTGAGACAGGGTCCTTGATGAATCTAGAACTCATCAGTGTAGCTCAGCTGGCTGGCAAGTGATCTCCAAGGATCTGGTTGTCTCTGTCTCTGTAGCTCTGGAGTAACAGATACACACGCCTGTGCCAGCTTTTACATGAGTGCTCGGGGCTTAAACTCAAGTGCTCATGTTTATATGGCAAAAACTTTACTGAGCCATCACCAGTCCCCTCACATAACTTTACGAAGTATAGAATGCCTTGTGAATTTGTGTGTCATCCTTGCCCAGGGATATGCTGATAACTGTGCTGTTTCAGTTTTAGTTATGATACCAAAGGAACACTATTTATGTGGGATCTTGGGAGTGAGATTGTTTAATACTTGACAGTCTGAGCAGCACAGGGGAAGGGCCATTGAGAGGTCAACTATTTTTGTGGACTGATCTTGTTACTTGAGATATGAACACTGCTGCTGAAAGCTGTCAGCTAACGTCTTATTTAGCAAATGAACTGAGATGAGAATGGATTGTACTTTGCTTTCAAGCATTGAAAAACATTGAGAAAACTGGCTTTTGTATGTTGGAATTATTTTCTGTTCTTCTGTATTAAGAGTGATAATTAAAATTATATAATAGAAAAGAATTACTTTGATTTAATTTAGAAACCTGCTATAGCTTGGCATGGTAGGTGCATACCTTTAGTTCCATTACTTGGAGGGCAAGAGGCAAGAAGTGTACCTCTGAGTTTGGAGCCAGCCTGGCTTAATTCCAGGACAGGCAGGGAAACCCAGAGAAATCATGTCTTGAAAAACAAATCACACAACCAACTAGACAAACAAAAACAGAAACAAAAGCTGCTTTACTATTTATGGTTTCTTGAAGGAATTATACAAGGTCTTATCACTGATTTAGCTCAAATTTTCCTTGTAGTGGGTGCAGTGGTACATACCTGTAACCCTAGCACTCAGGGAGACAGGGGCAGGCAGATCTCCGTGAGTGCAAGGCCAGCTTGGTATACAAAGCAAGTCAGAAAAAGACTTTCTCAAAAAAAAAAAAAAACACCAAAGCCAAAAGAAAAAAATGTATAAAGAAAGAGGAGAGGTGGTCAAGGACAGATTGTGGAAGGGGAAGACAGAGAATCAAGAAATGTGGACAGCAGAGGAGCTGTACTGTTAGAGTGTAAAGGGGAGGCATCACCTGAAGCCTGAGGCCAGGGGCTTCTAGAATAAGTATAGAATACACAGGCTTATAGAGAATGCTGCAGAGAATGAACAGCCTGAGGGGGAGGCCACTGGAGATGCTTCACATATTGGTTTCTGAAGAAGTTTGGAGCTAGAGTTTTTCATAGATATCTGTTCATTAGAAATTTAGTAAGCAGCTCTAAGTACAAGTTGCTGTACCACCTAAAAGAGCTTGCTAGGACTGCTCATGAAGAGTTCAGACTTTGTACTCAAGGGACAAACCGTGGGGGTAGTCAGCAATGCACATGAATAAGTCATAGCTTGCCATGTGCTGAGAAACTTTGGGAGCCACTGACAGAAGTGGTGTCTTGATCTTGGGGCAAGCGCACAGGAGGAGGCCAGCTAGGATGAGCCTTGAGGGTGAGCAGGACTTGCAAGAGTAACTTTAAAAACATTTTTTTAATTTTTATTTTTTCTTCACAATTTACTCATTATATATCCTGATTGAAGTGCCTTCCCTCAACTCCCCCAAGTCCAACTCTCCCTCCCTCTTCCCCCATCCCTTTCCCCATGTCCACCAAAAGGGGGAGTTCTCCACTACTGCCATCTGCACATAGCTTATCAAGTCTCATCAGGACTCTCTGGATCCTCTGTCTCCATGGCCTGGGAATGCTGCATTGTCAGGGGCGAGTGATCAGAGAGCAGTCAACTGAGTTCATGACAGAGGCAGCCCCTGCTCCCCTCACTCAGATATCCACATGGAGACTGAACTGCCAGTTGGCCACATCTGAGCAGGGGGGTCTAGGTCCTCTCCATGCATGGTCCTCTGTTGGTGCATCAGTCGCAAGAGTAACTTTTTTTAAAAGTATATACCAAGTGTTTCTTTCTACTTTTGGGATACCTCACTCAGGAGGATCATTTCCAGGTCCCACCATTTGCCTGTGAATTTCATCATTTCCTAGTTTTTAATTGCTGAGTAGTATTCCATTGTGTAAAAGTACCATAATTTCTGTAACCATTCCTCTATGAGGGACATCTGGGTTGTTCTTGATAGATTCCATCTACCTAAATTAAGTCAAGATCAGGTAGAAAGATTGAATTAGACCTATATCCCCCAAAGAAATAAAAGCAGTCATCAACAGCCTCCCTACCAAAAAAAAGCCCTGGACCAGATGGTTTTAGTGCAGAATTCTACCAGACCTTCAAAGAAGTCCTAACACCAAATTCTCTCTAAACTATTCCACAAAATAAAAATAGAAGGAAAATTACCAAACTCATTCTATGAAGCCACAGTCACCTTGATACCTAAACCACACAAAGACCCAACAAATAAAGAGAACTTCAGACCTATCTCTCTTATGAACATTGATGCAAAAATACGCAATAAAATACTCGCAAACCGAATCCAAGAGCACAGAAAAGATATCATCCACCATGACCAAGTA
>CM053763.1:62399635-62417830 GCA_028658305.1 Pachyuromys duprasi | reverse complement strand
GCAGCAGTACACAGATGTGTAGGTGAGGTTGAGATGCGCTAAAACCACCTGCTGGTGTCTGCTGTGTGCACAGTTCCTCCTCTTTCTCATGCTGTCTGTGTGCTGTTGCCTCCCTCTTACGCTTGTGTGGTGTTCGAGGAATATCTGCTCAGTTCACACTCCTAGTGAAGATATAGTTGTTAGCTAGATCAATCATGACTTAAGGCAGCCTGTGAGTTTTGGACAGTCCTTGTCTCTGCCCTGTCTGCACTGACTAGCCAGGAAAGGGACTCAGTTACAGCTGTGAGGCAGAATTAACACCAGCCTCTGGAATTAAGACTCATTGGCAAACCCCAGGAACTCACCTCTTGTGCTCCTCCTCTTAGACCGGTGGTTCTTGACCTTCTTAACGCTGTGACCCTTTACTTCAGTTCCTCGTGTTGTGGTGACCCCCAACCAGAAAGTTATTTTCATTGCTACTTCATAACTGTAATTTTGCTACTGTTATGAATTATATCTGTGTTTTCTGATGGGCTTGGGTGACCGCATGAATGGGTCGTTCAACTCCCAAAGGAGTTTTGACCCACAGGCTGAGAACCACTGTCTTCGACCTCACACCAGCAGGGAGAACCAGCTGAGCAGGAACAAGAGACAAGCATCATATCTCACATCCACATTTGCACAGTTCTTGCTATTAGTTAGTTTTACTTCTAATTTTTCTATATATGACTAAAGAAATACTTATCCTAAACACATATTTAATCACGTTTGTCTCTTAAAGCCCTTCAAGGACTACCATGCCTTTCTTCATTTTTGATGGCACTAAAGTGTTGACTGTTTGAACAGTGCAGTCAGCATCATCAAATAAGCTGATTTCCAGCCTCAACGGATTTAAAAAGAGGCCAGCAGGTAGAGGCTAGTTGGTAGAAGCCAGCACATAGAGGCCTGTAGGGAGAGGCCAGGAGGTGTAGAGACAAGGAGCTAGAGGCCAGGCGGTATACAGACCAGGAGGTGTAGAGGCCAGGGTGATTACCATCAATCTGACTTGGAAGCTGGAGGAGGAATAGATATTATAGAAACCAATATAAATTGTTGGAAAGATGGCTGTGGCTTAGATATGGAGTGGGTAGAATTAATGGTGTCCAGGAAGCCTAACTACACTGGCATACCAAGGAAAAGGGACCAAGGAAGGGAGATCTGCAAGTGCATTGGGTATTAACATAGGATGAAAGGCATATGTCACCACATCTGGCTCTCTATTGTATTATTTTGATGACTGAATGAGGTAATTTATATAAGGGCACACAGATTAGGACTTATTACATTTTTTTCTTTTATACTTCCTCAAAACCATTTGTAATTTTTTTAGACCTGTAATTTATAAAAATAGTGAGGAGATGGCACTAAGAAAATAGAAACTTACACCATAGCAAGAAGAGAGATGGGAGCTGGCGAGATGGTTCAGCAAGTAAAGGTGCCTTCTGCCAAGAGTGATGACCTAAGTTCAGTTCCCAGGACCATATGGTCAAAGGAGAGAACTGTCTTCCGCAGGTTGTCCATTGACCCCTACATGTGCACCATGGCACAGGTGTCCCTAACCAACAAGCAAATACATAAATTCAATTCAAAATAAAAGAGAGATGAAAGGACATGGCCAGCCCTGTAGACCTGAAATGTGCTGTTTTACATAGCACAGTGATTTAATTAAGACGTGTGTAGTCTGTAAGCACACCGGGCTACGGAGAGAGCTTACCAAAAGCAGTGTGCAGCCCTGAGTAATGACATTATCAGATGCTCTAGCAGGCCAAATTATTTTCTGCAATTTGAGGTAGTCAAAGTAGCAAGTCAGTTTTAGCATTAGGAATTGTATCCTTTGACAAAAAGCTGAAGGTAAGGTGTACTACAGAGCCTAGTAGGAATGTTTAGAATGTTTTTAAATTAAGTGATCAATGTTAAAGTGCTTATGGTTTTTCTTTTTTAAGTTTTAAAATCAGTTATAGAAAAGCTACAAGGTCTGTTAGCATTGTACAATAAATACCTCTTTAGTGTCTTGAAATCTAGTATGACATTTGACTCCTGGGGGCCGTCTGCACAGGTCCTCAGTGTTTCTCAAGCAGCAGCCATCTATATAGCTTCTAAGGCTACATCTGAACAATGAACTTGACTATGAGGTTGCTGTTTGTACTGTCATTTACCACAGTCATCAAAGCTGGCTGACTAGTGCATGTAGTGATGTCTGCTTCTGCACAACTGTTTGCTGATTGGCTTCATTGGGCATATTTGTTTCTGCTACTGGAAAGAGGGTAGAAACTTTCTTAGTGTAAATGTACCCAGCGGCAAACTTCTAGTCTGGTTAGTTCCGTTTCCCTTTCCCCGTGGCCACCCTCCTGGGCTGTTTTACTGAGTCTGCATCTGGTGTATTCTCTAAGTGGCACATGGCCCCCATGCACCCATGGATTCCCCTGGGCAATCGATTTTAAAACAGCCCCTTGCATATTGTGCAGGGATGCGGAAATTGGCTGCTGACTACAGGATGGATGCAGAGCTTGAATTGAAAATCCAGTGAAGCAGAATTCTTTACTCAGTTTTTAATTAAACAGCTATGTTAATTCAAACAGGACATTTTAGGCCTGGGGAGCTGGTCATATCCTCTAACGGCTGTAAGTAGCCTTTCTTCTATCTTTTTACACTGTGGTGAGTTGCTGTTTTATTAGGGCCATCTCCTCACTGTTTTATTTTATGAATTCTCAAGTCTAAAAGAACATAGTTTTGAAAAGTGATTTTTTTTTTAAATAGTAAGAAGCATGCTTTGGAATTTAACTTCCTCCTGCAGTGAGATTTCTTAGGTGTAGACTATTTTGTAGGTACTCACTTACACTGCCATAGGCATTGGGTTGTGTGTATTTGAACCTGAGTCTGTGCTTGGATCTTAATTCAACTCTGATAGGAAAGGGCCATGTTGAATTTGTTTTGACCTCAGTCGTTCATTGGTTTGAGAGAGTCAGTGGGTCTTAGGGATTGGAATTGTCTTGGGGCAGACTGCAATGCTGTGACTGTCGCCTTTGGTCAGTAGTACAGTGTTTTCTTCCCTCCTGTTCATAAATGATCTCTCGGTTATTGACAGTAACTCCATGTGATGTTTTCTGATTTCATAGTGAACTCCAGAGGTTAAACCACTGGCCAGTGTTTAAGTGAGAGGAATATATCTTATTCATTTTTTATGTTACCATTGTATTTTGAATGCAAACTTTATAAAGACAGAATTAACATAATGAAAATGGGGAAAACTTGTTTTGTAAATATAATGACAGATTAATTCATAAGCCCAGGACTTTTCTGGTAGCAGATTTATATTGTCCTTTACTTTAATGCCTATCTTTGATTTGAAGTCCTGGCATAAAACTTAACATAACGACAGCAACATCCTGACCAATTATCCAAACCATCCAGCCATCCTAGAGTGTTCAGAGCCTCGCACATGATCTGTAGGATTAAGAGGTTAGCTCCTGTAACTTCAAACAAAGTGCTTTCATAATAAAAGTAAAACGCACAAAATCTGAGGTCACTTCCTCTCTTAATTAGTTGCACTGGCCAGGTGGAGGCGAAGCGCTCTGTGCTGGGCTCAGGCTGTCCATAAAGCCAAGCAACATGACAGCACAATAGAGGAGGAACAAAGATCGTTTTAATATGTTTCTATCCTGTGTCACAGTTTGAGATTGCCCTGGTTTATGTCGCTTTTGGCAAACTTACATAAAAGTGACCCTGTACTGTATTTTATGACCAGATGACTTTTCCCCTCAGTGGCTAATTTGTCTCAGGCCTCCACCTTAAAGAGAAGTGAGTAGGAAGTCCAGCCTACGACTCCATGAGCTTTCATTGCATTCTTTCATTATTTTTGCTCGTTTTTTTTTTTCCCACTGATGATCCATAAATTGTTGGAAATGAGCGATTAAGGAAGTGCTGCTTAGTGTTAGTAGCAAATGCGCATACTCAGTCTGGTTCTGCTGGGTGAGAGGAAATCATAGACAAGAGGAAGGCTCCTGCTGGGAACCTTGCAAGGAAATTTGACTTGGGCATGTTTTGATCTTGGTGTTTATTACAGAAAATGAAGTCATATCTCACTAACTGTTGCTATGTGTTAATTTGATTCTCCCAACACCTGCAAGAAAAAGATGTAGTCATGTATTAATCAGAACTTGCCCTCCCCCACTTGGGAGCACTGGTTTCTTCCCAGAAATCGTAAGGATAGGATCGGCTGTTCTCAAACCACAGGGGCACTGTTCTCCTGTGAAGGGAGGCAGTGTGGGTCTCTTGAGCTCTCCATGTCTGGAGGTGCATGCAGGAACTCAGAGGAAGTTGTCACGAGGAAAAGAACATATGACATTTCATTTAGTGATTGTTCAAATTTATAGACTCTGGCTTAAAATTTATTTTGCTCCTAAGTGAATAAATAAAATAAATGAGATAAGTAAAATGAGTACATAAGGGTGCTTGTGTTGCCACTCTTAGTACCTTTGCATATGTGAGGGCACTAATACAGCGCTGCTTACAGTGTCTGGTTTAGTTGATGGCAATCTTTTTCTTAACTCCACTCAGCTTTCAGGTACTACAGTATTTTGATTTGATCTAAATATTTAATTTTCTGCATCTATAAAAAAATGAGGGGTTTTTACATATAAGGCTAGATTGTCTGTTTGCATAATGATGAGTTTTAGACTTGTAAAATCCACAACTTGGACTTGTCAAATCCAAAACTTGACTACTAGCTCCAAAACTTTCCTTAACTACTATGCCTCAGAAGTATTTCTGAGTCTCTCTTTGAAGCTCGCTGCACTCACCTGTGTTGGTAGCATGCCCACGGTGTGCTGGGAGCACAGTTATCCTTAGTGCTCACAGTGGCTCATACGTGGAGTTGCTAATGCGACGTCAGGAGTATTGTGTGTGTGTGTATTACTTTTTTACGTCACAGCACAGCAGGAGGATTGCAAGTCCTAGGCTAGTTTGACCTACAAGGTATGAAGCCAGGTCTCAGAAAACGTCACATTGTACTGTCATGGGTGCTTTTGTTATCTATCTCTTTAATTATAAAGTCTGTTTTACTTATAAAAGTGCAGCTTGTAAAGATGGGCTGTGCTGCTTTCCTAGGGAACTAAACCTCAAACTTTATTTTCTAGGATGATTAAATTAGCCAACATCTTAGAATGTCTCATAGTTCAGCCCTTTGTTAAATGGGAAGAGCTTTGTGAGGGAAGAAATAAAAAGCTACCAGCTTCACATTTGAAAGTAATATGCTTTTAATTACCATGGTCCCAATGCTTTCATTCAGAAAGCAAAATTATAGAAATAATCATTGCCAATTAGAAACTTTCCCCTATTTTGGGGAAAGGGGAGTTGAAAATCATCTGCTTTTGGGTTAAAATGAATTTTATTTGAGAGTGAAGTTTGATATCAGATTTAAAGCTTCTGGAGACTTCATAGTTACGGTATCCCAGGCCTACCAGACAGTGCTCACCACGTACTATGCAGTGTAAGTTGTAGATTTTGTGTCTATTTACTTGCCTATAAAATCATTTTTCAGCATGTTGCCCTGGTAACAATTTGCAGTATCTCTGCAAATATTTGCCAGTGTCTCTGTCTGGCTGAAACTTGGTGAGGTGTATTAACTGATGGCCCATTTATATAGTTTGTATACCAGGAATAGATGTGACAGTTGGGACTGCTTGACAGCTTAGTTTAAGTAGTGTTTCAAGTTGTAGTGAACTGTTCTAGTCACTGACAGTGATACTACCTCAGACAGATTGCTGTGCACACTTTGAATTAGAAAAAGTTCTAGTCTTAGATAAATACTGGAGTGATGAATTTTTTATTTTTAAATGGTAATCCTTTTTAATTTTAATTTTTATTAATTATAATTTATTCCCCAAATTTATACAATTTGTATCCCCCCTGTAGCTCCCTCCCTTCTCCCCTCCCAATCCCACCCTCCCTTCACCTTCTCTACCCATGCCCCTTCCCCAGTCCACTGATAGGGGAGGTCTTCCTCCCTTTCCTTCTGATCTAGTCTATCAGGAGTGGCTGCATTGTCTTCTTCTGTGTCCTGGTAAGGCAGTTTCCTCTTCAGGGGGAGGTGATCAAAGAGCAGGCCAATCAGTTCATGTCAGATACATGCTGGAGAGGAGGTGGAGAAAGGGGGAACCCTCCTCCATTGCTGGTGGGAATGTAAACTTGTACAACCACTCTGGAAATCAATCTGGTACTTTCTCAGACAATTAGGAATAGCGTTTCCTCAAGATCCAGCTATACCACTCCTAGGCATATATCCAAAAGATGCTCAAGTACACAAGGACATTTGCTCAACCATATTTGTAGCAGCTTTATTTGTAATAGCCAGAAGCTGGAAACAACCCAGATGCCCCTCAACTGAGGAATGGATACAGAAATTGTGGTACGTCTACACAATGGAATATTACTCACCTTTTTTTTTTTTTTTTAAGATTTATTTATTTATTATGTATCCAGTGTTTTGCCTGAATGTATGCCTGCATGCCAGAAGAGGGCACCAGATATCCTTATAGATGGTGTGAGCCACCATGTGGTTGCTGGGAATTGAACTCAAGACCTTTGGAAGAGTAGCCAGTGCTCTTTACCTCTGAGCTATATCTTCCGCCCTTGAGTGATGAATTTTAAACAGCAGACATGTTAAATAAACTACACATCTTTAGTACACGCTAAATTTATCTTTTAGCAGGTAAAATAAGATCAGCAGGCAAAAACTGAAAAAAAAAAAAAGAGGTACGTTTATAACCAAAATGTTAAAATGATAATTTTTTTGTGAAAAGAGTTCCTATTTTTCTTGGAATATAGTAAAAGAAGAAATTTTATATTATTTTATAACAGTAGGTTTAAATATTTATACTTTCTTATTCTAACAGGGATTACCTGTTAGTATTTTCATTATATAATAAGACTTAAATTCTATAAGCAGCCAGGTTTAGCGTGGCTTACATTTTCAAAAGATTTATCCTATTTTATGTGTGTGAATGTTTTGCCTACATGTTTGCATGGGTACCACATGTGTGTCTGCTTCTCGAGGAAGAGGGTGTCAGTTCCTCTGAAACTGAAATGGGTGATTGTAAGCAACTACGTGGGTGCTGGGAACCAAGTCAGGGCCCTCTGCAAGAAAAACTGCAATTGTTCCTAAGAGATGAGCTACCTCTCCAGTCTCTAAGGTTTACATTTTTTAAACTTTGTTTTTGAGGTATCAGAATTATTAGCTGAATAATTTTTTATTCTTTTAAAACACATGTAGTTTATGTCATATTGCTGTTTTTTTCTTTGTTTTGTTTTGTTTTTGTGTTTGTTTTGTTGAGACAGGGTTTCTCTATATAATCCTTGCTTCCTGCTGTTCTGGAACTCACTGTGTATACCAAGTTGGCTTGAACTCACAGAGATCTGCCAGGCTCTACCTCCTATGTGCTGGGATTAATGACATGTGCCATCACACCTGGAATATATTTATTTATTTTTGTTAGGAAAAATTTAATGAAAGACTACTTTATCTTGTGTTAAGAATGTAGTGCATTAGATGACTTATGATACCTTGATTTCAGATAATTTTTTTTTCTCTTTCTGCCACTGTGTTGGTTCACCTTCCTGATTCCTCACTTAGAGATTCTAACTACCGTCTGTTTTGTTCTGTTTTGTTTTGTTCCTGGATCTAGTCTTCCTTCACATACAAAGTGCTTTCTAGTTTTATTTTCTTAAAGGTACCGATGCTTGTATAACTAACTTGATAAAATTTTTGATGGCCTCTAATAGCTAAGAAACTTGTTTAAACTTACATTGCATGCCTTGCAGAGTGCTCTAAAAGCTTGATTCTGTTTTTAAAAAAATTATTAGATTTATTTATATTTCATTTCATATGTATGTGTGCATGCTTGATGCTCACAGAGGACAGAAGATGCCATTAGATCCTCTTTGCACTAAAGGTACAGGAGATTGTGAGCTGCTGTATAGAAGCTGGGAACCAAACCCAGGTCCTCGGCAAGGGCAGGGAGTGCTTTTAACTGCTGAGTCATCTTTCCAGCCCCACCATCTGTCGTTTAAGCCACTGTTTCCATTAGGCACACCTGTTCATCCCATGTTGTTCTTGCTGAACTTGCCCTCAACTGGAACCTGCTACTCTTCCCTTTCCTAGCTTGCCTCTGCATGGAAATAGTCCTTGTCTGATCTGCTAGCATCCTGTGTTTGACTGATCCCTCAAGGGTTTTCTAATGTTCTCTAGTGGCTTTCTGATCCCTCAAGGGTTTTCTAATGTTCTCCAGTGGCTTTCTTTACTTGTAACTGCTAGGCTCTTCCACAGTAGGGTTACATTATGATTGTTTGTTGATTTACTTTGGACACAAGCACTTGGACACTATGGACAGATACTTGTGCAGGAAAATGAGGCATGAAAGCTGAGTATTCTCATGTTAGTATGAATTTATGAGAAGGCGCAGGAGTGCTCCATGCATCCCCATGTATGGTTTGTCTTTCATGGTTGGATTAAAGGAGGTCAAGTAGCCAATGCCATAATTAAACATGGCCAAGTAAAATTCTGTGTATTATTATGTGTATAGTTTTCAAGAAAGCAAGAAAAAACGCTGGGATTTTGTAGAACAGTAGCAACAACAACAACAAACCAAAAATGACAACAAGAGAAGAACAAAACCCAGATAGTAAATGAGCATGTAATCTCACAACCCCTTTCTCCCTTTTCAGGGAAAGGAGGTGATTGGGACCATCAGCTTTGATATGAGTCCATCATGCATGGAGAAAGTGGCAGAATGCCTTCCTTTGGAAAAGTACCCTGTCACATAGCAAAATAATTTAAAGTGCAGGTATGTCCTGCCACTGACTCAGGAAGGCTTACAGACCTAGCTCTGACAACAGGACATCTTCTCTGGGAGTTTATTGACCCACTTTTATTGCACAAGAAATTGGGGTTCAGTATGATATTATACCTGTGTTATTAGAAAACCCTAAGTCAAGAAACTAGTGTTAATAATACTGAAAAGTATTAAATATTATTTCATCATTTAATCTATTGTATAATACTAATTGAACATATAATACTTTTAAGTATGTGTTGGTCAACGGTGGCTTATATAATGCATACTTAAGGCAAGTTTTGGAACATTTATTGATATAATTTAAAATCCATTCTACACAATGCATTTAACTTGGTCCTTCTTATGACATGTGCTATCTTCTGTCCTTTAAATTAATTGTGGGAGAAAACTTAGGACTTGACAATAAACAACACATAATCAGTCCAAACAGAACATTTTCTCTGGCTCTTCTACATCTTTATTATTAGCTTCTTTCTTGGTAAAAAGATAGTTGATTTAGCTCTTAAAGTGCTGTCATATTTTTAAAGCAGGTGTGTATTTTATTTCAGTTACTTACTTTTCCATAAGTTTTTTTTTAAGGATCTAGTATTTATATCTATTTTAGCTAATTCTATCTATTATATCTAATTTAGCTATTATATCTATTTAGGTATTATATTTAATTTTCTAGAGTGATTAAAAAGCAATTTGTTCTTTTATACAACAATATCACCCTTACCTTTTATTTTTTAATGTTAAATTCTTATTCATGATTAGACTTCCTTTGGGGCTTTCATATCATAAACTTAGAGCATCAGGAATCATCAGTAAGTCCTCTTACTTTTTTTTTCCCACAAGTTTGTTCCCATCTACTCTACAGGCTGTTGGTAGTATATATATTTTTTCAGGCATAGTGAGATAGATGTAGCTCAGATTTACCGATTGCTCACAGATACTGTGGTCAGGGCTGACAAAGGGCAGAGTGATTGGTTATTTGCTGTGTGTTTCCTCCCCTCAACCCTGTGTGTGTGTGTTGTCATCCTGAATCTGCATCTCTGATTTCTTTTTATTTCTTGTTGGAGTGCTATTGGATAAAGATCTGGGATGTGGTAGTCATATAATTCCATACTAACTTTTGTGTTCTGTCCTTGTTTCTGGCTCAGAAAAGATTCATGTCTCCTATTGAATCTGCTCAGATTTCTTCTTCAAAGATGGGCACAGGGTTTTCTCCATCTCTACCTTTTTTACTGCCTTGGACTCTCATGGCCTTACTACCCTCATGTCACATGCCTTTAATCCCAGCACTTGGGAGGCAGAGGCTGTCTCTGTGAGTTCAAGGTCAGCCTGGTCTACAAAGTGAGTCTAAGACAGCCAATGCTACACAGAGAAACCCTGTCTCAAAAAAAGAAAAAACCAACAAAAAAGTATTTTTAATCCACTCATAACTGCTGAAACTCCAAAGTGGCACTATAGTACAGGTCCTTCCTGAGTGCACCTGGGTTTCAGAATCTTCATGTTTACTTTCCCTGTGTTGTTTGGCTTGCTTGGACACCCTCACAAAGCACTTGATTTTGATCGATTCTCCTGTGCATATTGACAACTGTCTGTTTTCCTTAATATTTTATTTTATTAGACAATGTTCTTAAACTCATAATTCTCCTGCTTCAGGCTCCTAAGTGCCAGGATTACAAGCCTGAGCCACAACACGTGACAATATTTTAATTTAAATGTTTTAAAGAAAGCCAGCTCACTCCAAATTGTGTTTCATGTCATTCTTTGTATTTGTGTTACTATATATTGGTTATTAGTGTGAGAATATGTTGTCTTTCCCATTTTGGACATTTGAATAAGAATTACTCCTATATATTTGAATGCTTAGTCACCAGGGAGTGGCAATGCTTGAGAAGGAACAGGAGGTGTGGCCTTGTTGGAGGGTGTGTGTCACTGGGGGTGGCTTTCAGGTTTCAAAAACTCAAGCCAGGCCCATTGTGTCTCTCTTGACCTCTTGTGTTTAGCTACTTCTCCAGCACCATGTCTACTTGCTTGTTACCATGCCATGAAGATAACGGAATAAACCTCTGAAACTGTAAGCAAGCCCCAATTATGTGCTTTCTCTTTTAAGAGTTGCCTTGGTCTCTTCACAGCAATAGAACACTGACTAAGACACCCACTTTAATAATTTATTTTGTATACACAAATTTTCTGGTGCCAGAAAAAAAAAATTGCTCAAGACTGGGAAATGGGCAAGAGAGACTGAACAAGGACATTAAGGCGAGTTAACTGAGAATAGTGCACATGGCTTGTATGGTGGAGACAAAGTTAATGCCTGCCAGGTGTGATACATGACCTCAAACATTTCATTTTGCTGTCCTCTGGGATTTTTTTTCCAACTTCTGTTACCACATTGTAGATTTCTGATGAATGTCTGTGTGTGTG
Organism: Pachyuromys duprasi; assembly: GCA_028658305.1. Taxonomy (NCBI): domain Eukaryota; kingdom Metazoa; phylum Chordata; class Mammalia; order Rodentia; family Muridae; genus Pachyuromys; species Pachyuromys duprasi. Next base: position 62,406,545 of record CM053763.1, on the reverse strand, counting down.
TGCTACAAATTTTTCTTTGACCTTGTTTTAGTGATAAGTAAACTCATATGGCTATGTGGATGATGGATGTGAGGACTGCTCTTCATATATTCCTGGGCATGGAGCCATCTATCAGAGCATGGTTAACCTGCCTGGGGCCATAGCCTTAAAGAAAACTGACTCTCATCACCCACAAGCCATCCGCTGTCCATAGCCCTTCATGAAGTGAGGGGTGGGGACTTGTGAGTCTCCCTAACCTCTCTGCTGAAATACTAACTGGCTTGATCTTGTGCAGGTAACCTTAGCTACTGTGAATTCTTGAAGTCCAGTGGTCCTACCATGTCCAGAAGGCACTGTTTTACTCCATATCACTTATGTTCTACTATGCTCATTCCTTTATGATCTTTCTTCCCATTCCCCGCCAGTGGTCCCTTTCTAGCTTCCTGGATTCTTTAAGTACTATAGATTAAACACAAAAATCTAATGATTCTAAACTAAAATTTACATAGGAGAGAGAACATATGATATTTGTCTTTCTGGATCTTAGTTGCTTCACTCAGTATGTTTTCTGTCACCACCCATTTACCTGAAATTTTCATAATTTCATTTTTCTTTGTAGCTAATAAAATTCCACTGTATATAGGTACCACATTTTCATTATATATTTATCAATTGATGGACATTTAGACAGTTTTCCATGTCCTGGATATTGTCAGTGGAGTAGCTATGAACTTAGCTGAATATGTGTCTCTGAAATAGGAACTAGCATCCTTTGAGCATATGCTTATCATGTTACTGTGACATTGCTGTGAGGAGGCACCATGACCAAAATAATTTTTAAAAGATAGCATTTAATTGTGGCCTTGCTAACAGTTGCAGAGAGTTAGCCCATGATTATCATGGTGGGGCTGTAGTGGCAGGCAGATTAGCATCGTCCGTCTGCCTACCACCTGTCTGGAGCTGGAGCAGAGAGCTCACATTTGATCTGCAAATTGCAAATGTGGGTTGTGGAGGAAGGGGGAAAGAGAGAGAAAATGAGGACTGACAGACTGACTGGTCTGGTAGTGGGCCTTTGAAACTTTAATGCGCATTCTCAGTGATACAGCTCCTCCAACATGACTGCACCTCCAACCTTCCCCAGTGGTTCCTTAACTGATGGGTCCAATAAGCCTCATTCAAGCCACCACAGTGCCAGACTGACACCATTGGGCCATAGGGTAAATCTGCTTCCTACTTTTTGAGGATTTCCATTCTGATTTCCATATGATTACACCAATTTGCACTCCTAAGAACAGGGCTTGAGGACTCCCTGTTTTCCACATCCTTTTTGACTTTCATTTCTTTTTTTTTTTAAGGTTTGATCAATACTTTATAAATCTGTCACTTTACAACATTGACACCATCAGAAATAGGGGCACTTCATTCAGATTTAAATTTTAGTAGCAGGAAATAAATATCAAAACATTATCACTGTCCCTTAATACAAAACCTCTACCCCACCTAAAACTCCCTCCCTACCCCACCCATAAATAGCCATGGTACTACTCCTGGGAGGTCATTTCATTGTCGCCATCTCCTGTACATACCAGGCTGGCTCTGCAGGCTTAACCAACTGAAGAGCGACCGTGCCAAGGATCCTGCATATCTGTCCCTGATTTCCTTTTCTACCACAAACCTCTTCTAGAATCTGGCCTTTCAACAGGAGCGATAGCTTTGCTAAAAAATAATCCTCACAAAACAGAGGGGTCAGTCAGGGGGCAATGCCAATCTGCCTGCCACTACAGCCCCACCATGATAATCATGGTCTAACTCTCTGCAACTGTTAGCAAGGCCACAATTAAATGCTATCTTTTAAAAATTATTTAAAGATGACTCCAATCAGGTCATCTTGTCAAAGCACAGCAGTTCACTGATTCACAAAGTCCACCAAACACAGGTGATAGGGGACTGGGAGGAGAGCCTAGCGGGGCAGGTGTCCTCCAGGCACATGCTCTGAGGGCTGGAGGAGCTAGTGGGGTGGGCAGGACACTGTGTACTGAGAGGTCTGGCCGGCTGTCTGTCTTCCACAGAAAGAGCTGCTAAGTTAGGGTGTTTGGTTTAAAATTTCTGGTGGGGACAGGAACCCCTTAAGGGAATACATTTAAAAATAGTGGACACAGGGAAGAAAATGAGAGTTTCTCTGCAAAAATTACAATAAAAAGAAAAGGAAAATCGTCTTTTCAATGGTTTTGACTGTTCTAACGAGGAACTGAAAGAGGCTGAGATAATGGAGATGACAGTTTTACTGCTGGCCTGCCTGAATGGCTTAGCTGGCCTCTAGCTTGAGTTTCTTCCTTCTCTGGGTGCTTTTCAGGCTCAGTCTCTGAGCTGGAGTCTGAACTCCCATCGAAGGCAGAGATGGTACCATCCTTGGTGTTGGTGTAGAGGCTGTTGTCTGAGGAGGGGTAGTTGGTCTGCAGTTGGGCACTTGACCTTGCATTCTACAAGGCACAGACTAAAAGGCAACCAAGGGAGCATGTTACCACCTTCTAGAGATTGGAGCAACCAAGGCTTAGACTCAGGGTCCAGCCTGTTCTTCTTAAGGGTTTGCTTGCTGGTCCCCAAGGCACAGGGTGGCTCAGAAGTCATTCCCTTCAGGTGGCTGTTCCACCTGCACATTTCCATTTCTTCTTTTTCCTTTCTCAGCTGGGCTTGGGAGCCCAGCGAACATGGCCAGTTACTGCCATACCACTCTGAAGAGAAGTGATGAGACACTGTCCTGCCATGGACCTAGCAAAGAGACCAGAGCAAGAGTTCCCTGTTGGATTGAGCAGTGCAGTGACAGAGGAGAAAGCTAGCCTAGCAATGTTATGTTCCATGAAGGTGTGAAGGGCCAATGGCAGCAGGAAAAGATGACAAAATACATTGGGTCAAGGAAAACTTTTTGTTTGGCTCTCATGAACCAGATCCACCTGGAATGACAAGCTGGCCACTTGGAAACAAGTCACCAATACAGACAAAATACCTGGACCTTTCCACAGACACCCCTACATGAAGGCTGCTTGGTCCATTATCCAACCCAATGCTGCTGCCCACTGCCTGTCCCTTGAGCTCAGTTTGAGCCTGGAGGGTCAACTCTTCATGTTATTTATTTTATGTGAGATGGTCTAACCCAGGTAGTTACTTGCATTTCCTTTTACTTGCACCTTCCTTGAGGGAGGAAGAGAAGTGAATTCCCCAGGAATAAAGAATTTGATCAGCTTTTGCTCTCCCCTTGTTGCTCCAGAGCATGATACTGCCGCTTGAGGTCCTCAATGTCTCGCTGGTGCATATGGTTTTCCTTAGCATATACTGGATATATACTGTTGCTTGTCTAGGATTTGGGCCCAGTATGCTTTCTCTCCTTGGAGTGATGAGACTAAGTCCCACAAACTGAAAACTGTCTTTAATATGGTCCCTACATTTTTATTCCAGTGCTTTATGATGAGTCTGTTTCTTGGCATCAGTCTGTACCTCTGTGTCATCATACTTGCTCATTTCCTAGGGCCCAGGGAGCAGCCACTGCAGCCGGGGAGGAGAAGGGGTGGAGGGAATGGGGAGGTCACCAACACAAGCCAAGTGCCCCACATACACACTCACACACAGACAACTAAAGGCTGACAACTACCTCCGACTTTCATTTTCCTAATCTTAGCCTGTCTTCTGGGATAAGGTCAAATCTCAAAGTAGTTTTAATTTACATTTCCCTGGTGGCTAAGAATGGTGAACACTTTAAAAATATTTCTTAGCCTCTTGTTTTTCTTCTGAAAACTCTCTGTTCAACTCAATGGCACCCTTTTTAATTGTTTTTTTTTTCTTAATGTTTAGTTTTTTTAAAAATAGTTCCTTATACATTCTAGACAGCAGTCCTCTGTTAGATGTATAGATGGCAAAGATGTTTTCTTATTCTGTAGGCTACTTTTTCAACTAATTGTTTCCTTTGCAGTACAGAAGCCTTTAATTTCACTAAATTCCAATTATTCTTATTTCCTGGGTAACTGGAGTCTAAAGTCTTTATATGAACCAATATTCTGATGCATACTCCATACTCTTCTAGAAGCTCTAGATCTAACATTTGATACCCTGGGAATTGATTTGTGTGCAGGATGTGAAAGAAGCATCTGGTTTCATTCTGTTTTATATAGATACCCAGTTTCCCCAACGCCGTTTGTTAAAGATGCAATCTTTTTTTTTTCACTGTATGTTTTTTGGTATCTTTATCAAAAATCAGGTGCCTATATGTATGTGGATTTATATCAGGGTTTTCCAGTTCTATTCCATTGATCAATGCTTCTGCTTTTGTGCCAGTATCATGACTTTTTTTTCCTGTTTCTTTCCATGGTTTTGTTAGCATTTATAAATTTTATATAATAGGTTTCATTATTGCATCTTTGTACACGCATCTATTCCACTTTTTATCATATTTCTGTCTCATTTCTTCCCACCACTATCCACCTCCTTCTCTTCCCAGCTAGCCCCGTCTACTTTCATGTCTTTTATGCTTGTTGCCTTATACCTGGAGTATGCTACAAACTGAGTTTGAATCTGTACAACACCCAGCTAATTTTGCCTGTGTTGATTGTGTAATCTAATTAGATAGAAGATCTAACAATATAGTAGGGATTAGGCTTGCCAGGCAAAACTGACTGTATGGTGTAGACACATACAGATGATTCCATGGGTAAATATTTTTGCATGCTTGGCAAAATACATAGGAAGAACACTAATAAACTAGATTGTTCCTTAACTGTTTTTTTTCCCCAAATATCCTTCCATTTTGTTTTATTCCTGATAAGTTTATTTTCTGCCTTAATGTCAAACCCAGGGAGCTCAATAAAGAGCTAACATGACCAAAGAAATAAAATGCTGAGAAGTATTAACTCACTGTCTGCCAACCCACTTCTCCCCATGCATTGCCATGCTCCATGGAGATAATAGGTTTGACCTCATCGTCTCTCAGACCATTTTGGAACTACTTATGCTCACACTGTTCTTTAATATGCCCATTTTGGGGACATTATTTCTTAACATTTTGTGCAAGAGAAATTGGGTTTCATTTTATACCAACTCTAGCTTGTTTTTTTTCCCTCTTAGATTTTCTGTGGTTCTGTTTCTATTTTAGCATCCATTGCATCTGTTTTTTAAAATTTATTTTTTTAATTTATTACAGTTTATTCACTTTGTATCCCAGCTGTAGCCTCCTCCCTCATCTCCTCCTTCGTCCCCTCCCAATCCCGCCCTTCCTCCCTCTTCTCCTCCCATGCCCCTCCTGCAGTCCACTGATAGCAGAGGTCCTCCTCCCCTTCCATCTGACCCTAGCTTATCAGGTCTCATCAGGACTGACTGCATTGCCTTCCTCTGTGGCCTGATAAGGCTGCCTCCATCTCCTCAGAGGGAGGTGATCAAAGAGCTAGCTACTGAGTTCATGTCAGAGACAGCCCCTGCTCCTCTTACTAGGGTACCCACTTGGACACTGAGCTGCCATGGGCTACATCTGTGCAGGGGTTCTAGGTTATCTCCATGCATGGACCTTGGTGGGAGTATCAGTCTCAGAAAAGACCCCTGTGCCCAGATTTTTTAGTTCTGTTGCTCTCCTTGTGGAGCTCCTGTTCCCTCTAGGTCTTTCTATCTTCTTTCATAAGATTCTCTGCACTCTGCCCAAAGTTTGGCTATGAGTCTCAGCATCTGGTGATACCCTGCAGGGCAGAGTCTTTCAGAGGCCCTCTGGGGTAGGCTTCTGTCCTGTTCCCTGTTTTCTCCCTCTTCATATATCCATCCCGTTTGCCTTTCTGAATGAAGATTGAACATCTTACCCAGGGTCCTCTTTCTTGCTTAGCTTCTTTAGGTGTACAGATTTTAGTATGATTATCCAATATTATATGTCTAATATCCACTTAAAGTGAGTATATATCATGTGTGTCTTTCTGCTTCTGGGATATCTCATATAGGAGGATCTTTTCTAGTTCCTACCATTTGCCTGAAAATTTCATCATTTCCTTGTTTTTAATTGCTGCATAGTATTCCACTGTATAAGCGTACCACAATTTCTGTATCCATTCCTCAATTTAGGAACATCTGGGTTGTTGCCAGGTTCTGGATTTTACAAATAAAGCTGCTATGAACATGGTTGAGCAAATGCCCTTGTTGTATACTTGAACATATTTTGGATATATGCCTATGAGTGGTATAGCTGGATCTTGAGGAAGCACTATTCCTAATTGTCTGAGAAAGCGCCAGATTGATTCCCAAAGTGGTTGTACAAGTTTACATTGTGGTGGCCCTACAGTATAACTTGAGATCAGCCAGCATTGTTTTTATTATTCAAGATTGTTTTGGCTATTGTTTCTGTATGAATTTTAAGGTCGGTTTTTCAATGTCTGTGAAGAATTGCATTGGAAATATGATTGGGATTGCATTGAATCTATAGATGTTTTTGGTAGGATGGCTATTTTTTTTTTTGCATTCACTGTTTATTTTTTATTTATTTATTTATTTTTATCTCAATCACAGGTTAGGTACTTTGAATCCCAGGCGTAGCCCCCTCCCCCATTCCCTCCTACCCTCCCACTCCCTCCCTCATCTCCTTCTTCTCCGCCCCCTCCAAGTCCACCAACAGGGGAGGACCTCCTTCCCTTCCATCCAACCCCAGCTTATCCTGTCTCCTCAGGGCTGGCTGCAATGTCCTCCCCTGGGATCTAGCCTGTCTGTCACTCCCCGGCTTATATGGGGGAGGGTCAAAGAGTCAGCCATCAAGATCATGACTGAAACAGTCCCTGTTTCCCTGAATAGGGTCTTCAGCCCTACACCGAGCTATCATGGGCCCCATCCGTGCGGGGATTCCAGACCACATCCATACATGGTCCTTGATTGTAGAAACCGTCTCTTACAAGATCCCTGTGCCCGGCTCAGTTTG
>CM053763.1:62364316-62399135 GCA_028658305.1 Pachyuromys duprasi | reverse complement strand
TTGATTTCTGCCTCCACTTGGCCTAACAGACTGCCCCATGTCAGGCCTGTGCTGCTCCTAGAAACTACAGGCCTGGGACAGGAACAGAGGGTTCTGAGAAGAAAAACTGGCTTACAAAATATCTCAAAAAATGTTCATAGTTCCTAGCAATTAGGGAATTGCAAATCTTATTAACTTTGAGACTTTAACTTACCCCAATCAGAATGGCAAAGATCAACAACACAACTGACAACAGATGCTGGACATAGTGTGGTGGAAAGGGAGCCCTCATTTACAGTTGGTAGGATGGCAAACCGCTAAGTCATTATGGAAACCAATGGAGAGATTCTCGCAAACCTAAAAATAAATTTACCATATGACCCAGCTCTACCACTCATACACATATACTCAGAAGACTCAACATCCCACTCCACAGTTACTTGTTCAGCCATGTTCATTGCTACCATTTTCATAATAGCTGGGTGACGTTTTCTTTTCTCAGATATTCCTCACTACCTCAGTTGCTGACCTTGTTTCCTTTTTCTTGAGGAAACAGAAGCAACTGAAGAAATTTACCTGCTGCTTCCTTCTTCCAAACTGGTCACTGTCCATTCCCTCACATGTACAGCCTCATCTCTTGGCCCTGTGGCTGGTGTGGCTGTGCTCTGACTCAGGTCCACCTTGCTCAGATGCCAGCACCTGTCTCTGTTCACTGACCCAAGGACTTAGCTGCAGCCATGCTGCGCATCCCTCTGAGGTGTCTCATTTCCATTTGCATGGGACTACTGTATAAATTTTGTTTTTGCATTATCTATACAAAAGTGCTCACTTCTCTAGGAGGACAGGACCAGCCCTGAAATGTCCAGTGAAATGAGGACAAAGGTCATGTGTGTCAGAATATGTGATTCTAACCCTTCCCCAGTCCTGCATCTGGTCTCCTCAGGGAACACTGTGCATGAAGGCCCTGGGAAACAGGCCTCATTGCTTTGATTTTTGCCTCTTTGTGGCCTAACAGACTGCTCCATGTCAGGCCTGCGGTGCTCCTAGGAACTACAGTCTTTTACCATGACTCTGATATAGTATGAGACTCAGATTGCAGAATGGATACTGATGCTTCAATGGGGGTACCAGAGGCAGGGAAAGGAGGAGTGGAAAAAAGAAGAGATGATGCTCAGAGGTAAAAGTCTTAGAAGAGTAAGTGCTATGAACTAGGGTACTGCACAAAGAACATAATGAAGACAAGTACTGGCAAAGATTCAGGGCGAGAGGAACACTTGTTCACTGATGGGGCAATGCAAACTGGTAAAGTCAACCTGGTACATGATCCAGCTATACCAGTCTTTGACATCTATCCAGAGGACCCTGTATCCTACTCTAGAGATACTTGCTCATCAGTGTTCACTCCTTCTCTATTCACAATAGCCAGGAAATAGAAACTGCCTAGATGTCCATCAACTGATGAATGGCTAGTGAAAATGTGATACATTTACACAAGGGAATGTTGTTTAGTTGTTAAATGTAATTATGAATGACATTCACCAATAAGTATATGGATCTGGAAACTGTCATTCTGAATGTGGTAACCTAGATTCAGAAAGATAAATATCATATTTTCTCTCATTTATGGATGTTAAAGATTCAAAGCTATAATCCACAAATGAGAGAAAATATCTGACACATACATATATAAAATGTTTAAATGGGGCTACCCTGTAATGGGCCAACAATTCTACTGAATTCCACAGGCTAACAACCCAGTGGTAGGTTGGCTTTTTCCTTTGTGAGTTGTTGGCTGGTGACGTCCCATAGACTCCTAAACATTACAATTTATTGCCAATGCTTTTGGTTACCCTCCCTAAACTCGACAGTAAGACCCAGTTGCTGAAGATACTACATACATGCAGAAAGCAAACTGGTTCAAATCTGGAAGCTTCATGCATATTGGCTAGCTTTCATAGCACAGGAAGGCGCTAAGCAAGCTACTAGAGAGGAAAGTAATTATCAGTCTTATCCAGCTTTGAACCCTGGGAGCTACAGTAACAACTGGCCTAACAAGACATAATTATGAAAGGGAAGTAGCTTTTCTTCTATGTTCTTGACTTTATGTTCTAGGTCCTGACTTTAAAGTTCCTCTTGTAGGACTTGCTATATTTGTGAGCTCAGCAAATATCAATAATACCCTCTCAACTCTATCTCTACTGCACACTGCCTCCCCTCACTTGCTTTATTTCTCTACAGTCCTTCCACTGTGACATGCCTGTCTGTCCACAGTGGACCCAGCTTCTAAAGGCAGGGAGCTTCAAAAGTGTTCTTCTCTGCTGTGCAAAGTATAGGCTCTGTGTGTGTGTGTGTGTGTGTGTGTGTGTCTTATTCATGTTCCTTGAATCAGTGGGTAGTTAAAACACAGACAGAACTGGGTGTGGTGGCACATGGCCTTGGCATAAGCCTGTAATTCCAGCACTTGGGAGGCAGAGGCAGGCAGATCTCTGTGAGTTCTCTGCTAGCCTGATCTACAAAGTGAGTTCCAGGACAGCCATGGCCACACAGAGAAACCGTCTCAAAAATCAAAACAACAACAAAAACAGAACAACAAAAAGACAGAGAGAGAGAAGAAAGAAAAAAAAGAACAGCCACCACCACCAAGGCAGAGCGTTAAGAAGGCAGGCAGGGAAAATGAAATCCAGTGGGAAAACAGAATCTCAGTGACCATGTTTAGGAAGGGTGACACTGAGCCACAGTAAATGGCTGAAAGAAGGTGGAAATAAGGTGGTTTCCCTGCTGTTGTACCTACAAAATCTGAGCAATCAGAACTGTTTACTTCCAGGACCCCTGCAGAAGAGGACCCCATTACAGTAATTGGGTAGAAAATCTTTTATAATTTCTTCCCAGTGTTAAGAGGATACATATATCATTAACATACTTAAATGTTTAAGTAATGCAGCAGCATTAATTGAAATAATTAGCTTTTTTGTGTGTATAGCCCATGGGTGTACTGGATAACTTTAGAAGTTCTGTAATGAATAGAAACTATTTTTTTGTTGTTTGAGTTCAAAACCTTCACAGTTTTTTTAAGGTAATTTATTTAAAAATATTATAGTCTTTGAACTATAATTCAATTATGTTAGGTACTATTTTCATCTCCATGATAAAAATTTGTATATCACTTTTGGAAGGGGGTAGCAATTTCTTTCTTGCTTTATTCTATTTTTTTTCCTTAGTACTGGAGATTGAACACTTTGCTTTCCTTGTACATCCTAGGCAAGCACTCTACCACTAAGCCGTCTCCAGCCTCTTGAATCTAACCTTTTTTTTTTTTAAAGCCTTTCTCGTTGAAAGTTAGATTGACTCTTTATTCTTTGAGCACAGAAAGGTAGCATGTTTTTCCAGGATTTAATACTTTTAGACAATGAAAAGTAAAGGGACTGAAAATAAGAAGATGTGTGTGTTTTTGCAGGCTCTTCTGGGATCGTGCTGACCTCTCAGCCATCCTGTGTGTCACTGTCAGTATTTGGTTCTTGTTACTTCGAAGTTGAGTTTCAGGGTTCTGTGATGATATTGAAGCTCGTGATAAATCTGTGGTTGCTTTGCCATGGTGCCTTCTCTCAGGCATGATCCTGTGTTACTTGCAGGGCCATGTCCACTTAGGTTGTTGCTTATCTGGTACCATTCATATGGCCAACACAAAACCTTTCCTTTTGGCTTTCTCCTAGGGAATTTCTTTTAAGTTCTGGCAGTGATTGTTTAGAGAACTGTGTGTAGTGGAAGTAAGGTGTTTTCCCAGCTATTGTGGCCACAGAAATTGAACAATCAGAACCATTCCACATACTAAAAACACTTGATTCATATTTATATAGAATACCATTGTGTGTGTGTGTGTGTGTGGTGGGTATAGACAAACATGCAGACATGCACACAAACCTACACACAGTCTCTGAATAAAGAACACCTCTTTGAATAAGGATATAAATACCATATGTAGAATACTATAGTAGGCTATGTGTATAGATTACTATATCTGTTTGCCTATACATACACATTAACACACACACAGCACTATAGGGAACTATCTTGGACTTCAACTCTGTGTGTCTATACAAAGTGTCTGGGCACAGTCAGATAGCCTAGACCTGATTAAGTATCTGCAAAAAACATTTGTATATATAGGAATGAAACAGTGACAGAAGTTGTAATTTATTTGGCTTGTTGGACCCTTTAGTCACTTTCATGACAAGAAAATATAGTCCAAAAATGATTTGCTGCAAGATGAAATGAGTGACTGTGGGAAATATAAAGTAAAATGTCAGTAAGGAGAGCAGCATGGGAAACAAAGCAGAATATTGTGGCTCCTGTGTAATAGTCAATAGAATTTATAAGAGAAGTTGTATTATAAAATTCACATTTCTGAAAATGGAATGTGAATTCAGTATATGTCAGCTTCCTTTCAGCCATAGTCTGTGTGAATGAGAGTGTTAAGGGTAAAGTGTGGTCTTAACATCTTATCTATTTTAAGATCTACAGTATTTGTATCTGAAAGAGAAAAGGGCCAAACCATTATTTTGGTTGTACATAACATAATATAATATTCCTAAAGCTGGTTGTTTTTAATACTTTTGCCCTGGCTTACAGTTGTTGTTATCAATAATGAAAGTATTTTTTACATACCCACAGTTTATTGGGTATTAGAAGTCTTATAAAACCATGTTCATAGTCATAGTCAGGTGACACTAGAAGCCAAAAGAGGCTGTGATATTAATAACATAGAAATATAGTGTGTGTACATGTTCCTGTGCCTCATCTCCATCTTCTCTGCAGATAGCCTTAGTGTTCGTACACAAACAACAGATCCACTGGAGATCTGGACATGAGGCTTCCTTGAGCTTTCAGATGCCTCATTCATTATGTCTGTGGAGCATGGTGCTGTGTCTCTGGGGACAGTTTGAATAATCACTTTTCTGTTGCTTGAAATAATTATCAGAACTTGAAAAACCTCTTGGAGGTGGGATTGCTGGTCAAATTTAAAGTTGTAAGCACTTAAAATTTAATACTTACTTGGATCAGACTTTCTAATCTACCCCTTTTTGTTTATATGCTAAATTAAAAAATAAATATAAAGAGACTCTATTTATACTGGAGATGGCTACTTCTAAGTAATATTCACAGAATACTAATTTTAGTACCCTCAGTTATTTAAGGTACAGAATTGTTTGTGGAAATAATTTTATTACATTAAGCTATTTGAATTGTGTACGTTGAAATTTGTACATATCTAATATTTAATACACTGTATATGTTAAATTAAATAATATCTGCCTTTGAACAACTGATGCTATCATGTATTGAGACTTTCTTGTCCTTTGGAAAAAGCATAAGGACAGTTCAGTTATCGAAGAAGAATTGCTGGAGTTTGGGAAATTCTGTTATCTTTGGAGCAAAATATTTTCAGTACCACACTAGTTTTTCAGCTTAAGAATAAAGCTGGGAAGAATGCCTTCAGCTATTAGTTTTCCTGAATCCAAAGACATGGGTGGGGCAGGATCAAAAATACTCATTTGATCAAAGTTATTGGCTCTGAAGGTATTCTTACCTGTGTAAGGAAGATGAAAGGTGTTGTTTTTATTGCATGCTAGTAACAGTGTAATTTTGAACTAATTGGTGTTGAACTGCCAATCACCTGGGGGGAATGCAAATAGATACTCTTACAATTTCCTTTGAGGTAGTGAAATCTTATGTCAGGGCTGGAAGAAAAACAGAATAATACCGTTAAATTGACCTTAAATGAGCTGCTTTGTGGTTTTCTTGGAGAATCCCTTTTTATTTTGCAGACTTGTCCTAACAAGTTTTTGTCTACAATTTGACTTATTGACTAGACAATGCTGAAACTGAACATTTTAGGTTTGTTTTGAAATAAAATAATGATAATGTAGTTCCTAGGATATTTTCATTTTTGGTACAACTTAAATTTATATAACAATCCAGCATTTGTTTACCATGTGTCATAACTACCTCATACTAGCCATTGTTGCCTTTTGGTCATTAGCATGTAGTGAAGGAAGGAAATGTCCTGGAAAACTGTCATTTTAGGTGACTTTTCTGAGAAATGTGTTCTTGATTTTTATGTGATAGATAGTACTTACCAATCACCTCTTGTGTATCTGGAGTTGGGGCACCTAAATTAAAAGCATATTTCAGAAATGTGACTTCAGGGTATTGGAGAAATGGCTCACTGGGTTGCTTTACCAGAGGATCTGGGTTTAATTCCCGGTACCCACACAACAGCTTACAACCACCTATAACTCTACTTACAGGGAGTCTGATACCCTCTTCTGGCCTCTGCAGGTACTACATGCATGTGGTGCACAGACATGCATGCAGGGAAAACGCCCATAGACATAAAATAAAATTTAAAAATATCGCTTCAGCTATTTTTCCTTGAAGAAGCATGCATTCTGTGTTCAAGATATTTGTATTGATCCTTGTAGATACACCACACGGTAGGCTGTGAAACGTTATTCTGGTAGCCATTCTCTTTCAAAGTTCAGAATATTTATCAAGTATTCTCCAAGTTTCCAACTGATTACTGGAAGTAAAATATCACTGTTAGATATTTTGTACTTCTATTTAATGATGCTTGATATAGTTACAATGTTGTGTTGTCCTCTACAAGTCTTTTCTTCTTTCCTTTGGAGATGCCCACTAACTTTGTAACTTAGTTGCTTCCATTTTGCTTTGGTTCCCAGAACCCCCAAACTAAATTTCTAGTCAAACTGTAGTAGTTTGGGGTTACAATGTCTGAGTATCTCAGTGCTATATCTAGGCCTACTATTGTAAAACCATAAGTCGAATAGTAATGAATAAATTAATGAAGCCAGGGCACCCTGGAGACAGCATAGAACTTTTAGCCAACAGGTGACATTGGATCTCTGTTTCTAGTGATGGTGGAAATGAGAGGGGGACACAGTGAGAGACTTAGGATCTGTGACTAAGGGTCTGAGAAAAGAAGGCCTTTGACTTTCCACAGTGAAGTGTGTGTGGTCCAATACTCCTTTGCATTTTTGCTTGAGAATGATTACTGTTTGTCTCTACTAGTCAGGTTAGCTGCCTTTCTTCTGATTCAGTTTTTTTGGCTATTTGCTCTTTAGTCCCCAAGACCAAGAGTTGGTGAACTTCCAGCTATTTGAGGACCATCTGACCTAAGCAGATGTAAAGGAAACAACAGTGAAGACAGAATACAGAAGCAGGGGTACTTGTTTAGGGCCAGTGAAGAGGAGGATTTCCTAGCAAGTGAGACTTACTTAATAGTTAATTGGAGAGACAAGAATTTGTGCCTAACCTCCAAAAGTAACAGATGGGTCAAGGAGATGTACTAAACAGAAAACAAAACTGTCTAAAACAAATCTGTTAAAGAAAAAGCAAATAAAAAATAATACTTACCCAAAGATGCCCAGTCCTGATCCTCAGAACACTTGAATGTGTCACTTTGAAGATGTATACAGGATATATGGCAGGCACAGTGTAAAACTGAAGGAGCATGGCCAAAGAACAGAAAAGACAATGGAAGCACAAGTGGGAATGATTGGAAGAAGGGAGGCAGAGGCAGGCGGATCTTTGTGAGTTTGAGGCCAGTCTTATCTACAAAGTGAGTCCAGGATAGCCATGGCTACACAGAGAAACCCTGTCTCAAAAAAGAAAAACAAAAACAAAAACAAAAATTCTGACTCCCAGAAAAATTGTTTACAAAAGATAGTTGAACAGAGAAGTTGAACTGGTGCCTAGGTAGAGTCTTATTCCTACTGACTAGTGTATATGGTACTAGAAGGTACTATGCATGCTGCCAGAGGAGAAAGGTAACTGCCAGCCCAGCTATAAGCTGTATGATCGGCAGCAGTGTGACCTATCTGCACGATATGCTGGTGCAATAGTGGCACAAACATTGGGGGAGTAACCAACCACTCTCTGATTGGATTTAAAGCCACTCCAGGAGTTGGAACCTACCTATGCATGACACTGCTGGGGTAGCCAGGAGCCTGAGACTAGATAGGCCTTGGGCCTAGGGGGAAGCCAAATACTATTGTCCTGCCAAAGGAACATAGCTAATTATATATATATATATATATATATATATATACACATATGTATATATGTATAATATATATAATATATATTTATCCATCCATGTATCTATCTGTATATCTATCCATCCATGCACCCATCTATCTATCAATCTAGCTATCTATTTTTGCTATACCCAATATCTTGCTCAGCCACCATCAAAAGTTAGATGAGTACTACTACAGAAACTCAACTGAACAATATGCATAGAGTGAGAGATTTTGGAATACTCAGTTTTAAATGAGGCATCTTTATCAAAACCTTCCTACTTTCTACTTTCATTTTCTCTCTCTTTAGAACACAAACAGGCAAACAAAAACAATCCAGAATATTTTAAAAGAATAAGTACAAGAAATACACACACAAACCAAACCCATTAAACAAAAACAATTAGAAACCATAATATACAAGCAAAAGACCAGGGAACTATGCAGAAGAGGAGGTAGAAAGATTGTAAGAGCCAAAGGAGATGGATGACTCCAAGGAAACAGTGCCTTCTAGACACAACAGGACTGATGCACACATGAACTCACAGAGACTTTAGCAGCATGCACAGGGCCTGCACAGGTCCAAGCCAGACAAGGCCCCAGCACTGAGAGGACAAAGGTAGACTTGAGCTTCCATCCCTGACCAAGAAGCTGTCTCCAACTGACAAATTGCTTGCAAAAAAAAAAAAAATTGGTTTTCTCCAGTGGAGTCTCATTGGATA
Source organism: Pachyuromys duprasi (assembly GCA_028658305.1). Classification (NCBI taxonomy): domain Eukaryota; kingdom Metazoa; phylum Chordata; class Mammalia; order Rodentia; family Muridae; genus Pachyuromys; species Pachyuromys duprasi. The sequence continues at coordinate 62,390,338 of CM053763.1, read as the reverse complement.
TGTTACCCATACTTAAGTGTAGATAGTCCCCATACCCAGCAGTAGAGGGCCAACAAACAAAAGAGAATAATTCAATGGTATTTTTGTATTTTTTTGTCTCATATTGCTTTGGGCATTTTTGTCTTATTGGTCTTTTGCTTGTATATTATGGTTTCCAATATTTTGTTTTATGTGTTGGTATGTGTATATGTTTCTTGTGTTTATTCTTTAGGAAAAAAGTCTTTTTTGTTTGCCTGTTTTCTAAAGAGAGAGAAAAAGAAAGAAATGAAAGTGTAGAGTTGGGAGGATGAGGGAGGTGGGATAGAGGAAATTATGATCAGAATATATCGTGTGAAAATTATTTTAATAAAAATATATTTATAGAAAGAGTTCAGTGTCAAACTTACCAGCTGCAACTTGTTACAAGTCACTAAATATCGTATGGAGTTGTGAAGAGTTACACACATATTCCCTAAGATGTTATGTATTTAGTAGGGCTAAAAACAGTATTCATGTATTTATTTCTCATCTCTTCATTAAGAACTGAATTTCTGGCAGACAGTATTGTAACTTCTACGCTGAAGGGAAAATGTAACTTTAGTCTTGAAATAATATTTTGGCAAGATGAGGATTTGGAGGAAGGGGGTGAGAAGCAGTGAGGAAATGGTTAGCTGACATGGTTGTAAGAGTTTCATCTTGACACAGAGTGCTATACAGAAAAGCAGGCTGTAGGCTAAGGCTGTTTATACTGATGTTATAGTGAAAAATCTGTCTCAGTAGGAGAATTACAAATGAGAAGGTAAGCACTGAAGTACCCAGTGAATCTGGGGGAAGAATCAAAAAAGTCTGTGTAGCTGGGAAAAAAAGAAGGAAAAGGAGAAAGTAAAGGTATAGTAAACAGTTCACACAGTTGCCCTCCCTAGAGGGAGAAGCCCCAGCCCTCACACAGTCTAGCGGGTGGGAGACACAATTTAGTCCCTTGATGTCACTGTTGAGCTGCTGGAAAACCACATGGAAGCTTGCTCTGTCTCCTGACTTCTAATTATGTGAAACTATTTCCTTATTTTTAAGTTACTTTGGTTTTTGTGACTTGTGGAAAGCATCCTGATAGGTACATGCCATTCCTTGGGATAGAAAAATGAAGTTCAGAGAATCATAAACCTAAGAAGTTAGAAAGTTTGAAGGAGAAAACCACAGTAAGAATTTGGAATTTAGCAGATGGGAAAATGTTGGAATTAGCCGGTTTAACAGAATAAAAGGAGCCCATTCCTAAATTATCTATGCTTGATTTATACTTTAGAATTCCCCAAAGTCACAAAGTGACACCACCAAATAAGGCAGCATGAACTAAGAAAGGGAGGTAGGTCCTATTGAAAACAGTCATGAAGTGGCTTAATCTCCACATCCTTTGCTTCCATCCAAGGTCCCAGGCACTTGCCTCTTGTTCATCTTAGTAGAAGAGTAAAGATTACTTTCTGATTACAGGTCTCTGGCCTGGGAGGATGGGAGTGCTTACAGACAAAATGCGTAGGCTCCGTCCTTCTTCTCTTACACAATTGAACTTTGTTTTGACAAGGAGATGAGGAAGATTTTTGTTAGGAACCTGCCCAGCCTTGGCAGAGGGCTCTGCAGCTCTAGCAATAGAGAATTATTGGAGTATTATGAGCAAAATTCTTGTCAAGACCCTCTGGAAGTCTGAGGTTCAAATCAGCATGTATTTCTAATGGCTTTATTTTAAAAACATAAGTAAACAAATCAAGACTCTGGTGACTGAGGAAAGCCTCCCATGTGAACACAAGCAGACATTTGTATGCAGATGTGGGGTACATGGAGAAAGACTGGCTCAAGATGAACCCCCCTCATACCCTCAAATGGACAAGAGGGCCACTTTCATGAGAAAGGCTAAGGCTCCATCACCTGGGACATCCGATTGACAGAAAGGGTTCATGAAACTTAGAAATAAGAAAATAAGCCAGAATGATGAGAATAAAGTAAAGCAAAAGGAGAAAGAATATTGAAGACCCTCCAGTAGAGCTAGCCTCTAGTTAACACACTTTCCAGATACAGCTAAGAGAGAAGATTCGGTGAAAAAAAAAATTGACAGGATCAAGAAGTTGCCGTGATGTGTGAATTTTGGTTTTGAAAATACTTGCCTGTGCCTAACTGCACAGACAAGTGTTCACAGCCAGAACATTGGCAACAAAGGTCCTGCACAGTCTACAGTGGCACTGACAAGCAGACATTCCCGGGAAGACTGAGGATTGCTGCACCCTTCTCAAGAGCAGTGCTGCAGCTGCAGGCTTAAACATTACAGTGCTTTTTTGCACAGTGGTTCTCAATCTTCCTAATGCTGCCACCCTTTAATATAGTCCCTGCTGTTAAGGTGAACCCCTACATTCATAACTATTGCTACTTCATAACTAATTTTGCTACTGTTATGAATTATAATGTAAATATGTTTTCCGATGGAGTTAGGTTACTCCTGTGAAAGAGTCGTTTGACCCCTACAAAAGGGTCATAGCCCACAGATTGAGAACCACTGTATTAGAAGGTGAATCTTAGCTGCAAGAAGCCAGGGGCTTGTCCTTGAAGGATATCCTGTCTGTGGTTCCTACTTCTTCCTGGCTACCATGAGGTGTGAAGAGTCAGTAAAATGCCTCGTGATGAGATGACCTTAGGAAGAAGCAGGCATTGAGGCAAGTCCAAGCAAATGTTTGACACTGAACTTTGTGCACACTTCATTCTGATAAGGATAAGATTTAAAATTTATTGAAAAGTAATAGTGTGGAAAAGCTGATGCACTGTGTTATTCTGAATGCAGGTACTATATTTTACTGAATGTAATTAGGGTAAATTGGTGGTAGAAGACAGAATGAATAAGGGAGGGCTACTTAAGACATCATCTTGTTCCAGGCTGTGCTTGCCTTTTCTCTGATAAAGCCAAAGCTTTGCAATTTTCCTTTTCTTTGTCCCCTTTCCTAACTCAAAAAGGAAGTACTCCCAAAGGAAGTATTCTAGGGTCTAGTGATGTAAAGGCCTAGGTGATTGGGTTGACTTCTTCCTGCTGTTCTGGGTTCATCAAGGCTCTAGGGTTAGACCTGACTGAAGGGGTCTGTAACATTCTTACCTTTTTTACTTTACTTGTTATTCTGGCCTTTTTTTTTTTTCTCTAAATTTCTACGTTTCAATGAAGAAAAGACAGACACCACAGAAAGAAGTTGGATTTGGCTGGACTGGCCTGTCTGATGGGGAAACCAATGTAAACCCAAACCCCCGAGTGTTTATTATATTGAGTTGAGTAGAGAGGCAAGGTTATTGTATATAGTTGAACAAGGAGGCAGGTTTAGTTAACCTGAGTAGGAACTGTCTCTGCAGGGGAGCAGTCTTCTGGCTGTAAATAATCCTGGGAGAGAGAGCTATGGTGGACAGTTTCTGCACTCACAATAAACTTTTGCACTTGGACCAGGAAGAATGGTCTTGCCATTTGTTTCCCCATGGGTCTGAAGCTTTGCGGTCCTTGACATGGCTGTGGCCGTTTCAGCAACACACAGTCACTCAAGACTTCATTCATTCAGAGCCTTCTCTGTTCCCCAGACTTCTGTGACAGAATTATTTATTTTTGAGAATTTCATACATGAGCATTGCATCTACTGTCCCTTTATATCTCCAACTCCTCCATCCTCCCAAACTCTAGATCTTTTAAATTATTATTGTTACATGTAAACAAACACATATTCACAAATGTATATATAATCTACTGGGTGCACGTTGTTTCTTTGTATATGCATGCATCCAGGGCTAACCTTTATTGGAAGGTTTCCTGTTGGCCTATTCTGTGAATTGCTTTGCTTTTTAAACTGGGGAGTCAAGTTCATTTGCTTACCACCAGTGAATTCTTTATTTTTAATTTATAATATTTTATCTTTATTTTTATTAATTACAGTGTATTCCCTTTGTATCCCAATGAATTCTTAACTGATAGAGATTAAACCTCAAATAAGACTTGGCTAGATAATCATTACATTGAAACACACACATATACATGGCAAATAAAAACCAAAAGGAAGTAAAACTTAAAACTTCTCAAAACATACTTTAAATTGCTGAACATTTAAGAAAATGGTCTTAATGAAATGATAAAATATATGTTGTATAAGAAACAAATAACAATCTTAGAGATATAATAAGGAGATTCTCACAAGGAAAATAATCCCTTAATAATAGAGGAAGCCTAATCTGGGACATTTCTATCTGGGGATTTCAACTTATCTATTTCATAATTTAAATATATCAAGCAGAAAGAATAGGAAGTTACTATACATAGACCATTGGAGAAACAAGCAGAAAGTAGAAATAGAAGAAATCCACACGAGAAACATGAGATGTATTGCATACAGGAAAATGTGCATTTAAGTAGCCCATTACTTTGGCAAAAACTCAATATTTGGCCACATCCAGTGCTAATGATATATAAATGGAAATTTTCAAGAGCTAGTGATGCACTTAAAACCATTACAATAATTTGAATTATTATAGTACATAGAAACATTTGGGCAAGGGAAACTTTACAAAGCTCTTAAAACTGGAATGGCCCACCATTCTGAGGTTTGGAAGTCTGTCTCACAGAAATAATAGAAGCAGAAGAACTGGCTATGTTAATGTTTGCTAGAATATTGACAAATGCAGTACTGCTGAGTGAAGTTGAGCTACATCCAGATTGTGGTGTGCACACCCCGCTGCTAGGAAATGTCTATTGACAGGCAGCAGCAAACAGTCAACTAATGTGTCTGGTTTGACATTTGTATAAGAATTTACATGAGTGAGAAAACTCATATGTAAGAAAGAATTAAATATGAAAGTGAAGAAAGCTGTGGAAGCAGCAGCCACACTGGTGATAATTGTCATCTAAGGGAGGCACATTGGAGAGTTGAATGTCTTCACTCCTTGTACTTGCTCTGGTAAGCACACGAAAAAAGATTAATCTATAGATAAGAAAGGACATTTCCTAAGAAATGTCTTTGGTCATCAAGAGCTTGGGTCCTCTAAACCAGTGGTTCTCAACTTTCCTAATGCTGTGGCCCGTTAATACAGTTCCTCATGCTGTAACCTCCAACAGAAAATTATTTTCATTGCTACTTCATAACTAATTTTGCTAGTTATGAATCACAATGTAAATATCTGATACATAAGATGTCTAATGCAACCCATATGAAAAAGCCATTTAAACCCTAAGAGGGTTTGTGACCCACAAGTTGAGAACCACTGTTCTAAGTAGTGTGCTATTACATGACTCAAAGCAGCATCTGTTCTTCCCAGCTATCAGTGAGTTCAAAATGTTTTGTGTTTTAACCTGTGGTCTGCCTGTTCTCTAGCGTTAAGGCTTCTGCTGCTACACTTAAAAATACCTTTGCTTTGATAGGGATGTCTTCATCAGTGGAGTACAACATAATGGAACTGGAGAAAGAACTTGAGAATGTGAAGACCCTTAAGACAAAATTAGGTATTGTAATTTTTTTCTTGGTTATTTGTTGGTCTTGGTTAATTATTAAGACTGTAAAATAGTCTTAAAATATTTGAAAATTTATGAAAACTTAGTTTATGTTAAAAACTTCCTGTGTTTAGAGTCAATGACTGGTCTTTCTTTTGGGAGAGGGTAAGTATATATTTTTTGAAAATTTAAAGAAAATATCAGTTCTTTTTATATGTATGAATGTTTTGTTTGCATGTCTTTCTGTGTATCTTCTAGAACTGGAGTTAACTATGGTTGTGAACCATCTTGTGTGTGGGGTTAGGGAATGAACCTGAGTCTTTTGGAAGAGCAACAGATGCTCTCCAGCCTCTGGTGTTACTTTTCAAATATACTAATATTCAAAGATTTCGGGTTTTAGTGGAGTTGATTTTTCCTGTATGTGGGTACATACATGCCTCTCAGTGTGTGTGGAATTCAGAGACCAACCTGCAGGAATTTGTTCTTTGCTTTCACCATATGGTCTTTGTCAAATGGTAGCAGATACCCTTAGTTACTGTATCATCTTGTTAGTCCCACTTGCCTTATTTTTGTGTTATTACTCTCCTGATTTCTCTTTATGACAATGGACTACAACATAAATGAACCCCTTTTTCCCCAGGTTACTTTGGTCATGATGTTGTATACAATAGCAATTAGAAGCCCTAAGTAAGACAAGAGCACTTCTAATATCTTTGCCTGTGAATTCTGACATCTTTGTTAGCTCTTAAAAAAAAAATTATTTATACAGTATTCTGCCTGCATGTGTGCCTGCATACCAGAAGAGGGCACCAAATCTCATTATAGATGGTTATGAGCCACCATGTGGTTGCTGGGAATTGAACTCAGGACCTTGGGAAGGAACAGCCAGTGCTCCTAACTTCTGAGCCATCTCTCCAGCCTTCTTTGTTAGCTCTTGATAAATTTCAGATGACTATTTTTTTTAATAGTATTGTTTCTGTGTGTGCTTCTTCATATGCTTGGCAGTTTTTGATGGGAAAATAGGCATTTGGGGATTCTGTACTTTTTGCACGCCTGGGAGGACGAAACTTTGGTTTAGAATGTCAACAACTGACATAGCAGAGCAGTTACATAGCTCTGAAATCTCGTTAGCTGGACCAGAGCAGTGTTGCCACAGGGCACCTGCTCCACTGTGTGGCATGTCTCCTTGTGGCGCATGCAATTGTCAGGCACTATTCCATCATGCTTGTCTTGAGCCATGGACTGTTTCATGTCTGAGTTGAATTCCTAAGTTAAATACCTTTGCATACTTTTAGTGTTCTTTCTTTGTCTCATCTCTGAAGACTTACTAGTTAGTCTTCTCCGACTCATATTTCATGTTTTCATGGTGGAACGAGCTGAACTTTTCTTGGTTCCTTTTCCCAGCAGCATGTTCTGAAAACTTCCAAGGTGCTAAGCTGGGTCATTTAGGTTCTTATTATTCTCTGTTTCCCAAGGCCATTGTGCTTCCCATGATCAGAAGTCCAGGGTCCTAAACATTGTGTGTATGTTTATGTCTATGTATGTGTGTATTTGCATGTGCACATACATGTGCATGCCTGCCTACTTGCCTGCCTTTTCTTCTTCCTTCTCTTTCTTTTGTGGCTCTGGCTTGATGATGTCATCATTTGGAAAATTGTTGGTTATTATCTTATAAGTTGTTTTTATCTGTCCCATTTTTTTAATTTCTTCGGATTCTAGTTAAACACATACTAGACTTCCTTCATTCTTTTATCACTTTTTCTGTGTGCTTGCACCTCATGCTGTCTTCTAGTCTGTTTCTCACTTTAGTAGCTCCCAGCTGAACAATAACTGTTGTTTATACTTTTTACTGAAGTTTTTATTTTAGTTACAGTATTTTTTAGCTCTAGGATTTTTATTTGGTTATTTTCACTGGTTCAGATTTATTTTTGAGTTTTGTTGTTTTGTCACTTATTTAACTGACTGTCAATTAAAAGCTTCTTTCTATTAAGCGGTATGTAGACCAAGTGAGGTTCTGTTTCTGTTGTGTGTGTATGTATCTCTCTCATTTTTTTCTTTGCCTCCTGGTAATGTCTGACTGACTTATGGATATTTATTACACAAAACTGTAGAAATTGGAGGACATTTTCATCTTTTGAGTAGGCTGTTAGAGTGGCCATACACTGTCAGACTGTCTATATTCCTAGGGTATTGCTTTTCATTGGTCCTGATGGAAGCATGGGTGTTTTGATTCTCCTCCTAGAGAACTGTAGGTTGGGCCTGGCAGCTTTGGCCTCTACGCCTCTCAGCTACATCTCTCCATTCCTTTCCATAGCTTTTCTATTACTGAGGTCTTGAGGGGGAAGGAATCAACATAGCAGGCTTACTTCTTTATTTGTTTCTTTTTTTCTGGGATATTGCCCTTTCAAGTTTCTAGCTGCTTTCATAGCTCCAGGCTCCTTGTTTTGGTTTCTTTGGCTCTGTTGGTTTCCTGAGAGTTTTGTCTCAGTATTGCTGCTTTTGCCTCTTTTGGAAAAATAAAGGAAAAAAAATCCTGTGTTTGTGTGTGTATGTGTGTATGCATACCTAGTTGACTGTATGTATGCCACATGTGTGCAGGTACCCACAGAACCCCTGGAGCTGGAGTTTCAGGTAGGTGTGAGCCACACAATGTGGGTGCTAGGACCAAACCCAGGTCCTCTGGATGAGGAGCAGGTGCTCTTAACTAATGAGCCACTCCAGGCCCTTGCTATTGTCTCTTCCACTTGATTTCTTAGACTCGTGGGCCCATGCCAACTCCATAGTGAAAAATGTCTTGCTGGGAAAGGATGCCCACAGGAAGGGCTCACCTCCATCACCTCACAGTGTTGCCCTCTTGCTTTCCTTAACTTGTTGCTCTAATATATCTAGAAACTGTTTTGAAGTTTAATTCTTCCCCAGTGTTTATAGCCTAGGGAATATATGATATAAAGTAGTTTGTTTCATCTAGAAGGGGAAGTTTGCTTACATATATATTATCCATATATACTTATGAAAAAAGTATTCAGCCTTGGACCTGAGATTAGAGGGAGTTATTATTCACACTCTTTTTTAAAAGATTTATTTATTATGTATATACAAGATCTCCTTATGGGTGGCTGTGAGCTACCATGTCGTTGCTGAGAACCGAACTTAGGACCTTTGGAAGAACAGCCAGTGCTCTTAACCCCTGAGCCATCTCTCCCCTATTTATACTCTTTTATCCACTCAAATATCTGCCTGTATCAGTATATTCATGTGTATCAAGTACACATTGTCACCCTAAAAGTGAGCCATTTATTAACAATAGATTTCTTTGAAAGCAAAATTGTCTTTACCAAACTGAAATTTAAGCCTCATAGGATTGAGCTTTTAATTTAGTAAGCCGATTTTAAATGGATTTTTTATAGTTTATAGAAGATGATTACAAACAGTTTATCTAAAATTTATGTTTCTAGAAATCAAAAAATAATGTATACTACTTGCATTATAATAAGATGTGATGAAAATATGAACCTGGAGGAAATTTTTGGGAGTCGCTGAAAATTATATTTTGTTTTTCTTTCTAATAGAGAGGCGAAAAAAGGCTTCAGCATGGGAGAGAAATTTGGTGTATCCTGCTGTTATGGTTCTACTTCTTATTGAAACAGTAAGAAGTTATTTTATTGTCTTTAGTGTTTTCTTTTGCCTAGCCGTTGCCAGTAAATTGGGTTTCTATGAACAGAATCACAGGGTGTCTGTGTCTCAATTTGTAAAAATGGAAAGGAACGGCGATTAGATATGTCCTCAAGGTCGTGCTTCCTCACGCAGCAGCAACTGCAGGTTTTACGTGAGGAGAATCAAGAAAACTAAGCATGGCTGCTGCTCAGAAAGCTTCAGGGGTCAGACTCCTTCCTCAGAGGAGCTCTGGGAAAGCTCACCCCAGCAGAGTCTGAGAAGTCTGCATAGTAAATCCATCCAAATTGTTACTTTCTGTCTTAAGCCTTGAAATTAAAATTTACAGAATGTTTGGAATTTGTCTTGGAGTTGTTGTATATAGTGTCCTGAGTACATACCCATCACAGTACTGTCACCGTTCTGAAAGACACATGTGATGTGTGTTGGAACTGAAACCTGACAGCTTCCTTTCTGTTGCAGTCCACTTCAGTCCTCCTGGTGGCGTGCAATATTCTTTGTCTGCTGGTTGATGAGACCGCAATGCCAAAGGGAACAAGGGTAAAGTTAAATGCATTCAAAAGTCTTTCTAGATGTGTGTCTGAATATGTTGTGTAAGTACATGGAAATGCCTTCTTGGATATAAACATTTCAAGCCCTGTAAATTTCTCTGAATAAAGGGTTTCCACAGACATATGTACATGTTTTGGTTTCTAGGGTATTTTTTCAAGTATCTGGGTTATTTATAGAGTTCAATATCAGACTTGTCGGTTTTCAAATTTTTATTTGTAATTCTTAAAAGAAAATGCTTGTCCTAAAATAGCGATGTATAAAGAGTAGATCAGCTAGACTTAACAAATTTGTCATATGTTAGAAAAAGTGAAGGGAATTGTGTGTCAGTATATCACATGTCTTTTGAAACTATATTAAAATGTAGGTTAATGCAGGATAGTCCAGTTGTACTTTTCTCATGAGTTAATTTTTATCTGATCTAAAGATTGATAATTCTACTGGTCATGGAGGCACATGCATAGATCCTAACATCTATGAGGCTGAATATTGTGAGTTTGAGTTCAAGGCCAGCCTGAGCTACACATTAAGACTCTGTCTCAAAAATAATCTCAAATAAAAAAAAGTTGATGATTTTATTAGACTCTAGCAATTACACTATTTTAAGTATATATTCTATCAGGAAGATATCTATTATTAAGTATTTATGGTTGATGTATTGTCTTTTGTCATTCTTTTGCAATGCTCTTTCCTCAGCCTCTGAAGTGCTGAGGTTTCAGATTTGTGCTACTATATTTACCTTGTGACACTTTTTCTAGCTGTCTATAAAGTTTGGAAACACTCCACTTCTGCTGCTGCTGGTGTGTGTGTGTGTGCATGCGGGGGTGCGTATGCACACACACAACATGCACACACATATGTGCATGTGTGTTTATGTTTTGGGACAGGATCTCATGTAGCTTGGCCTGGACTCAAACTCCTTATGACGCCAAATATGGCCTTGAACATCTGATCCTCCTGCTGCTATCTCCTGAGTACTGGGATTATAAGTGTGGACCATCAGACTTACAGCTTTTGAATATATAAAGTGGTATTTGATTTACATTTTGAAGTTAATTTTGTTTTCCTAAGTCAGCAGCTTTTCCAGTCCTCATAGTGGTGACTTTAAAATCCTCCTGAGTTACTATGTCACTTTTCTTTCTAAACCAGATGTTGCAATTTTTTTCTCATACAAAAAAAGTCAGTCCCTGTCTTAATTTCTTTCCTTTCATCTGAGATGAAAATATAACCTGCTTTTAATTTCTTCAGCCATTTTCTTGACATTCCTAACCAGTAGCATGTCTGGGGCCTCCCACCACCTTTTATCACTCTTGTTTTACTCGGCAGCCCTCAGTGGGGTACCTTCTGCACTGGGCACTTCTCTTTGTGTAGCCTTGGCTTTGTCTGTTTCTTGTGTTATAATCCCAAACCAGAAGTTGCTCCTGTGACTTCCATTGACTCTCACTCCACTTTAATGTAGCAGCAGAGCAGGGTACATTTTGTGCCACCCCCTCACTGCACAGTACAGAGATGTATATATAATATGCGTAATGTTATCTATTGTTTTTATTTTATTAGCCTGATTACTTTTGCTTCATCTCTGCTGTTGTAATTTAAGATGACCAGGGGAATGGTGATGTGTATTCAGAGATTATCTTTTAATCTGTAGCTACAAGATTTGAAAATACTGTTCCTACTTTAGTGGGGAGTGATGTTTGCTATCAATTATTAGTACCTGAACATTGTTTTCTCTGTTTTGTCTAAGTTCTTGGTAAAAGTAGGTCTTGAGGTTGGGATGATATATATGAACATTTATGTACTGTTTTCTATTTTGTTAAAATTACTTTAATTTTTTAAAAAAAGGTGTTACCAGTCACACTTTTTGGTTTTTGAGGTTTCTGTGTAGCCTTGGCTACCCTAGACACGCTTTGTAGCCCAGCTGGCCTTGAATTCATAGCAAACACCCTCCTTTGCTTCCCTGAGTGCTAGGATTAAAGGTATGCACCACCATGCCCAGCTCTGGTCACACTTTTGTAATTGAATTACCAAGGAAAATTTGGGAAAAGATAATTGGATATACATTGCTTTATTTGTAAGTATATCTTAAATTTGGCAGGCTTTATAACATAATTTTTATATGTTTCTTCTGCCTTGATTATATGTTACTCTAGTTAAGAAACAAAAACAAGATAAAAAAATATCTCCCCAGAGAGCAGGCCCGCATTTGGGCAGCACAGTAGAACTGGCTCTCAGCCCTGGGCCCCAGGATGCGAGCTGGGGAGAGCTGGCCCTACCCCTAGCCTGAGCAGTGTGGGCGAGCTGTTACTGAAGGCTTGAGAGCTAGAGAACAGGTGAGCTGGTCCTGCCCTTTGACAGTTAGAACTCATGAGAGTGGGTCCTGCACCTTGCCTGGGCAGCACAATGGAGCTGGCCCTGCTGGTACAGGTATGGGAGAGTGGTGAGCTAGCCTCACCCCTTGCCTGGGCAGTGCAGGAGAGCTGTTAGGCTGACCAACTCAGTTACTCCTGAGGCCCAGATCCAGAGCTTTGAGCTGGCCCACCCCAACATCTACCCCAGCTATGATCCACTGGAGCACGGGAAGGGTTTGGCCCTGCAGATCCAAAGCAGCAGGATCTCCTTGACACAGGGCAACAATAGGATATCCTAGAGGAGTCTCAGTGAGGATTGACAGTGTAGCAAAAGCCAGAGGCCTAGGACAGCCAGTGACTCATTGCAACGAACATTTACAAGTATTGATCTGTGGACAGAAGGTTATACCTGTGGAACATACCGTGACATACTACGGCTTCCATAGTGAGATTTTTGGGAGGGAGTAGATTTGGGGAGTAGGATTGGGGGGCATGTTGTGGAATTCACGAAGAATCAGTAAAAAGTTTTTTTTTAAGTAAAAAATTAAAAAATAAAATATAAGTTAAAAAAATAAAGAACCCCCCCAGAACATTCAAGGTGTTTTTCTCAGAGAGCAGATTGTTCTATTTTATAGCAGTAATCATAATATCATTTTGTCAAATGACTTAAAAGTACATTTGAGGCAAACTAGGTTATTTTTGAACCTGTTAAAATTATTGACATGTGGGTGAGTTTGTGATGAAGTCTTTGAGGGATTCATGTTATCTTAAGGTGTTAAATGTTACAAATTCAAGTGTCTTGTGTAATGGTAACACTGGATTCTGAGGAATGTCTTCCCTGCAGGGGCCTGGGATAGGAAGCGCCTCTCTCTCCACTTTTGGCTTTGTGGGAGCTGCACTTGAAATCATTCTGATTTTGTATCCTTTCTTCAGCTGAAAGTTATGCCTGTTAACAATTTTTTTTGTTTAGTTTCTGGTAATTTACTAAGAAACTTGCCTAGAAGAAAAAAAACAAGCCAGTCCTCTTCAAGCCACTGGCTTTTTATTTTGTTTTGATTTTTCTGTGGGCTTTAGACTTTGGGAAATGTGTCTTCTCTTGGAGAATTTTTCCTTCATTCTCACAGCTATCTCATGGTGTCTTCTGTTGTTGGTTTCTATAGCCTCAGATTTTTTGGAAACTTTACACCCAAGAAAGACGACACAACTATGACAAAGGTAAGGTAAAGTCTGAGGTGCCGGTGGCTTTTCTTTTGCTTTCAAGACAAACGAGTGTTTTAGTTAGTAATCACCCAGAATGGCTCATTTAGGCTGATAGGTATTTGTAAGTAGCAGACAAACAAAGAAAGATTTTCAGAATGCTGAGTGAGTGGGAAAGGACATGCTCTGTGTAATTTGGACTGCGTCCATTCACTTGTAAATGCGTAGAACTATAGAACTTGGTAACTAGCTGTGGAAGTCTCCTGAAAGGACCCTTTTCCTCTTAAAGAAAATGTGTTGCTAATGAGTAACTTGGACTGTGCTAACTGTTCTTCAGGAGCTTGTTTGAAATCTGAAGAGCTTAGTTGCTACAAGTAGTAGAGACAAAGTATTTCAACTCTGAATAATTAAAGTGAGAAGGAAGAGCTCTGTCCAGGAAGAGAGAGTGAGTTTTTGAGGCTAATTTGACTTTATACAATGTGTCAGTGGCTCAAGAAAAATAAAGGTTGTTATCTTACATAATAAATGGATCTTTGTAAAATGTTCTTACAGGCTGCCTAAGAAGAATGGCCAAAAGCTGTTGGCCTGCTTCTCCTTTTATTATGTAGTCTACATTTATAGCCTATTTAAGTGTGTATGTGTGTGTGTGTGCATGTGTGTGTGTGCATGTGTGTGTGTGTGTAAGTGTGCCAAAAAACCCTTCTATAATATATATTACATATATGGGATATCTGTCTGTCCTTCCACCCAGTATCTAGGTTAGGTGATTATAAATACTAATCAGTATTTTCAGTGCCTGTTATTAAGGTGAAAGAGTAAGTAGAAGATACTTTGAAAATGAATTACTAGAGTTTACATATTTTAGTGTCTTGTGTTTTCAGATCTAAGGATTGACTCTTAGAGTGGTTAAACCGGTCAGAGTAGATATAAGATCTTGGCAACAATTAGCCTTTAAGATTTAGTCAGAAGTCCAAGGCATTTTTTTTTTAATTTCATAGGCAAAACTTTGAAATCAACAACCACATCAATAATATAAAATGTGTATGATTTATATATTCTATGACTTTCTGCTTATACCTATAAGTATTTTGTAGAATTCATAGCTATAACTTTAAATGGAAAGGCTCGTCATGTCTGAATTCCACTCTAATGGTAGTGTCATTAAGAAGTCGTCAAGTGCTCTGGGTATCTGTCCTGCACTGTAGCTTCCCAGAGTGCTGTGAGTGGGCTCTTTGCCACTTGCTGTTTCACTGTACAGAGTCCTTTCTTTTTCTCCACAGATCATTGGAAATTGTGTGTCAATCTTAGTCTTAAGCTCTGCCTTGCCTGTGATGTCAAGAACACTGGGTAAGTTTGACTAAGAAATGCTCATTAAAAATCCATGTCTTTATAGATAGCTTTATTAAGTTTCTTTAACTTTTGCTTTATGAATTCTTTTTTTGAAATACCTTTCAATTATAATACTTCTTACATTATTCTATACTGCATTTGTGTATAGGGCCATACCAAAGCAAGTGCTTTTTTTTTTTTAAACAAAGGCCATTTATTTTTTAAGCACTTAAAACATTCCTTTCCTAAACAATAGACTTTCTTTTTCTTACCACATTCACAAATTGGACTTTTGAATCTCCTAGTGAGGAAACTGTGACTTTTAAAAAACACTTTAATGCCTAGAAAATATTAACACGGTTTTTCATATATGAAATATATTTCCAAGTATATAGTTTAATGTGTGCCTTTTAGAAGTAGAAGTTTGTAAACTAGTTTTAAGCTGCTCTGTGCTTATGAACATAGAGCTGAGCATGATGGTGACATGTGCCCTCCTGGCAGCACACAGCAGTTCAGAGGACACCTTAGTCCTGTGGTCTCTGCTTGCCTGCCAATCACAGTATTTCCTTAAATTGTCAGTGTGTAGACAGGTTTGTTTTTTTTTTTTTATCTTTTAAAAGTGAAAGAGAGAATTCTACTTTGTTACTAAAGTCGTTGATCATAAGTCATTTGGCCTTCTTTATAAAGCACTATTCTAAACTGTGTTCTTGGCTAAATATTATTTTAGGAAGAAGTTTCTTTTAGGCAATTATATAAAATTCTCTAGCATTAGGTTTTAACTTTGTAAATTAATGATTAGAAATTGACCAGACAGATTCCATCTTCGAACTTCGTCCTTGGTTTCAGCAGAAGCTGTAGGCTGGGGCTTGCTCTACTGCAGACGCCACCTCCATTACTGATTTGAAGTTCAGTATCAGTGTTGCATTGTGTCAGAAAGTGGGCGCTTTGTAGTTTTCATCATAATTTTTATAAAGTCTATCTTTTAATAAAGCATAGTAGAATTAAAATATGAGAGAGAGACCTCTATTCCACAGGCCATTTATTTAGTGAGTATGTCTCTCTCACATTTGATTGGTAGGATGCATTTGCTTATGATGTGTTAATATTGAAACATGAATCATGCACATTAGTGACACCTTTTGAAGCTAACTGTTTCATCTGTTAGGACCGTCCAGCAGATAATGGTAGTGATCAGCCACCTTTCCATTTTAAACCTTTGCAAATCTTATTTATTGTGCTTTGTTATTTAAGAGTAATTGATAACCATTAATGCATTTCAATTTTGTGGGAGAAAAATCACCTGCTGAGTATAGGCTTAATACAAAAAAAACAAATTAATGGCAAAATTTACTTTTTGAAGCCTGACAAATTAAATTCCTGAGTAGTTTGCCATAGAGATAAATAAAAAGAAAAAAAAAGATGGAACAATTAAAATGCAGCTGAGAAGCTCTTGGACCCAGCTGTCCAAACAGGATTAGTGGAATGCGCTGCGGTACAGTGAATCATGTGGCGCCATGTAAGACAGCAGCACGCACTGCAATGCATGTTATGCCCAGTGGCACTGAATAGATGAAAAGAGTAAATACGTTAAACAGATTCATGGAGGCTTTCTGTAGTATTAAAAAAGCAAAGTTCTAGACTAGAGATAAAGCCTTATTTTAGTATTATGGGAAATGCAAAATAGAGTGTTACTTTGTAATTCTTGTGTTAAGGCCTTAGGACTGAGGCTTTGATTTTTAAGAAGGTGAGATACAGATGAGTGTGCCCCTGCGGAAGAGCAGGGTTGTGATGCACCAGCTGAATAAAGCCTGAGACCAGAGTAGAGGGTACATTAACCACATCCCTAGCTGTGAAATTTTCTCTCTGTTCACAAGAAGATCTGACCTCAACTTGGTTTCCTTTGCTCCTGTGAGATGAGTCCACAGCATCTGTCATTAGGAGGAATGGGGATGCAGCAGAACAGAATATAGAACCTAACATACAACTTTTCTGTCTTAATGATGGTTTGGTGAAGAGGATGATTTTAATTATGAATTGAAAGTAATACTGAATCCAGAGTACCATAGTTAATTTGATGATACGGTTGCTTAAAAAAAAATAAAAATGTCCTGTAGCTGTTTTCTTTCAAAAATCTTCAGCTGCTATTGTTGATGCAGACTATAGTTCAAGATTGCATGATGTGACATAACATGCTCATTGAAGCATTACTCTCAGATAGCTTACTACATTTGAATGGGGGAAATGTATTCATTGAACAATGCCTACTAAATAACTTAATAAGCTTATCACTTGCTACAAAGAAGTTGTGAGGGTTATTTTGAGCAGGCATTTTACGACATGAACTAATGTAGCTTATTGTATGTAGCAATCATAAGATACTTGCATTCAGTCCTTTAAAACCTGTAAGGGCATTGCTGTGCTTCCAGTGATCAGATGCATTGTTCTGCTGTGTGGTCAGACTTTGGTTAAAAAGAATCCCTATTTTGGCATAGCGGATGCTCTTATTTTAAGTAATAAATTACTGCTTAATTTAAAACACTCTGAGTGTGGCTAGAGGAGGTGGTTGCAAAGGGTGAAATCAGAGCAATAAACCCAGCCCCTGTAGATGCCCAGCCTTCTCTGTTTTGAAGAACATATCTCATATAATCACCAGCATGCTCTTTATTGTCCTTAGTTGAGAAGATAAGTGAAGGCTGTTTCTCATCGCTCTTTACACGAAGTCCCAGAGAAGTTCGTCAAATGCAAGCAACTGACTTTGAAATATATTTGCTAATTATGTTTTAAAATTACTTTTATTTTTATCTTGGAAACTGTTATACTTTATAACTTACTAGTTATGCAAGGTCCAAATGCTGACTTACAAAAAGTATTTATGATACTGAAACAAAAATAGTCTTTCAGATGAGCTTGTATATAATTTCGGTATCACCAGCTATTCCTCATCCAAGTCCAGTAATCTGTCATGTGGCAGGAGATAAGGTAGATTATTCTCTTTTGTTGCATCTTGATGCAGAGACTTTGTTAGAAATAGCTGTTTCTTGAAGAGACAGTATTTGAGTAAACTGTTATTTTTTTACTATGGGCTTTGCCAGTGTTGTGTTTCTTGCTGTTAGATGGAAGTAAATGATGTTTTCACAGATATCCATCAGTGGCAGATGTGAAGCAGAAGTGTAATATATAAATCTAATTATGGTATCTAATTATAGTAAAAGTAGTTTCAAAGTCCACACTGTAAATTTCTCAGGAAAAATTATATACAATGTCATTATATCCAGTTTTATTAAATATGATAACAAATAAACAGTTTTAATTAACCCATGTTTGATTACTAGTGTTCCTTATATATTTGAACACTGAAATTATAGATGTGGTTAGATTTCTGCAAGTAAGGGATTGCTGTAACTATCCTGCATTACATGCCACAGTCAGGAGAGCCGCTGACGATAGTCTTTAGCTTATGCCTCCTTGCCTGAGCCTTGTTTTCCGGTGCTGTGCATGGAACAGGCAGTTAAAATGTAGCCTGCTGATTTAGCTCCTAACCTTTGGTTTGTATGAAAGTAACTCCTGCTGGGGTCACCTGGTGAGAAGGAGCCTAAGGGTTCATTTTAAGATGTGAACTGGAGATGCTGTTGTCAGAGCTCTGCAGTTACTCTAATGGTCTCATTAGAATAGAGTCTTCACCTAGCTGAGCATGTTATCTTAGTGGAACACATGCAGTCAGCTCCAAGACGGGGGAACTGAGACAGCTGTTTTATTGTAGAACATTTAAAAAAATCAAATAGATAAGTAAATGCATGAACAGATTGCATTTATGAAGAACATTAAGATTAGATTGGGCTGAAGAGGCTTCTGAACATGATTTTTAAAAAAAATTATCTAAAACGGTATTTCTATTAATTTGTGAGACTATCATGCATACATACAATATATTTTGATTATATTCATTATACTCCTCTCTTTAACTCCTCCCAGATCAATGCCTTACCTCCATACCCTCTCACAACTTTGTATCTTTTTATTCAATTTAATCACTTTACAGCCTGGTCACAGTCCCCTCCCTCTTCTCATGTTCCCTTTCCTCACCCCTTTCTTCTCAGATAAGGGAAGACTCCTCCAAAGGCACATCAAGCCACAGCAGGACTAAGAACCCTCTCCCACTGAGGCCAGACAAGGCGGCCCAGCTAGGAAAGGGATCCAATGGCAGACAACAGAGTCAGAGACAGCCCCTACTCCCATTGATGGCCATATAATGGCCAAGCTGCACATCTGTTACATATGTGTAAGCGTCTAGGTCCAGCCCATGTCTGCTCTTTGGTTGGTGGTTCAGACTCTGTGAGCCCCAAGGGCCCAGGTTAGTTAGCTCTGCAGGTCTTCTTATGGTGTCCTTGACCCCTCCAACTCCCTTGGTCATTCTCCCAACTCTTCTATAGGACTCCCTGAGTTCTGCCTATTGTTTGGCTGTGGGTATTTGCATCAGTTTCCATCAACTGCTGGATGAAACCTCTTATAAGATAGTTATGCTAAGCACCTGTCTGCAAGCATAGCAGAGTATCATTAATAGTGACAGGGGTTGGCTCTCTCCCATGCTGTGGGTCTCAAGTTGAGCTAGTCATTTGTTTGCCATTCCCAGTGCTAATTTGTGTTGCCCATATGCATATTAGTGTTGGGCCACTGGAGCATGGTTAACCTACCTGAGGGTCACATGCTTAAAGAAAACCAACTCTCCCTCCCCAGAAGTCATCAGCTGTCAAATAGCTTCCCAACCAAGGTGAGTAGGGTTCACGAGCTCCTCCCAACTTCATGTTGGAATGCTGCCTTACTCACTATTGTACAGGTCTTTGTGCAGACAACTATAACTGCCATGAGGTCATGGTTCAGAAAGCACTGTTTAACTCAAGTGTTCGCTAACCTCTGGCTTGTGTAATCTTTCTGTCTCCTCTTCTTTGATGAGATCTCAGCCTTGGTTGGGAGCTGTGGAACAGATTTTCCCTTTGTGGCTAAGCATTCCACAGATGTTTGTTTGTTTGTTTGTGACCAATTTTGAGTTTCTGTGTTAACTGCAGTCTACTGCACAGAGAAACTTCTTTGAGGTCTGAGAGTGACACTAATCTACAGGTATTAGAGATAATGAATTTAGGGGGCAGATTGCTACTATATCCATTTAGGAAAATAATAGTAGTATGTTCACCCCAGGAACTTATGAGGCTCTCCAATCATGGGTTAAGATAAAGGAGTTTGGTGGTGATGGTTGTAAACAATGTGACTGTTATTAATAGTACCAAGCTGTGCATTAAAATGGCTATATGGTACATTTTATGTTACATCTTTTACCACAATCAAAAACAAAGGCAAAGGAAGTTTGTGTTACATGGAGCACAGTGGATGGAACTTGGAAACAGTCATGGGACACAGCCTGTCCACTAATGGCCAAATGGTCCACTGATAGAGGGAAGGGTAAGGAGAGGATCTCAAGGAAAACTGGCTTGTGGATGTGGAATTTCCCTTTGGAGAGGTGCACTTGTGTTGAAACTGGAGAGAAGGTAGTTAATGCCCTCACATTGTTTGTCTAAAGAGGTTGTATGTGATGTGACTTTTGTATCACTAATTTAAAAGGAAAGCTCATTGCTTAATATGGGCACAGTGAGTGTTGTCCTGTCCCCTGTCATAGCGCTATCGTGAATGTGGAGACCTGTTTGGCCATACAGTCCTCTTTGAATATTCCTTCCAATAACATGATCCTGGTGGGGTTGGAGGGAGCAGGTAAGAAGGACACTGTAGGTGGCCAAGGTGGTGCAGGTAATGTCCATCCTGGGGCACCAACTCCATCCTTCTCTGTTGATCTTCCTTCCCCCTTCCTTCTGTGGCCCCCTCCTCTTGGCAGTACTAGGGATTGGACCTAAGCACTGTATTCATGTAAGGCAAGTGTTCTCCCACGGACTGAGTTACAGCCCCAGCAGTCTTCTGATGAGCATGCAGATGCTAGCGTGGAGGGTTTGAGCTGTTGTCCATTTGTTGATATATTTATTGTCCTTGTCTTCTGCCATGTTCAGTATGCCCCTTTCTTTCCCTGATTTGCTGGAATGCTTACCTGGATGCATGGTACATTTTGCTAAATGCCTTTTATGTCTCTATTGAGACAATTACACACTTTTTAAAAGTCTCTACGTATGTTACATTAATTCTCAAATATTAATTAGCCTGTTGTTTCTTGGATGAGCTCCATGTGTCATGATATGTTTGGATTGAATATGATGAAAATTGTCTGAGGACTTTTTCTTCAGTGTTTTTTATGACATTGTTCTGTGGTTTTCCCTTTTTGAAGCTTCTTTCTGATTTTGATGTATATGTAATGCTTTCCTCACTACAAGTATTCAGAAACAGACTCTTCAGTTTCCGTGGGTAGTTTTCACAGACTTGTTTCTCATTGCTTACTGATGATATGTATCATCTGGTTTGGAATTCACTTTTTCGAAAGGGCTTATCAGCAGTTCAGTTTCTCTTATGGAAAGAGCCCTCCCCATGGCCTGAGCACGCTTTGTTAGTGTCAGCACCAGCCACCAGTAGGCGTGGAGACTCGACACAGATCTTCTGTGTTTTCTACTCTTTCCTGAGCAGTGTGCTTACACAAGTATTGATTTATTGATCCTCTCAGAGAAGCATCTTTAATCTCATTTGTTTTTCTGTTTTTACTTTCTAGTTCACTGATTTGCCCTTTGAAGTACATTTTCTAACTTTCAGCAATTGAAGCTGAGTTCTGCAGTGGAAAATCACCCGTAGCAGTCTTTTTAAAAAACTCTCCTTTATTTGGGGTGTTTAGGCCTCTCCCTCCCTTCCACCAACACCCTAACCTTAAGTAAGAGCGAGAAAAGGTTAGTGGGTAGAGGGGTCCCAGACCACTTTGCTTCCAACTGTTTTGGATCAAGGGGCTCTTTGAGGGATCTCCGTCAGCTGCAGATGCACCTAGCAGTCTCCTCCATGCTGCTGCCCCCTGAAGCATTTCTCTTCATCCCTCTGCTCCAAACTGCCCCTTCATCTCTGGTTTCTGTTCTCTGCAAACTGCTATATGCCACATGCCAACACAGAACACCACCACACACACAGTTCACTGATGTTTTAGATCTTTTTCCTTTTCTGATCTGGGTACTTGGCTGCAACCCCCTTCCATTGCAGACCCCCTCCTCCCCTCTGCAGCCCATGTTCCAGCTGCTGTCCATCTGTGGGCCCTGTAGTGTGCTACCTTGTGCATTGCCCTTCCAAACCCATCCCTTGTTGCACCTCCTGCTCCTGCTGCCCCTGTCCCCCACCACACAGGCATATCACCCTTCACCTTTGCTATGTACCCCCAAACCTTTCATGGAGAGCAGTTTACTTTTCATTTTATTAAAATATTTTCTCCTCTTTTTTTCTTTTTTTCTCTAACGGGATATTTTGAAGTATGGTATTTTGTTCCTAAAAATTTGGGGATATTTGAGGTATTTGCTTGTTAATTTTTATTTTAGTTTCCCTGTGGATTTCAGTGTTAAGGAATGCACTTTGTGTGTGTGGCATCGTTTTAGTTTGTTGAGCAGGCTTTACAGCCCGAGTGTAGGCACAGGAGAAAGGAAAGGGCAGTGGCTTCATATGTGCACTCTCGTTTTTCAGCCCCACCGGCTGGCAGGCGTCCCCCTGCCCTGTAGAGTCTTGGGTCTACCTGTTTAGAGCGCTGTTGAGAGAAGGACGGAAAAGCACTGCTTAGGATTGTGCACCTCGCTCCCCTAGACTTCTGTCAGTTTGTATCGCGTGACGGAAAGCACTGGTACCAGGTACTTAAATATGGGGTCCCAGTGACCTGGCCTTTTGTAATTATGGTATGTAACTGGCGACTCTTTTCTGAGTCTCCTTTGAGTCATGTTAAAATAGTCACTTCACTTTCCTTATGATACTTTTTAGATATTTAGAGTATTCGTATCAAATTTGATTCCTGGTGTGATCCCATCTGTTGCCAGTTTCTCTCCAAACCATCTCTCCCTTGTTCTCTTGTCTTCATTTGCATTCTTACAGATAAATATCACTTTTTTTTTTTTTTGGTCTATTGACAAAACTCTTGAGAAGTTATTTGAGCAGTTACTTTAAGGTTCATATAGTATTACAGTTTTGTGAATGGAGCAGTAATATTCATAGAATATCAGTTGTAAGCTGCCTTGATTCCCTTGAATACATATATAGAAGGGGTAGTGCTGGATCATACAGAAGTTCCATACTGATTCCCATAGTGGCTACAGCAGTTTACATTCTAGCCAGCAGTGAATAAGTTTCCTTCCACCTCCCCATTCCCCATCCTCACCAGCATTTGTTGCTTTTGATTTTTGGTCGTTTGATAAAAAGCAGGTCTGACTGGGGTATGATAGAATCTTAGTGACATTTTGTTAGACAAACATGTTAGATTTTGTGTTTATGTGTATTTATTAGTTATTTAAAAAATCTGATCAATGCTCGTTTAGATGAACAAATGGGATGGACATTGAATGGAGGATAAAACAAGCAACAGGACAGGAGCATGCCAAGGAGGACCTCTGAAAGAATCAATATAGCAATGTATCAAAGCAGATATTAAGACTCACAATCAAGCCTTTGGTAGAGGGCGGGAAGTAATAATAAAAATAGGGGAAGTTACCGAGACTTGGGGAGAACAGGAGCTCCACAAAGACCAAACTGAGCAGGGCACAGGGGTCTTACACGAGACAGTTTCTCCAACCAAGGACCATGTATGGATATGGCCTAGAACCCCTGCTCAGATGTGGCCCATGGTAGCTCGGTGTCCAACTGAAGACCCTAGTAAGGGGAACAGAGACGTTTCAGTCATGAACTCGATGGCTGGCTCTTTGACCCTCCCCCATACACGCCAGGGAGTAACAGCCTGGCTAGATCCCAGGGGAGGACATTGCAGCCAGCCCTGAGGAGACAAGATGACCTGGGGTCGGATGGAAGGGGAGGAGGTCCTCCCCCGTTGGTGGACTTAGAGGGGGTGGGGAGGAGATGAGGAAGGGATGGGAATAAGGGAGGGGGCTATGCCTGGGATGCAAAGTACCTAACCTGTGATTGATATAAAAATAAATAAATTACATTTTAAAAAATCTGAGAACTATTGATTCAGTTCAGTTGTTGAATTATTTGCTCATGTGGTGTTTTTTTTTTTTTTTTGAGATTTAAAAAATATGTTCTGTCAGTTAATCTTCTGCTAGATGAATTGATGCCAAAGATTTCTCTCTTTCTGTAGGTTCTTTTCATTCTGTTTCTTTCATCATACAGATTTCTAGTCAGATGTAGTCCCATTTGTCTCCTCATGCTTTGTTTCCAGAGCTGTTGGGGTCCTGTCCTGTGGCTTACCTTTAGTCTAGTAGTTTCAGAGTTTTAGGTCACACTGCAGTTTTTAATCTAGTCTTAGTTGATTTTTGTTCAGGGGAGGCAGGATCTGGTTTTGGTTGTTAGTGTAGACACAGGCCCCCTGCCACCACCTTTTAAAGATAGGCTGTCGTTCTCCAGTGCTTTTGGTTCCTTCGTCAAGAGTCAGATGGCTGTGGCCTACTTCCATGTCTTCTGTCCTACTTCATTGTTTTTGTACCAGTGCCACGCTGTTTTTGTTACCAGCTCTGTGGTCTAATTTGAGACTTTGCATAACATTTCTTGCAATGCAGGTCTGTTGGTAATAAATTTCACAGTTTAGATGTGCAAGAGCTCTGTATTTTACCTTATTTTCGAAGATATTTTTGGACATGAGATTTTAGATCATTTTCTTTCATAGAGTTTTCTTTTAAGAATATTTTTGCGTTGTTTTCCCTTGGGCATTGCTTTGACAAGAAATTTTCTCTGATCATTATTTCTGTTCTTTTTTTTTTTTTCTTGTGGAAGGTGTAACAGTTTGATTACTGTGTGCTGAGTCAGGATCCTTCTCCTATTTATTCCTATTTCCTCTTTATACATGTGTTATCAAATTTGAAATATTTGCAGTTGGTAATATCCAAGCCAGTATTTTTCAAGGAATTTATTGTTTTTCAAGGAATTCATTTGTGTGTGTGTGTGTGTCTCGCATTTATGTATGGTATGTATGTGTACTTATGTTGGTGTTCATGCACATATGTGTGTGAATATAGTCTAGAGGTCAATCTCATGTTTCATTCCTCAGGCCCTGTCCACCTTGATTTTTAAGAGGGTTTCACATAGGCTTTGAGCTCACCTGACTGGAATAGTCAGGCTGGCTGGCCAGCAACAGCTAGAGATTGAATCTATGTTTTCATAGGTTCTGAGGATTGAACTTGGGTCCTCATGGTTGCATAGAACTTCCTCTAGCTCCTGAACACTGGAAACAGTAATTTCTGTGTTTCCTGATCAGTTTTCTGCTGGGCTCTACTCCAAGCAGCTCTGCTCACTAAGCTGCCTCATGCTTAGTGCTGAGTCCCTTCTTCATGGAAAGGGTTCTGGCCTTGTTTGTTCCTGGAAGGCCTCTTTAGGTAGGATGCAGCATCACTCAGGGGCCACCTTGTTTGCTTCTCATCAGTCAGCAGTCACCGTCCATTACTTGATGACTAGGGTCTCACAAACCATCATTTGGATATTACATCCAGTTTTAAAATTTATTCAGGTAGGTGGGAAAATCTTGTCCCTTTTATTCCCTTTTGGCTAGCACTTGAAGCCCACAGCCATATTACTAATTGTTATAATTCAACAAAACATACTTTCACAGTAAGACTGATTATAAGAGTACTCTGGTATAGGCAACACACAAACAAACAAATATATTTTTTAGTGGGGCTGACAAGGTAGCTCAATGTGTAGAGGCACTTGCTACCAAATCTGATAACCTGAGTTCAGTTCCCAGAACCCACAGATGGTAGAAGAAGAGAATAGACTTCGACAGTTGTCATCTGACCTCTGCACAAGTGCTGTGGCACACACATGTGCGTGCTCACAAACATACATACATACATACGTACATACAAGATAAACGCTTAAATTTTTTTTTATTTTTTTAATAAATTTATTTATTTTTATATCAATCACAGGTTAGGTTTTTTGCATCCCATGCGTAGCCCCCTCCCTCACTCCCTCCCACTCTCCCCAACCCTCCCTTATCTCCTCCCCGCCCCCTCCAAGTCCACCAATGGGGGAGGATCTCCTCCCCTTCCATCTGACCCCAGATCATCTTGTCTCCTCAGGGCTGGCTGCAATGTCCTCCCCCGGGATCTAGCCAGGCTGTTACTCCCTGGCATGTATGGGGGAGAGTCGAAGAGTCAACCATCAAGTTCAAGACTGAAACAGCCCCTGTTTTCCTTACTAGGGTCTTCAGTTCACCAATGAGTTATCATGGGCCACATCTGAGCGGGGGTTCTAGGCCATATCCATACATGGTCCCTGGTTGGAGAAACTGTCCCATGTAAGACCCTTGTGGTACTTTTACACAATGGAATACTACTCAGCAATAAA
>CM053763.1:62266021-62363816 GCA_028658305.1 Pachyuromys duprasi | reverse complement strand
TAATGGATAATCATTAAACATGATACTTATATTAAATCCAATCAGTCCTCTCTTTCTGCTCTTACCCATAGCAGTAAACATCATCCAGAGCACACTTAGCCTCTCCTTTGGAAGCCTTAGAGATGCAGAAGTTTGAGTGTGCTTTTCTTGTGCAGTGACTATGGCTTTTACCAGACTCTCAAGGAGCTCTTTTGTTCTTGTAATTAATTCAGTTGCCAGTATGGGGTCTCACTGAAGCTGAGGCATGTATTGGTAGGATCAAAACTGTTTATATAGCTACTAACATCAGTTAAATGCTGTGGTTTGAAAAGTAAGGTATCTGATAAGGCATCCATTCCTTTAAACAAAGTGCTTTCTTTTAGGCTTAGCACTGAGAGACTAAAGTCAGAGTTTGTCATCGTCTTACGGCAATACAGGAGAGGCACTGAAGGCTTTTCTGGTATCTGGATTTTTAAACTTTTTAAAAAGGTATCATCTAATGTCTTCATTAATCTTCACCTATTTTAAAAATTCTTTGGCAATGTCTTTCAAACTTACATTAATTGGTTCAGGGTGGGAGTGACTATGGAGCTATTTTTGAAATGCCCTGTTCTTACTGCACTCTTTGCATAGGGCGATTTCTGCTGTCCATAAGCTTCTCTGTGAAGCTCTCTGTAGTGTTTGATGGAATTGTGTTGGATCAGGGTTGAAAGCCAAATTCAAAAAGTCATTTGGTGATGTGAGATTGAGTCAAAGGTGTTTTTGAAATCACCCATAAAAATCCTTAAATGGCCTATAGCATATGCATGACATAACTGTGTTCGTACAGTCCTATAGGAAGTATCTGTTGATTTTTTAAAAAACTTTGTTATAGATCCATATAGCCCCATCTTGTCCTTCAATGTCTTCCTCAAGACTCTACCATGCCCTCTTCATGCCACTTAACTACTGGACTTGTAGGAATTATTCACCTATGTATAGTCAGCAAATAAGTCCTCTTTCTGATAAGTGTTGGACCTGGGGCAAATACTCATGGAATAAAATTATTTAGTATTCTTTCAGGTAAAAGATTTCAAATGCATATGTGAGTTAATTTGAGTAACTTAAATCCATGTATGATGCAATCCTCACATTTTACCAGCTTCCCTCTTATTTTGTAAATTTGTAGTGTTAAATTCTGCCAATGGTTTGCCGGAAGGAAACGGTCCTGTTCATCAGTTCCATGACGAACATTAAGGATGTGTAAGGCGCTGCCACTGGAATTGAAGCTGTAGAAGTGGAAGAGACATCATTTATGTATAACTAGTGGGAAGGACAGGGTCTAGTGAACGGTTCCTGAGCTTGCCGAAATGTAGGCATGAACCCTAAACAGTGACAGGCACTCATACCCGTCTCCTGTGGATCACATGCAAGTGACTAGCACAGATATGAAGATCAGGGCTGGTGTGGATTGCCCTGCCAGGAAAATCCCAGAGCATCCCACAAAAAACTGAGAAAGTTTGTGGGGTCTTACCTGATTTTAACTGTATTTTGTTACAGATCTGAACACAACTAACTTTAAGTACTCTTATTTATTTTTTAACAGGAATCACTAGATTTGATCTACTCGGAGACTTTGGAAGGTTTAATTGGCTGGGGAATTTCTATATTGTATTATCCTACAATTTACTTTTTGCCATTGTGACAACATTGTGTTTGGTCAGAAAATTCACGTCAGCTGTACGAGAAGAACTTTTCAAGGCCCTAGGTAATCTTGAGTTTATGAACATTTTTTTTCTATTAATCATGACTTTGACATTTGAGTCAAAAATTTAATTTAATTTCTAAGTGAGCATGGCAGTTGGTCACATTCTTAACCCATGTGTTGGTTGTGACTGGATCAGAATCATGTCCTTGTACTGCAGGCCCTCATCTGTAAGATGTGTGAGTAAGAACAGTAGTGGTTCTTATGGGGCCTCAGTACAGGGCTTAAGACATCCTAAAGACTTGGGAATGGCAGTTAGCCCCTTTGTTCTTGTCATGATAGTGACATGATAGTGATGAGAATGACTTGGTGTTGAAGGTTTGGTTTTTGTAATGATGAACTTTTACTATTATTTACTTGGAGCTTTTTGAGGGGAGGAACTTGTATTTCCCAAGTTTATATGCAACCTGTAATTCTCTTCAGTAAGCTAAATAACTGAAAAACAATGTTAGTATTGTTGGTACAGACAGGACAGGGGTTTGTTGTCATGTACTATTTGTATTGTAGTGGCATCAAAGCCTGCTCCAAGTGAGATGTCTTTGCTGCATACTCCTACACTTATGCTGAACATAGTCCAGGGTCTGTGCTTTAGGATGTGCAGCACTCTAGAAACTTCTCAGGCTTGCAACATCTACCTCCATAGCAGTAAAGAATGGTTTCCTACAGGAAACTATAGGAAACCCTAGCATTAATTTGCCTGACACCACTTGAATGCTTATGTTTCATGTAGGTTGTGGTTTTAGCTATTTCAAGAGACAACATCTTGATAAATTCATTAAGGCCCCAATTTCAGAAAGCTTAAACTATAGGAGCAGCAATAAAGCTTCTCATAGCACCAACTTTATGACCTTGATGTTTGAAAGGATGACCTTTGAAGAAAGAATGCCAGGTTACTGCACCATGTGTATTTTATTTGTAACATGCAGTGTGAGGGGATAGATGATTGAAATATTGCCCTGAAATGAAAAAGCTACATCTCATCTCAACTGAAACACCAGTTAATTTATGAATTTCAGTGCCTGGGTTTCATAGTACCGGCCACATTAAAAACAGGCTGATACCTAGGAATCAAGAACCCTCATCACTGCCTGGTTGAAACATTTTTAGCTGGGAGCTCAAATCAATTACAACTTGGCTACAACTGAGAAGGCTGTAGTGTATCAGTGTTGGCATCCTGCTGTGGTGCTTCTGCTAAGGTAATAAGTCAACCTGCCAGAGGCCAGAGGCCGTCTGTGTCATGTCAGCAATCTGACCATAAGACACAGTGGAGTTTGCAAGAGCGGTGTGACATTTTCAACAGATAATGTTTGTTTTCTTTTTCAAATGTTTTCTATTACCTTTTTGTGTATTAGTTAGGGGGCAATTCCCTGTGTAGAAAAGAACCCTCTTTAAATATAGGTTCAAATGGCCCAAGATGTTAAGTCTGACTTTATTAGCCTATTCCTAACAGGTCTTTTTAGAGAACATCTGCTGCACAGTAGCCACAGTGGTGATGTTGACCCAGGGACTGTCTTGGGAGAGGTCTGCAAATGACTGTGTTGCAGTTTTATGTGTCCTGTGTTATACCAAGAAGTGAACCTACTTAAGTGAACCGATCTTAAAAGTGTAGTTCCTGGGTCAGGAATGTGGCTTAGTGGTAGAGTGCTTGCCTAACACAGATAAGGTCCTAGTTTTGATCGCTAGCATTGCAACCCATACAGGAAAGCTTTCCTGTTGCTAGACATGTCTTTTGGGTCACCCAGTCCCTTAGCAATGCTCCTTTCTCACCCTTATCCTATTTTTTCTGCAGGACTTCACAAACTCCACCTGTCAGATACCTCAAGGGATTCAGAAACGACAAAGCCTTCTGCCAACGGGCATCAGAAAGCACTGTGAGACCTGGCTGCCTTAGTAGCATTCTGCAGCAAGTCCTGACAACTCCTGACTCCTGACACTCCCACAGACACAGATCAGCTTATGGTGGGGTCTGGGCCTGCCTGTCAGTGCCACCTTCTCATAAACACTGAGAACTTGGCATTGCTGATCTGTTTCTCATTTGAGTTGTCTCACTGACCTTATAGATTTTGATTAAAGCCCAAGTCTTAGAGACTGAGGAAAAGCTGGATGTCTACAGCAGGGAACCATCTGGATAAGAGGTGAAGATGTGCAAAGAGGCAGATTTGGGCTTTCTTATGCTTTGCTTTACATCGTGAGAAGTTTGGTTCTGCAGACAGAAGCCTGCCTGAAAGTCACCTGGTACCCCATAACATCTTCAGAAAGTCCTAGAAACTGCCGTATTAGTAACAAACTCCATTTTCTATTTCCTTAAAACCCAAAAGCAGAGTTTGTGATTTATATTACAGAATCTTCATTAGACTTTGAGCCAGTGGAAAACACTAGATTCTTTTCAAACCACAGGCTTGGTGGGCAGCCCCAGGACTATCCTTTGTGGTAAGCTGCAGTAGGAAGCATATGTGATTGTATATTTGGACAGTTTGGGTGTATACACCTGATAAC
The DNA here is from genome assembly GCA_028658305.1 of Pachyuromys duprasi. Taxonomy (NCBI): domain Eukaryota; kingdom Metazoa; phylum Chordata; class Mammalia; order Rodentia; family Muridae; genus Pachyuromys; species Pachyuromys duprasi. Next base: position 62,359,597 of record CM053763.1, on the reverse strand, counting down.
ACTCTTCACAGCGCAGTGTCAGTGTTAGACACACTTGTAACCTTGACTTTGCCTTATAGGCCATATGTACATTCACTTTTTAACCCCCCTTTTTAACTGTTATACTCCCTGTGCTTGTTTGCCTGTGGAACCCATAGACAGAAGTTGCTTCTTCATGTCCCTCGGCTTTGGTGGCATTCATATACACCACCATAAGTCTCCACCTCAGGAAAGTAAACAGTGTGATACCCAGAACTCAGAGGTCAAGTTCTCCAAGGAAGGGCAGGTGCAGTATAATAGGAGTTAGTAATTATTCAGTTTATTTAGTTATAATTGTTGGGATGCTTCCCCAACTCTTTAAGTCTACTGATTAAATAAAAAAAATATGAGCGCATGCTGTTGTTGTCCCTAGGTAGCACACAAGTCGCAGAAGTGTAGTGATGCTCATATTCACTTGTATGGATGACAAAACAGGGTTTGTGTTCAGAAAAAAAGTAAAGTATTTTTTCTCAAATTGTTGAATTTAGTTTGTTTTGGAGAACTATAGGAAAGCCTGTATCTGACTTTTTTTTCTTAAACTTAGAAAACCAAGAAAATTTAGCTGTATGTTTCAAGCCATTGAGTACACTTTTTACTTACACCATGGCATTCCCAGATAATGCAGGTTAGTTTTAAGGAAAAGGAACATTGGTGCTGTGGCTCTGAGTAATTCAGTACACGCTGCCAGTGAGTACTAGTAGATTCCTGAGTGTGAGGTCCTGCACTAGCGCAATGAAAATTGACTTGCTTTCAAATTTCCCTGAGCGTTATGCCTACATTAGCCAGGTTCTACTTTTTATTGAAACTTGAAATTCATCCTTTGAGCAGACCAAGTGAAGAAAAGATCAGAGAGCAGTTTCCCACTGCAATCACTTATAGTACACACCATTTGCCAACATAACCAAACAGAGCTCCTGGCTAATCTGTAAGGTGTCTGAAATTTTCATAAAATATTAAACTTTTAAATGTCTGTCTCAACTTTAATTTTGTGTGTGTGTGTGTGTGACCATGAGTGAAGATCTGAGAACAACTTTCAGGAGTCAGTTCTGTTCTTTCACCATGTGTGATTCATACCTTTACCTACTGAGCCATCTCATTGGCCAGTCCTAAAGTTCTTAATCATTTGGAAGTTCTTACTTTGAAGATGGGAGCCAGACTTGTGTAACTAAGCTTAGTCAGATATATGATGAATTTTAAAACATTGACTAGAGGTATTTGCTGATGAGATGAAAAGTGGGCTTTAAGGAGTATTGTCTTACCTTGGCTCTCAGACCCTCCATGGTGTATCTACTGCATGATCACTGGTCATTCACCTGAGACTCTCACCTTGAGAAAGGGATTGAGTCTTGTGCAGTCACTGCATTGGGCATGTGCTGGAGGCTGGCTGATGCAGAACTTCACAAGTGGACAGCAGCACACTGAGGCTTCCCGTTCTAAATTCATGAAGACAAGTACACAAAGGGTTCTTGCACTGTAGAGGTATTTTACAGAAAATGCAGAAAGCTCTGCAAACAAATGTTCTCATTCACACTAGTCATAGTGCTTTTTTTTTTTTAAACTAGATGAGGCTGCATCAGTGACTGTTAATTAGTCCTGCTGTTCTCTCACCTTGAATTTCCTCCTTAAAAGGATACGAAGCTGGGTATGGTGGTGTTTTCCTTAATCCTGGCATGCAAGAGGCAGAAGCAGGAGGATACCTATGAATTTGAAGCCAGCTTAGTTTACATAGTGGGTTCCAGGCAAGCCAGAGTTACATAGTGAAACTCTGTCTCAAAAAAAACAAAACAATAAAACAAAGCAAAATAAGGGCATGAGGACTGGGGTGGAGCAGCTAGAGATGTCTCAGTGGCTCCAAGAACTGGGTTCTTTTAGAGGACTCAGGTTTGTCTCCCAGCATCCACATGGTGGCTCACAGCCATCAGTAACTAGTCACAGTGTATCTGAAACCCTTTTTAGGCCTCCATGGGCACTGCAGGCACATGGTACAGGAAAACCATCCCTACACATAAAAATAATACAATTTAAACAAAAAGGGTACCCGGTACTTACAGATCTAAATGAAGAGATATAACAAATGTTGTGGATTCAAACATTGCTTATCTATATCTGACTATCATCTATCTATCTATCTATCTATCTATCTATCTATCTATCTATCTATCTATCTATCTATCTATCTATCTATGTATCTATCTATGTATCTATCTATCATATCTATCCATCTATTTTATAATTTTTAAAAATTTATTTTTTTAGATTTATTTATTTATTTTTATTTTATTTTATTTTTTTAATGTAAATTTGACATATATTTTAAACAGAGAAAGCAAGACAAAGCAAATATATTCCAGGATTTTGGGTGGCTGATGTTTTATGAAGCTAACATGAATATTGAATTGTCACTGATTGAAAGACAATTACTAATTTTACATTTCATATTTATATTATCCACAAAATCTAATAATCAAAGAAAAAAATTAACTTTACACATAAAGAATATATTTTCAGAGAAAATATGTGACAATACAATATTCTTTATAAATAGAAATATAACAACAAAAAGAAATTTTTATTATCCTTTCTTTATTAAATATGGCTTCTTTATCTTACACCAATATTTGGTTTATAGCACTTAAATATTTCACAATATAATTGTTAGGAAAGTACCAAAGAAGCCATGTATTTGTTGAATAATTGGCTCTTTTTCCTTCCTATTGATGATTTAGTTATGTAGATTCATAACCTCATTAAGAATTATTTGTATAGCAGTAAGCATGCATTGATTTGTATAGAAAATTTCTACATGTTCTCGAGTAAGAGAATATTAGCAAAAATTAAATAATTGTGTATGTGTAAGTTTTTAGGATATCACACTTATTCTGACACAAAATATGAAAATATTTTTCTCTTAAGCTTCCTCACCCCCCCCCCCAAAAAAAACCCAATTCTGGTAAGTCATATCCTTTTAAATACAATGGTTATTCCAAGAGATACGGTGGCAAAAACAATTGTAGGATGTAAACGAAATGATTGTAATAAAATACCACAATTAAGAATGATTTACAAAGCCCCTATTACACATATAAAGACAATTAAACTATTTTATAATTTTTAAAAATTTATTTATTTCTATATAAATTACACTTTATTCACTTTGTATCCCAGCTGTAGCCCCCTCTCTCATCCCCTCCAAATCACACCCTCCCTCCCTCCTTTCCTCCCCTTCCCCTCCCCAAGTCCACAGATATGGGAGGTCCTCCTCCCCTTCCCTCTGACCCTAACCTATCAGGTCTCATCAGGACTGGCTGCATTGTCTTCCTCTGTGGCCTGGTAAGGCTGCTCCCCCATCAGGAGGAGGTGATCAAAGAGCCAGAGACTGAGTTAATGTCAGAGACAGTTCTTGTTTCCATTACTAGGGAACCCACTTAGAGACTGAGCTGCCATGGGTTACATCTGTGCAGCGGTTCTAGGTTATCTTCATGCATGGTCCTTGGTTGGAGTATCAGTCTCAGAAAGACTCCTGTGCCCAGAATTTTTGGTTCTCTTGCTCTCCTTGTGGAGCTCCTGTCTCCTCCAGGTCTATTTCCTCCTTTCATAAGATTCCCTGCACTCTGCCCAGAGTTTGGCTATGAGTCTCAGCATCTGCTTTGATACACTGCTGGGTAGAGTCTTCCAAAGGCCCTCTGTGGTAGGCTCCTGTCCTTTTCCTTATTTTCTCCCTCTTCCAATGTCTGTTCTATTTACCTTTCTGAGTGAGGACTGATCAACTTACCCAGGGTCCTCCTTCTTGCTTAGCTTCTTTAGGTGTACAGATTTTAGTATGTTTATCCTATATTATGTGTCTAATATCCACTTATAAGTGAGTATATACCATGTGTGTCTTTCTGCTTCTTTGATACCTCATTCAGGATGATCTTTTCTAGATCCCACCATTTGCCTACAAGTTTCGTGATTTCCAAGTTTTTAATTGCTGAGTAGTATTCCATCGTGTAAATGTACCACAATTTCTGTACTCATTCCTCAACTGAGAGACATCTGGGTTGTTTCCACATTCTGGCTATTATGAATAAGGCTGCTATGAACATAGTTGAGCAAATGTCCTTGTTGTGTACTTGAGCATATTTTGGATATATGCTTAGGAGTGGTATAGCTAGGTCTTGAGATAGCACTATTCCTAATTGCCTGAGAAAGTGCCAGGTTGATTTCCAAAGTGGTTGTACAAGTTTACATTCCCACCAGCAATGAAGGCGGGTTCCCATTTCTCCACAACCTCCAGCATGTGTTGTCACTTGAGTTTTTGATCTTATCCATTTTGATGGGTGTAAGGTGAAATCTCAGGGTCATTTTGATTTGCATTTCCCTGATTTCCCTGGGCATTTCTTTAAGTGTTTCTCTGCCATTCTCTATTCCTCTGCAGAGAATTCTTTGTTTAGCTCTGTATCCTATTTTTTAATTGGATTACTTGATTTCTTGCTTTTTAACTTCTTTAGTTTATATGTTCTGGATTTTAGACCTCTGTCAAGAGTGTTGTGAAGTTCCTTTCCCAGTCTGTAGGCTGTCATTTTGTTCTGACGACAGTGTCCTTTGCTTTACAGAAGCTTTTCAATTTCATGAGGTCCCACTTATTATTGATCTTAGAGCCTGTGTTATTGGTGTTCTGTTCAGGAAGTTGTCTCCTGTGGCCATGAGTTCTAGGCTCTTCCCCACTTTTTCTTCTAACCGATTTAGTGTATCTGGTTTCATGCTGAGGTCTTTAATCCACTTGGACTTTACAGGGTGCAAGGGTGCAGGGTGATAAATAGGGATCTATTTGCATTTTTCTAATGTAGACATCCAGTTAGACCAGCACCATTTGTTGAAGATGCTGTCTGTTTTCCATTGTATGGTTTTGGGTTCTTTGTCAAATATCAAGTATCCATAGGTGTATGAGTATATTTATGGGTCTTCTATTTGATCCCATTGATCCACCATTCTGTTTCTATGCCAGTACAATGCAGTTTTTATTACTATTGCTCTGTGATACAGCTTGAGGTCAGGGATGGAGATGCCTCCAGACGATATGTTGTTGTTCAGGATTGTTTTGGCAATTCTGGGTTTTTTGTTTCTCCATATGAAATTGAGAGTTCTTTCAAGATTTGTAAAGAATTGTGTTGGTATTTTGATGGGAATTGCATTGAATCTGTAGACTGCTTTTGCCAGGATGGTCATTTTCACTATGTTAATCCTACTGATCCATGAGCATGGGAGATCTTTCCATCTTCTAATATCTTCTTCAGTTTTTTTTCTTCAAAGACTTGAAGTTTTTTTTTTTTTGAACAGGTCTTTCACTTGCTTGGTTAGAGTCACACCAAGGTACTTTATGTTATTAGTGGCTATTGTGAAGGGTGTTGTTTCCCTAGTTTCTTTCTTGGCCCTTTTGTCTTTGGTATACAGGAGGGCTACTGATTTTTGTGAGTTAATTTTGTATCCAGCCACTTTGCTGAAGGTGTTTATCAGCTAAGGAATTTTCTGGTAGAATTTTTGGGGTCACTCATGTATACTATCATATTTTCTGCAAGTAGTGATACTCTGACTTCTTCCTTTCCAATTTGTATCCCCTTGATCTCCTTTAGTTGCCTTATCACTCTAGCTAGGACTTCAAGTACTATGTTGAAGAGATATGGAGAGAGTAGGCAGCCTTGCCTTGTCCCTGATTATAGTGGGATTGATTTAAGTTTCTTTCTGTTTAGGTTGATGTTGGCTATGGGCTTGCTTGTATAGTCTTTACTATGTTTAGGTATGTGTCTTGTATCCCTGATCTCTCCAAGACTTTAAACATGAGTGGGTGTTGGATTTTGTCAGATGCTTTTTTGGCATCTAAGGAGATGATCATGTGGTTTTTCTCCTTCAGTTTGTTTATACGGTGGATTACATTGATGGATTTCTGTATATTGAACCCCCCTGAATACCTGGGATGAAGCCTACTTGGTCATGGTGGATGATATCTTTTATGTGTTCTTGGATTTGGTTTTCAAGTATTTTATTGAGTATTTCTGCATCAATGTTCATAAGAGAGATAGGTCTGAAGTTCTCTATTTGTTGGGTCTTTGTGTGGTTTAGGTATCAAGGTGACTGTGGCTTCATAGAATGAGTTTGGTAATGTTCCTTCTGTTTCTATTTTGTGGAATAGTTTGAAGAGAATGGGAGTTAGCTCTTCTTTGAAGGTCTTGTAGATTTCTGCCCTGAAACCATCTGGCCCAGGGCTTTTTTTTGAAAGGAGACTTTTGGTGACTGCTTCTATTTTCTTGGTGGATATAGGTCTATTCAGTCTTTTTATCTGATGTTGATTTAATTTTGGTAAATGGAATCTATCAAGAAAATTGTCCATTTCATTTAGATTTTCAAATTTTGTGGCATATAGGCTTTTGTAGTAAGACCTAATGATTGTTTGGATTTCCTCAGTGTCTTTTGTTATGTTCCCCTTTTCATTTCTGATTTTGCTGATTTGGGTAGTTTCTCTCTGCTTTTTAGTTAGTTTGGCTAAGGGTTTGTCCATCTTGTTGATTTTTCTCAAAGAACCAGCTCTTGGTCTCATTGATTCTTTGAATTGTTTTCTTTGTTTCTAATTGATTGATTTCAGCCCTGAGTTTGATTATTTCCAGCTGTCTGCTCCTCTTTGGTGTTTCTGCTCTCCCCCCCCCCCCAGGGCTTTCAGTGGAGCCATTAAGTTGCTTGTCTTCTTGAAGGCACTTAGTGCTATGAATTTTCCTCTAAGCACTGCTTTCATTGTGTCCCGTATGTTTGGATAAGTTGTGCCTTCATTTCCATTGAAGTTTTTGGAAGTCTGTAATTTCTTTTTTCATTTCTTCCCTGACCATGCTGTTACTGAGCAGAGAGTTGTTTAGTTTCTATGTGTATATAGGCTTTTTGTTATTTCTGTTGTTGATGCGGTCTAATTTTAGGCCGTTGTGGTCTGATAGGATACAAGGGATTATTTCAATCTCCTTGTATCTGTTGAGGCTTGCTTTGTGCCCGACTATATGGCCAGTGTTTGAGAGGGTTCCATGAGGAGCTGAAAAGAAGGTATACTCTTTGGAGTTTGGGTGAAAAGTTCTGTATACATCTATTAGGTCCATTTGATTTAGGACCTCTGTAAGTGTCATTATTTCCCTATTAAGCTTCTGTCTAGATGCTCTATCCCTTGGTGAAAGTGGAGTGTTGAAGTCTCCCACTAGTAAGGTGTTGGGATCAATGTGTGATTTTGGGTTTAATAATGTTTCATTTACAAATGCAAGTTCTCTTGTTTTTGGGAAATAGTGTTCAAGATGGTGATGTCTTCCTGGTTGATTTTTCCTTCGATGAGAATGAAGTGCCTTTCCTCATCTTTTTTGATTAATTTTGGTTCAAAGTCTATTTTATTAGATATTAGGATAGCTATCTCAGCTTGTATTCTGGGTCCATTTATTGAAAAACATTTTTCCAGCCCTTTACTCTGAGGTAGTGTTTATCTTTGTTGCAGAGGTGTGTTTCTTGGATGCAGCAGAATGTTGGATCCTGTTTCTGCAACCGGTCTGTTAGTCTGTGTCTTTTTTATTGGAGAGTTGAATCAATTGATGTTGATAGATAATGAATGTTAGCTCCTTTTTTTGTGGAGTTGGTGGTGTTACTGTGTTTCTACGCTTTTTTTTTCTTTTAATTCTTTGTTGTGAAGTTATCTATATCCTGTGTTTTCTTGGGTGTAGTTGATTCATTGGATTGGAGTTTTCCTTCTAGTATCTCTGTAGGGCTAGGTTGCTGTGTAGATGTTAAGTTTAGTTTTGTCATGGAATATTTTGTTTTCTCTATCTATGTTGCTTGAAAGCTTTGCTGGGGGGGATAGTAGTCTGGGTTGGCATCTGTGGTTTCTTAGAATCTGCATGACATCTGCCCAGGCCCTTCTTGCTTTCATAGTTTCTGTTGAGAAGTCTGGTGTGATTCTGATAGATCTACCTTTATATGTTACTTGGCCTTTTTCCATTGCTGCTTTTAATATTTTTTCTTTGTTCTGGAGATTTAGTGTTTTGACTATGATGTGATGTGAGGAGTTTCTTTTCTGGTCTAGTCTATTTGGTGTTCTGTAGGCCTCTTACATGTTAATGGACATATCTTTAAGTTTGGAAAAATTTTTTCCCATGATTTTCTTGAAAATATTTTCTGGACCTTGGAGCCTGGAATCTTCATTTTCCTCTATTCCTATTTCTTGGATGTTTTGTGTTTGGAACCTCTCCGATTTTACTTTTTCTTCGAGAGAAGTATCAATTTCTGAACTCTGCAAAGTATCAATTTCTACAAATCTTCAGCACCTGAGATTTTCTCTTCCATTTCCTGTATTCTGTTGGTGAAGCTTACCTTTGTGCTTCCTGATCTTTTCTCTAAGTTCTCCAGCTCCAGGGTTTTCTCTGTGTTTTTTTATTGGTTCTGTTTCCATGTCTTGAACTCTTTCCTTTGTCTTTCTGAATGTGGATTCCTGTCTTTCCATGATGGCCTCTATTTTTTGTTTGTTTCCTCTCTATATGCTACTACTTGTGCCTCCACATGTGCCTCTATTTGTTTGGCTGTACTTGCCTGTATTTCTTTGAGAGCTTTGTTTGTTTCCTTTTTATGTGCCTCAAATAACTGGAAAAGCATAGGTTCAAAATAATTTTCCTGTGTTTCTGATGAATTAAAATATCCTTTGATTTTGGGGGGTTGCTGGTGTAGCCGTGATGTGCTGATTTTTGTTGGATGGGTTCTTACGCCAAACTCTAGCCATCTGCTTATCTGTAAACTTTGCTGTTTGTTCCTGGAGTCTGTACTTCAGACTGGGTCCTATTGTCTCTGGTGTCTGGGTTATTCTTCATGAAGATGAAAGAGGTCTAACAGCTTCTGAGTGGATATTGTGTTTTAGCTGTAGCTAAGAGAGGAAGGTCACAGACACATATGCGAAAGTGTAGGCATGTGAGTTGCAGTGTGCCTTGAGGGAGAGGGTGCTAGAGCATGTAGATGCCAGGAAGGATGGAGCTTAAGCATGGGAGGGGGTGCGGGTACTGTTCAAAGGCTCAATGTGCTTGTGCAGGTGCCCTGAATACCTCAGTGGCCTACAGGCCTTTTGTACTGTCCTCCTGGTATTCAGATCTGTCTGGGCTCCAGGAATTGTTTGCCTGGATTCCACTGGTAGACCCAAAGAACAGGGGCTTCAATATTGAGAATACTGTTCCAAGGATTCCTATGTTTCTCACAGTGGGGTTGTGAATGGGATGGATCTGGTGTCTGGCTGCTAGTGTAGAGAGACCCTGGATCTCAGGCTCTGCAAACACTCACAGGCGCACTTACTTGCTCACAGGCCTAATCAGAAAGCACAGGGGTTCCCCTGTTCTCTACTCTCAGATTTGGGCCTGCATGGGCAAACGAGAGTGAAGGAGATCCATTGGCTTAGTGGTATCTACTGTTTGGCTGCTGGGCGGGAGGCCTGTACTTGGGTTAGCTGCCTCTGCTGTCTCAGTCACTGAGCATGGGGGTTCCTACTTGGGCTAGCCCACTACCCTGCTGCAGCTGCAGCTCTGGGAGGCCTGCCTGTGCTGTTTCAGTTTCCGAGTGGGGAAGCTTGTGCTTGGGGCAACCAGTGAGGTCTCAGCTGAGCAGGGAGGTCAATGCTTGGGGCAGAGGCCACTGCCTGCCATCTCTATCAAGCAGGGAGACCCGTGCTTGGGAAAAGGGGAAGTGCAGGGGGGTTGAATATTCGCCACTCTCAGTCCTTGGAAACATCCACAGGTGACCTGGATCTAAACTCTCTGCACTCACGGGTTGTCCCCTCTTACCCAGGAAGCCTCAATGTGGATGTTCTGGCTTCAGCTGCCCCTCCACTCACCAATCTGGGAGTTTCAGATCCTGTGTCCCTCAGAAACAGTGTGCACTGGTCAACACCATCTTGGACCACTTATTTATTGGGTCATGTCATGTAGTTGACACTGGTCTTGACCTCAAGATCCTACTATCTTAGTTCTAGCTTTTATGATTATAAGCAAGTCTCATTGTTCTGTTGTTCCGTAGTTGTTAGGTCCAAAGGAAACTACAATTCTTCAAATTCCAAAAGGCAGCACAAATATCCATAAATGGACTCAAACTGAAAGATTTCTGGCAGTTAGATAAAACCCAGCGTTCCTCTGGAGCTTGTGAAGCTAGTTTTTCTCTACAACACTATCTTTCATAAAATAAGGTCTGAGCGAAATATGAGACCCTGTGACGTTGTCCATATGCACACTCTTAGCTCCTTCAGTCACAGCTCTTGGGGCTGGGTAGGGAATCAGAACTAAGCCTGTTGGGTGTGCTCACAGCACATGGGGTGAGTGCTTGCACTCACAGCAGCCGTAGTTGTTGCCACCTCTGCTTTGGCCAGGTGAGTAGGTGATCCCTGTACTAAGCAGTACAGGTTCCCATTGGTTCCAGTCGATGTGTTTGCTTATGATTAATACAGTAGTTAATACATATTGGCAGAACTGTTACAGGATCTTTAAATATGTGAACATATGCAGCACTGATTTTACACTTTAACATAACTGGCATAATACTTTTCAAATGTATAGATACATGGGAGAATTTTTATTACATATTGTTTTCAAATTTTCTGTTAGTCTTGTTTCTATGATTTCTTTTATTGTGACTTATAAGTCTTAGAAATTAAAGTTCTAAAAAAATCCTATACTTAGTTTTAAGTCCCTGCATATATAAACATATATTTAGTCTTCATTTCTATCATGATGACATTCAGAAGTATTGATAGGCTGCTCCTGGCTCAGTGTGAGAGCACAGCGATTATCCCAAAGGATGTTGGAGGAAGAGTTAGATGTTTCTACTTGCTTTCTGTTGTGGATTTATGATACATTTCTTTGTAACTCAAAAGTAGTATTAATAGTTGAAAAGACACATCTTACATTATTTAATGATTCAAACTCATTAGGCTTGTTTCTGATTTCTTCCATAGAGGAAATGAACTTCATCCAGAGTTCTACAGAATGTAAGTGCTGTTCACACTGACTCATTTGCTAGTATGTAGCGTGTGAACACCAGTGGCTTCACACTTCAGTCCACAATAAGAAATGAATGTCCTCTGTAACTGGGTTTACATGCACACCAAAACACATAGAAGAATTTAGTAAAACTGGCATTTTTTCGTATGATCCATGTTGGCATTTTCTAATGTTATATATATATGTGTGTTATATATTTTAAATATATAAATATATATGTGTTAAATACATATATAACAGGCACAAACTAAGCTAGTTCCTGGCCTTTTAGTACAAAATTGGAGGCATATTTCCATTTGAAAAACATAATTGAAATCTGTTTTGAAAGAACTAATACACTCTTTGTTAGTTGGCTTAAATATTATTTGGGCAAATTTGTTTGCCCTAAGGTTTTCAGAGTGTGGTGTTGTCTTTTCCTCTCAAGAACTGTTGTTAAAGTCCTGCCACAAACATGACACCTTGGCACCAAAGACATAAGTTTCTACAGCTGTTTTGGGGTTTTTGTTGTTTTGTTGTTTGTGGTGTGTTGGGTGATTTGTGATTACATAGGGACCCAACAGTATAGCTAGAAACTTAAAGGACACAAGCCACATTGTTGAGATCTCTACTGCTTACTGTTTGCTGAGTCTGAACTTTCCTTTATCAAGGTCTGCATTGGGTCAGGCTACAGGGTAGGTTACTTTGTCTTATACTTCTTATTGTGAACTCACATCAGAGACTGTGAAGTGGGGAGGGTGTGCAGGAACATGGGAACAGGAAATGAATGTTCCCTCCTAATACACGGGCAGCTCTGAACCCTGTGAAGTAGGAAATGCATACCTCCATTTCATCTTTGGAACACAGCCAATAAAACTAAAGGTGCTTGAGGTTGCCCCTTTCCTGAGTAAAGAAGTAGGTCAGTCCAAGCCCAGCCAGATTCCAGTGACTCCCATTGGCTTGTTCAAAGTTCTCAGACAGCAGACAAATCTTGGAGGCATCATTCCTGTGTGTTGATGAGGCTTGAGAGTGTGAGCCACCTTAACTTAACCTGTAAGTGGATCTTGTACATGGTAAACCACCTTCTCTGCAGCCAATACTTAATGCAGATCAGTAAGCAGATGTAAGTAAGATGTGATTCTAAAAGGAGACCAGCTTTATGGCTGTAACTTACAGGACTTAGAGCCTGAAAATAACAATAGCAGCAGCTACTCTAGACTGCTACCCTTGCCACACATTGTCTGAAGCCTTCATTCTCTTTTTCTACTCAAACCTATAATTTTATTTAGGACTCAGGAATAGGTTCAATAAGACCTCGAAAGAAGTCCAACTCTGGCTCCCTGCAGAGGATGATACTCAGTAGCTATAGCCTAAGAAGTCAGGATGAGCCCTGGTCCAGGAGCATCCAGGGCCAGACACTGAACCTTGTTGCAGGAACTGAAGGTAGTAAAGAAACCTATAACCTGTTTTCAAATCATTACATCTGTCCTGAGTGGTAAGGATAACGAATAGTTAGAGGGCCATGTAACGCTGTAGTTTTATGATTATGTGGCTTTGTTATGTACGTTGAAAGGAAGAAAAGAGCCCTACAAAGCATAATAAGGCTGGAATCCACACCAGCCTATTAGAGGCTTCCAGAGCTCCCACTACCCTGTGACAGCAAAAGCCTGGCAATGCCTTGGAGTACCTTGGGTGGCTCACACAAGTCACTTCTGGACCAAAGTGCCCTGAGAATGTGCTTCTTTGGCAGTGTCTTAGTTGAGTTAGTGAGGAGTGCCTGGGGATGGGCCAGGTCCTATGTAAGTGTGGAAGAACTCGTATCTGTCTACCATGTGGGGAGAAAAGAAGACTTTATAGTTGCCTACAACACAGAGCATGCAAGCCTCCTAAATAAAAATGGGAGTGGGCAGTACAAAGAAGGCTTTGTCTTGCAAGAATGCTGAGACATCTGCTAAGCTATAGGAAAGGTCAGTTCATTACAGTAAAGACTGCTCTGAGGAAGAGGCCACAGTGAGGGGGGATATTGCCTTCAATGGCCTCTGAGCCTTCTTACTGGCATGAGATGTCCCAATCAGGGCACTAATTTCCATGCAACAGCTGACTAAAGACATGCTGGAGTGGTAAAAGTTTGCACTGTCCTCTCAAAAGGCCATTTTTCCATAAGAAATATACATGTATTGTCATTGACTGTTGCAAGATGGCGGAGGCCCTGCCCTCAACACTAAAATTTTCACTACCCTCAGATCCCCAATGAAGTTGATGTTTGATGTGTACTTCAATCTAAGGACCTGTTGCCAACAGCTGGCATCCATTCCTGTCTCAGAAATGAACTCTGCTACTTCAGCAGAAGAGATTACTGTGGACATTGCTGTTCCAGGGAATGGCAGTGCCATCTCAGCATGTGCATGGCCTCCCACCCATGTCAGAGCAGTCAGACTGTGGGAACCCTTTGCATTCCCATTAAATGCAGAGACACCTCTGCAGCTGAGTCTCTGAAAAGAAACGTGGCTCTTTGAGATGCAGCTTGTCTCTGTCACTTGTTTAAAGTATTCCCCAAATTAGTCTCCAAATGTTGTAATAGCATGTCTAATTATTAAGAATTTTTGAGCATATTCCAACATACACATAGTAATTCACAAATCTATGCACATTTTATAGGCCAACAAAAGAGAACCATTTTAAAAGGATAAAAGTAGAAAATAATTTTAAACACTTCTCACATTGGGTAGGGGGCAGTTCTGAACCCTGGCATGTTCCTTTGCTTGCTCCCTGCTTCTCTGCTGCACTCATGTCCAGGTTGGGATACTGTATCACATGGCCATTACCTCCTAGCAGTCTTCAACGTGTCCTTTCCCCAAAGTCCCTGGTGTAGGCTGAGGCAAAGGAGACTCCAATCCCTGAGAAGACAGAAAGCCAGGGAGCTCAAGCTCTGTAGAACAGATACCCCAGCCTTGATTACCTAATACTGTTGAATGGGTTTTTATCTGATCCAGTGGCCAGGGCCATCTGAATAGTGCTGCTTATTGGCTACTATGGATACCAATCTTAGCACCATTATCACTCTCTGTATCCAACCTGGAGTTTAACATGTTACAAAAACAACAACAAAAACAAAAACCTACTATGCCTGTGCTGACACACATACAGTACACACATTTTTTTCTCTTTCATGTTCTTAGTTTTAAAGTAATATAGTGCAGCAGCTGTTCATATAGCACTTATACTATCCTAGATATTACAATTCAGAGGTGACTTCAAAGTATATGGAGAGCTTTAGGTAGTGTTAAGCACATACTGCACCATTTCCTATCGGACTTGAACATTTGGTCGGGTCTAGCATTAGAGTGTGGCACTGACAGCAAAAAAATTCTGTGGTCTCTAGGGATTCTCAGTTACCTCACATACAGACAAGAGGAACCTTCGACACCATCATTAACATTTGACTGACTGAGTTCCTGTGAGTTTCTTCCTGCTGTGGACACAGGGCAGAGGCCCTCTAGCTTCAGGCCACATCCCCCGTTGCATGGTTCTGAAACAGCAGTCTGCAATCCTTCCTCAGTCCAAGAAATCCAGACTGGCTGCTGCCCCGAAGCTGGAGAACATGTTGGCCTGGCCTGGACTGGCCTGCCAAAAGGAGAGAAAGAACAGCAAGAAGCAACTGAACATATTGATGAAATAAAATGAAAAAGACAGACTTAATGAAGAAATTTTGAAAGTAGAACAAAATATAATAAACTCTGCCAAACAATTTTTCAGGTCAGAATTGATCACCAAAATTCCACATTTTTGGTTAACAACATTTGTCAACCATCCACAAGTGTCCGCACTGCTGCGAATGGAGGCCGAAGAGGCTCAGCATTATTTGACCAGAGTTGAAGTCACAGAACTTGAAGACACTAAATCAGGTTACAGAATACTTTTTTATTTTGATGAAAATCGTTACTTTGAAGTTCTCTCCAAAGAATTTCATCTGAATGAGAGTGGTGACCCATCTTCAAAGTCCACTGAAATTAAATGGAAATCAGGAAAGGATATGACAAAGCGATCAAGTCAAACACAGAATAAGGCCAGCAGGAAGCTGCAGTACGAAGAGCCAAAGGGCTTCTTTACCTGGTTCACCGACCATTCCGATGTAGGTGCAGATGAGTTAGGAGAGGTCATCAAAGATGATATTTGGCCAAATCCCTTGCAGTGCTACTTGGTTCCTGATATGGATGATGATGAAGGGGAGGAAGAAGAGGAGGATGAAGTCTAAATGACCAGCACAGAAGACTGATGGATTCCAACTTTTTTTTCTCCAGTACCTGGGAGCAAGTTGCAGTCATTTTCCTCCCCCTAACCCTTGTGCTCAGTCGCCCTGTTTTGAGGTTTCTCTTAACACCATAGTTTTCAACTTATTGGGGGGGCGGGGGCGGGGAATAACCTTGAGCAAAATACAACAGGAAAAGAATCTCCACTTTTCTGTTCTAAAGTCATTTTTACCCTTTCTTGTCTAAAAAACTGAATTCAATACCAACACTGTTCTCTGTGGGGGAAAAGAAGCCTCCCCAGCCCAGCTCCCTTGACTTAGCTGGAGGCTGGAGTGTACTGGGCCCCTGTGGAGTAGGGCACACTCCACAGTGTGCTTTCTTTTTCCTTTCTCGGTGTATTGGGCTAAGAGATTACACCACGTCTCTATGTGAATTCAGACAATTAGCATTTACCAACATGTGTCTGTCTACTTTCTCTTGTTTAATAAAAAAGAAAAGAAAAAAAAGTAGGGTATAGAAGGTCAGCAAAGGGTGGGTGTGAGGTATCTGGGGGGTGGGTAGGCGGGCATTTTGATACCATGGCGTCTCTTTTGGCATGTTTAATTTTGATGTTTAACAGACATCCTTGCAGTTTAAGGTGATACTTTTAAAATAAAATTCTCTCCTAATGAAAAAACATTTGATTTACCTTGGTTTGATGTTGAATACCACTGTTTTTTTCCAGTTTACATGTTAAAAGTACTTAACTATAATACTCATCTATTATATAAAAATAAAAGAAAGATTCTTATGGACAAGTATGTCAGTTTCCTGGATGTTTGTCAGACACAAGCTACATTTTAAGTAACACTATTTCTCATTTATTTCAAGTGACTAAACTCACAAATGCACAAACTCCCTTTTATGTTACTACAGTTACATAGGTCCTTATATTTCCTTTATTTAATCAAAATAACAGAAAGGAATGTAGTACTCAATCCAAAACTCACAGAGCTCATCCAAAAACTAGGTAGACTTTTTAACCCTTTCTTGTTCTAGTCTTAGCTTTAACTTCCTGAACATGAATTCAGCACTCAAGAATTTTCTTTTGGTAGCAGGAGCGGCAGAGAGGACAGACATGGAAAGGAGCATTGTCTCCCACAGAAAACTCCTCCAGTGCCAGAAGGCAGGCATGGTGGAACACGTGTGTACAGGACAGAAGGACCGCTGTTCGCGGACGCTGCCTGCTGGTCTCTCCAGCTGCTTGCCGGCAGTCACCATGGAGGGACAGTGGAGTCAGACAGATGGAACATTCATGGATCTCACGGTGAGCAGCCTGTACACAAAACAGACACAGCTTTGTCATAGGAGTGACCCTTCCGTCACATTCCACAGTTACTCAGACCTACAGTAAGAACTATATCTCAAGACATGGGTCCTGTGAAAATGAGCAGTACACTGAAAATCTTAAATGTTTAAGATGTGAGATATAGAGATTGTAATAAGCAAGTTTTAAGCAAAAATACTTTAGAATTGCTGAGCATTAACAACATATATAGTGCCTTTTAATTGAAAGTAGAAAATTATGGGTAGCATGGTGGCGAATGCCTTTAATCTTGGCACTATGGAGGTAGAGGCAGGCGGATTTCTCTAGAGAGTGAGTTCCAGGACAGTGGGGTAGAGAGAAACCTTGTCTCAAAAAACAAAACAAAGCCAACAAAACAAAAAATGGAAAACTGCTAAGAACTTGGCAATTAAAGTTTTTAAATGTTCCCAATTTTATGTTTGTAGCCTTTTTTTTAAATTTTGTACTCCCGATTTAATATTTTAAGTTTTCCCTCCATCATGGCTTCTAGTTACTATGGAGCCCTGCTTTCCTTCCTTGTGCAGATGCAGGAGGAGGGCAGGAAAGCATTAGGCTTGCCCCTTTGGGTTTCCATTATTTGTAACACCTACCACCTAGAACTAGCACTTTAACATTTCAAAATCAAGAACTCCAATGGTCATCATTGAGCTCATGGCAAAGGCCTGGGTGTCCCCATCCAAGCAGAGCTCACCAAGGCTTCCACCCCTCACTGACTCATGCCTGCAGTCCGTTCTGCAGAGGGCAGCAGGAAGCTGGTCTGAAGCCTACCTGCTCTTGGATTTTCTCCCACTTCTCCTCAGTGATCTCACAGCCACACCTTTCATCTAGCTGCTGAAGAATGCTGCGATTTACAGCCATGCAAAGGTCAATTTCTGAGAAGAGTTCATCTATGTTGGTGTTATATGAGCACAGGATTCGGTGGCTGATTTCTGTGAACTGAGAACAGAGGTATAGATTGGCTTCCCTTCTCTCCAGAAGCTGTCCTGAGGCCCGACTGCAGTGTAAGAGGATTGCCCTCATCTCTGAGGTCACAGGGTCCTGAGAGGAATGGGCCGGCCACACTGCTGGGTTCACTGTCCTCAGTTGTCTCCTTTTGTCACCTTTTTGGGGACTATTCCACTCTTCATCAGTGAGTGCCCAGTTCGCTGCTGAGACACTGGTTCCTATTTCTGTAACAAGCCGCCCATGTCACAGGGGACACGTTTGTACTTTTCTCTTGCTAATTTGCCTCTTGTTGGATTCCAGCTCAAGAGTTTAGGGAAATGTAGAAAAGAAAAGGTACTTTTTCCTCTGCTGCAGTCAGCAAGGAATGAATGCCTCTGGGACTGACAGGAGGGAGGAACTGGAATATCACAGAAGATTTACATGGCACATGTATAACTTCTTGGCACTGCTACCAGGCATGTGGGAAGTAGAGCTGGCTCTTAAGCCTTGCTCCCTCCCATCTTCCCTGAAATTGTGCCTCCATATTATAGATTATCTTAGTGCAAGCAGAGAAGGAAACCGAAGCAAAGGAGGGTCATCTTCAAGCTCTAAGGTCACAATCTAAACACTCCTTGCCTAATGATTTTAAAAATCATCCTCCAAGCACAGATAATCAAGATGGCTCACTAAGATGCCTCCCTACAGAACAGACCCCTGGGACTTAGATTAAAATTCCACCCTGTAGTGTCAGTACAGAGGCTTAAGACGGCAGCATATGCCATCTCACGTATTAGCCTTCAAAAGTCTTCAGTGTTCCTTTAAACACAGTTCTTTTGTAAAGCTACACACTCACACCTGCACGTGCGCGCACACATACACACACCAGATTTAGGAAAGGAACTGGTCGTAGGACAAAAGGCATTAGGTGCTGGCTGGCTGTGGCAGGGCCTGAAGTCATCTTCTATTGGCATGAACAGGAGCTGCTGGATCCACAGGACTCCCACACTTTGAACACACACTGAACTAGTGTACACACACTTAGGAAGGTGAGGCATGCTTATGTGATGCAGCAGTCATATATGTTCCTGGCAAGTTCTCCACCAGCTTTACCTACTGCCCTTAAATATACACCAGCCTGCCTGACTCATCTGAACATGTCTGCTGTGACTCTGATCTCTGAGTTATACTCTCCTCACTTATAAAGGCCTGACACTGTGTCTACCCTTCCCTCAAGATGCTGCCACCATATTTTAAAAGTCTTATGAGTACAATACTACTTAGTAGATACCTAACATGCTTTAAACATTACTGGGGTTTGTATGAAGACAGTAAGGAGGCATGTTGGTGTACAGCTAGGATCCCAGCATTCACGGGACTTGAGGCAAGTGATTAAAGTTTGAGGCTAGCCTGAGCTACATGAGACCCTGTTTCAAAGTTTTTTTTTTGTTGTTAGTATTTTGCTTACAAAGCTGTATAGGTTTTAAGTGTTCTGCCCTGGCTCATTTTTTTTTCTGTTAGTTTTCATGATATTTTAAATTAGAACATTTATTTAAAAATATATTATTGGTCTGGTGCATAAATGTCATTGTAGTTGTGGTTTTAGTTACTTAAATTTAATTGTAGGGAATTCTTCACAATTATCTCTGGATGAAACTTCAAATGTAAACAAATGACTGACAGGATGGTACCACTTCACATAGCATCTCATTATTACTAATATGCTTAGAAAATGAAATTTCGGGGGCTGCAGAGATGGCTCAGTGGTTAAGAGCTCTGTCTGCTCTTCTGGAAGTCCTGAGTTCAATTCCCAGCAACCATATGGTGGCTCATAACCATCTATACCCTCTATGGACCTCCTTATGGCATGCAGATGTACGTGCATATAAGAGCATTCAAAATAAATAAATCTTAAAAAAAAAGAAAATGAAATTTCACAGTATTTTCTATTATACCAGTTCTCATGCAGGCTAGGCATGAGAGAGGTGCAAGAGCACTCACTGATCACACATGAGTTTTATATTTCACAAATACTTTTATAATTTGCTAGATCAGCAAACCTAGCCCTGTTTGTTCTTAACAAGTAGGATATGTCTCTTCAACCAGTGTTACCCTTCCTGGGCCCATCTGCTCCAGATAGGGAGAAAAACTGTGAACAGGTTCTTCAGACCAGGTACTCAAATGTGATACCTAATCTTCATATACTGCCCAGTTTGAGATAAACAGTGGCTCCCACTAGGATGTTCTATAGGAAAGAGGTCACTTTTTTACTCTGGGTGTCCAGCTTAGGCGTGAGGGCCTAGATTCTGGACACCATGGTTCTGCACTGCCAGCTTCTAGGCACTATGCTCTGTGTTAGTCCCACCTTGAGTTGTTAGGAATAATTACACTGGCAGAAATGCTTGGGTGGGTAGCAGCAGTGCAGTCACAGGTGGTCTACAGAGTCCAGAAGACAGTTTCTTTCACATGGGAAACAGAATTGTTTCCTGGATTTCAATTAGGCTATAAAGATTTGGTTTCTCTGAGCAAGAGGAAAAACTTTTGCTGTTAGGGAAATCCTATGAGAAAGCTGGGGGAAAATGTATCTAGTCATTGCAAAGCAGCACATGACATAAAATGACAAGCCTTTTGCCATAATACAGCTTCTTTGAGGACCTTCTGAGAGATCCAGGAGTTACTCTATGCCACTGTGTGGCAGAAATGCAGTTGGAACTACATGTGCAAAAATTTCTCGTAATCACTTTGAAAATGCTTCTAAATTTAATTTTTTCCCCACCAAATATGTCCAAAATACTATTTCACCATTTTTGTCTGAATGACTATTAATGAGGTATTTTACATGCTATTCTCCATCTCAGGTCACATCTGTCTTGTTCCTACAACTCAAAATCAAGTCACATGAATGTGGTGATTAGGGGACAACTATTGGGAGTCAGTTCTCTTCTCCCATATAGGCCCTCGGGGCTGAACTCCAATCATCAAGCTCCCCAGCAAGTGCCATTACATGCTGAGCTACCTCATCATCCTTACATTAAAACAAAACAAAACAAAACAAAAAACCAAATACACCTCTGTTGGCCAATAAAATGTTTCTATTTTTAGCTTTCTTTCTGTCATCTTAAATGTGAAAACTCTTCTTTTAGCTCTTACTCTATAGATGCATGCTCAAGTTCTTAGTCCAAAGTTAATCAGGATCTTCATCCTCTGAGCCAATGTGAAGAACTTTGCATGCCTTCATTCAGCTGTCCTCTTCTGGCCCAGTTTTACAAACATGAGCGCTCTCTGTCTTAACTTGTTGCGAACACACTATTATTCTTGTTTGGCAGATTCAATGGCTATGAGACAACCTTCTCTCCTTTATTTACCACTTATACTGCAGATTTCCCATCTAGGGTCATTTTCTTTCTTTAGGGACTGCAATCTTCAGTGCTCCTCTCAAGAAGGCATTTTATAGTCATAACAGCATTGGCCATCGGAATTCATATCTCTCTTGGCCTCTGTTCTCACACATAGCTTTCATATAGAATTATGGGCTGTTTCCACCCCCCACCCCCCACCATGATGCCCAGTCTTCTGGCTTGTACTGAACCTCTGAGACATCTATGTGTACAGTGCAGGTGCTGTTCCTTTGAACACCTTGTCAGGTTTTTCTGCTCCTGGGGTTTTCCACAGCATTATAATGTGGAACACTGACTGCCCTCTCCTTTAAACCATATTGAGGAACCTTTGATGACTTGTTTGTTCTGGATTTCCTTCAGATCTGGAAAATCCTTTTCCTTTACTGCTTCAGGTTGTTCCCTTTGGCCTTTGTATTTATTCACTTTTCCTTCTCAGCTCTAATAATGAGATGGAGCCTATCAACACCCTTTCCCCCTGTGATTTCTTTCTTTCTTTTTTTCCTTTCTTTCATTTTCTTTCTTTCTCTCCTTTCTCTCTTTCTTTCTCTCCTTTCTCTCTTTCTTTCTCTCCTCTCTCTCTTTCCCTCTCTTTCTTCTTTCCCTCTCTTTCTTCTCTTTCTTTCTTTTCTTTCTTTCTCTCTCTCTCTCTCTCTCTCTCTCTCTCTCTCTCTCTCTCTCTCTCTCTTTCTTTCTTTCGAGACAGGGTTTCTTTGTGCAGGCTTGGCTGTTCTGAACTCACTTTGTAGACTTGGCTGGCCTTGAACTCACAGTGATCCACCTACCTCTGCCTCCCTGTCCCCTTGTGATTTTTGTGAGACACTTCCACTGAAGGAGAAAGAAAAAGATGCTCATCACTGACCCCAGTGCTCTGTGTAGAAATTCCATCAAGGAGAGAAGTCTCAAGAAGTAGACAACTCACAGTCTCTGGAAGTCCCTGGAACTGAGCACTCACAAAGGCCCCTTCCCACAAAGCTTATATAAACAGTAAGGACTGCTCAGGAGAAGAGACTCTGACTTGTCCAACTATCTGCAGGTGTGTAGAGGGCATCTCCATGTTGTGGTGGGCTTTCAGTGTTGTATCTGCCTTTGAGTCATCCATCCTCTTCTAAGTAACCTCAATAAACTTATTGGTTCACAAAGTTGGCTGCTGGTGGCATTGTAACTTTGCTGTAGTTGGTTCCCTTTCTGGGATAATGAGACACTTGGTCACATCTTCCCAGGAGCAGTGTCATACAATACTCAACATAATGTGCCAGTAAGGAGCAAGATTTGAGGTACAAACAAAACAGAATACTGGAATTGCAGCTGTTTTTCAGAGCCCAGGCAGGCAGCTCCCAGAGCCCTGCAGCTCTTCTGCTGAGAAATGATGGGCATGTGTGTAGTGCAGGAAACTCTCAACTTTGAGCTTCCACATATGAATTTGGTCCTCAAATCTGTACTTAAACAGACAGCATGCAGTTTGAAGCTAAGTGACAAGCTTATGCTATTAACTTACAATATTACTCTACAGATTAAATCTCAACAATTTAAAAGGCCAGCAAAAAGAGAAAAATTGTATTTTAAAAAATTGTGTTTTCTCTTTATAGCTTGGTTCTGTCATCTGGAATACACTGTTAATATCCCTCACATAACTGTCATTAGCTGCAGCTGTCCCCACTTCATAGCTCCAGACCTTGCAATGATCAGCACACTACCCTCTCCTCTGGGAGGCTCTCTTGACAAGACCACGCTAGGGAGCAAGGGGCCTCCCACATCCACACCTGGTCACTCTCTTTAGTTGGCTTCTAGACATGGTGTTCTCTTATCTCTCCGGTGGCTGTCAGCTGAGTCCCACTCTGTCCTTTCCCTACTGTACCTTCCAGATTCCTGCAATACTAAATACTATTTGTCCTTGAGTTCAGGTTTGCTTATTTGCTGCCAGGAAGCACTTCATGTTTAGATCTCACAGGCACCCCAAGAAGTAAGCCCAAGAAGTCCTTCCCAACTCCAGATACAGCTAAGTTTGGATATGTGAGCCCAAGTCACAAGACCACACCTGTTGGCCTCTTTTCCTCAAGATCCTACATAGATTCATGAGCAAATCCTGTGGTCTTCCTTGCTGGGAATTGCCTATGCTCTATGGCTATTATTCTGTAATAGCCTCTTAGGCTAGCTCCCACCCACCACGCAATAAAGCTGCTTCCAACTCAGTGACACAGTGGCTCCTGCCATCCTGGAGGTGGCCAAGGCAGCTTCAATGCCAGGCCTCTCAGATACCCTTCCAGGGGTGGCACGGAGAGTCCCATTGGCTTTGCTTCTGTTCACGTTCATCATCCCACATCCCGTGTTCAGAATAATTCCTTCTCTGCTCCTTCCCTCCTTGTCTGTCTTCATGGCACTTACTGTTCCTTGAAATTTAAAATTTTTTGTTTGGTTTTATTGAGTTAGAATCTCAACTTGTAGCTCTGGCTGGCTTGGAACTCAGAAGAGGGATTTGCTGCCAAACAGTAACATCATCTCTACACTTAAACTCACATTTGTTAATTTTTAAAAATTTTGTAAACATTATTCTAAATTGGACACTATTAGTTTTAAAGTAATTGTTTTTAAATAAAAATATTTTTTCATATGTAATGATGGTTAAAGGTTATTAACTGTATTTTATTCAATCTAAACTAAATTTCACTTTATCACTTACAAGTATTACCTGATGAAGTAGAAAAAGGCTCACACTATTTCTGTTGGGCTGGTTATTAAAACAGCTTGGGAAGGGAGCTAGTATTTGACAGGCAGTGTACAGCCTTGAGGATCAAAGACCACAAACACTTCAAATGAAGAGTTCCTAAAGCAGCAGGAACACCAGTGACAGTGCTGGCGTCCTGGGACCTGCAGGCTCCTGCGGATGAGGAGAGGACAAACTGTACTGTATTTTAGAACAGGTGGCCAGAGCCAGGGTGGCACCAGCTTTTCCCATGTCTGTGTCATTTGTCACCACTGACTTTGGCAAAAGCTGTCTTGAAGGAATCTTATGGTCTGGCCCACGTGTTTGCTCAGTTCTGTGAATAATTGCTGCTTTTCCTCTTCCTGCATTTCATGTGCTGCGGTGACATGAGCTGAAAGTGATCTGTCCTCTGCTCTCCCTGTGGACTTCTGGCTCTTGAGGGCCAGTGTTATCTATTTTGTGTACATTTCTTATCTCCTCAGATGAGTACCGCAGATCTAGGGAAGCACCTGATTTGTCTAGGTAAGGTCCTTAGCACTGAAAAAAGTTGACTTTAGGTTTGCAAAAGATTAGAAATGAGAACAAATATATGCCCTAAATGTACATATTTGGAAGCAGCACAATACAAATTCCGTCTTAGAGAAGGGAAAAGGTGAACAAGAACAATGCTTGGCTAGATTTTGAAGTGACTTTTGGTGGCAAAATTCAGTAAAATACCAGTGTTTAGCTGAAAACCACAACCTTGTGATGTGAAGTTGTTAACACACCGAGGGCTTGTCAGGGTATGTTTCTAAAGGGAGCAGAAAGTTCTGCTCTTGCTGCTTAGAGCATGAGTGCTCAGCTCAGCAACAGTGGTCAGCCCTGTACTCAGGAGCACAGTGCATGCTAGCAATGTGAGGCTCTAGGTTAATACTTGAAAAAGTGAACACACATTTACTGAGTGCTCACTGTAATCAATGCAAAGCAACTTCTAAATATTTCTGAAATGTCAAATTCTTGCCTCCAGAAATTCTTATTTCCTTACTTCTTATGTGAATTAATGACCTTCATAACTCAAAGGGCAAGAATGACAAGAAAAACATGTCAACTTAGTTCTAATTTTTAAATATTAATGCTTAATATCATGACTTTCACATAAAACAGATAAAATATAAAAAAAATAAATTTAGAAATATGAGTACCTTAACATCTTTTAAAAGTCTCCTCTTTTGGATATTTGATAAATTTAATAACCAAGAGTTCAGGCCATTGATATGTATAGCAATTGCTGGTCATCTGCAAGTAGTGCACAGGCTAAACATTACAAAAAAAAAAGACTAACAAAAGCATTTAGGTGGACTCTGTCTGCTCAGGAGAGTCTTAAGTGATCCATCTCATGTCAGCAAATTGCTTACTAATGTGTTGACTTAGGGCCACCCTCAAAAGCAAAATGAAAAGCCTGGAATTTACAGCATATCAATGCATCAGTTGATAAGCTTTTACTGGTTTAATATCCTTCCAGGCTTGCAGCTTGGAGCCACTTCAAGCTAGCAACAGAATGTTTGCCATCTCTATGTGATAAAGGAAGTCAAAGGAATGAACAAACTTCAGGACCATTATGCTGTTTGGTGAGATGGAAATGAAAAAGCTAGAGAAGTCACAGTTTGGGGGTGTGTGAGAGCTGGGCCCTCAAGTCCACCATCTGACAGATCGTTAGCCTCACCTTTCAAACAATGGTCTGGACTTTAGCTGGGGCAGAGATAACATAGTGCATTTGGAAACTTTTAATTGCAGCAATAAAAGACCATGCCTCAATTATATGACAGATGCTAGCAGAGTTTCCAGATAAGGATCAAAGGCATCTAAGGAGTGGCCACTGCACTTTGGGACACACTAGGCTTTCTGTACACACTGCTGGGGAATTAGCACATCAGCTTTCCCGACCCTTCCAGGCCCTTTGATCTGAGTTCCCAAGCAAGTAAGTGTACCAGGACTACTGTATCAGCCAGACAGGTCCAACACTCTGTCACTAAATTTTAATCCTGACACTCAACAGTACAAAAACCAACACCTGACCTTTGTAGTTCTTACCACAAAAGTTCAGTGTGCTTGAAAGAGTCTGCCTTGTCACACTACACCACTTTGCCATGCTTCTGTTTTGCTAGCAGCATGCCGATGATACTTTAAAGCCTGGCCACCGTAAGAGAACTTCTTTGTGTATGGGAACATTTTACTTATAGAATTTAGGTGGACAAAAAAAAAAAAAAAACCTAAAGAAAAGGGCCTCATTAACTCTCCCAGGAAGAGAAGGGGGAAATGCAGAACCATAGTTTGTGTATAAGCAAGGTAAGTTATAAAATCAGAATGACCTGAGCTAACCTGATTCAGAGTACTTAAAAAAAAAAAAAAGATTCCTCTTAGCACATGAGGCATTCAAGGAGAAAGCTCCCAAGTGGATTATTACCCCTTTCTTTTCTATTCCTTAGACTTTTCTCTCTCTCTGGCGGGAACTTTCTGTTGGCTCTAGGCTGCTGGTTCCCCAGTAGAACAGAGGCTTTACCTCTGTGCATCTGATGAGGTCAGCTTTGCAAAGCAACGCTGCAACCCAGCAGTCATTCTCCTGGTGCTACAAGTCTTTTGTTTTTAATTGCTATTATACGATACCAAAATAAATGGTGTTTTTAAAAAAGTCTCTAATTGTGGTTTCTACTGAGGCACAGGTCCCAGTGGCTACTGACTCATGGAAACAATGTTTACCCATCTTGGATAACAATGAACCAGATTTATTTCTCCTAGTAACTTGTAATTTTTCTTTCACTAAAAATATAAAAGTGAATTTGTTACTTTTTGTTAATGGTTAAAAGAGAGCCATATCTTAAATATGTGATAATTTCCAGATTAAAAGAATTGTTTGCCACCTCCATATTGTTATTCACTATGGTCTATTTACTAAAATCTCCAGTTTCTGACTCAATCCTTCAATCTGATCTCAAAGCTTCAATTACTGATCTGAAGTGCTGTGCAGTTGAGATGGGCCAACCGGCATGTGAAAAAAAACACAGGACCTCCTAGTTCCCTAGAATAACTTAGGTGTTTCTGGAATGCTGCTAACTGTATCACAAAGCTAGTCTCTCACTCAAGGAACCTTGCTAAAGCCATTGTTCATTGTGACTGTGGAATTTGTTCTTAATGTAGTTACTACTATGAAATCTCTAGGCACACTGGTTCACTTCAAACTAGACTTTTAGGAAGCATTTTTGTTTTTGAACAGCTTCATGGATTCAAGCTGTAGAGCAAGTTAAAAAAAAAAAACGTTTAGAAGTATAAAGTAAGGTTGAATGTAATTATGGGACCAGAATAAACTTGGGTTAACATGAAGTGAAAGTAAATTTAGAAAGGCAATTTCTTTTGTAAAAAAGGGTACCCTGGAACTCAAACCATGCCAGGAAGTTCTTCATTAACACAGAAATCGACACATAGGAAGTGACTACTTCTCATCCCATAGGTGGGAGCTAGACATCATAATCTGATGTGACTGGTTAGTGACTTGAGAGGGAAAAGAGGGAAGGGGAGTAAGGGACTCTTATTTGAGTCCTCGTTGGGCTAACTTCAGTTGATGGAAAAAGAAGTCTCTCTTATATCGAGGAGATAGGGCCAGCAGTTACATTTTTATTTTACATATACTAATGTCTAATTTTTAAAGTACCTTTATTTATACCCTATGTTAAAACATTTGGGGGCTGGAGGACGGCTCAGGGGGTTAAGAGCACTTGGGGCTCCAGCATGAGGACCTGAGTTAATCACCAGAGTAAAAAGCTGGGCATGGATGCCTATCCTTGGAACCCCACCAGACAGGTAGATTCCTGGGCCTTGCTGACCACTCAGTCCAGCTGAAACAGTGAGACTCTGCTTCAGTGAGATCCCGTCTCAAGGAAAGAAGGTGGAGACCGCGTAACAGAGTGCCACACACACACACAGTCACCCACCCACCCCATACTTACACACAAACACACCACTTGTATGCACATCTGCACATGCACTTTTTAACAGCTCTTCTAAATGGAAACATCAATCTTACTTTTTTTTCTTTTACTGAAACCATTTTTTTGTTAAAAAAAAAACAAAAGTTTCTATTATTATAAAACTGTATTGAACTTAGCAAGGCATCATGCAGTGACTCAGGCTGTGCAAGTCTTCCACATGCACTGCTGGACCACAGCACTAACTTTCTGTGACACTTGGTACTCAGTTGTCCTATTCCCACTGTGAAATATTAATATCACTTCTGTGATGAAAACTTTAAAAAAGCACAAGAAAAATGGTTGGAACTCCTAAACATTTATATTTCTGTCAGCTAATATTCTCTCACTAAACTTTATTTCTTATAGTTTTATTAGAAATGAAGATGGCTGCTTTGCTATGCCCAGGAAAAGGTGCTGTCCAGTGATCCCCATCAGGTTTCCCTTCTGCTGGTCTTAGGAGGCACCAAAGATGCTGGGCCTCAGATCCAGGCAGCCTCTGATGCAGTGTCTCATCCATTAGTTCATGTCTTCCACCTAACAAGGTGTGGTGGCCAGGAAGTAGTCTTTGATACTAGTCTCATTCACTTTTTAGATACTAATAAACCCAAATAGCTCTGGTGGATTACAGTATGAAATAATGTTCTCTTGCCCTCTGCATGTGAATGAGATAAAGTTCTCAGTTTAGATGATTTTATTTGCTAATACATGTAACTTTCTACCCTTCACCAGTTGTCCATTACTTAATGGGGACGTTAGCTACCAAATGTTTTGTATTCAAAAGGTCTGTCTTTTAAAACATATGATGGCTCTCTCTACCCTGCTAGATTAAGTACTAGAATGACTTGTACAGTTTGAGATGCACAGGTAGCTTATGTTTGTTTTTTTTTTTTTTCAGATAAAAGTCACATTAAACCCATCTGGAGAAATGGATGTTTATAAATCTACCATAAAATTAATCGTTTTTATTTAAGACTTTGACTTTATTTGAAGTCCTTCTGTGGTTTGACTATATCAAGCTTAAGGTGTGAACACTATGTAGGGACAGTTTCCTGCATTTACATCTGATTATTGTGGTCATATAGCAGATAGTTACCACATATTGACTTTGAACACCTTTTGGCCTAGTGTGGGTAATTTTGTGTGATTTTTATGTATTTTATCATTATACAATAGCATTTGCAACACACACCTGCTATACTTTTCTCCTTACACTACTATTAGGCAGAGACCGGCCAGAGTGCTCTGGTGCTGAGTAATCTAAGATTGCACTGTCATGGTTTGACAGGGTTTTTGTTTTGTTTTAAAGACAGGGTCTTCAAGTTCAGTGTTTGTGGTGACTGGGGCCCACACCCCTGGGCAGGTGCTGGCACAGCCTCTGGCCGCCTTCATGTGAGGATGGGCTGTTGGACCTCTCTGAAAGCTGTGGTCCTGTCTAGGTGCAGCTTCCCATACCTGTTGCTTACTGCTGGTCCTCAGCCCTCCCCAAGAGTGCGTGCAGGCTAGAATGCTCCACCTAAAGTCACTGGTCACATTTAATATACTGCTAACCTTCCTGTCTCTGCACTATGAAACAATGCTGGGAGTTTCAGAAGTGCTCACTGTTGTACAAGTGTCTGTGGACACCTGTTAAATAAACATTAAACTGGGCTTCTCAAAATAAATAAGTAAGTAAGTAAGTAAGTAAAATAAAACAAATAAATAAAGACAGGGTCTTGTGTATCCCAGGCAGGCCTCTAACTTCCAAGGATGTAGGTGAGGATATCCTTGAAAAGTGAATCTTCTTGCCTTCTTAAGTACTAGGATTATAGGCATATACAGTCATACCTGTTTGACGTGGTATTGAAAATTGAACTCAGGGCTGTCTGCATGCCGAACAAGCAGCCTAACAACTGAGTTGTATCCCTGTTCCCAATAAACAGCCTGTATTGTAACAAACTCCATCGTACCAGTCAGGACTAGAAATGGCTGTTACATTTGGGTATCTTTTTAGTGAAATTAAAATGCTCATGTGAGTTTCTGTTATTTAATAGTTTAAGTTTCTTTCCATTTTTGTGGAGTCTAATTTCCATTACATTTTGGTCTTTAATGCAGTGGGCTGCATATATGAGCCTTTTACATTTCTGCGTATGTGGATGCCATCCTTCTCAGTGTTTTAAGTGTGGTGATACTTTACCTTCTGGTGTCTACTTTTAAATTACTTTTCATATCAGATGATGGTTTCATTAGCCAGCTTTGTTCTTTCTCCTATCTGTCTGTCTCTGTCAGTCTCTTTATGGTCTCAAACTCATTAACCTTCAATTTCTGTTTCTTGTTGCTGGAACACAGGGGTGAAAGACTACCTACTGGGGATCTGCATTCAGGTCTTCAGGCCTGGCTGGCATCAAGTAGTACCGTATCTACTGAACAGTCTCCCAGCCTCATTTGACTTTTTATTTTTTTCTAAGACAAGGTCCTGCTATGTAGGCTTAGGCTGGCTTCTGAACTGAAAATCCTTTTATATTAGCTTCTAGTTGTAGGCCACCATGTCTGCTCTCATTTTTTAAAAAACATGAATTGACTTTGAGCATTTCTATTTTAAGTTTCTATGCAATCCAAGAGTTTGATACATAATAGTAAGTTTACCAGAGTTGTATTTGATTCTTACTATGCTTTAATCCCTTATCACCTTTTCTATGAATTATCCTCTTGTTGTTGCATTTCCCCTTTTCCAACTTCTGTGGGAATATTTGTGTGTGTGAATTATGTAATGGTTAGAGGATGACCTGGGTGTCAGTCCTTACTGTCCACCTTATTTGAGACAGGTTTTCTCCCCCACCCCCACATGGTACTTCAAATTAGCTGGCCCTTAGAGCTGGTGCAGGGTCCCTTGTCTCCTCACAGAAGCTCTGTAGTCACAGATGTCCCTGCTAGTCACTGGCTTTTACATTGGTTCTGGGCATTTGAATTCAAGCCTTCACATTTATACAGCAAGCTCTGATATCCATAGAACCATCTTCTCAGCCTAGCAGGAATACGTTAAAATTATCTTATTAAAAGCAGAACAGTCACTGAAGAAATTTCCTCTTAATTTTAGTGAAATAAAAATCAATCCATGTCTGACTCAGTACTACCTGCTGACCTGGCGTAATTTCTACCTGGCTGAATCTTGGAGACAGGATGCCGACAGCTTAGAAGTCCATCTTTAGATGAGCTTGCAAAATTGGTGGGATCTGTAAAATGACTACTAGACAACTCTGAACTTCATTATAGTCCCACACTAAATGACATTTTAATGGACTATTTATTAAAGTGCATACAAACTCAATAATCCTCATGATTTTGGTTTTTTTTTTGCCACAATGTAAAATGTAAAATTACATTGTGTATGTCAACTATATTTCCTATTTCTTTATTCATCCAGCTGATGATGGTTCCTTACCTTGTCTGTTGGAAACAGTGGTGCAGTAAACATGGCCATGTAGCTATGTCTGTTCTCAGATTTAGGATACTTAGGGATGTACCCAAGAGTGGCACAGCTACAGTGCATGATGGTTCAACTTTTATGTATTTTATTTTTGGGGGGAACTTCCATGTTGACTTTCATAATAGGTACACCAATAAACATTCCCAGCATCAACAGTAAGAGTTCCTCTTTTCCCATATTCTTACTAGCATTCTGTGGGTGTCTTCTTGATACTAGCTATTATGAACAGGGTGAGATGAATGGGCTATCAGTACAGTTTTGATTTGCAGTTCCCTAATTTTGGTTGAGAACAGTGGCTTTTAAAAATGTTTATTAGTCTTTGGAATTTATATTGGGAATTATCTGTGCAGTTCATTTGGCCACTTTTTCTTTTTTGTTTTTTTTGAGACAAGGCTTCTCTGTGTAGCCTAAGTTGTCCTAGAACTCACTTTGTAGACCAGGCTGGCTTTGAACTTACAGAGATCCACCTGCCACTGCCTGGGATTAAGGTGTGTGTCACCATGCCCAGCTGTTCTTCCTTTCTTGTGATTATAAACTTCTACTTCAGGCGCTTTGAACCAAAATAACCTTTGAAACTGGGAGCTAAAATAACTTTAATTTTCATTGGTATTTTCTCATAGCATTCAGAAACTGTGTTGGCTAGTTTTATGTCAAGTTGACAAAAGCTACAGTCATTGGAGAGGAAGAAGCCTCAATTGAGAAAATGCTTCTATAAGATCAGACTGTAGGTAAACCTGTAGGGCATTTTCTTAACTAGTGATTGATATGGGAGAGGCTAGCCCATTGTGGATGGTGCCATTTCTGGGCTGGTAGTCTTGAATTACATAAGAAAGCAGATGGAGCAAGCCATGGGGAGCACGGCAGTGAGCAGCACCTCTCCTTGGCCTCTGCATCAGTTTCTGTCTTATGTTCTTGCCCTGACTTCCTTCAATGATTAACAGTGATGACGAACCATAAGCCAAATAAACCCTTTCCTCCCATGCTTTGGTCACAGTGTTTCATTACAGCAATAGTAATCATAACTAGCACAAAACCATAACACAATGGTGCATGACCTCTTTAGTGTGTTATGGAATCCAGTTGGCCTAGTATTTATTAGGAATTGGTCTGCAATTGTTTTTGTTGTATCCTTATTTTTTTTTAGTAACACTTTTCTATTTTATCTAACAAGGTAATTTGAAGATCATTGCTTCTATTCCCCTACAGCATTGCCTTTGCTGCACAGCCAAGATTATGATAAGCTGTTTTCCTTTTCATTCTCTTCTAGGAGCTTTATAATTTCCTTCCCAGTGTCTTCACAATCATTTAGGAGCATATTTGCTTGATCTCCATACATGTGTACAGTTTCTAAACTTTTTGTTTCTAGTTTCTTATTTTATGCCACTGTGATCTGATGCATTCTTTTGATTTCTTCGTATTTATTGACTCTTGCATTAAGACCTAAAATGTAATCTACTTTGGAGAAACTTGCCATAGGCTCCTGAGAAGAATCTGTGTTCCACAAGTGTTGGATAGAACAATTCCTAGATGTCAATTTGAGTTATGGTGCAGTTTAACAATCCAGTTTCTCTGTTGAGTTTTTGGTCTGTAGTATCTGTTGGGTTAAAGTAGGGCTAACTGTCTCTCCTACTACTGTATTTGGACCTTTCTAACCTTTTATATCCAGAAGTGTATGATTTACAGAGCAGGGTGTACCAATGTCCAGTGCTTATATACTACATTCGCTGCACATTCTTGATGGATTTTTCCCTTTATAAAATTATAATCACCTTATTTATGTCTTCTAATTTCAAATTGAAGTCTGTTTTTTATGAGTGTATGTGTTCAGATGGGTATGTGCATGCAGGTTCAAGTATATGCCAGAGAGGGACGTGAGGTGTCTCCCTTGATTGTTCTTCTCCTTGTTTTTTTGTAGCAGAGGTTCTCACTTAACTAGGCTGGTTGGCCATTGGGCCCCCAGGATCATCCCTTACCCACCTTGGATTACAGGTGTATGCTGCTTTTATCTGGCTGTTGGGCATCAGGTCTTTATGCTGGGGCAGCATTTTACTAGCTAACCTACCTTTCCAGCCCTTTTGGCTATCAGCACAGCTACTTATGCTTGTTCCCAGCTTCTACTTCCTTAGCACACTGACTTCCATCTTTTCACTTTCAATCTGTTTCTTCCTATGGACAACAAATAGTTTGTTCTTGGTTGTTATTCAAGAACCTCAGAGCACAGAAGACACAAGTGCCAACATGCTGTTCTTCTCAGAGAAGGAAGTGGTGTTGATGATACAATGGACTCACAAAGCCAGAGGGGCCTGCAAGGATTCGTAGGCCTTCCCTGCAGGAGGGAAGGTTGTGGTGAGCAGAGATATCTGCCTTCTTTGATGGCTGGTCCTGGTTTTCCTTGTCATTCTTACAGAGACTGAAAAATGTGTTTTCTTACATGGAGAATCTAAAAAGCTCTAAGAAAAATGACAGTGGGGCTAATTTGTAGCAACTGAAGCTACAACAAATGTTTTCAGGGTCTGAAAAACATTTTGAGATGGCTCTGGAGCAGAGCCACCAGGGATGGCTCATGATGGAGCTCCCTTTGCTTGACACTATAGCCTCATGAACTTCCATAACATTCTTAGGCTCTGAAAACAACTGCCAACATTGGGTCTTTCACATTTTCTCACACCATGTGAGTTAATCTGCTGTATCACAATATCACAGATAAATATTAGTGCAGTGAGGACCATCACCCGATTGTTATGACTGCTTTTTGTGACAGTGAAGTATAGCCTAGACTTTCCAAAATTAAAACATGTACACATGAACATATATCCACATATAGAAGGTAAACAGTTATCAAATCTTGCTTAAAATTTTCCAAGAGCAAAATTTCTTCTCTGAGATAAATGACTCTCTTATGGGACCAGGAAGTGAAAGGTTATGGTCCCTCAGTCTTGTGACTAAAGAAGGCAACAATTAGAAAAATAGTTAGAAAATGAGTAACCATCTTTTTCATTAAAGGCTGTCTGTTATCACTCACCATCTTAAATTGGAAGAACAAAGAGCTAAACTAAACGTGTCAATGATACTTCTATAGGAAATGATGACAGCATAGTGTGACTATGAAAAGTTGATCCTTTTCCTTCTTGACATAGGGTCTTACTATGGTATCTAGGCTGCCCTAAAACTCCATACTCAAGAAATCTTTCTACCTCAGTTTCCTAAGTGTTGCGACAATAGACATGTACCACCATGTCTATCTGAGGAATTTCTTAGTGAGCTGAGGCTGGCATATTGGGATCCCAGTGTTACCATAAATAAACACAGAATATTAACAACCTAAAAATAATGAAAATTAAGTTGGAAAAGATCTTGTTTGCAACAAATAAAATTTCTAGTGTCTACTATGTATTTTTATAAAAAAATAATTTCTTTTATTCTTAAGCCAGCAGTGACATCCATATCCCACATAAGGAAAAGCATGCCAAAGCACCTACTCGTGGTAGCTAGACCTGCCCTGCTAGAGCAGGCATAAGAAAGGTTCCCCATTCAGGGCTGGTTACTTCTAACACCTGCTAGTCCTTTTTGTACAATCGGAGACATAGGAAACTGTTAAATGGGTACTCCTACCCCAACCCCGCCAAGTAACTATAAAAAATTGAGAGTGATGTTAAACAAGCACAGACAGGAGCTGTCTATTTCTATAAAGTGATGATCTCACAAGGCCCAGCCAGTGACTGGAAGATATCAGTTTCGTCTCCATTTTCTCTGACTGCTGCAGGTATAACTGAGGCCTTTTAGAGATGTAAAACTCAAGTTTGTCTTATTTTACCAGAAGATGGTACCTGACTTAAACAAATAGCAACACAATGGTCAAACCAAAGCTGAGTTGAATGTCAGCATTTCATGCAGCGAGTTTAAAGGCCACTGACTTGAGCAAACGGCTCTAAAAGTGAAGTATGCTGCAGTTGTACGACCTGTAGCTTTCCTAGTCCAGAATGCTCACTCACACAGACCATGTGTGTGTGGAGAGCTAGTGATACACACCCACCTTTTCCTCAAAGAACTTTCTTCTTAAATTGGCATCCGTAGGAGGGATTATTTTCCTCAGATTTTTGTACCACTTTCTAACGATGTACCCTCTCCAATAGGCTTGGATTCTAAAACATAGATACAGAAATAATGACCACCTAATAGCCTTATTTTTAAAATTAAAAATATTTTATTAAGAATACGAATGTCTTGCTTGCATGTATCTCTATACCACTTGTGTGCCTGGTGCCCATGGAGATCAGAGAGGGCATCCAATTCCCTGGAAATAGAGTTACAGATAGTTATAAGCCACATCATATATGTGCTGGGAATTGAAACTGGGTCTTCTAGAAGAACAGCTGGTGCTCTTAACCACTGGGCCATCTCTCCATAATGCCCTCTCTAGCTCTTTCTTGTTCTCCCTTGGCCTCTCTCTCTCTCTGACTTTTTCTTTCCTACCACCCCCATCTCTCTCTGTCTCTAATAAACCTCTTTGTAACAGACCTGTTGCACAATATATAATTTATATATTATTATATTGGTGCTGAGACTTGGTGGGCTCTTCTGGCAGTGTCTGTCTGGGCGCACTGGAATCCCTTCTGCCTGCCACTCTCACAACAGATTTTCTTTCTCTCCCGGTAACACAAACTGGGACTGCCTCTGTGCTCCGCCGCTCACTGCACTCCCCCCCCCCCCACCAGTGCTCCACTGCTCGCTGCACCTTGGCCCCACCCGGTGGAGTGGCACTGCTCAGGCAGCACCTCAGGTGCACAGGAGGTGTGTAGATTGTACCACTGCTGCACAGCTGTGCCACTTTTAAACTGCCACCACTGAATGCACTGTGGCCACTGTCGGGCAAAACATGTGGCTAGCCACCATCTTGATTTTGGGATAAAGTGGGTGGAGCCATAGCTTTATTGTCGTCTTGACTAAGGGCAGTCACATGTGACTAACAATAGCTTCACAACTAGAAAACAGACAATTAGCGGCTTATTGCAAGCTAATATACTATGTTGGTTTATTAGTCGATTAGTTGGTAGTTTTAACTAACTACCAACTATTAGGTCTCTTATTTAGAGAGGCAAACAGCTTTGCCCTGCCCACAGACCTCATGTTAAAATATAAACAGGTCTCAGAACTTTTACCCTTCCTTTAGCTAAAGGATGGTCACTGCTCACAACAATTTCACCCATTTCTCATGGTAAATAATTGGATTGACAGCCTAAAGATACAGAAGTTTAAGTTATGAGGACCTAAGAAAATGTTTGAGGCTCTAAAAAGATGTTTCAAGGTTGGTAAATGCAAGTTATAAAGGTTGGAAGGTCTAAAAAGATGATTTAAGGTATCTAAAATAGAAAAATAAGATTAAAATGCTTCAGATTTCTTCCTGCTGCTATGTTACTGTTGTATTAATCTAACGCTGATAAAAACATTCCACTATACAATCTACTATCATTGTTACAAGCTCAAGATTTTAAATTTCCTTTGGTTTGTCTTTTAAGTATAAACTTAAAAGTTGTTCTTCATTGTGTTAGATTTATATACATCCAGTCTTCTGAATAGAGGGAATCAGCCCCTCTTTCATGGTGTATAATCATACTAAAAATCAAGATCAAATAAACTTTTGCCCCCTTTACTTCAGGAAGGATTCTGCCTCCTCTGAGCTCAACTCAAAGAATGTTAACCCAATGTTATTTTCCAAGCCTCGGCTAGTCTATGACACAAAAATGTATGTCTACTTCCTTTTTCTACAATATGTATTTCACTACAGATTACAATGATAATGCTAACATGTCTAAACTACTAACATGTATGAAGTTTGTCTCCCTTTGTAAACTTAAGAAGGATTCTTGTAAGCTACAGGAAATCCACCTGAATCAACCTCTCAGGTCAAATGAACTCCTGTTGCCAGTATCCTGGCAGGCCCAGGTGTATTAACGACAGCGCCAAAGCAACTGCCTAGAGGTGCTCACAGACTGCATCAAGCTGGACCTGCATTTTCTTACCTAGCCACAGATGATCTCACAGATCCTGAACTGCAAACAAGACAAATTGCTCTTGGGACTTAGCTAATATTACAGCCTTTGCTCCCAAATCAACACCCCAATTTCAGCCAGGAGCAGCCAAAGACCAATTGATCTCTTCACCAGTTATCCATCTATTTTCAACAAAAGGCTGGTATGTTAGGTCTCTGCCTGCTGCTGGGCATGGTTGGCAAACCTCACCTTCTACCCTGCACTTTCCAGGACAGAGGCTTCCCTTCCACCTCACCATGTAACCTGAACATTTTTATTCTCTTGCTTCTTTTCTCTCTCTTTCTCTACTCTTTTCTAAATTTGCTATTTTTTATTTAATTTTTATTTTTTATATTAATTAGTTTATTCACTTTGTATCCTAGCTGTAGCCCCCTCTCTCATTCCATCCCAATCCCATCCTCCCTCCCTCATCTCCTCCTATGCCCCTCTCCAAGTCCATTAATAGGGGAGGTCCTCCTCCCCTTCCATATGGCCTTAGCCTACCAGGTCTCATCAGGACCAGCTAAATTTGCTATTTTTAATTAAACAAAAAGGGAGGACTGTTATCTTGGTGTACAGGCAATTCAACTGGCCTGCCCTCAGGGGCTTTTGGGGTGCTGACAATGTCCTATGTCATTGCCTGCACCAGGGGTGAGGGATATAACCTGTCTGCTTCCTCCTCACCCCCTTCTTGTGCTCCCATGGACAGCTCCCCTCTGACTTTCTTTACTGGGACCTCCACCCATCCCCCCTTTCCTATGCTCTCCCACTGTCTCTCTCTCTCTCTAATAAACCTCTTTGTATCTGAAAAAAAAAAAGTATTTCAGTATTCCTCCTGGGCTATTCTGGTGACCCTCTGGGTTAGTAATCACAGCCTGGGCTGCAGACATCTGTCTCCCCTCTGCATAGAGCTGAGGCCCCTCTTACCTGGTGGCACACTTTATTCTGAACAGGCGAGCCCCGTCATGTATCACTCTGGTTTGATACTGGTTCTTTCTACAGAGGGGACAGGTTTTTTTATTTGTGAACTTTTCAAAAGCCTGAAGGCATGCCTGAAGAAAAGGATTTTACTTAAAAATTTACAAGTAATTACTTATAAACAACACTTTTACTTCTAATGTAATTACAGTGTTCTTTTTCTCATAATTGAGACTCAGTCCAATTTAGATCATGAAGTGCAGTTTCATCAGGTGTTAACATCTTCCTCATGAAACCTGTTAACAAGTGATGTTCCACAAGAACATACATGCAGAGATGTAAAGGCAAAATGTATAAGACTGCCATGCAATCAGCTGGCAGGAAGGAAGCTATCCACAGCTCTGATATGCGGCAGTAACACAGAAACCTGTGCTTCTGCCACACAAAGCCATGATTTCACAGCAGGATGAGCTGCAGTGTGCCATAAAGCCACATTTTTAACTACATGGGGCTCATGAATCACCACATGGCTCTTTAAATGGGTGAGGGAAGGAGGCCAGGCCTGGCATGGGATTACTTACCTTGTGGAATACATGCGAGCAGGAAAGCAGCACCTGTCCACCAGAAGAGAGCAGGAGCCCTGGGTTAGTAATGCAGATTCTAGAAGAGCAAGCTGCATACCTGCAGGTAACCCTCACACAGTCGACTATGGCCTTATTTCCACAGCTTTAAGTTTAATATAGAATAAGCTTATCACCTAAACAAAGCCAGTGGCCCTGGTACCACAAAGCACATCATGCTTGATAATAAGCTCAAGAAAGGAGTGCCAAGATAGACATTGCTAAGTGGATGGGGTGGGACAGAGAGAAACCTGTCCATGTGGTATGGACATGATAAGCAAATATCTTTTATAGGGCTTTGCTTAGCTAAACTACATCCTAAACTTAAGATCACAGCTTACTGTTACATAATTCTGAGAATGTTACATTTAAATAGCAAGACATTATGGAGACAAATTACATTTTCCTTTTGAAATGAGGAGCAGGTGTGTTCATATTTTAAACTTCACCCTTCTGAATTAAAACTTCCCAACCAACAGTGATGTTTTGGAACGAAAAAACAAAACACACTCACACACACACACACAAAACGAAACAAAATCTAGCTTCCATCCAATAAGGAAGAAGGATTTTCGGCCACTGGCCACTGGCAGGTACAATGGGCTGTGGAGAAGGTGAGTGGGCAGAGGCACATCCTCCCCTATTTTCAGTGACTATCCTGTCGCTTTGCTCATTCTGCAACTTTACGTGGGACTGTGGGAAGAAATTTTAAAATAGAGCTCACAAACTCCTAAAACCTTTTCCTTTAAAAGAATATTTATGTGTATGGGTATTTTGCTTGCATGTTTGTTGGTATGCCACATCCATATAATACCCACAAGGGCCAGAGAGGGCATCTTATCCCCTGAACTGCACTTGCAGGTGGTTGTAAGCACCATTTGAGTGCTAGGAACTGAACCCTAGTCCTCTGGAAGAGCAGCCAGTGCTCTTAATTTCTTTTTAAATTTAATTATTTTTATATTAATCACAGGATATGTACTTTGTATCCCAGCTGTAGCACCTTCCCTCATTCCCTCCCACTCTCCCCATCCCTCCCTCATCTCCTCCCTGCTCCTTTCCAAGTCCACTGATAGGGGAGGACCTCCTCCCCTTCCATCTGACCCTAGTTTATCAGGTCTCTTCAGGGCTGGCTGCAATGTCCTCTTCTGTGGTCTAGCAAGGCTGTTCCTCCATCAGGGGGAAGTGGGGGGGGGTCGAAGAGCCAGCCATTGAGTTCATGACAGAAATAGTCCTTGTTCCCCTTACTAGGGTACCCAGTTGAATACTGAGCTACCATGGGCTATATCCGAGCAGGGGTTCTAGGTTATATCCATACATGGTCCTTGGTTGGAGAAACAGTCTCCTAAAAGACCCCTGTGCCCTGATAAATTTGGTCCTTGTGGAGCTCTTGTCCTCTCCAAGTCTTACTAACTCCCCCTTCTTTCATATGATTCCCTGCACTCTGCTGAAGGTTTGGTTGTACATCTTAATTTCTGCTTTGATACATTGCTAGGTAGAGTCTTTCAGAGGCCCTCTGTGGTAGGCTCCTGTCCTGTTGCTTGTTTTCTCCTACATTCGATGTCCATCCCATTTGTTTATCTAAGTGAGGATTGATCATCTTACCCCGGGTCCTCTTTCTTGTTTATCTTCTTTAGGTGTATCGATTTCAGTATGTTTATCCTATCTTATAGGTCTATATAAGTGAGTATATACCATGTGCTTCTTTCTGCTTTTGGGATATCTCACTCAGGATGATCGTTTCCAGGTCCCACCATTTGCCTGAAAATTTCATGATTTCCTTTTTTTAAATTGCTAAGTAGTATTCCATTGTGTAAAAGTACCACAATTTCTGTATCCATTCCTCAACTGAGGGACATATGGGTTGTTTCCAGGTTCTGGCTATTAAGAATAAAGCTGCTATGAACATGGTTGAGCAAATGTCCTTGTTGTATATTTGAGCATCTTTTGGATTTATGCCTAAGAGTGGTATAGCTGGATCTTGAGGACTCACTATTCCTAATTGTCCAAGAAAGCGCCAAATTGATTTCCAGAGTGGTTGTACAAGTTTGCATTCCCACCAGCAATGGAGGAGGGTTTCCCTTCCTCCACAACCTCTCTAGCATGTGTTGTCACTTGAGTTTTTGAGGTTTTGATGGGTGTAAGGTGAAATCTCAGGGTCGTTTTGATTTGCATCTTCCTGATGGCTAAGAATATTGAACATTTCTTTAAGTGTTTTTCTGCCATTCTACAATTCTCTACAGAAAGTTCTCTGTGTAGCTCCGTACCCCATTTTTTTAAAATTGGATTACTTGATTTGTTGCTTTTTAACTTCTCGAGTTCTTTATATATACTGGATATTAGCCCTCTGTCAGATATAAGGTTGGTAAAGATCCTTTCCCAGTTTGTAGGCTGTCATTTTGTTTTGATGACAGTATCTTTTGCTTTACAGAAGCTTTTCAATTTCATGAGGTCCCATTTATTGATTGTTGCTTTTAGAGCCTGTGCTGTTGGTGTTCTGTTCAGGAAGTAGTCTCCTGTGCCGATGAGTTCTAGGGTCTTCCCCACTTTTTCTTCTAACCGATTTAATGTGTCTGGTTTTATGTTGAGGTCTTTGATCCACTTGGACTTTAGTTTTATGCAGGGTGATAAATATGGATCTATTTTCATTTTTCTGCATGTAGACATCCAGTTGGACCAGCACCATTTGTTGACGATGCTGTCTTTTTGCTATTGAATAGTTTCCGCTTCTTTATCAAAAATCAAGTTTCCATAGGTGTATGGGTTTAAACAATCATTAGGTCTTATTACAAAAGCCTATATGCCACAAAATTTGAAAATCTAAATGAAATGGATAATTTTCTTGATAATTCCATCTACCTAAATTAAGTCAAGATCAGGTAGAAAGATTGAATAGACCTATATCTCCCAAGGAAATAGAACATCAACAGCCTCCCTTCCAAAAAAAAGCCCTGGGCCAGATGGTTTTCATGCAGAATTCTACCAGACCGTCAAAGAAGTGCTAACTCCAATTCTCTCTAAACTATTCCACAAAATAGAAACAGAAGGAAAATTACCAAACTTATTCTAGGAAGCCACAGTCACCTTGATACCTAAACCATACAAAGGCCCAACAAATAGAGAACTTCAGACCTATCTCTCTTACGAACATTGATGCAAAAATACTCAATAAAATACTTGAAAACCAAATCCAAGAACACATAAAAGATATCATCCACCACGACCAAGTAGGCTTCATCCTAGGCATGCAAGGGTGGTTCAATATATGAAAATCCATCAATGTGATCCATCATATAAACAAACTGAAGGAGAGAAACCACATGATCATCTCCCTAGATGCTGAAAAAGCACTTGACAAAATCCAATATCCATTCATGTTTAAAGTCTTGGAGAGATCAGGGATACAAGGCACATACCTAAACATAGTAAAGGCAATATACAGCAAGCCTAGAGCCAACATCAAACTCAATGGAGAGGCTCTTAAATCAATCCCACTGAAATCAGGGACTAGGCAAGGCTGCCCATTGTCTCCTTATCTCTTCAACATAGTACTTGAAGTCCTAGCTAGGGCAATAAGACAACTAAAGGAGAACAAAGGGATACAAATTGGAAAGGAAGAAGTCAAAGTATCACTATTTGCAGACGATATGATAATATACATGAGTGACACCAAAAATTCAACCAGAGAACTCCTTCAAGTGATAAACACCTTCAGCAAAGTGGCTGGATACAAAGTCAACTCAAAAAAATCAGAAGCCCTCCTGTATACCAAAGACAAAAGGGCTGACACTCTTCACAATAGCCACTAATAACATAAAGTACCTTGGGGTGACTCTAACCAAGCAAGTGAAAGACCTGTTTGAGAAAAACTTCAAATATCTGAAGAAAGAAATTGAAGAAGATATCAGAAAATGGAAAGATCTCCTGGGCTTATGGATTGGTAGGATTAACATAGTGAAAATGGTCATTATGCCAAAAGCAGTCTACAGACTCAATGCAATTCCCATCAACATACCAACACAATTGTTAATAGACCTTGAAAGAAATATTATCAACTTCATATGGAGAAACAAAAAACCCAGAATCTCCAAAATGATCCAACACAACAACAGATCATCTGGAGGTATCTCCATCCCTTACTTCAAGCTGTACTTCAAAGCAATAGTAATAAAAACTGCATGGTATTGCCATAGAAACAGAATAGGGACTCTTAATTTCTTAGCCATGTCTTTAGCCTCCTACAACCTTTTCTGGACCCTGTCAACTGAAAGCTTAAACTCAATAAACTATTGTAGTAAAATCATCTGTGGACTTGTTATTAATTTTTCATATAATTTTCTTTTTTAATATAATTTTCAACATTTTATCAACAGATACAGTTTTCTCTGAATAACATAATTCTTATATAATTCTCACATATAATGTACTTTCAAATGTCCGTTTATATTCATTACAGGCAAACAGTTTATGAGATAGCTAAGTTTTCAGTCTTCATACAACTAGGTTAAATGAATGAGGTTGCTGAGGATGGAAGATTCCCTGAAGCTTTAATGATCCTTCTATGCTCCAGCACTAAATTACAAACTGCGCAATATATGACAGTTCTGTGGTTCAAAGGCTGACTG
Organism: Pachyuromys duprasi; assembly: GCA_028658305.1. Taxonomy (NCBI): domain Eukaryota; kingdom Metazoa; phylum Chordata; class Mammalia; order Rodentia; family Muridae; genus Pachyuromys; species Pachyuromys duprasi. The sequence continues at coordinate 62,316,311 of CM053763.1, read as the reverse complement.
AAATCTTTCCAATATCCACTTTCTACGTAAGATTTGGTCCTATTTAAGAACAAGAATGAAAGTGTATTTCAAGCATGTTCATAATTCACATTACTGAAGAGCAGAAGTGTACTGGCTGTGAGCTTCCTTGCTGATAACGGAGCATCCTCAAGTCTGGGAGGTCAGGACAGCCCATGAAACTTGGGATCCTCCACTGGGACTCAAGCCTGGCTGTGTCTTCTCAGCTGGTGTCTCAGTGCATACCACAGAGAAGCTAAGGCTACACTCTCTGCAAAAGCCGTTGGGGGGGGAGGGAATCATCAATTTCTCCCAAATTCTGAGAGCATGAATACCCTTGGCTCCCTGGAGCTGACAGCTCAGTCAGGCACAGCGATAGGTCTGCGCAGCAGGTTTTACGCTTTCTACAAACCAGGATGATCACCCATCTTATTTTAATAGGTGTGTGAACAAAGATTTTATTTTACACTAGGATTCTCCCATAAATTCTTTGAAGATATTCAAATATCCTTTTATGCAAATGGCATACTTGAACTTAAGTGTTGCACCAGTAAGTGGACACTGTCAAGTGACTGTTCAGACAGACAGACACACACACACACTTTAGTGGGTGGCAGAGAAAATGTTATTTGAAAGTCACAGGGACGTTGGAATTGGGTGACTCACTGGCTAGCACTAGGGAAGTAGTGCCTGGCTGATATTATGTACCTGGGGATGGAGCTCAAATTCTTCTTTACATATTGGGCATGGCTGCATGGAGTCCCCTTGCAGGAGGGATCTCTCCTTCACTTTCTCCCACTCAACAGATGACAGTGGCAATGGGGGAGGTGCCAAGAGGCCTAGTTTCTGGGCTACAGGAGAGACAAGAAAGAATGTAAGCTCATGTATTTTATCATATGAAGTCACTTTTTAGGAGACAATCTGCATGCAGGTATTCTATGGAGGCATTATAGCTTAACCTCTCATAACAACTGCAAGGTGCTTTTCTATGAAGGGATGAAGGCAGTGATGACACCTGAAGTCCTCAGTAATGATTTATATTTTTATTATACAGACTTTGTCATCATTCTGAATACTAAGAGATTTTCAAGCAAGCAGGATTGATATTTAATTGTTACAGAAGTTGAAGAGTGTCATTTTTTTTGCCACTTTCCTTGTTTCTCACCTAATTTGTCAGCTTGCAAGTACTGCCTTCTTCCACTTAGCCTTGCTCCCCTACCAATGACCCTTACAAAATGTACAGCAATCACGTGATCCATAAGAATATATTCCTTAATTAAGTTTATGAGTACCTATCACATGAACTTATATCACATAGGGAGACTCACTTTAAAAAAGTATCTACAACATTTCTGGGCATACGGCTGCTAGAACTGTAAGTATAAACCACTATCTGCAAACTGCTAACTAGCGGTAAAGATACATTTAAAAAAATCAATGTAGCACAAGATCTTCAATAAATGTTACAGGAATGGGAAGCTATAACAGGGACCATCAGAAAGCACTCTCAGTTATAGAAACATTCATGGTAGAAGTATGAATGTATCCGTAAGAGGCTAGAAGATAAAGGTAATCTCACAGGTAATATTTCTTAGGTAAATACACTTTTGTCCATATCTTCCCAGAAAAAGTAACAGAACAGATGCTCAACCCATAGGATGCAATAACTTGGGATATGGAGAAAATTAAAAAAGACAAGAAGGAAGCATAGTACTAATTGCTGAGTAGCTATAAGAGCACTCATGCCAACATAGGAGGTAAACAGTCGTTCTCAGGAATGTATATATCTGCATGCAGTTTCCGGGAAACAAAGTTTGCAAATAGGTGTTTTACTTAAGATGCTAGGAGAAGAGAATACAACAAAGTGAAAGAAACAACAACAACAAAAAGGAAATAACAAGGATAACTGTAAAAATTCCAAGAAAACAGAAGCCAAAATGAAAACAGAACCAAGAGTAGGTATGAATCAAAAATGTATTCTTTTCAAGAGACATTTCTAGTGATATTGGTTTAGATAAATACAATGAAAAAAAAAACAGAATAAGAAAAGGAAATAATCATAAATGCATGTCAAAAGACAAGGAGATGGCTTAGCCAGTAATGTGCTACACACGTAAGTGTAGTGGGTTCTCTTACCAGCATCCATGTAAAAGACTGGTGTGGTAGCATGCACCTATAATCCTAGCACTGGCAAGGCAAAGACAGGAGATCCTTAGAGCTTGCTGGCCAGCCAGTATAGGTGCACTGGTGAATTCTAGTTTAGTGAGAGGCCCTGTCTCAAAAAGTAAGGTAGAGAGTGACTGAAGAAGATACTAATACCAACCTCTAGCCTCCGCATGCATATGTCTACACATGTAAAAACATACACAAACAAGCAAAAAATATGTTAAGAACACTTGTATTCCTAACTCACCTGATAATACAGGTGAGTTTAACCCACTTCACTAGATTTACTTCTGGTAAAACATAGCAACACTAAAACCATCAGGAGAAGAAATAAAAAGCTGAGTTGAGCCCAGAGCCATCAGAATCAGGATCTCTCCTGTTTTGGTTTAGTACCTACCATACTGGGCAATGAGTTCAGCCTTTATTTATTCCTAGACTAATGATGGGCCTATGACTTGCTGTCGGTGAAGTGACTCCTACTATCAAAGGCTAGACTCTGAATTACAGAAACCTGTATCTGCAGTAAGCACCCCTACCCCCGCTCCCCCGACCCAGAGCAGCAGAGCTGAGAACAGGCTTTCTTGGCCAACACCAGTGACAAGGCGTTTTTCACGGTGCTTATCACTCTTGGCTGTCTATTCTGCCCTTGTAAACAAATGTGGAAACTTTCTGCTCCTCACCCCAGCAGCTAAAGGAACAAGAACCACGTAACTGTCCAATGAGTGAGCCTCTGTTCTATGCTGTGCAGGCCTCCTACTACTGCCTGTCTCTGTCACCTACACTGCCACACAACAGCCCTAACAAAGCCTATTCTCCATGCCTGATAATTTAGAAATCTCTTATTTCTAGCTTTCCAGTATACAATGATTTCACACTTACAAAGATTATAAGAATGGTATAAAGATGTAAATCAAGGAATTAATGCTGAGCATTAATTATTGACTGCAGTCACAATCCTTTATCTATGGTTGTATTTTCTGAGGTTTCAGTGATTCACAGTCAACTACCATCTGAAAATATCCAATGGGAAATTCCAAAAATAATTCATAAGTTTTTTTTTTTTGGTCAATGTAAGCAGGCCAATGAAATCTCACACTATCCTGTGCTCCATTCCTGTCTAGTGTATCCAGGACATGCCTTTGTCCCTCTGCAGTTGTCTTGCTGACCTGATAGACTGTGGCAGGACTACAGCCTTAGGGTTTGTTGTTACTCCAGAGCAGCACAGCAGAGTTGCTGGTCACCCAGATGTGCCCAACAGAGGAAGTAAAGGGCTTCCTTCAATTGAGAAAGGGGTTAAGTTTCTTATTTCACAGAAAACAACTGCATGCTGAGGTTGGCAAGGTAAGACCAAATCTTCTATCTGCCAAACTATAAATATGGAAAAACAGATTTACAAGAATTTAACAATTATACTTCTACCATAGCCATATAGGGCTGTCGTGGGAGTAGCAGAAGGAAGACTGAGTTGAACGCAGCTTAAACCACAGTGAGACTTTCTCTCAGAGAAGAAAAGTTATGGCGCCAGGGCATACCAGGAATCCAGTTGTGGATGGACAATTTGTGGATGTTATTTAAACTGAGTGTTTTACTAGAAAACACCAAGCCTGTGAAAATTTGGCAAGGAGTCCCTTGAAATGAGGAATGTCAAGACAGTTCAAGTGAGGGATCACTACACAGATTCAAGGAAAGGTTTGAGCCCCATTGCTGGGGCTATGCACAGATGGAGATACTACTGCCTCACCTGGAGGGGGGGAAGCTTATTAAGGAAGAGGGACACCAACCGAAGCGAGTCTTCATTTCAGTGTCTTCTAGAAGATGCCAGATGAAAAGTACATTCACATGACACAAAGACACAGACACATTCCTGTAATCCAAACACTCAGGAGGTTGAGGCAGGGAGACTGAGAGTTGAAGGACATCTTGGGCTATACAAGGAGACTCCCAAAGCCAACAAAAATATGCAAAGGAAGGCACAGAGCTTACTATACAGAAACACACAGCCAACTCTGGCATTATGTGGACTGCCATAGTACACAAAATAAAGCCATCTTGTTTATGGGACAGTTCCACCAATACTTCATCTCAGAAGTGAAAAAAAAAAAAAACAAAACCTTGGCAGATGAAGAGTTGGCATTAAAGCTTTATTACCACACTTGGCTGCCAGTACCTGCCAACAAAATGAAAATGTCAAGGTTGTGTTTTTACCCCCAATACACTATTGCTTCAGCCCTGGAAAGAGGTTATCATTCAGCTTGACAAGGCTACACTGAGTTAATTAGCACTAAGCTAAAGGACAAGAGAACAGGTTAGCTTACCTAAAGTTAACGGTGGTGGTGTGGGGTCTAGAACATATTCCCTTTCTGGATCTTCCACTTTGGGGCCCTCTGTAGTTTTTCTAAGCCCAGTATCTATTATGGCTTTTGCATTTCGTTTTAGAGATTTTGACTTGTTCTCATTCTTTTGCACTTTTGTCTTCCAAGGATCCGCTACTGAGAGATGTCCAAGTTGAAGATCATGTAAAATGTGGTCCTGTAAGGCAACTGCAGTGACTGCTAAGTTACCTTTTTTAGGTGAACGATCCTAAAAAGTGGGTGGGGAGAATCTTATTTACCAGATGGTAAAGAACATCATTTAGAAGAAAACTGAGACCTGGTGCTCCACTGATGTTATATTTCCAAATCAATGGGAAGGAATACCAGAGCAATACCTAAGTCAGAGTGCCTGGCCCAATATCCATGTTAGAAATACAGGGAAGTCTTTTCACTTAATTACTGGAGCCTTAATAATAAAGCAATAAATTCTAACTTGTGTTTAAATGAGCCCCTACTGTTTGGCTACAACCAAATCAGACTCCAGGCAAACACTAAAAGGAATCTTGCTCTTAAGCACAAGCTCCTTGGTGAAAACTTAAACCATCCCCTGCAGACCCAGGTCCTTGAGCCAGGAGGGGGCTGCAGGCAGCACATAGAGACTTACTGTCTGTTATCCACACCACGCATACCTCCCACTCCTAGTTTTTCATGGACACAAGGTTTGTAAACTATTTTTATACCTGAAGAAGGTCCAGTTAGACTATATCCCATGAGTGAAACCATGGATGGGTTTTGAGGAGGATGGAATACCTTATTTTTCAACATGCTCGCAGGAAACACAGTGGTGTGGCTTCAACAAACTCTAGCACCACATTACAAAAACTTCTATTCTTCTTCTGTGGACAGAAAATGAGAGTGTATGTAAATATGCAGGTCTACTAGGGCTATGGAGATTATGATAACAGGAATGCCAACTACAGAGTAGCCTGAGCTATACCTTCCATCTATACAGTCCTCAAACAGCTTGCCACAGTGCTGGAAAGAATGTGAATATACACAGCAATCTAGCAGTGAAAACAGTCTTAGGACAAAGTCTTGGACTAAAATCAGACACTAAGTAAATGAACGACAATGGTTTAAAAACATTTAAACCAAATCTTGAAGAAAGAAGTGCCTATGTTAGATAACAGGAGGAAGAGCAAAGATACCCAGGAAAACAGCACGGTTTGTTTGTTTTTCAGGGAAGAAGGAAACAATGAAGAAGTGGGTGTAAGCTGCCTGGGGCTACCTTTGGACAGAACATGGGGGAGAGATACATTGAGCCCCAACTTGCTTTCTACTTTTTGGGGCAAGCTACTTAAACATCTCCAGCTCATCTATAAAACACAAAGATTATGACATTGCAGGATTATTACACAAAAGAAAACATCCCAAAGGCTTACAAGGAACTGTTCTACACAAGACACTCATAAATGGTTACTGCTGCTCCAAGTCCCTTAAAAGCTAGGGGAGTGTTTGGTATTGACCCTTTTAGTTTTGGGACCACGGTATTATTTTTATCAAGGCAAGAGTTCACAATATTCACAGTGGAGAGAAACAGAACACCTCATAAAAAGCAACCCAGGAATAGTACTGAGGGACGAACTTTCAGAGAAGTACTGGCAGAGCAGCTGTCACACACATGCAGGGCCGTGCAACAATTGAAAAGATCTGGAAAATGAGTTCTATAGGAACAATGTGCGAGACACCTGATTTAAGAAAAAAAAAAAAGAACCAGTTCAGATCCTTCAGAAGCCTAAGGCAGTTTTCAGTGTGCTCACCTTGTTTCTTTTCAGTTCTAGCATGAAGACCTAAGAAAGAAGTTTGTACTCAGTGTTCCTTACCATGGCATAGACCAGGGAAAGGTATGTAAAATACTGAAAGATCACTACCATTATTTTCCAAGTTTAAAGTGCTTATAACCTAGCAAAGATCAAGTATACATCATACCAAAATTTGTTTAATTTTTCAACAAGATTCATACCATTGTTAACCACAGGTAGCTTTCTAGGCTGCATTTTCATCTGGTCTTTATTGTACTGTTGTGACTAATGTCATGCTAAGAGTGTTAAAAAATGCCTCATCAAAGTTCCACAATATCAGCAAATCGTATAATTTAAAAATACAGAAGCGTGCCAGAAGAGGTGACCCGTTAGTCTGGCAACAGAAGAGAGGCAAACAACCTCTGCCCGCACTAACAGCCACACAGAAAACTTTCTATTTGTAAATCTCAGCTTGCACAGGGTTAGGAGGTTGTGCCAGGTAGGAAAACACAGCATGTGGTGAGAAGGCTTTTTAGTCGCCACCTGCTCTCAGTGTTCAAAAGACAGTTCATTCACACATCAATAAAAACGCACACGAAACACGGCATATAAGTTTAAACTACTCCCGCAAAGCCGAGTGATGTCGTTGGACGTCCAGCCCAAGAGGTCACTCATCACACCACAGCGCAGGCAGGACCCGCGGGCCGCCCACAGCGACCCCGACCTCCCGCCCCAACACTACCCAGCGTCTGGGCCTCGCCTCCCTCAGCACCAAAGCTTCTGTATGCCTTGACGGTGCTGCCTGACAAACGCACACCGGCCCTTCCCACCTCGCGACCCCAGCGGCTCAGAAGGGCTCCTCGTTGCCACAGCAACCAGCAGTCTCCGCGCTTCGAGGGCGCATGTTCACCGGCTCCGCATGGCCCTTAGTGCGCATGCTCGCCGGTTCCCCTGGTCCAACAAACAGACACCTCACCCGCAGCCAGCTGCTTGCTGCGCCGACGCTTCCCGTCATGGCCCCGCCCCTCGCGTGTCGTCAGCGTCCGGACGCTGGTGGCGTTACGTGGTCCTGAGGCACGCGCTGTGTTCGTGTGTGGTGAGGCGTGCACGGCCCCTCCCACCTCCTCCCAGGCTGTTCCGTGGTCGTCCTTCCCGCGACTGCCGGCCGCGCTCCGGTATAGCTGCGCTGTGCGTCCCGGGGGTGCGCTGACCCGTGCGGCTTTTCGTAGTGGGTGATCTGTCGCCCCCTCAGTAGGGAGGAGGATGGTTGGCGGTCTCTCGATTGTTTCGTGAGCGCTGTGGCGTCGCCACCCGGCTTCCTAGTGTTCCTCTCACGGTGGCTGCGTTATCCAGCCTTGGCTCCCGGTAATCGCCCCAATAATCCCGGCCTGTTGGCTGTTGCCGGATACTGGCCTTTTCACGCTCGCCTGCTTTAGTGGCGTCCTCCTAGGGTCTCATGGCTGCTCTGGAGGCTAAGGTGAGGGTGGAGAGAGCTGTCCCTGCGGTTACTGACCTTCAGGGTACCCAGTCCCCAGCACTCGGTGCCATCTCCTTTTACCCCTTTAAATCTGCACCCCGACGCTTTCCACTGAACCAGACTTGAACCCCTGGGGGTCCTTTAAAGGTTTCTCACTTCTTGGTGCCAAGCAGAAATCTGTATTGATTTTCTCCTGCCTCAAATGACAGTGACTTTGTTGTACATTAATTGGAATACAGTTCACCTGGAAGTGCAGAGAATACACAAGAATGCAAGGTCCTCCACGAAGTAAAGTCTACCGAAGTCACTGAGCCGGAACATTGGGCTCTGTCACCCAAAGCTCCAAGAGTTGAACTAAATCTGGTATACATGATAAATCTCTGAAACAATGAAACTTTAAACTCCACTTAAAAGTTAGTTGTTTTTTTTTTCTTGGCAATGAACTTTCTGAACTGGCTCTTAGTATTTGAAGTTTGTAGAAGAAGACTAAAAGCAGCTCAACTGTTTTAAAAGTCAAATTCACAGTGAGTTAGTTTGAAATTGTGAATTTTCACATGGTGGTAGTTCAGGTGTTTTCAAGAAATAGTATAATCTTAGCTTATGTTTCAGTGAGTGATGGATTTAGAAGAGAAGAAAGCCCGACTTTTCCCAGTCCTTGTTGAAGCCTAAAAGAGGGTGAAGCTTTTGGATACAGTTAGCTAAGCCAGAGTTTAAACTTACTTTCAAGATGTCTGGTTTTGGCAAGTTGCTTTATTATCCTAAACTATGGGTCTCTTGTTTACAAAGAGGGCCTTGCTTTATCCTCTCATTGGGCATCTATCAATTATTCCCAACAGTAGCCCTGGGCATTATTCTGTGAGTGAATATGTGGCCAATCTAAACTAGTTGGAAGCGCTGGTACCTCAGCGTTGGTGACGTCATCAGTGGGGTCACCTGGCCTAGCTAGCTGGGCCAGTTACAGGAACTCAAGTGGGTTTTTTTTGGAGGGGGGGGGGAATTGGAGAATTCTTTTAATTCTTTCTACTGAATGTGGGAACAAGAAAAGACACGAAACTGCAGCTGCATCTGTTCCATTAGCATCATGGGGTAAGAGCCTGAAGGTGTGGGGCAACCAGGTGAACCTTAGAAGGAGGATTATACAGGAAATGGCAGAATTGGGATTTGGACACAGTCCAAGATGGGTGATGTAGTTTGCGCCCCGGAGCCAGCCTGTCTCTTGGTCTTTTCTCTTAACCTGCTTCATCTCTCATGGGTTTGGTTTTCTGTTACTTGGAGCAGGAAGAACTTCAATGAAAATGGGGTTCTTTTACCACCTTAGGGCTGTGGTGAAGTTAAAACTTGATATTGTTATTTGAATTGCTTTGGATAGTGCCTACTACCAATAATTCTGTCTTGAGGTATTCCTCTCCAACTTTATAAAGTTCTAAAAAAATCCCATTTTAAAATTCCCTACCTTCTTCAAATGATTTATTCGTGATCTCTTGCTATCCAGAATAGTTAGCCATTCTTTATTTAGTCACAAAGATTTTTCTTTATTCTTTTCCCTTAAAAATTTAACCTATAATTACTACTTTGCTATAGGTTTTCTCCTCTGTTCCCATTTGTAGGGGTCTCTTATGTTGGCCAGTGTGATTTAGGCCTCAGGACCTAGGACTTAGTTCTTTTTCTGGACAGTTTTTGAAAGTCAGGTCTTCTGGCGACAGTTTCCTTAACTTTTAATTTGTTAAGAAAACAAAACACTGTTTTTAGACAGGGTCTCACTATGTATCTCTGGCTGGTCTGTAACTTGTCCTGTAGCCTAGGCTGGCCTAGTATGGACAACAGTCCTCCTGTCTCCTTCCTGAGTGCAAGGAATTAAGGTGTGTGCTATCATGCCCAATATTTTACATCAATTAAAAAAAATTCCTTGAGGTAAAATCCACATAGAACAACACTGATCCTCATAGACTGAATAGCTCAGCGGTGTTTGATGTGTCCACGGTGTTGTATAACTACCTTTCTTTAGTTCCAAAACATTCCTGGACTGCACAGGCAGACAGATGCCACACCCCTGCAACAGTGTCTGCCCCAGCCCAGTCCCTAGCAGCTGCCAGTTTGTATTTTGTGTCCATAGACTTAGATTTACCTATACAACAGACAACCTTTGGTCTCTGGCTTCTTTTATGTGGCATTTTTGAGGTCCCTCAATGCCTCAATGTCACAGCATACAACAGTGCGTTTTTCCTTTGAATGCTGCTATACATTTATATTACATTTGATTATATGATCATTTGTTAACAGATGGGCGCCACTTTTGTGTATGTGAAATTACTGGTCAGTATATGTGACTACAGACTGCTTTTCACAGCAGCTGCTCCACATTGTGTTCTCACAAGCAAGGTCTGAGGCTTCAGTGCTTCCACAGTGTTCATAACACTTGTTGGTTTCTACTTTTGTCTTGACATTGAAACAGGCTTTCAGTATTACCCTAGGCTTACATTGAACTCATGGTCTTTCTGCCTTAGCCTCCTGTGTGGTGGAATTCAGATGTGAGCTACTATCCTGTCTTCCCCTTTAAAAAAATCCTGTTAGGAGATTATATTATGTTTTTGTATCTTCATACTTACCGGTGATATGGTGGGTCTTTATGTACTAGCCCTTTAGTGCGAAGTGTTTTGCTGTCAAATCTTTGATCCACAGATTCTGGTTGGGGATGTTCATTCTTCTGATGGGCCACCCAAGGTGATTCTCATTTCTGCTACAGTATTTTCAACTTACATTACCTTTTGATTCTGTCTTATTTCCTTCTCTGTGCTCATATTTCTCATCTGCCCTTGCATGTGGCTTACGTGTTTCATCAGAGCAGGGCAGATTACTTTATAAAGAAAAAAAAAAGATTGTTCAGCTTGATGTTCAACTTTTATAGACATGATGCTAGTTGACTCTGGAGAGGGCCTCATACTGGATGCTATGCAATGGTAGGAGTTTCTGAGGAAGGAGGAGTCTGTATGGCTTGACCAGAAGCCTTAGTGCATCAGAGCCTATCTCAGGATTTTTGTAACAAAAGAACTAACTGGGTTCTTTTACTTTGACCATAATTCTAACCCTACATTTACTCTTCCCAAGAGGATGCTCCAGTGTCCTGAGGACCTCCCACTATGTCATCACTGCCACAAGGAAGACCAAGCCTTTAACATAACCACTGGAGAACAGACAACATCCTAACCACAGTAGTCATTATCTCATTACTCATAGTTTAAAATACCCTCTCTGTTAACTTCAGTCTCTACTGCTGCCCTCTGGTTTCAGAAAGTGCACCTCTTGCCTCCTTGAATGCATTGTCTTTTCTTGTTGAAAGCTGGACATGTGCACTGAGTGATATGACTGAAAGCCAATAGGTTAGTAGTATGAGATCTGAGGCTTTTAGGTTGGGGTTGTTAACTGTTGGAGCAGGAAGGAAAGCAAGGCTTTCAGTATCCTCTGGTCTTGTTTTAGCTCCCCACACTCACTTCGCAGGGTGTCTTTGAGTTTTCTTTGGGACTTTTAAATGAATTCTGTGTCCTTTGGTGCCTCAGCTGTAGTTCAGAGATAGACATGCTTTCTCTGATCCTAATTGGGAAGCAGGGTAGGATGCACAGAAGCACAACATATTAACTGTATCATGGTGTATGACACTATTCCTGGAGAGACACCTCAGATACGGAACTGATACCAAACCAAAGAAAGTATACTACCAAAGGCCAGCGTTGGTGAACTGATGAGTTTTATTGGGATTACTTACAGGAGTATGTGTGAGGATTTACAGGAGCAGTAATGACTCAGACAGCTGCATCACCAAAAGCCCACTCTACATGGTTGACAGCTATTGGGAAGGTCACTGCACTTCCTGCAGGCAGTTCAATAGGTTGGAGACTATTTCAGGCAGCCCTGGTGGTCTGAGTCTCTTTTAGACTGCTCAGCTTGTCTGAGAGTCTTTTAGGTAACTTGGCTGGACTCTTTTCCTTTAAGGTGGCTTGGCTATTCTGAGAGTCTTTTCTTTTTAGTCCTTACTGCATTTGGTCAATTTTAGGGATTTGTTAAAGCATTTGAGTTGTGTACTTCCTTAGCTTAGCCAACTTCCATTTAGGATGGAATGTTTGACCTCTTTTTAGAATATCCGGTGTCTTAAGAAGACTGTGCCACCACCTATTTGTACTGCCAACCAGGGGCATCAAGAAGTAAGCCTTACTTGTCTGATGAGTCACTCTATGGGTTGGTGATTATAGTCAGGCTAAGCAGGAGGCTGTATTGGTCTCAGCTGGGATGAAAGGCAATTTTCTAAAAACAAACACAAAGAAGCCAAAATTAGGTAATATTCAGATGGCACCAGTAGGCTGTTGGATCACCTAAGCTGGCCGTGTCTGGGGATCTAGCCACAGCCCATAAGGCTTTTGTGCTTGGTACTGCTCATGTGCATAGACAGGACACATATGGCAGGTTTAGAGTCCCACCACATGCTTGGTTTTTGCCCCTCTATTTCTACTGTGGCCATGTTATTTGCTTGGTCCAGGTAAGTGAAAATGGTTGCACATAAGCGCATAAGGAGAAGACAGCTTGATGGCAGCTCAAGCATCATCACATATGAAATGTGTCATTATTTAACCTTTCAAGTAAGACATCAGTCCATGAACTCAGTGCTCATGAGTTCACAATAAATATTGAAAATGAGAACAGTAAACTGCTATTCTGTAGTTTATATACTTGGCCCTTTCCATAATGAAGACTTTTGAAGTAAATACTTTTCATGAGAAATTTAAAGTTGTGAATGGCTCTCTAAATCATACAGTATTTGTTTGTACTACCACTTAGAATCCTCAAGGACTTTCCACAGAGAAAATTTCATTTCTTTTGTCTGGACAGTTTCTTAGTAACTGCTCTTGCTGATAGGTTATATTTCTACACATATTAAATCATTTTATTATCCTTAAAATGAGTCATGAAAAAGATTGGGTTAATCCTTAAGTACAGCAGCTGTGGGCTGAAGGACGACACCTGTATTTAAGTGCAACGGGGTCCAGTGCCTCAGTTGTGGCAGCTCCTTTTGTAATTGCTGCAAAATGCTTTCTTATTTGAAATCCTCTGTCTGGATTTGGAGGCCAGGCTTTAGCATCAGAAGATTTGGAGGAATAATGGCCATAGGAATCAACAAAGATAAAGACATGACAAAGTAAGGTAGTGGGGGACGCATCTGGAAAGAGTAACAAGATATGCAGGACACGGTCAAACAGGAGAGGGGAAGGGAGGCATGTTCTTAAAGCAGTTAGGGCCGTTCCTAAGAGAGAAATGTACAAGGACTCAAAATGTATGTGCTCCTGGTATATAGACTCCAGGATTATGGATACCTGGAATGTGGGCCTCAGGTATATAGACCCACGCATGTAGACTTCAGGTGTGTAGGCTCCAGGTGTATAGACCACAGAGATGTGGACACTAGGAGTGTGTACTTCAGGTATAAAGACTTCAGGTATTTGGGCTGCAGATGTGTAGGGCCTAGGTGTATAGACTCTCAGGTGTGCGGAGTCCTGGCGTGAGGACCTTTTGTGTGTAACTTCCAGATATATGAAGTCTGCTCATATGCCATGGAGTACATGGGCCCCAGCTCTATATACCCCAGATATGTAGACCTCAAGGTACATGGTCTTCAACTGTGTGCCTGTAAATGTGTGGGCTACAATTGTATAGGTTCCAGATGTGTGGACTATAAATGTACATCCTGTGGGCTGTAGGGGCTTCAGAGCGAGGCCTGGGAATTGAGTATATGATGTTAGAAGGAAGCGATGTGTTCTGCCATATTGGGCCAGAGTCTTCCTTAGTTTCCTCCAATAGAAAAAAAAAGTATTTAGAACTAGCAGGGTGGGCCAGTGGGTGAAGTGCTTACTGCGTTCAATCCCTAGAATTCAAGTAAGGGTGGGAGGACAGAACCATCTCCTCCTGAAGGTTGTCCTCTGACCTCTACATGCAAGTCACATATATCACACACTAATGATACAATTTTTTAAAAATTGGAGGGGAAAGAATTTTAGACTCCTAATAGAAATTCAGTAATAATCTTTGAAATGTGTCTACCAGCCAGGCAGTGGTTGTACACATGTACACACCTTTAATCCCAGCACTTGGGGAAACAGGTGGATCTCTTGAATTCGAGTCCAGCCTGGTCTACAGAGTGAGGTACAGGACAGCCAGCATTGTCTCAAAAACAGACAAACAAACATACCATAAATGTGTCTACCACTTTAAACCATACTTCTTGAGTATGCAAAACCAGGTTACCATACTTCGCTTTTGCACAGGTCAGAACCATTCTTTGTCACTTCCATGGCTTCCGTTTGCAAAGAGCTTCTTTATATTTTTTCTCCTTTGTCATTTATTAGCACAATAAAAAAAGATGGGCCAGTGACTCTGGTACTACAGTTTGTTATTGGCCTATTTTGGGTCTATGGTTATAAATGCATAGGTTAGAATAAGGTGCTGTCATGATATAATAGAGTTTGGGTTGTAAAAGGAAAAAGACCAGAGGAGGTGCTGTAGCTTAGTGGTAAAATGTTTGTCTAGCATGTGCAAGGCCCCAAGTTCCATCTTTCCATAGAAGAGAGGAGGGAGGGGGAAAAGGACAGAGAGACAGAGAGAGGGAGAGCTGTTCAGATCCAGACTGGATCACTTACTTGATACATGCAGTTTTAGGGAAGTTGTTTAGCCTTTATGTCTCAATTCCTTCACTTAAAAAATGAAGGAATAGTTCCCATCTTGCAGAATTTTGTAGGGATTGAGTTAGATCATATGGAATGCACTCAGCTTGCACCTTAGGATGGAGGCTCAGAGAAGAGGTGATGATGCCATTCTTGATGGAGTGTGACAGTCCAGGTGAAGTTACTTCTGTTCCTGCTCTGTCTGATGCTGCTCCTTGTGGAGAGTACCTATAGTTGAAGCTCACAGTTTGGAAAGCCACTGGTGGTAGCAGTATTGTTGAACATTGCCAAGGCTGGTGATGAAACCTGGTCTGGGATAGATACACCACACACTGTTTCCAACCAAGAAAATGGTGCTTTAGCATGTTTGATTTGAATGTGTACTATTCAACTTAAACCTTATAGTGAGCTTTGTACAATAGCAGGTTGAAACCACAGTTCTTTGAACAGTAGGAATTTCAGAACTTGTGGTATGTGGGCTCTATTTATGTCTTTTTCTTCGGATTTGAAACTCCTTGTTTGAGAATGTAGAAAGTTCTATCATTTCAGACATCAGAATTAGCATTGAAAACACGGGATTCTTAATCAGGTTGATGAAAGTAATTTATTGTTTGCTGTGTCAAACATGGCATGCTATTTGTCACATTGTGGTCTGCATGTCTTTTTAGACGCTTTTGACTTTGATCTAAGTCAAAGTACAATCAGTAGCACAGGTGACAGCACAAAGCCCCCTATAAAGCAGTGATGTGCATTGTCACTCAGAGACTCTAAACCAACAAGTACAGAGGTGCAGAGTAAAGAGCTACCTGACTTTAAAGAGGCTTGTGCGTTCTTGTGAGAGCAGACCTCTGTGACTCTCTGCAGAGACAAAGGTGTGGAACAATTTATCGGTAAAAGATTGGGTTCACTGTGTGCAGTCAAAGGCGCCTCTTCAGGGCCAGATTCTGGTCCTTGCCTGCATTTTTAGGTAAACACTGGCGTTTAAAAGACCTTGCAGAGCCAGGCTCCCAGCACATAAAAGCGGCTTTCTTAAACTGTCATCAGAGTGGATTTTAGAATGTGCTTTTAATACTTACAAGGTTGATGTTTGCCTTTTAAAAATGCTATTTGAGATAGCTTTTTATTTAACTTTCACCTCGGCATGCCTTTTACCTGGTTTGTAGCAGCATTAAGGAAAGTTACCTTGTTGTGAGACTAGACAAAGATTTAGAAAAATGTTGCACAATGTGACCTTTTAAAAGTCAGGGCTTTAAAAAAATCCTTGTTTAAACAGTGTACAAACTGGATGAAAAACAAAGGTATTTAATCTCAATCTGAACATTGGGTCTCAGATTCTTATTGAGTGGAGTGATTATTCTGTAAGATTAATTGTTTATCAGCACTGGGCTTCTACTACTTTCTTTTTTTCTAGTTCTAAACAAATAATTGCTGAAATCAAGAAGATGTTAAAGAGACTGGACTCCTGTATGGTAAGCCTCAGATGCTGCTTTGTGTTTGTCTGCACTTGTAGAGGTAGCAGGAACTTATGTGCAGGGCTTATGCATGGCAACATTACCAGTAGTAGTGGGCAGCACCTGCAAGATAATCAGCCTAAGTGCTCACTACCAGTCCTTAGATTCATGCTCTACAGTTAGATCTGTCCTGTTAACTTGTATTGATGTCTCTATGGTTTTTTTCAAGTATTCAGTTTTATTTTTATTTTTTAATTTTTTATTAAATTCTTTATTAATTTACACTTTATTTGCCTTATATACCTCTCTCCTCCCATCCTAATCCCTCCCTTCCTCCCCCTTCTGTGCCCGTGTTCCTCCCCAAGACCACTGCTAGGGGAGGTCTTCTTTTCCTTCCTTCTGATCCTAGTCTATTAGGTCTCATCAGGAGCGGCTGCATTTTCTTCCTCTGTGGCCTGTAAACCTGCTCCCCACTCAGGGGGAGGTGACTGACATAAACTGATGTCTCTATGTTTTAAAGTCAAATATAGTGAGGTAAAAATAATACCCCTTTTACATTTCCCAGCTCTGTGACAAATGCAGCCGCATGACCACCAGCACACTCAAATTTTACAACGTAATCACAGCCACAGAGATGCTCTCTTAAGGATACTTGTGGTGGTTCCTCCCCTCAGTGCAGCTGGCAGCATCTCACCTGTCTGCACTGCCTGTAGCTTTGCCTGTTCCACAGTGTTACATCCAGGAAGATTTACAGTATGTAACTTTTGAAATCTGGCTTTTCTCCCTTGGCATAATGTGTTAGAGATCCATGCATGCTGCTACATGCATGCACAGCTTTTTGTTGCTAACATTTATTTCGTCAGTGACAGCACTTCACTTGGTTTATTCCTTTGCTGGTTGACAGACATCTGGATGCTTTCCAGTTTTTAGAAACTACAAACAATTCACTATGAACATTCCTGCAATGTAAGCATGTGTTTGTATTTATGTTGGATAAATATAAAAGTTGTTGGGTCCTATGGTTGGTTGCCAAATTTATAAAGTATTGCCAATTTCCTGGAGCTTAGTAGATGGGTTCTAGGCACCTCATACCATCATCAGCATGCGGTACTGTTATTTTCCCCTCTTTCCTCACACTTTCTAATAGAGTAAAATGTGCACGCTCATCCTGGTTTGAATTTCCAAGTGCAGAGTGGTGCTGAGGCTTTTTTGTTAGCCATACACTCTTTGGTGATATATTTGTTCAATCCTTGTGCCCATTTTTTGAAAAAATAAAGTTATTGCAATCCATTGTATTTTCTAGATACAACTAGTTTGCAGGAAAGAGAATTTATGATATTTTCTTCCAGTCTATGGTATATCATTTTGCTTTCTTACAGTGTCTTTTGTTGGATAAACATAAGTTGAAGAAGTCCAGTTAATCAGTTTTTGTTTTTATGGATTATTTTGGTGTCAGGTTTTCTCCTGTGACTTCTGAAAGTTTTGAAGAGTAACATTTTATATTTATAGTTACAATACATTTGAGTTAATTTTTCTATCAGGTTTTAGTTTTGATTGAAGTAACTTTCTGTGAACTTTCAGTTGTTCTAACAGCACCAGTTGAAACCAGCCTTCCCCTTGGGCTGCCCTGCATCTTTGATCAAATGGCCATGCCTGTGAGAGACTGGTTTTGAATCTGTTCTGCTCCACTGACAGGTTTTTCTTCCACCCTGTTTGCTGCTGGTATCTTGTTTGCTGCAACAAGAGAGTAATTATCCAGCCTGTGTTGTGGGTGTCTTCCAACTCATTCTACTTTCCACAGTTGCTTGACCGTCTTGTTGTCCATTATCAGTTTGGGATCAGCTTGAATGTATACGCAAACGTTTTTGAGGGATGGGATTTTTGTTGAATTGAATTCATGGGCAGATTTGGGAATGAACAGATTAGAGGGAGCCACCTCTCTCTAGGGGCACTGGACAGGTATTAGATAATGTTGGAACACTGTTAAGATTTGTTGATTTAGTATTTGTATTAATGATATTTCTTTAAAATTTCTTTTACATTTATTTATTTGCTTTGTGTGTATCTCTGTGTGCATGTAGAGGCAGAGGACAAGTAGCAAGCATTCATTCTTCCCTTCTTCCACATGGGGTCTGGAGATAGAGTTCAGGTGCTCAGGCTTGGCAGAAAGTGCTTTTATGCACTGAGCAATGTCAGTAGCACTACTGGTAAGTTCTTTAAGTACTTAATATAAGAATTCCTCTTGATGTTTCTTTTTCTGTAAAAAGGCAATGATGGTGTGAGGTTGAACACTTTTGCTACCTGTTTGGAAGCTATTGGATCCTTTGTCCTGACTCTCTTGAACAAAAGAACTGTCAGTCAAAAAGTATCTGATTACTCTTATGGTCACTTTATACATATCTTGAAGAAACTGAACTGTGATGGTAGCTGGTTGTGTTGGCTTCTGAAGGTGAAGTACCAGCCAGCAGGACTGTTTCAGTTTGCTTTCATAGCCATGGCGGACTCTAGATCAAACCTACAAGGACTTTTACCTAGACCAGTGGTTCTCAAACTTCCCCAAACCATAAAATTATTTTTATTGCTAATTCATAACTAATTTTGCTATTGTTATGAATTGTAATGTAAATCTCTGTGCTTTTCCATGGTCATAAGTGACACCTGTGAAAAGGTCATTCAACCCCCAAAGGGCTCATGACCCACAGAGTGAGAAACAATGACCTAGACCAAAGTCAGAGTACTTCCTCTGGTGGCTTGGCAGAGGGGCTTCTGTGCCCCATGCAAAAGAGACGCTGTCAATGATTGGTGTAATCACAGACCTTTATTTACAAACACATTTTCTCTGACTACTTAAGCAGGCAGGCCAGCTTATTTTGAGATATTGCTGGAAGATACTCTCCTGTTCTGCCTCTCCAGTGTTGCACCATTAGGCTTAATAAATGGATTCTCTTCTATAGTCTTTTCTTGCCTACTTTTAGTAGAACAGGTTGAGCTGGCAACAAGAAGAAAAAAGTATCAGAGATAGCAGAGCAATGTCAATGGATGAGGTAACACAGAAGCAACAGCAATGACATCCAACCACTAGACAGGATGAGCTGCAAAAGCCGTAAGGCAGCCATCTGTTTGGAAGCTGAAGAAGAATCAGAGTTGAATGATTAGCAGACAGATCTGCAAAAGTAGCAAGTGGTTGCTGCACTGACAGCTGCAAAAGGGGTAGAACCATAGTGCTTGAGGCCGATGTCCATAGAAGTAGCAATAATAAAGAGCATCCATGGCAGCCTCCCCAAAAGGCATCATCTACAAAAGCAGCCAAGGCAACAACAGGCAGCTGAATAGTCTGAAGGAGAAGCAAGAAGAATTTAAGAAGCAGAGAAAGGTTAGGAACTGAAGCTAAAGAATGGTAGAAGGCTGTGAAGAGCCAAGGAAGAGAAATTAAAGCCTTGGGCACTAGAAGGGTTTTAGAGAGCTGTGAGGTCTTTAGACCAAAGGACTCAGGTCCCAGGCCCTGAAGCTACAATGCTAACTACTCTCCAGGACTAAGAAAATCCTGACTTCCGAGGACTACAGATGATACTTGCAGAGCCAAGGGTCCCATTATTGGAGGCCTGTTTGAGAACTGTAATAAAGCTGCTTTTTGAATGCTGAGATATACAGTGAGTACCAAAGAGAGCTCTTTGAGAGCTATCTTTGTGCGCCTGCTGTTTCATCTAGGCAGAGCAAAAAGATCCCACCAAGCTGACTGGTAACATAATTGACAACCAAAAAGAAATATTTTGGGGGTCCTAGGCAAGAGGGTGAACAGTGGTGATGATCGGTGCTTACATCCTTATGGGTGACAATTGGTAGCCTGAACCTTTGCTTTAGTTGTCGACCACTATTGATAAACCTATGCCCCAGCCTCCTCTGGTTAGATAAACCTCCACCTGAGAGATCTCAACCCTTTCTCTCTTCTTATTTTGGAATAATATTCACTATGGTCATTTGATTATGCAAATTGATTGTACATTTGTAGCTTGCAGTATCTCAGGTCTCATATTTGGCTTGACTGCATGGTTTGCATCAGATCTGCAGTTTTACAGACTTTTATGCACAGACTTTGATTTGGTAAGAACTAAATACCTTAAGAACTCTTTTAAAATTGTTGGTTATGCCATAGTAGTGGCTTTTATATTGTTTTCTGAGATATCTTTGGTTTTAGAACGTTGAGATGCCTAACATATCATAGTAGTCTTTGTGAGAATGTCTGAAATTTAGGCTTTGTGAGAACTTGGTACCTGGAGTAAACTGTTTGTTTGTTTTGAGGTCTTAGCAGCCTGGGCTGGCCTGTAACTTCTGATACTCCTGCCACTACCACCAAGTTCTGAGACTACAGCTATGTGTTACCATGCTTATATTGCAGAGGGAACATTTGTACAATGAAAAGTCCTAGAAGACAATAACATAGCTGACTTTGTGCTTTGTCTCATGAAAGACTATCTCTGAATAGAAAGGGCCAACATAGGGAACACATCTAGTTCCCCAAAGAGCTCTCCCTTGCATGTCTGATAATGAAGTGGGGCCGGTATAAGTCAGAGAGGAACAAGAAAAATGACAAGCCTTCCTTGGTATTAATGCCTGGCCTTACTATAAACTAGGAGACCAAAATCATTGTCTAGAGAATGGCCTCTGAGTTGTGTCACCATCTACCATCTAGAATTGTTTTGTAAAATGGAGAAGTAGGAAGAAATGCTGTATTCTCAGCTTCTGTGAAATGGTACCAGGACTGTAGACTGAGAGATTATTGTTAGATTTGCATAGCTGCCACCTCCGAGTCTCCAGGGACGCAGTGGAAATATTTTTTTTTTCTAAATTGAAAATAAATTATTTCTCATACATTTAAAATTTTACTTACTTAGCATGTGCATATATGCATGTGTGTTTATGCACACAAGTGCCATAAGATATGAAGGAGGTCAGAGGACAACTTGTAGGAGCTGGTTCTTTCCTTTCGCTACATAGTACCTGGGAATTGAACTCAGGTCATAAACCCTGGCAGTGAGTGTTCTTAGCCACTGAGCCATCTCACTAGCCTTTATCTGTGTTCTCTTGCAGCAATGATTTTCAGTATTCAGTATATAAGTCTTTTCCTTCTTGGCTAAATGTGTTCCTGAGGGTTCATTTACTTATTTTTATTTGTTTATGGAGTCTTACTTTTTCCTTCTGCCTCCCAAATGCTGATATTATAGGCAAACATCATTACATTCAGATATAAGTGTTTAATTTTTGGTGTTTTTATACATGGAATTGTTTGATTAATATCTCCTTTGGACAGTTAATTAGAGCAAAGTTAATTTCTATGTTCCACTTATACTTTACTAATTGTTGTATGTTTTACTTATCAGTATAGTTTAAAGGAAAATGTAATCTTTTTGGCAAAGTTAGTGGAAAAGTCCTCGTAAATGTGATCATTCGCTGTCTGTGAATGCCAGCCATGTGCCTTACTGCATTCATTCATTACCATCTGTCTGATTACCAGTACTTTGCATGGCTAAGTTCATTCATTCACTGTCTGATTGCCAGCAGTGTGCATGAGTGTGTTCATTCATACTCTCTGATTGCCAGCTGTGTGCTAAGCATAGTGAGAATAGGGTAAAGTTCATGTTTGGAGGAATTCACAGGTTAGTCATCAAGAAAAAAACAATTGGGTTAAAGTAGTTACCAAAAATGAATTAAATTATGTACTCAAAAGACAAAACGCTTAAGTAGACAAATACTTGGGGAATTAGGGAGGGTGGTAGCCTTTTAGAACCATCACAGGCTTATAATGAAGGATAGCTGTGCAAGAAAGGAGATGTTGATAAACCACACCTCCATGGACTTAGAGGACTAAGAAAGAAACTTTATGATCTTTTCAGTCATATAAAGGGATAGAAGGAGTATCAAGGACCATGCATGGAGATAATTTAGAACCCCTACACAGATGCAGTCCGTGGCAGCTCAGTCTCCAAGTGGGTTCCCTAGTAAGGGGAACAGGGGCTGTCTCTGACATGAACTCAGTGGCTGGCTCTTTGATCACCTCCTCCTGAGGGAGGAACAGCCTTACCAGGCCACAGAGGAAGACAATGCAGCCAGTGCTGATGCGACCTGATAGGCTAGGGTTCAGATGGAAGGGAAGGACCTCATCTATCAGTGGGCTGGGGGGGAGGGCATGGGAGGAGAAGAGGGAGGAAGGGTGTGGCGGGGGGAGAGGATGAGGGAAGGGGCTACAGCTGTGACATAAAGTGAATAAATTGTAATTAATAAAAAAACTAAATTAAAAAAGAAAGGGATAGAAGGGAGTGGGATATCTTGGAAGTCACACACTATCCAGAGAACCTGCTCTGTTTTGAGTGGATGCAGGGATACAGCTTCTTCAAACAGGTCAGTGTAGCCAGATTGTGTTTAAAGAGACAACCCAGGACTGAGAACAGAGAGATTCCTCATCTGACTAGCTGCCTTCATAGGTAACACAAAAGCTTAGACAGGCAAAATGATCTAGCCCAAATTATCCCCATTTTGTGGAGACTGTAGAAGTGATAGAGCATCGTTATGAGTAGTGTGGGGGAGCAGAGACAGAGAGAGGGAAGGCATCGGATTCTGAGATGGGAGAGAGCATAGCTCTTTTGAAGGTATTGATATCGCCACCTATATGTGGGGGCTGGATTTTAGACTTTAGGAGGTCACATGAGAAGGATAAGTAGATGAGGGAGAGTACAACCTTGCCAGGGAGGAGGGTGATGGCTGTGAAATAAGGCAGGACGTGCCATGCTATGTCCTTGTGTTGGTGGCATATTGAAGAAGTTGGGCTTCTTTCATTAATGATCTTAAAGATTTACATGCACAGAAGCCTCTTTCAGAAATATAAAGTACCAACAGTTGAGTCTTTCCATAGGTGACTTTAAGATGTAGCAATGGAAAAAGCAACTGAGCATCATATTTATAAATTCCTAGGTTCAAACATCAGCAGTAACAGTGTATTATACTAGGAAATATTACTTTCTCCTCTTGGGTCTAGTTTAATGTTGTCATTTTTTGGTGGTATAGATTCAGCTGCTTAGCCCTGGAAAGCCTCTCCTAGCAGGCTGCCCCAAGCAAGGCCTAGATATATTTCAGAGCCCTGCCTTCTAACTGTAGATATAGCCATCCAGGTAGCAGAGACTAGCTGTACAGCTTCTATTTTATGGTGCTATTAACTCAGAGACACCATTACTGAAATGTATTTTTTACTATTACAACTAAAGACTGATTTGATTTTATGAGATCATGTATTTTTATTTTATGGAAATTTTATAGGTACATTTAATTTAAAATATCTTATCTTTAAAAAAATATAAGCAAGCAGAGCATTATAATTATAGTGGTCTTCTCTTGTAATCTACTGTTAAAGTTTCCCTAAAACCCATACTTTGTGCCTTGCAGTAATCACAGAATGACTGACCAGAAGCCTCAGGCCGTGAGGTTGCAAAACATTGTTGGCCTATTAAATATGTCACGTTTACGGACCAGCCTGGGGAGAGTAGCTCAATGGTAAAGCACTTGCCATGCATTATGTACTAGGTTCTATCCCTAGCACTGCTTCTACCTTTGTCTGTCAGTCTGTCTATCTGTCTTATCTATCTGTCTGTCCGTCCATCCATCCATCCATCCATCCATCCATCCATCCATCCATCCATCCATCCCCATACCTATGGGCACCCCCCTCACCCACATAAAGGAGGTCTATATCATCTTTAAATGCATTGCTCACTTTTCTCAGCATTTTTAAGTTGATTTCCTTTCAGCTGATTCTACTGGAAAGGCTTCTTTGGCTCAAGGCAAACTTCTATTATTATTTTATTGTCTGAGCATCACAGAGTAGTAAAAATTGAAACTATCTATTAAACATGCCAGCTTCTGTTCCTAACATTTCAGGAGTAGAGGAAGTTTAACAGTGACTGTTGACCTTGTGTACTTGTGTGAACTAGACACACAGCTGCTTAGGGACTGAGCAAGTGAACTTACAGCTTTCAAAGTTTCTGTGTGGTATTTTCAGGTTGTATGTTACTTTTCTTTTTGGAAAAGAACAGGAAAGTGTATTTGCACTAAATAGATTAAGCTGTTAGTAAACATGTCCTCTTTAAATTGGCTGATGGTGAGGGCAAAGAAAGTGCTTTGTTAATGTTACTGGCATAAACAAGGGGAGAGCAGAGCTGGCTTAGATCACTAATGGACAGAGGGTAAATCTCAAAGGGTCTCTGCAGTGAGTCACACTCAATCAGATTCTTATTATTATTTATTTTGACTAAAGCTTGCCCTCCTTTTCTCACATGCCTATCTTGAAAGGGAAACCTATTTTGTTTTCACAATCAAATTAGGATAAGAACAAATAACACTACTCAGGAATGTGTACTTTCAAGGGTCTGGTCACTTGTGGTGACTAAGTCCCTGCTTAGTGAGTGACTACAGACACTTCCATGTATAGGCTTCATCTTGGTGGCTAGCCTGGAGGAAAATCACTTTATTGTCAGCAATTCCAACAGGAAAACTTGTTCAGTTCTGTACTGGGCTGTCAGGTGGGTAACCCTGTAAGGCCTTCATGGAACAAGGCACTTTCTTCCTGTGACTAATTGTAAAAAGAAAGGAGAAAGAAAGAATGATGTGTGTTCAGGGATATTTACTGGATTGTTTTGGCACTGGGAAGAGAGTAAAAATCCCTAGGGAATGCTAAGTAAAGAGAAACAACTTGGACATCCAAGGGAAATGGTTTTCAGTAGTTGCAGTTTTCAAATAGGCGACCTTGGGATTCAACTGACATATGCCAAAGAAATGCAGTAGATCCAGGATTGAAATGAAAGGCTTGACACCATTCAATAGGGTTTTTGTACGGTGTGGTTCCTTGGAGTCACTAAGGTGAGTTACGTTTACACTGCTCTTTAGAATTAACTCTTCAGCACACAAATGTTGAAAAGGATGATGAAAGATGGTCCAGCATGCCACTTCCACATGTAGTGCTAACACTTCTTTTAGGAGTTCAACATGAAAACTGTCCTTGTTAGTCCTTAGATGAAAACTCCTGATTGGAGAATCATAGGAGACTTCTTAGTCCTTCAGACAGAAATGGACTGTCTAAGACAGGGCTGTGAGGACCCTTCTTTCAGAGTTCCTAGAATCCTGCAGGGCATCTCTTTGTCTGATCTCTTGCTAACCACTCTGGTAGTGGGGTGCAGGTGGCAAGGGTAGGCCCCAGGGGTAGAGACCCAGACTGGTCAGGTGGCTTTTCTAGTCATGCTCAGTTCATGTGGGTCAGTGTATTTCCTAATCCTGAGAACAGGAGATAGAAACTTGTCAAGCATTGTAGGATTAGGATCTTGGAAAGGAACAGTTCTGCTTTGTGTTCTGCTTCACTGACAACCAGTTATATCTTGGCCAGATGCCAGAACTGTCCTTGAGTCTATCTCTAATTCTGTCTTGGCCAGAGAAATACTAAAAAATGTTTAGAGACATTGGTTTATTAAATCTTCATTCAACATTCACATAGTAACTTATGAGCACAGCTACCTAGAAGCACTGTTTAACATCAGATGTTTGTTGGGTCCTGAAGGAGGTGTGGCTGAAGTTCCTTCTAGATCCTTGGATGGAAAAGTGTATGAGAAGTGTTTGAGTGGACTGACCAGTTTACTCCTGTGTGTCTACCCAGTAAAGCTGTATTAACTCCTAGGACCCTATAAGGGACCCTTTCTTGGGACCTGCTTCTTTTATGTAGGAACTCTGCTTGCTTCCTTCTTCTTAAGCTCTTACCTATAATAAAACTCCTTTATAAAACTAACCCTTACATTATATGTGAAATTCATGTTTTGAGTTTGTGAGACTTAGAAGCCACTACCTTAGAGAATCCTTGGGGCCATTGATTGTCTAACCTAATTCCAAGATTTGTTTATCTGACTCTCAAAAGGTTCCATAGGCCCCAAGTGCCTCTGTCTCCTTTTTATTTCACCAGAGGACAAGAACATAGGAAGGGGGAAATGTCTTGTTTTTAGTTTGTAGATTCTGGGATTTTTTTAATTTTTATTTTTTTTTATTAATTACAGTTTTTTCACTTTGTATCCCAGCTGGAGCCCCCTCCCTCATACCCTCCCAATTTCACTCTCCCTCCCTCAACTCTTCCCATGCCCCTCTCCAAGTCCACTGATAGGGGAGGTCCTCCTCCTCTTCCATCTGAACCTAGCCTATCAGGTCTCATTAGGACTGGCTGCATTGTCTTTCTTTGTGACCTGGTAAGGCAGCTTCCCCCTCAGGGAGAAGTGATCAAAGAGCCAGCCACTGAGTTCTTGTCAGAGACAGTCCTTGTTCCCCTTACTAGGGAACCTACTTGGATAGTGAGCTGCCATGGGCTACACGTATGCAGGGGTTCTAGGTTATCTCCATGAATGGTCCTTGTTTGGAATATCAGTCTCAGAAAAGACCCCTGTGCCCAGATTTTTTGGTTCTCTTGCTCTCCTTTGGAATTCCTGTCCCATCCAGGTCTTACTATCTCTCCTGTTTTTCATAAGGTTCCCTGTACTCTGCCCAAAGTTTGGTTAAGAGTCTCAGCATCTGCTTTGATACACTGCTGGGTGGAGTCTTTCAAAGGCCCTCTGTGGTAGGCTCCTGTCCTGTTTCCTGTTTTCTCCTTTTTCCAATGTCCATTCCATTTGTCTTTCTGAGTGAGAAGTGATCATCTTACCCAGGGTCCTCCTTTTTGCTTAGCTTCTTTAGGTGTAAGGATTTTAGTATATTTATCCTATATTATATGTCTAATGTCCACTTATAAGTGAGCATATACCATGTGTGTCTTTCTGCTTCTGGGATAACTCACTCAGGATGATCTTTTCTAGTTCCCACCATTTGCCTGCAAATTTTATTATTTCTTTGTTTTTAATTGCAAAGTAGTATTTCATTGTGTAAATGGATACACAATTTCTGTTTTCAAATGAGGGGCATCTCAGCTGTTTCCAGCTTCTGGCTATTACAAATAAAGCTGCAATGAACATGGTTGACCAAATGTCCTTTTGTATACTTGAGCATCTTTTGGATATATGCCTAGGAGTGGTATAGCTGGATCTTGAGGAAGTGCTACTCCTAATTGTCTGAGATCGTACCAGATTGATTTCCAATGTGGTTGTTCAAGTTTATATCCCTGCCAGCAATGGAGTAGGGTTCCTCTTTCTCCACATCCTCTCCAGCATGTGTTGTCACTTGAGTATGTGATCTTAGCCATTCAAATTGGATATAAGGTGAAATCTCAGGGTCGTTTGATCTGCATTGCTCTGATGACTAAAGATGTTGAGCATTTCCTTAAGTGTTTCTCTGCCATTCGGTATCCCTCAATTGCGAATTCTGTTTAGCTCTGTACTCCATTTTTTTAAATTGGATTACGTGATTTGTTGCTTTTTAAATTTTTATTTTAAATTTAAATTTATTTAAAATTTTATTTTATTTTTATTAATTAGAGTTTATTCCTTTTGTATCCCAGCTGTAGCCCCCTCTTCCATCCTCTCCCAATCCCACCCTTCCTCTTCTTCTCCTATACCCCTCCCCCAGTCCAATGATAGGGGAGATCCTCTTCCCCTTCCATTTGACCCTAGTCGATCAGGTCTCATCAGGACTGGCTTCTTTGTCTTCCTCTGTGGACTGGTAAGGTTGCTCCCCCCTCAGGGGGAGGTGATCAAAGAGCCAGCCCATGAGTTCATGTCAGAGACAGTCCCTGTTCCTATTATTGGGGAACCGTCTTGGACACTGAGCAGCCATGGGCTACATCTGTGCAGGGGTTCTAGGTTATCTCCATGCATGGTCCTTGGTTGGAGTATCAGTCTCAGAAAAGACCCCTGTGCCCAGATTTTTGGGTTCTGTTGCTCTCCTTGTGGAGCTCCTATTCCCTCCAGGTCTTTTTATCTCCCCCTTCTTTCATAAGCTTCCCTGCACTCTGCAAAAAGTTTGGCTATGAATCTCAGCATATGTTTTGATACCCTGCAGGGTAGAGTCTTTCAGAGGCCCTCTGTGATAGGCTTCTGTCCTGTTCTCTGTTTTCTCACTCCTGATGTCTATCTCATTTGCCTTTCTGAATGAAGATTGAGCATCTTACCAGGGTCCTCCTTGGTGTTTAGATTCTTTAGGTGTACAGGTTTTAGTATGATTATCCTATGTTATATTCTAATATCCAAATCAAAACGACCCTGAGATTTCACCTTATACCCATCAGAATGGCTAAGATCACAAACTCAAGTGACAACACATATTGGAGAGGATTAGGAGAAAGAGGAACCCTACTTCATTGCTGGTGGGAATGTAAACTTTGGAAATCAATCTGTTGTTTTCTCAGACAATTAGGAATAGTGCTATCTCAAGATCCAGCTATACCACTCATAGGCATATATCCAAAAGATGCTCAAGTATACAACAAGGACATTTGCTCAGCCATGTTCATTGCAGCTTTATTTGTAATAGCCAGAAACTGGAAACAGCTGAGTTGCCCCTCATTTGAGGAATGGATACAGAAATTGTGGTACATTTATACAATGGAATATTACTCAGCAATTAAAAACAGAGAAATCATAAAACTTGCAGGCAAATGGTGGGAACTAGAAAAGATCATCCCGAGTGAGTCATCCCAGAAGCAGAAAGACACACATGGCATGTACTCACTTATAAGTGATTTGTTGCTTTTTAACTTCTTGAGTTCTTTATATATTCTGTATATTAGCTCTCTGTGAGATATAGGGTTGGTGAAGATCCTTTTCCAGTCTGTAGCCTGTTGTTTTGTTATGACAACAGTGTTCTTTGCTTTACAGAAGCTTTTCATTTTCATGAGGTCCCATTTATTGGTTGTTGATATTAGAGCCTGTTGGTATTCTGTTCAGGAAGTTGTCTCCTGTGGCAATGAGTTCTAGGCTCTTTCCCACTTTTTCTTCTAACCAATTTAGTGTGTCTGGTTTTATGTTGAGGTCTTTGATCCACTTGGACTTTAGTTTTGTGCAGGGTGATAAATAGGGATCTATTTCCATTTTCTACATGTAGACATCCAGTTAGCCCAGCACCATTTGTTGAAGATGCTGTCTTTTTTCCATTCTATGGTTTTAGCTTCTTTGTCCAAAATCAATTATCCGTAGGTGTGCGAGTTTATTTTTGGGTCTTCTGTTTGATTCCATTGATCCGCTATTCTGTTTCTATGCCAGTACCATGCAGGTTTTTTTTTTATTACTATTGATCTGTGATACAGCTTGAGGTTAGGGATGGAGATACCTCCAGACGATCTGTTGTTGTACAGGATCGTTTTTGGCAATTCTGGTTTTTTTCCATATGAAGTTGAGAATTTTTCTTTCAAGGTCTGTAAGGAGTTGTGTTTGTATTTTGATGGAAATTGCATTGAGTCTGTAGATTGCTTTTGGCAGGATGGCCATTTTTCACTATGTTAATACTACTAATCCATGTACACGGAGTTCTTTCCATCCTCTGATATCTTTAATTTCTTTCTTCAGAGACTTGAAGTTTTTTTTTTTCAAACATGTAGATTATGGGATTTTTATAACCTTATTTTTCTTAGTCCTAACATTTGCAACCTGAATTTGGAATTATACATATATTTGATAGGGTTGTTTTAGACAACCATACACTAAGTATAGACCACAAAGCCTGGTATTTTATAATATAGAATCAGTCGATTACTTTTTACTGTAATTGCCACTTGTTGTAAATTTACCTAAGAGCTATCTATTCCTTTTTCCCTGACTAGTAATGCCTAGAAGGTACTGTCAGCTATGAGATACAATTAGAAGTTAAGCTGACAGGGGAAGATCACTCTGAATTCTACCAGGAAGTAGCCCTTAAGGAGAAAGAAGTTTAATGTCATGGCCCTGGGCCACCCCAGATCCCCAACCCTGGAGTCGGGTATATAGTGTCCACTTTATTGCCATCTTGACCTGTGGTCTCCTATAGCATGCTATTGGTTATGTCTGTCCTTACTATTGCAAACATTTTCATGAAAATTGAGTTAGGGCTATTATTGAGCTCTGATAACTTGGTTTAGCTCTGATAACTTGGTTTAATTTCAGTTCTCCATCTGTTCACTTAGTATTTGCTGGCTTTCAGGAAGCACCAGACTGTGCAGATGAAGACGATAGCTTTTGCCTTTGAGACAGGGGAGATGCGTCAGGAAGGGTCTCATGCACAGAGCCTTGCAAGAAGGTAGGTGGTGGCACAGTGTGCTCTATGAGCTTGAAGAGGATGTGCATATCAAAGAGTGACATGCTGCAATCCAGCAAGTTATTAGAATCACAATTTCTATATATTGCTTTAAAAGCAGTCTGAGATACAAACAGAAAATAGTTAAGATAGTAGATTGAATTTAAAAAATCTCTACAGAAATTAACCTGTTAGAATTAGTAGGAAAAGCTTTCAAGGTTGTAGATTACAAAGTTATTAATAATTATATTTCTACCAGGTGTCATTATATAATTATACTTTAATAATTTACCAATAGCATAGTAATGCCCAGTCATAAGAAAAGAGAGTGATGAGATCACTGAACTAAAAATCACAGAACCTTATGGAAATAAATGAAAAGTGACTTTCTAATGTCATGCATGGTCCTGGACCTGTCCCAGACCAGGTGTATTTCTGAACTGGAAGGCACATCATTGTGAAAGTAGGCTTAGTGCAATTCCAATAAAACTGTTCCCAGCAATATTTTATAGAGACTGATAGATATCGTAAAATTTCCATGAAAATGAGAAAGATCCAAAAGTAGTGAACTGGAAGAAAAGTAGTGAAGAAAACTGTTGAAGAATGATTCCTTTTATTGTCACATAATATTAGTCATAGACTGAAGTGGCCAAGATGTATATGCATATAGAACTGTCTCTGTCTGTTTCTGTCTTTCTGTTTCTGTCTATGTCTCTTTCTCTGTCTCTCTCTTGTCTTTTCTCTATCTGCGTGAGATGTCAGTTAACCATAATTCACTTCTCATCCCAGGCTGCTTCCACTAAACACTTCACATTGTAGTTTAAATGATGTAAGATAATTTTTCTTAGAGTTCTGGGGCTAAAATCCAAGATCAGGTGATAGCATGATCAGGCAGTTAGTCTTTTTCCTACATAGGCTGTGGGTGCATGTCAGTATTAGTGACCTGGAATCTCTTCCCATAGGGTCACCAATTCTATCAGATGCAGGCCCTACTCTTACGTTTAATTTAATTATTCTTTAAAGAACCAATATTCAAATGTGACCATGCTGGGGATAGTGCTTAACACATGAATAAAACGTTATTCAAACACATAGCCCATACAATTTCTTTCTGTTCTTAGAATTCACAAGATTATGCTTGTACACTGTTTTAATTTTTCTTCATGCATGCACATAAAGCTAAATATTTTCATTATGTTGCCATAAAAGCCATTTCTCATAGTTTTTACATACACATTTATTCTTTGGTTCTAGAATTAAAATTTTTCTGTGAAATAATTATGGTTAGCAGGGTCCCATGTCTTTTGTCTGTGTGGGTGCAACAATGCAGCTTATTAAATACTCCATTTAAGCATCATGCTTTATAAACTGGAGTATATAGCTATACTGCCTGGATTCAAATATATGCTCTAGTACTTACGTACATATTTGATAGTAGATAAGTTATCTACTTTGTTTTTTTCAATTCAAAAATAGGAAAAATAAAGTTATTAGGTGTGTGTATGTGTGTGAAAACACATATATGGTATATGAATGCATATGTTGAGTGTGCTGGTACCCATATAGCATTTCCATCTGTGATGGCTGTTCTTGGTAGTCAACTTGGTTGACTACATTTGGAATAAACTAAAATACAAAAATTGAAAGCACACTTGGGAGAGATTTTTTTTTTTTTTTGCTTAGCTTGAAGTACATCTACTTCTAATATGGACCTTTGAGGTGGGAAGACAGGCACCTTTAATGCAATTTTTGAGGAGGGAAGACACACCTTTAATCTGGGCAACACCTTCTGCTGGAAGCCTATATAAGGACATGGAAGAAGGAAGGTTTGCTCTTTGCTTGCTCTTCATCTTGCTGGCAAGTCTATTCCAATGTGTGCTGAAGACCCGCTGAGACATCCAGCTCTACTGACTTGACATGAGCATGTACTGTGTTCTTGGATGTTCCTTTTATAGCCAGCCATTGCTGGATTAGCTAGCCTGAAGACTGGAAGTCCTTTTAATAAATTTCCTTTATAAATATAAATAGAGATTCATTCTATAAGTTCTTACTCTAGAAAACCCTGATTAATATGCTATCCTTCCTGTCTCCTAAATTCCCCATTCAGAGTACTCTCATTTTTTATGGTTGGGTTCATGTGAGTTTCAAAGAACATTTCACAGTACACAGTCTCTCTTATACTGAAAACTCTGTGCCTACCTAAATCCTAAATGGCAGCAAGCATCTTTGCCATGCCCACCCATGGAGCAGCCCTCATGATTCTGCATTTTCTCTGCAGTACTTACATTTATCTGCTACAGAAAGAGGTCATGCATTAAGACCCTTGCATGGACGCAGAGGAGTCCTAGCCCAAAGGAGTTGGATCACCAGAATATCTGCTGCCGCTCTTAACTGTTGGGCTTCTCTTACTATTCTTGGCCTCTGGAGTTTTCTTTTTGTTCATCTCAGCTATATATTTTGAACAGATTAGATTTTAAACGAGATTTTTCTATGTGACAATAATTGGAAAGCCAATGATTATATCAGTTTATTCCTGGAAATAAGCTTCAATCTGCAACCTCACAAAGGCATATGTTGAAGTAAAATTTTTGTTTTATTAGGTAAATGACTCCTTTAACTGGTTTGGAGTCTGGACCTTAAAAAAAAAATCAATGCATACAATTTATTCAATCATAAAATTCATCTCAATTCAAACAATCTATACAGTACCTTTCCCAATGAAGTGCTGAACCATAGAAGAAGAGTAGGCATGAGCAATATTGCAATATTCCTGAGTATAAGTCTAATAGATATAACTGGTTGTGCAGGAGCAAGCCATTACATACACAGTGGTGATTCTCTAAAGAGGGTAATGCTGATAAGCAGGCTGCACAGTCTTTCCTAGTTTATTCATGGATTTGTCCACTATTGGTGTATGTAATTTGTCTAACAATTTGGTATTCCCCATCTTCATGTCTAAGTACCACTTAAAGGCTGCGACTCTTTCCTAAAGTTCTTCTGCTTGCTTTAATAAATGATAAAACTGAAACTCACCAAAATTGGCAATTTGGATTGGCATATTTTGAAGGCATCTCAGGAATTCTTTGGGAAGATGAAGAAGTAGATAACTGCATGAAATGCACCTCTGGGCAAACTGAAGAGGGCTCTTAGAGACCTACAATTATTTGAAATTTCTTCCTTTTTGTTTCATTGGAATTCATTAAAGTTTAAATTATAAAAAAGCAACTTTTTTGCAGTTTGGCTGACTGCCTAGATCTGTGTTAAATTGGGTCTTATAAATATTCTATAAAGTTCTATGTAATGGACTTGCTTTCTCCTGGCAGCAAGCCTGTGTAGACGGCATTTTAAATATTTATGCTATTTTTTTCAAAACTTGATGAAAACATTTCAGGCATTAGTAGTTTTGTTAATAAATTACTCAGCACCAAAACAATATATTATTTAAGAAAATCTTGAAACCCATCAGTCTGCTGTTTTGTTTTGATGCTTGGCAAAGGTAGACTGTAGACTAGCAGTTCTTAACTTATTAGTCATGACTCCTTTGGAGGTTGAGTATCAGATATCCTGCATATCAGATACTTACAGAACAATTCATAACAGTAGCAAAATTACAGTTATGAAGTAGCAATGAAGGTTACCACAACATAAGGAACTATATTAAAAATACAGAACCACTGCTGTAGATCATCAGTTTAATATAGTACCCATAATGGGAAGACTTAGAAATGCCCAGAGTAAGGGCAGTTGTATTAATCCCCAGGAAGGAGGGGCACCACAAATTAATGTCATTGGCCTCATTTGAAGAACTAAGTTCACTCTCACAGTCCTGTTGGGCATTGCACCGTAGATAATTCTCTACATATCCAATAGAACCAATCACTGTAATTCAGAGTATGTGCATGACCACTGATAAAAGTATTCTTATCGATCACTGTAATCCAGAGTACATACATGACTACTGATCATTCTGATCAAATTGCACAAAAGTCTATATCTTAGCATATTGGAAACCATCAAAACATGAAGTCATTCATTTGTACTTCAGAATAGTTTCTTTGGGAAAAATTCTAACGTCAAGATGATCCCACCATTGGGAGGGAGTACATATTTAATTTCTTATAACCCTTAACTATATTATAATCCTATAATTTATAATCCTATAACTATATTAAGGTTTTCTAGAGTAATAAAACTTAGAGAATGAATATCCCTCTATATATAGAAAGGGGATTTATTAGAATGACTTACAGTCTGCAGTTCAGCTAATATAACAATGGCTGGCTGTGAGTGGAAAATCCAAGAATCCAATAGTTGCTTAGTCCAAAAGGCTAGATATCTCATCTTCAGTATACACTGGAATCCAAAAGTAGGCTCTAATGCCAGCGAAGCAATGACCTTCCTAGCAAGGCAAGAGCAAGCAGGCAAAGAAGAAAAGCTTCCTTCTTCCATATTTTATATAGGCTTCCAGCAGAGAGTGTGGCCCAGATTAGAGGTTGTTGTTTCCAGCTCAAATATCTATATTAGAGATTTATCATCCTACCTCATAGATCCAGATTACTTTAAGCAAAAATCCCTCACAGGTGTAACCCCAGTTTTGGATTTTAGTTGATTCAGATGCTATCAAGATGACAGCCAAGAATAACGATCACAATAACTAATTCTAAAAACTTTAGACTTATAATACTGTTCTGAAACTAGCCTGATGATTCTCACTCACATTAGATTCTGTAAAAGATCATGTGTATGTATATACATGAATATAGAATTGTATACATTTGTCCTGTTGGCTGCCCTGTCAAAAGTAAGGTGGATTTGATTGAAGGATTACTTGAGACTACAAGGTGAGAGGTGAAAATTTCACATTGGTTTCCATTTTTTAGGGTAGTGTACAACCAAAATAAATTGTTTTAGGGTAGTGTACAACCAAAATAAATTGTTTTAGGGTAGTGCCCACCCAACCAATAAATTAAACAAAAAAATCAACTCCCCAAACCTAAATGTTACTTAAAATAAAATTTTTTGTTGATTCTTTGAATTTCGCATCATGTACCCTAATCCCACTTCCCAGTCCCTCTATATCCACCCTTCTCCTTTGCAACCTCCCCCTAAAAGGAAAACAAACAAACAACAAAAAGCATCTCTCATCATCTTGTACAGTGTAACCGAACAGCTTCCCTTGCAAATGTTCACTGCAGTTATTCTCATTGGTCTTATTTGAGGCCTCTGGCTTCTGCTACACTATCAATACTGGATGCTCACTGGGACATCTCTCAGGTATCCTGTTATTGTCCTGTTTCATGAAGGTTTTGCAGCCCTACAGTTATCCTGTTTTTGTTTTGTTTTGTTTTGTTTTGGGTAAGGGGCAGAGCCAGCTCTTCTGCCTGTAGCAACTTCTAAGGAGCAAGCCTAACTCTCCCATGCTCATGTCATCAGGGTCAGCTCTCCCAGGCTGCCCAGGTGAGGGGCAAGGCAGCTCTTCAGCCTGCAGCAGTAATGACAAGCTTAGTTACTTTTCTATTGCTGTAAAGAAACACTGTGATCAAGGCAACTTATATAAGAAAGCATTTCATTGAAGGCTTGTTTACAGTTTCAGAGGGTGAGTTCATTACCATCATGGAGAGGGGCATGGCAGCAGGCATGCAGATGTAGCACTGGAATAGTAGCAGAGTGGTTACCTTTGGTCCCCAGCTCAGAGGCACAGAGAGACTGGGACCCTCAGTGACACACATTCTCCAGCATGGCTACACCTCCTAATCCTTCCTAAACAGTCTATCAGATGTGAACCAAACATTCAAATATATGAATCTGTCTTAGGGTTTTATTGCTATGAAGCGACATCATGACCACAGCAACTCTTAACAAGGAAAACATTCATTTGGGACTAGCTCTTGAGAGGTTTTGTCCATTATCATCATGGTGGGGAGCATGGTGGCTTGCAGTAGACATGGTGCTGGAGGAGCTGAGAATTCTACATTTGGATCAGCAAGCAACAAGAAGTGACAGCCGTACTGTGTGTGGCTTGAGCATCTTAGCCCTCAAAGCCTGCCCCCAGGCAGGCCCCAACAAGCCGCACTCTGTGGGCCTATTTCTCTATGGGGCTTTTCCCCTTCAAACCACCACAGAACCTACAGAAGCCATTTTTGTCCAGACCACAGACCCAGTAAAGTATTGTCATTGCGGATGGATGTAGGGACCCCTAATTGAAAGTGTTCATCAGAACACATTATTTTAATAACTAGGTATTACTACATTTATCCATTATCTGTTTCTGTTGTAACACTTGTGAGTACTAGGGCTCTGTGTGTACTTTCTTTTACCTTTTAAAGGGGCTCTCCTACTGGAACCAGAATTTCAGGCTTTCCACTTTACCAACAAAAAGACAAACAAACAAAACAAAGTGCTCATAAAAGGCAACAGGCATATATATATATTTATTAAACTGTATATAGTTATTAATATATATATATATAGTTTAATGTTTAATTCTTTGGGGTTCCTGTTATAGCACCCCAACCTTCTTGCCCATTCCTTAATCCTGAGGGATTTGTGGCTTTGTTTATCTTTTGTTAGACTGGTGGGAAAGTTCTTGAAATATATCTGTCTTTAAAGGAAATGCCACACACATAAAACTCTGGAGCCAATGTTAGAGGTCCAGTTGCTGGCAGTAACCATGAATCAGAATCCCTTCCTCTGGCCTCTCAGCTTTACCTTTGAAAGACTTGCACAAGTGTTATGACTTGACAAGTATTATGACTATTTTTTTTCTGACAATTGTTTTTTTGTCTCTTATTTTTCTCTGAAGACTTTTCTGCATAATCATTTTGCAGTCTGATCTTAATTGTGTCTCTCTGATAGGGGCATATTTGTCTCAGTTGGTGTGACTCAATATCATGTCAGAGAAGTGACAAGCAGTTAGGATTCAGTCCCAGAAAACTCCTTTGGCCAAGTTTTAGTGTATAAAGGAGGAGCTTTTGTGTGGCTTAAATGGAAAAAAATGTCAATCGTAGGCTCATGTGTTTGAATACTGGGTCTCCAGCTGCTAGTGTTATTCTGGATCATTTTGAAATCTTTAGGAGGCAGAACTTTGCTGAAGGAAGTGGGCCATTAGAAATGGCCAGAACCCTTTCTGGCTCTTGACTTTTAAAATTGGCAATTACAACACATACAGTGTCATAAAATTCTCAAAACACAAAAGTGTTATTGATATATAAATTCCAGCCAGCAAAGAGAAGACATATACACTCGGATTGAGGAGAACCCAGATTTAATAATTGCAAGAGCCAGAAGGCAGGACCTAAGTTAGTGCTTAAGGGGATCTGGTCTCATGATGGAAATTTTTACAGCTTCTATAAGATACGAAGCATTGTTATGTCATATATGTGACTATTCTAGAGTGGCTTTCTTTTTTTTTCATTCCCACCCCAGAAGTCATTTTCTCTGGAGCTAAGCAAATTTACAGAAGCAGAGGTTGCAGTTTCAAGTTGGGACAGTTCTCAATTTAGCAAAGAAAAATTTCTGTCTATGTGGGTATCAGTGGTGGTCACTTCTCAAAAGAAAAGAGGGCCTGAGTCCTTGCAAACAAGCTTACAGAAGGAAGAGTTTAGCAAACTTTAATTTCTATCTCAAAAGTATACTTCTTTGATTTTTCCTAAGTGTTCAATTAAAACCCATTAGTAATCTGTCTACCTAACAGCCGTGTCTGTTATGTTCAAGAGAGATCTTATTTTGCTTATTTTTCTTGTTCCTGTTTAATCTCATACTTTAAAGCAGGCTTGGTTGTAAATTCCTTCTAATCCTATTTTAACTAAACCACATTAATATTCCTTTCCATCTCCACTATCATTATTACATAAGGTGGAGCAGAGGTGAGTATTTCTGTGAAGTGGTTAGACAGTTGTTGGTGTTCTGTATAGACAGACCCTGAGGATTGTAAGTCTACAGAAGGTCTCCATAACTACTTGTATAGAGTGGGTGTTTAAACAAATTCAAGGACTTTGTGGATATATGAGTGGAGAAAGGATTTGTGTGTGTGAGTGTATGTGTGTGCATAGTGAGTGCTGTATATTTATGTGGTATGCATATTGTGTAGGTTGTACATTAACATAGTGTATGTATGTGGTATGTGCAAGTTCTGGCCAAAGCAATTAAGCAAGAAAAATAAACAAAATGCCCCTACACTGAATAGGAAAAACAAATATTTCTATTTACATGATCTTGAATTTAAAAATATCAACTCTGAAGAAGTCATGAAAACTACAGGATACAGAAACCAGGAGTATTTCTATACAGCAGTGGGAACTGGATGCCACATGTTGTCTTTTCTTTCTTTTTTAACAAAATAATTTAGTTTTTTTTACAGTTTATTCATTTTTATATCCTGATTGTAGCCCCCTCCCTCAACTCCTCCCAGTCCCACCCTCTCTCCCACTTACCAGCTTTCTCCTTCCCCTAGTCCACTGAAAGGGGGAGTTCTCCTCCCTGCTGTCTGCCACTTGCTTATCAAGTCTCATCAGAACTGCCTAGATCCTCTTCCTCTATGGCTG
The DNA here is from genome assembly GCA_028658305.1 of Pachyuromys duprasi. Classification (NCBI taxonomy): domain Eukaryota; kingdom Metazoa; phylum Chordata; class Mammalia; order Rodentia; family Muridae; genus Pachyuromys; species Pachyuromys duprasi. The sequence continues at coordinate 62,277,648 of CM053763.1, read as the reverse complement.
GCAAGGTTGCAATGCCAGGGGGAAGTAATCAAAGTGCAGGCAACCAAGTTCATGACAAAGGCATCTACATGGAGACTGAGCTGCCTATCTGCTCATGTGAGCAGAGAGGGTCTAGGTCCTCTCCATGCATGGTCCTTGGTTCGTGTATCAGTCTCTGCAGGAGCCCCAGGGCTCAAATTTTTTTACATTGTTGGTCTCCTTGTGGGGTTCCTGTCCCCTCTGGTCCTTCTATCTCCACCCTTCTTCCATAATACTCTTGCTTTCTGCCCAAAGTTTGGCTGTGAGTCTCAGCATCTACTTCAAGCCCTTGTTGGGTGGAGCCTTTCAGAGGACCCTCTATAATATGCTCCCATACTGTTACCTCTCTTCCACCACTTCTGGTGTCTATCCTGTTTGCCATTCTGAATGAGATTTAAGCATCCTCCATAGGGTCCCCCTTGTTTTTTAATTTTTTTTAGCTTCTTTAGGTCTGTAAATTTTAGTATGGTTATCCTATATTATTTGGCTAATATTTGCTTATAAGTGAGTATATATCATGTGTGTCTTTCTGCTTCTGGGTTACCTCACTCGGGGTGATCTTTTCTAGTTCCATCCATTTGCCTGCAAATTTCATGACTTCCTTGTTTTTAATAGTGGAGTAGTATTCCATTGTGTAAATGTGCCACAATTTCTGTATACATTCCTTTGTTGAGGGGCATCTAGGTTGTTTCCAGATTCTGGCTATTACAAATAAAGCTGCTATGAACATAATTGAGCAAATGAATGGTGGAGCATAGTTCGGGTATATGTCCAGGATCTTGAGGTAGTGCTATTCCCAATTTTCTAAAAAAGTGCCAGATTGATTTCCAAAGTGGTTATACAAGTTTGCACTCCCACCAGCAATTGAGGAGGGTTTTCCTTTCTCTACATCCTCTCCAGTATGTGTTGTCACTTGAGATTTTGATCTTAGCTGTTCTGATTGGTGGAAGATGGAATCTCAAGAGTCATTTTGATTTGCATTTTCCCGATAACTAAGGCTGTTGAGCATTTCTTTGTTTCTCCACTATTTGATATTCCTCTGTTGAGAATTCTCTGTTTAGATCTGTACCCCATTTTAATTAGATTATTTGGTTTATTGGTGTCTAATTTCTTGAGTTCTTTACATATTCTTGATATTAGCCCTTTGTCAAATGTAGCGTTGGTAAAGATCTTTCCCAGTCTGTAGGGTGTTGTTTTGTTCTGTTGACAATGTCCTTTTCTTTACAGAAGGTTTTCATTTTCATGAAGTCCCATTTATTAATTGTTCTTAGAGCCTGAGCTGTTGGTGTTCTGTTCAGGAAGTTGTCTCCTATGTCAATGAGTTTGAGGCTCTTCCCCACTTTTTGTTCCAACAGATTTAGTGTGTCTGGTTTTATATTGAGTTCTTTGATCCACTTGGATTTTAATTTTGTGCAGGGTGATATATGTCGGTCTATTTGCATTTTTCTATATGTGGACATCCAGTTAGGCTAGCACCAATTGTTGAAGATGCTATCTTTTTTCTATTGTATCATTTTGGCATCTTTGTCAGGTGTCTAAAGGTGTGTGGGTTTATTTCTAGGTCTTCAATTCAATTCCATTGATCTACCATTCTGTTTCTATGCCAGTACTATACAATTTTGTTACTGTTGCTCTATAGTACAGGTTGAGATCAGGGAAAGTGTTCTCTTTTCTTTCCCACTTTCCTTTACCCTACAAAGGTACTATTCCCTGTGCTCTGTACCTTTTCGTGGCTACCCAGTCCAGGCCCTCCCGAGCTTTCCTTATATGTCCAAAAATAAATGTCAGCTAGGTCTCTGGCTAACCAATTCTCTGCATTGCTGATAGAACCATCTTTCCAAACATAGCTTCAGACAGTACTGACTCCATACCAAAGTTCTGGAAAGGGCTGTTTTCTTTCATGCCATCTGTTTAGGTAGCCACCATAGCCTGGCCCATCCCAACATAAAAGAGCTGATCTTCTCTATGTTTCCAGCTGCTGAATTTTCAGTCTTATTGATTACTTATTTATGGCAACTCTTGGATGTCATGGACATGTATAGCACCCCCGGCTCAGTGTGTGTTCTTAAGTACTTATCCAAGACTTTTCCCAGCCAGTACATTCTCCTGCTTCCTCACTTGCCATGTATTAATTGAGACCTTAGAAGCTATAGTGGTTTCTGGGCTTTAGTTCCTTCATTTGTAAAATTTTTAGAAACTGACTCTGCTTTGTAAGGTGGTTTTGAAAGTGAGATGTATTAACATTGAAAAATAGAAGAAGGCTTGGCATGCTGACAGCACTCCACAAAACTGACTTGGTGTTTACCGAAATGGATCACAATATGCAAACTCTTGTGACTTTATTTTTCAACATGCTTCCCATCATTCAATGCTTGTATGATACTGAATAGTTGAGGTGTCTCTCTTTTGGATAGTGTACACTCCCTGTCTTTTTTTTTCTGGCTTCTCATTGCCCACCTCTGCTTAAGCTATGGAATTGTTGAGTCTAGTTTTTATATGCCTATGGCGTAGGGATTGTTCTAGGCCCACTTCCTTGCCATTGTATGTTCTTTCTCGCTGTGACCTTATTCTACCACTATGGCTGAGGCTTGCTTCTATCTGTAGAATGTCTGTGTCCATCCACATCCCTGTATGGAGCCCCTGGACAGAAACTTCACTGTGCTGACTATATCTAATTGAGTATTTTAGATATGTTCAGTTGCCAAATAGTATTTCCTTCTAGAAATGGTGCTCTTTCCTGATTTTCTGTGTCCCCAAATATAGGAGTCATTCTTACTGCCTTTGTTTTCTCTAGATTTCTACTCCCAAATAGTTCCCCCACTCACTAGGCTAGACCTGAGACTTACCACCATCTCTCCTGACTCCTTTACATTCACCCTTCATTCTCACTGCCATCACCTTATTGGTGGCTGTTAAAGTCCTCTCTGATCTTTTCACATGCTGACCTTATAAAGACAGTTAGCTCTGCTGTTCTGTGCTTTTTGTTCTTTAAAATCTTTTTACTGTGCCTTTCTCATTTCTTCCCATCTTAGCTTTCTGGAACCTACCTGTCTCACTCACATCTTGCCACTTCCTTCTCCACCTCTCTGTGTTATTTCTTATGTCTGCGTTTTCAAATATGTTATCCAGGATTAAGGCCTATTCCTCCAGATTTCTTCTTCAGATTCTGGTATAATCATTTACCCAAGACCCCTGAAGGATTTCTCAACAGAGCAGATGCCCTTCCTGAAACCTGCTATCATCTTAAGACAACCAGCATTGCTTAGCATGATGTCAATTACTTTTTGGGTTAAGAACACTTGTTGGGTTGAGTTTCCTCTAATATTGAGACAATTTATAAATGGGGGAAAAGGGGCTTATTTAAGCTTACACTTCTAACCTATCGCTGAAAGAAATCAGGGCAAGAACTCAGGGCAGGACCTTGGAGCAGAAATCATGGAGGAATGCTGCAAACTGGCTTGATTTTGACCCTCTCACACTGATTATTAATAAAGACATGGCCACTGGTCAATTTGATTTGGGCAGTCACTCAGCTGAGACTCTCTCAGATGACTCTAGCTGTATTAAGTTCATAGCTGAAGCCAACTAGGCCATCAATCTACTAATGACCTTGTATTCTGGTTGTGTCCTAGGGGCCACCACTTTTGAACACGTATACTTTCCCGAGTCAGGCATGTATACCCTACAACACAATACCCAGACCCTTTTCAAGAAAACGAGGTTTTAGCAGGTTAGCACTGTACAGTGTCTTATTATTTGGTTACCCGAAGGAGAAATGTCCTATCATTATGCCCAACTGTATAGGAGACATTGGCATCAGAAGGTTGAAAGACTGTAGGAGCTGAGTTGGCCACTGGATCTTTGGGGACTGTATCTAGAACCTGTGGTCTCTGCCATACTATACTATATGTGTGGTTCCTGAACCTGTGGAGAAGGTAGGTATGAGGTAGCTAGCTGTGTTATAATGTTTGTGCATATAAATGTAAAATTAGGCAGAAAGAAAACAGATGTGCACTGAGATGAGAAAAATGCTCAGAACACATGCATGTTCTCCTTTGCTTCCCTGGGAGATGCTCTTATGCAGTGTCTGGGCAGTATTGTCTCCCCAGCCTTGGGAGGAAAGGCAGTCACAGGAGCAGGACTATCTGTTCCCAGTCATGAGGTGCTGACACATTGGCTGAGCATATGAGAATTTGTAAACCATAGTTTTGACTTTTAATGCCATTTGGAAACGTAAACACTTCCCACCCCCATAATTACGCCCTTCCTAACATTTCATCTTTGTTAAGTGAGTACTGCAATAGCTTCTCCAACAAATCTGACTTATTACCAGCTTGGCAGCTCCATATAGTAATAGTCACTGGGAGAACTTCTACATGGAGGATTGACTAGCAAGGAGGGAGGTTGCCCACTGTTCACATTTTATGAATATTTCAGCTTTGTGAAGCAAGAAGGCAGGGGAGTCCATCCTTAGACAGTGAGGAAACAATATAGACAGTAACTTGCCTAAGTCACGAACAATGAACTATCTGAGTTCACAACTTGGTTTTCTGAGCTTCTTCCCACTGTTATCCAGCTGTCCTCAGTTGACACCTCTGGGCAGCTGCAAGCAAGGACATACAGACTGTAAAAATGGCAGACCAACTTGCATGTGTGGATAACTGAGGCCCATTAGTGTAGACTAGTTTGTCTGCTCCGGGTACCCACATGGCACAGTGTACTTTGGGCTCTTCTGGGTCTCTGTGGCTAAGCTTGGTAAATTTGAGTCAGTCCTCATGGTTGTATATATTAGTAGCTGATTTCTTTTCATTATTGAAGGACCTTCTAGTATATGAATATAAAAATCTAAAATATGAACAAATTGCATTTGACTTACCTTTTTCTATGTTGTAGTATGTGTATCTATCAGACATTTAGGCTTCATGACTGCATGCCTGTAATAGTGTTTATATTTGAACCTGATTCCCCTAGCTATTCTTTGAACAATGTTTTCAACTGATTTAAAGCCAGTGCCAAGTATATGTCTTAATATATTCTAATGCTAAGCTATACCCCAGACTCTCTTCATTGAGTGTGGGCAGCTGAGGAAGCCTTGAGTGAATGTGTAAAGAGCAGATGGAGTCCTGAGTGAATGTGTGTTGCTGACATGAACATGGCCATATCAAGAACCCCAATACCTCAGACCCATTGGAGTGGTACAGCCTTTTCCTTGGGTGAGGCTCAGAGGGATGGTGAAGCCTTTCTGTGGTCTAAGTGTGGATGTTGACAGTGTGTGTAAGTACAAGTTTGTTTTTTTTTTTTTTTTTTTTTGGTGAACAATAATTTATTGAGATTCCCTCCCTCCCAGCCTCCGCAATCTTGAGGTCACTTTCTCCGCTTGTAGATCTTATTTGCTAGTTCCTGGAAGATGGTAGGGGGCAGGGGCGCAGAGTGCTGCTCGATAAGGCTCTAGAGGCGCCCGTAACTCTCTTCCTCGTACTTGAAGAACACGGCCTGCAGGTCCAGCGCCTCATACAGCGCTCTCACCTGCGCCACCTTCTCCGGGTCCTTCTGCCCATAATTCTCCTCTAATATCTGGCGCTGCTGTGGAGTAGCTCGCTGCAGACACTGCACCACCAGCCAGCTGCACTTGTTGTCCTGGATGTCAGTGCCGACCTTCCCAGTCACACTGGGGTCTCCAAAGAGATCGAGGTAGTCGTCCTGGATCTGGAAGAACTCGCCCATTTCCAGCAGGATCTTCCTGGCACTGGCGTGCTCCTTCTCCCCATCAATGCCTGCCATGTACATGGCAGCTGCGACAGGCAGGTAGAAAGAATAGAAAGCTGTCTTGTACTTGACAATAGATTTGTACCTCTTTTCTGTGTATCTACCTAGATCCACATGGCCCTGGGGTGCAGTGAAGAGGTCGAGAGTCTGCCCAATCTCAGTCTGATAGGAACTCTGCAGAAAGAGCTCCAGCAGGTTCAGGTAGTAAGGCTGCTCCCTGCAGGAGAACTTCAGCAGGCGGTAGATGCAGGCTTCCAGAAGCAGAGCGTCGTTGATGGCATCCAAGCCTATACCTGGCTTCTGATACCAGCAGATCTGCCCCGGCGAGTGAGGGAAGAATCCATGATGTCGTCTGACACGAGGAAGAAAGCCTGGAGCAGTTCTACACACCAGCCCACAGTCAGAGCCCGCTGAAGACTCTCGGCGTCCTGCTTCCTGGGCTCCACCAGCTCCCGGAATGCTTGCAGCACAGTCAAACCCCGATTGTACTTGCCTCCTACAGCATTGTACTCCAGGACCTCCTTGAGCCGGGTAATCGCATCCCCGGTCTCTGGGTGTCCTAGCTCATCCTCTGTCAGCACCTTGACGATCTGGGAGAAGTGCTGGATGAAATCCTGCCTGTCCTGGTTACAAGCATCCAATTTCTGGTTCCCATTCATTCTCAGAGAGATGCAAAATGCTCTGTTTCTTCACGCGGATTCTCCCGGGGTCCCAAGTTTTTATTAAGATAGACTAGTATGTGCAGAAACTATCGATTGCAGCTTCCTCCCAGGTGTTTGTAGCAGAAGACTGCTGCCTACAGACATTTCCTACCGAGACTATCTAACTCTGCCCCATGTGTTGTACATAATAAGTGTTCTGAGGTTCTGGGTTATTTGGTAGTAAGTGCCATTCCTTCAGAGTGTGCACAGTCTACCTGACCCCAGCTTTTCTGTATGTATGTTTCTGTGTCCTTCATCCCTCTCTTCTGCAAGATTCCCTGAGCTCTGCCTAATGTTTGACTGTTGGTCTCTTCATCTGTTTATATCAGTTCTTGGATCCAGGACATTCTGTGGGTGAAGACTGGACATCTCTGACCATGAAAAGTCTGTCTTGCTTGTTACCTGAGTTTAGTTCTTGCTTGGGTCTGCCAAGTCTTTGTACCAATATCTGCTGCTGATATCTTAGGACCTTCTCTTCTCCTCTCTGTCAAGAGACACCCTCACATCTCCTTTACCTGTCACTCATCTGGCAGGTCTCCTGCTGACCATGAAGTTTTATAGAACGGAACCTCTCTTTAGGTCTTTGTTTTCATTTTCCATCTGCTCCTAATAGTTACATTGAAGGGACCTTGGAAGGACGTTTAGTCTTTGCTCCATAGGGCTTGGTGTGGAAGTTTCATTTTCCTGTCTTTTGTAGGTAATTGTTTCTGTGTGTACCTGTGTTCTCTGTCTCTCTGTGTATGTTTAATTCCAGAGTCCTTTTTGTGTCCCAGTTCCAGGTCTCTTGCCCTCCTGCTGGGAATATATCTTTCTATTTGTCTCTTTTTTTAACATTTTTATTTTATATTAATCACAGGTTATGTACTTTGTATCCCAGCCGTAGCCCCCTCCCGCATTCCCTTCCTATCCCACCCTTCCCTCCCTCATCTCCTCCCTGCCCCTTTCCAAGTCCACTGATAGGGGAGGACCTCCTCCCCTTCCATCTAACTCTAGCTTATCAGGTCTCTTCAGGAATGGCTGCAATGTCCTCTTCTGTGGCCTAGCAAGGCTGCTTCTCCCTCGGGGGGTGGGGGAGTGGAGAGATTGAAGAGCCAGCCATTGAGTTCATGTCCAAAATAGTCCCTGTTCCCCTTACTAGTGTACCCACTTGGGTATTGAGCTACCATTTGCTACATACAAGCAGGAGTTCTAGGTTATAACCATACATGGTCCTTGGTTGGAGAGACAGTCTCATAAAAGACCCCTGTGCCCTGATATATTTGGTCCTTGCGGGACCACTCTGGAAATCAATTTGGCGTTTTCTGAGACAATTAAGAATAGTGATTCCTCAAGATCCAGTTATACCACTCCTAGGCGTATACACAAAAGATGTCCAAGTACACAACAAGGACATTTGCTCAACTATGTTTGTAGCTGCTTTATTTGTAATAGCCAGAACCTGGAAAGAACCCAGATGCCCCTCAGTTGAGGAATGGATACAGAAATTGTGGTACTTTTACACAATGGAGTACTACTCAGCAATTTAAAAGGAGAAAATCATGAAATTTACAAGCAAATGGTGGGATCCTGAGTGAGGTATCCCAAAAGCAGAAAGTCGCACATGGTATATACTCACTTATATAGAGCTATAAGATAGGATGAACATACTGAAATCTATACACCTAAAGAAGATAAACAAGAAAGAGGACTTGGGGTAAGATGATCAATCCTCACTTAGAAAGACAAATGGGATGGACATTGGATGTAGGAGAAAACAAGTAACAGGACAAGAGCCTACCACAGAGGGCTTTGGAAAGACTCTACCTAGCAGGGTATCAAAGCAAATATCAAGAAACATAACCAACCTTTTGGCAGAGTGCAGGGCATCTATTTGTCTCTTAGACTTAGTTTTCTGGAAGCATTTCTAACTGAACATGACTCAAAGCTCAACTCTTTTGTTCTTTCTGTTCTGATCAGTAATTTTTAATCAGCTGTTCAACTTTAGTAAATAGTATTCATCCTTTTGGTAAAAGATGACATTGAGGAGATAAGCTTGCTATGATCATACAGAAACATATAGTAGAAATTGAACATGAAGTGTAGGAGAAGTGTATGTAACTTTAGGCCTTATCTGTGGATCTTCTAGAAAATTCCAAGAAAGGACCTTAGAGGATACTTCATTAAAGGCTAACTGTATAGAGTGTTGACATTTATATAAAAATTTAAGTAATAATATTAGCTTATTACTGAGTTAGCAAGGAAGGGGGTTATTTGGAGCATGTTGAGATTGAGGTGTAGCATGAAAGGTGCAGGTGAAATGAAGCTAGCAAGCTCTTGGTGATTGCATTTTACAGACACACCAGGACCCAAAAAATTATCAGTGACTTAGTGATGATCTACAGATATTTATTGAATGAGTGAAAGAGTAGCTTAAACTATTAAATACCCGATATATGTTCAGCAAAAAGAATAGTGAAAATAAACCTATAAAGGACTGTTACACAAGTTAACTTTTTCATTGAGCCAAATAGAAGCAACAAAATACAACAGGTAAAAAAAAAAACAAAGAAACAAAAGCTGAAATCATTGTGTAAATTATGCATATCCGTAATATTGAATATATGAAGGTAACAAGTTCTACAATATCTAAAAGAAAAATTTCAAAATATATTACCATGATCAAAACACATTTCATGGACAAGATGAGAGTCGGGGCTGGAGAGATGGCTCAGAGTTAAAGCACTGTTTTTCCAGGGTACCTTGAGCTCAGCTCCTGTCATTCACATCAGGTAACTCACAGCCTTCTGTAGCTCCAGCTTTAGGCGATCTGTGTCTCTGGCTTCTGAAGGTACTTGCACTAATGTATATACTGTCAAACAGGCAGGTGTACACATGTGCCTACACACACATACACAATTTCAGATTCTGGATACCTTTCTAAATATGGTAGTTTCCATATTTGGAAAGAGAAATAAGTTCACTATAACAAAATAAAATGGTTTAAACACAACAGTAGATTTGCAAATGGTACCACAAAATTTAAATCAACTCAGGCATTCATACTTTGAAATAAGTACAAGAAATGATTAGTAGACTTTTGTCATTCTCATATTATGAAATTGAAATAAATTGAAATAATTGAAATAAAAAGAAAATTAAAATACTTCAGCTCCAATGTTCATTCTTGGAATATAGGTGTGAAGTGATGAATAGAGTAACAGGATCTTCTTTATTAGGCTTTGTGTTCCATTCCTATTTGCATGAACAGTTCATAAATATAGTAGTATGAAAATCTGGTATGCTACATGTGGAAGAAGGAAGATTGTCACATGTCTGTGGGGGAAAATAATTGCAAATAGATAAATGAAAATTCTATAGGCAGTGATTCAGTAAACCTAACAGTTCTTTCTAACAGACGAGTGGTGTTGACATTATTTAATTAATTCTTGCACTTGGTATTTTCAAGCAGATTCAGTAGTTTTCTCCCTTAAAACTGTATTTTCTTGTTTTATGAACCTAACTATTGTTTTGACTAGATAATATTAGATAGTAGGAATAAGATCGGGTGTCATGGAACAAGTCAACAATTTTATTTGGGCCTTGTGGCGGTTTGAATAGGAATAGCCCTATAGACTCATGTGTTTGAATGCTTGGTCCATAGGGAGTGGCACTATTAGGAAGTGTGGCCTTGTTGGAGGAAGTCTGTGACAAGAGGCAGGATTTGAGGTCTCAGGAGCTCAAGTTAGTTCTTTCCTTTGGCCTTCAGATCAAGATGTGGAAATGTTGGCACCCTCTCCAATATCATGTCTGCCTATGTGCTACCATGTTTCTTGCAATGAATTAACCCTCTAAAACTATAAGCCACCTCCAATTAAATGTTTTCTTTCATAAGAAATTTATAGTGTCTCTTTGCAGAAATAGAAGTCCTAAAATAGGCCTCATTCTTTAAAATACTATTGGTTAAGTAAAAATTGTATATTTTCAATGTTAGAACTTACTTTTCTTTTAGTTATGTCACTATAGTTTGTATAATTAGAAGTTGAAAAAGAGAAATCTAGCTAGTCAATACAGATTTCCTAAATGTCAGAAACGTATTGTGGAAAGAATGAAAAACAAAAGTCATTAAATAAAAAGTTTCTTGCCATTATCAAATCAGACTTTGTATTGATCACTTAGCTGATAAATCAGATCTTATGCATTATACTGTGCCTGGCCTAAACAAACACAAATTTAAGTTTGTTATAGCCAAGTACTTTGATCTTATCTAAGAACTAAGTATCTTTACATGAAAGCATGTTCTAGTTTTCCTTCTATTGCTGCAATAAACACCATGACCAGAAAAAGAAATAAAAATTAACCTTAAAAAAAGAGTTTAAGAGTTGATGAGAACTGGAAAACTGGACTGACTTTGGTGAGCTTTGGGTATAGCTCACTGGTAAAGTGCTTGCTGGCATACATAAGCCCTGTTGTTTTAGCTGCCAGCACTGAAGAACCAAGACCAAACAAAAGGCTGAGCTAACACAGCAATGACCAGCTCTTGTTGAGTTATGAATGCTTCAACTTTCATCTGAATAAGGAGGACTTTTACATTTTATTTCTGGATATATTTTCAGTTATACTTTATTACTTAAAACAATTTTTAAATAATTTGATCATATTCTTCCCCCCTGAAGTCCTTCCAGATCTCCTCTCCTTCCTTACCCACCCAATTTTAAGGTTTTTTTTTTTCTCAAAAAAACCAAAAACTCAACCACAAAAACAAAATGAAACCAAATTATAGCATACAAACAAACAAACTGTGACACCATTATATGTTGGTTAACTACTCCTGTACTTGAGGCCTGTCCTGGAGTAGTTGATATATCCAGTGTCATTATATTAGAGAAAACTGATTTTCCCTCTTCCAGCAGACAGTTCAGTTGTTAACCTTTATTCCAGTGGCTAGGTATTCCTTCCTTTCTTTATTTTTCTTTTCTTTCTTCCTTCCTTATTTTAAAAATAATATAACAAGGACTGGGGGCGATCCAAGATGGCTGCCACGAGAGAACACTGTGTCTGAGGAGTAGGAGAGCAGAAACAACGCAGCGACCAGGAGACTGAACTCTGGGACCTAAAACGCCAGCATTGTGAGTGCCAGGTGAGCGGAACTCCTACGGTGAGAAA
>CM053763.1:62222969-62265521 GCA_028658305.1 Pachyuromys duprasi | reverse complement strand
GGGAATGGGGGAGGGGGCTACGCCTGGGATTCAAAGTACCCAACCTGTGATTGAGATAAAAATAAATAAATTAAAAAAAAAATAATAATATAACAAAATAAAATAAAACAAAATTTATCACATTAATGTTAGACAAGACAAGCCAACAGAAGAGAAAAAGCCCATGAGAAGGCACAACAGAGACCCACTCATTTTTACACTCAGGGATCTCATAAAAACACCAAAATACATGTCATCGTGTGCGTGTGTGTGTGTGTGTGTGTGTGTGTGTGTGTGTATTTTATGCTGAAAGTCTGGTGCATATTTAATTGTACTATAGTATATTATGTATTACCTGCTCTGGGCATGCTGCTTCATATTAGCTTTGTCCATGTTGATTAAAAGAGGGCTTTAAAAAAAATGATTACTTTTAGTGTGCCTAAGGTCACAAAGCAGTGTTTAGGGGGATGAGCTTGTACTTTGTATGTATATGGACTTGGAATCACAATGATCAAATATCCCAAAGAAGAAAAGGATGGATGCAAAACAGTGGGCATAATCAGCATTGCGTGTTATAGGCCCTGTGGGTCTCAGCACTGATATAATGTATGGGTGCTTTTCCCAATTGCTAGATGAAGTTGGTCTCTCCCTTACCTTTGGTTGAATTCCCTGGTGCAGGAAGAGAAACTAGAGGAAAGAGATGAAACATTTTGAGAATAGCAAGGCCTTTCTCACCTTGACCCAGGACTAAGACACTGGATAGTCACCAGTCACCAAAAGTCAACTGGAGGCAGTGGGCCATTGAATTTGTTGTCTCACACTGAAGATAGTGGATGTGGACTCATATAGGAATAAGCAAACAGAATTATATTAAGGAAAAGTTAAGAGAAATTTCCAAGAATGCTAATGTGTTGGGGTTCCAAGACAGAGAAATCCTGCTCAGCTGCTAAGGATTTTGCTTTCAGCAGAGCCTGGACAGCGTGTTAAATTCTATAAGCATATTGGGGATCCAGGCATGGTGTGAAGGCATGCTGTGCTTCCTCCCTGGAACAACCGTGTACATAATCACATGCTGTTCATATGTTACTTTGTAGTTGAGACTGACCTCTGTCCATCTTTGCTTTCTGCTTTGTTAGGCACAAACTCTGGCTCCTCTGCCTGCCACTGCCAACACTGGCTGGGTGTTACCAGTCTCCAGTCTTGCAGATGTTACTGGAAGTCTCCAGTCTTGGCTATTGTTCTGCTAATTAATTAAGTAGTTAACTATTCTCTCCCTAGTTTCATGGTTAGGTGGCATCTTCTATTTTTATCACAGGCCCCTACCAGATAAGTTTCCTTCCGTTGTGCTGGCCTGGCCTGGAAGGATAGGGAGTAGATGCTACCATCTTAGCTCTCTTCTGTGATCTTCCTTGTTTGCTTGCCTGTTTGTCTTAATTTTTCCAATCTTTTTTCTTCTTTCTTTCTTTTGAACTTGACTCCTGTTTTTTCAATACTGGTGACCTAAAATTGAGACTTTTGTACAGGCCATAATGCTTTTGGAGTAATGGAAGATACAGTAAAGAGTGCTCTCAGATGCATGACAAATTGACAGACTCATTTGAGTCCACAATGAATGAAAGCTAACATATAGAATTAGAGGAACAAGAGCAAAAGTAATTGGGGAAAATGAAGGAAAACAAGTGCAACCAAATGGTACACAGAGAGGCAGCCACTCTACATGAGTCCTTTGGCTTCAATTTCTTTTGTATTTGCTAATGAGCATGAGTACCAGCAAATGTTTCTGTTACTTTTATAACACTGTCTTATCTTTATGGAAGAAGAAGTCTATGAGGAAAAGGACATGTGATTGCTTCCTTGTAAAATGTAGAAGTGAAGACCTTCAAGCTTTGTTTTGTAAGTAATTTTTTAAAGTTTATTATAATGTATTATATTATTATTGTCGTCGCGTTTTGAAACAGGGTCTTACTGTGTAGCTTTGGCTAGCCTGGAACTTGCTGTGTAGAACAGGCTGAGGGTGGACTCACAGGGACCTGCCAGCTTCTGCCTTCCTAGTGCTGGGGTTAAATGTATGTACAGCCCTAAAAATTGTTTCACTTTTTTTTCATTTATTTATTTCATTTTCTGTGTATAGGTGTTTATTTTTTTTTTTTCATGTATGGATGTGAACTTCACAGGTGCCTGTTTCTGTGGTAGTCAGAAGAGAGCGTCAGATCACCTAGAACTGGAGTTATGGTTGTTAGGAGCTGCCATGTGGGTGCTGGGAACCAAGCCCAGGTCCTTTTTGAGAAGAGCCAGTGCTGTGGGAGCAGCTGCCTCTCCAGCCACCAGTTTTGTAAGTAATTCTGTAGAGACTGTGATCTTGGGATAATCTGTTCTCCCTTGAGGTAGGAATGTAAACATTCTTGTGTGTGGAATTCTAACAACTGAACAGTTTTAAGTTGGAGACTACATACCTTTAGTTGCTCATTGCAATGCTTCCTGGGCTTTAGATTTTTCTGTTCTTTCTAATTCCTTCCTCTTTCCGTTTATTTCCCTTTTCTTTTCCCTCCCTGGCCCTCCTCATTCCTTTCTAACACTTTTTGGGGGGTGGACCAGGGTCTCATGAAAATTGGGAGACGTTTATATCTGTTTTCTTCATTTCTTCAGTTCTTCCCCATCTTTTTCTCTTGGGCTTCTGAAGTACTTTCATTTGAGATTTGATAAAAAAAAATTGTGATCTTGTTTTGGTAAATGCAAATCTCAAAATCAAACAGACCCCCTAAAAGCCTTCTGTTTTCTTAACATCATGCTATTAAAATTTTTTTCTTTTATAATACACAAGTAGCCATACAAAAATCTCTGGCAATAACAAGGCCGATCATTATAACCACATCCAGCAACAATTTCATATTCTGATAGATTACTTAATAATAATTACATCCACTCTGCTGTGTAATTAGATGTTTATTTGCAATGTAACTTTTATATTTCATCAAAATGGTGTGATTTATACAGTAAAGATAATTATCCTGTGATTACAAGCTGTGACCTTGAACTATACTTTAATAATTAGTTACAGTTTCTGAGGTAATTAAATTGTTGAGGCAGATCTTGCTGGGTGAGTAGGGAACTAACTACATGCAAATGAGTGCTTCAATCCATAGGTGCAATGATAAAGAGTCATGGATGAGCTCACTAATACACAGCTATTAATGGTACCTTCTACATCACAGGGCTCAGCTTTTTGCGCTTTGTGTGGCTCAGGTGTTTGTGACCTCCTCCACTGAGGACCAACCCTTAGTAGCAGCTTTTACTGCCCTGAAAGCAATTCCAGAGGCCTTAACACTGAGAGTTTCAGGAATGGAGTGAGGTTCTGCTCTGCCAAGGGAGCTGTAGAAGGAAGCCTTTCCAGTTGTAAAGCAAACCAGGTTTTCCTTCCTTCCTCACAACGTGCAAAAACAGACGGACACCACCATCGGAGCCACAACAAGGGCCACCAGATGAGTTTAGTACAGTCGGGAGATCATCAAGCCCGTGATGTGGACCTGTTACATTTACTATGGAGACAGATGCATCCAAGCGACCATGGTGTAGTCTTCCTACTTGTTAAGGCAAAGTTGGTCTGTCTGGGAAAGGGAACATTCAGCATGGTCCTCACCAGCCTGTGCAGGCTTTTATGCTTCAGCCTTATGTTCACACTGTGGACTTCTGAGATTTCTGCCCAGGCATGTTTCAGAATGCAATATGGAGGGAAAGAGGCTTGGCACCATTGGCACAATCAAGCCAGGCTGTCAAACTAAATGGGCTTCAAAAGAGCCTGCAAGACAACTTAGAGTGTGACACAGAGCAGACTGAGTATGAAGGTGTGGGTGTAGAAGTCTGTAAAATTAAGCATGGCAGTTTCCAATGTTAAATAAAGCTTATTTATCTCATTATTCACCAGACCAATTTTATTCATTCATTCATTCATTCATTCATTCATTATTTTTACCTTTTTACTGAAAAAAATTCATATCATCTAATATTCCCTTTCCCTGATTTCTCTCAGATTCTTTCCATCTCCCGACCCAACCAATTCCACACCCTTTCTTTCTCTTTCTCTCTTAGAAAGTAAACAGGCTAACAGATAACAAAAGTCAAAGTAAAAAACAAAAACAAAAACCCCACAAGAAACACACATAAGCATAACCTATAAAAACACAAATTTAGAAACCATAATATACAAACAGAAGATCAATAAGACAAAAAAAACCCCACCAATCAAAGCAATATGAAACAAAAAGTCTAAAATAATAACCACTGAATTTGTTTTATGTTGACCATTTACTGCTGGGCATGAGGACTACCCTTAAGTGAAACTCCCCTGGAGACAACTAATTTTTCCATTGCAAACAGGTGCGCTTTGCTGAGAGCTGCTTCTTGTGTTAGAGCTGGGAGCTTGTGTCCACTTCCCCCTCTCAGTGCTGTGAGTCCATCTGGCTTGAACCTGTACAGGCCCTATTTGTGCTTCCACAGCCCTGTGAGTTCGTATGTGTATCAGTCCTGTCATGCCTGGAAAACACTGTTCCTTGGGGTCAACCATCCTCTCTGGCCCTTAGACCCTTTCCACCTCCTCTTCTGCATAGTTCCCTGAGTCCTGGGTGGGGGTAGGGTTTGATGGAGCTTTCTCATTTAGGACTAAAGATTACAAAATCTCTGACTCTGTACATTGTCCAGTTGTGGGCCTCTTTGGTAGTTTCCATCAATTTATGATGATGACTGAGTGAGGCACTAGTTTATGGGGATAGCAGAGTGTTGTCAGAGGCATTATATTGCTATGTTCCCTTAGTGGAGCAATAGTATTTGGTTTTCCCAAAGGCCCAGGGCCATCCAGGCTCAGGTTCATAGCCACTCGAGCAGTATCAGACGTGAGTTCCAACTCTAATCAGAGTTATTGGTTAATCTCACAGTGTTTGTGCTGTTACACCAGCATGTCTTGCAGACAGACCACACTATAAATTGCAGTTGTCAGGCCTTTTTGATTGAAAAAACAAACTCCAATTCTTATTTGTCATCATCATCAATAATCTATCACATTTCTATCAAAAGTATGATTTGCCAGTTTGTAATTATGGAAAACTTTTATTTTTTTTAATCAAAATTTAGACTATTTCACGTTTTTCGTCTGTCTCCATTTTAAACCTTTATCAAACAGTGATTTATCGTATTTATTTTATCCAGTCTTTCTAATCTTTGACACTCAAAAAGATGACTGCCCACCAGAATTTACTTGTTTGTAATTACTTACAGTTACTTTATGTTCCCAGATTTATGGCAACATTTATTGGTTCCCATCTATTTGATTAGGCTTTATTTTTGTGATCATAATATTGCTTCAAATATAAATTTACTAAACATCTAATTTGATGTTTTTAATTAATAACATGGCATACTGTGAAACTCAGTGAGATAACCTAATGGTCTGGATCTACAATTTATGAGCTATTAATTACCCATTAACTCATCCACTCACATGACCTGAAGATCCATCAGCTTGATTGAGAATAAAGACCTGAATGATCCTACAGGTATTTTATATAAATTTCAAAAAAATCCAGGAAAAATTTAGGATTCTAGGATAAAAAATAAGGTAGAAAAAAAGCTGATTTATAAGGTATATATCTACTGTCTACTACCAAGCAGGGAGGTGTTCCTCTGAGGAGTAATGTGTGTGTCTCAGTTATGACCCTAATGACATTGCTTACATGACTCTTTCCTTATCCTTAAAAATGTGTGTGTGTGTGTGTGTATGTGTGTGCACCAATGTGTGTGTGTGCGTGTGTATGTGTGTGCATGAATGTGCGTGTGTGCGTGTGTGTGTGCGCGTGTGTGTGTGATGGCAGTGGAATCAAAGACGTGTCTTGTAGCCCTGGACTCAGTATTAGGTGTAGATGTAACTGGGATTCATTTACTAAGTGTACATTACCTCATCCTTCGGTTCTAACTATGGATTTTCCATAAATCTCCATGTGGCTAACCATGATAAACTGCCCAACACATCACAGAACAAGGCAGTGCTTATTAGCACTTGAGAAGTTATTGATTCTTGTTCTGATTAATCTTTTATGGGTCTGTTGTATTAATTCCAGAGGAAAGACTTGGTTCTACTGCAGAGAGCTTGTTCATGGCTTCCATCTCAGTGACAAGATTTTTAATGTTACCACTATTAGTCTAATGATGACTTTTCTGGCATTGATTTTTTTTTGTCTATTTATCAACAATGAGCACTTTTAAATTGAATTCATTTTAAGACGTGCCAATAAAATGTGGCTCCAAATATGTTTTATACTTAAGGGCAAAAAGAAATTTTTATTTGTGGTTTGATTCAGTTTATATTTCTCTTAAATGAATTAAAATACACATTTTTGGTGAAAGGGCTTTTTAAGATGTGAAAATAATTTTATTAAGTTTCTGAGTACCTTGTGATTCTGTGATATTAGTTTTACTATTGGGTACATGTTAATGTTTCTAAGCGAATGGTGTATTAGCTTCCACCACCAAGACAACTAGCTTAAAGGAGGAAAGGCTTACTTTGGCCCTGGTTTCAGTGCATGGTCACTCTGTTGCCCTTTATACTGCAGTGAGGTAGCACACCATGTTGGAAGCATGGAGAAGGAAGTTTTTCACCTCCTGGGAGCCAGAAATCAAGATGAAGAAGGAGCTCTAGTCCCAGTATTCCTCTCAGGGCTGCACCCTCACTTGTAGTGCTTCCTTTTATTAGGCCCCACCTCCTAAAGATTCTGCTTCCTCCCAGTAGTTCCACTTGCTGGGGACTGTACCACCAGGATATGAACTCTGAGGGACATTTAAGATCAGACTTTAGCAAGAACTGTATCATGTCACAAAACTATAATGTATGAAAATTTGAGTATGTTTGCAGATGGCCCAAGTGAGCAGTCTATGCCATAGAGGACTTCAGGGTGTAGGGAACTAAGATAACTTTAATGCTTGTGAAAGGGTTCTGGTGGAGGCTTGGGGGTTATCTGGCTTCCCATATTTCTGTGATTGCTGCCCTAGGAATGAGTCCTTAACCTCAGCAGACATTGGAAACTACTGCCCATTTAGAGTAAACTGTTCCTCTGCCAGTTTCCTGATAACATGTCCTTTGCTTTAGGCATGGGTTCAAACCTTAAATTTCTGTAAATGAATTAACACTGAGTTTGCCCATCCACAGTCCTCATAAAGTGTTTAATCCAATCAAATAGTAGACTTGGATAATGAGTTATCATTTTTGACAGGGATAGATTAGGGCAGAGGTTGATACAAAGTAGCAGAGACCTAAGGGGACCGTGGGGGAAAAAACCAGCAAAGGCTGACAGAGTTTTCTGTGCTAGGATTGCCTGCGTGGGCTCTAATTACAGCCTTACATTTCAGATGTTCAAAGGGATAGAAGGTAACAGCCAACAGCTCTGTACTAGATGTTCAATGCTAGGTCAGAATGCTGTTTGTGACCATCTTTTTCAGCTTTCACTAAACCACCTGTGCTGGAGAAGGACCACTTTTGCAGAGGCATTATTTTTAGGCATTGGTGTGTGTGTGCGCACACGTGCAAGTGAGCGCTGATGTATGGATATTGTGAATGTGCTGTCATTTTATCCCCAGGGCCAGATGAAAAAGACACATCTCCTTGCTGTGAGGAGCAAGTGGGTGGGTCAACATTGGCCTCAGGGAGGAGAGGCCAGTTCCTGTGTGCTACATTTTCAGCTGTGCAAAGCTTGTTGGTTTACTTGAGGTCACAGTTTTGGAGCCTGGGGAGTTGTGTTTAAATGGATGTTCTGATTCATTGAAAGTTAACCAGTGAAGATCATTCTTTTAAAACGTATTTTAACTTTTATCTAAAATCAAAAAGATCTGGATTTGAAAGCTAGTTCCATCATTTACCAGCGTTTTGAACTCAGGCAAATTACTTAATCGCTTTTATTCATCACTCTAATCTTTGCCTCTAAGGGTTCTTACAAGAATTACATTAGGTAAAGTGTGTCCTAACAGAAGCGCTGTGAAAAAAAAAGGTAACCATTATTATTTAATGACCCAAAGTTTTAGGGAAAGCTTTGGTATGAGGTAATAAAAATAATTGAATCTTTCAATAATGAGTGATGTTTAATTAATTAGTGAATATCTGTGTGCGGGGAATTGGGACAATAAAGATGAAAAAGTTCCCACACCCCAAGAGGTCAAATCTGCAGGTGGCTCTTTCCTTGACTGGAGACTTCTAGGTCATTTGCTCTGTGTTAAAGGTATGGAGTACCAAGCAGAGGGCTATCTTCACTGCTCTGATGGTCAACCACCATGTTCATATTTCTTCTCTCAATAAATAATATATTTTGTTCTGGTAAAGGCAACATGCACCAAAATTTTAGGATTTTGTTTGTTAATATAAAAACTGAGATGAGTAATGAGACAAAATGCAACTAACTTATTCCCAAGAAAAAGAAGAGCTTTTCACAAAGTGAATATACTAGAGAGTTCCTGAGTATCTCCTTGAGTCAATTACAGGTGTTTTTCTTCTCTTTCTTTCTCCTTCTTTCTTTTATAATTTAATCACTTTACAGCCTGATACCAGCCCCTCCTTTCTCTCCTCCCATCCTGCCCTCACACACCCCTCTCCCCATTATCAGAGAAGTGTGTGTATGGGGGGGGTTACTCTAAGAGGTACCAACCCACCCTGGCACTTCAAGTCACAGCAGAACTAAGTGCATCCTATCCTTCTGAGGCCAGACAAGTTAGCCTAGCTAGAGGAAAGGGATCCAAAGGCAGGGAACAGGGTCAAAGACATAGGGAACCCACATGATGACCAACCTGCACATCTGTTACATGTGTGTATGGGGTCTAGGTCTGGTGTATGCAGGTGGTCTTTGGCTGGTAGCTCAGGCTCTGTGAGCACCCATGGACCCAGGTTGGTTGATTCTGGAGGTTTTCTTGCAGAGTCTTCAACCCTTCTGGCTCCCCTAATCCTCCTTCCATTCTTCCACAAAACTCCCTGAGTGATGTCTGTTATTTGGCTGTGGGACTCTGCATCTGTCTCCATCAGCTTCTAGATGAAGCCTATCAGAAGACAGCTATGCTAGGCCCCTGCCTGCAGGAATAGCAGAGTATCATTGATAGTGTCAGGGGCTGGGGTAGGTCCCAAGTTGGGCCACTCATTGGGTTGCCATTCTCTCGATCTCTGCTCCATCTTCACTACATTTCTTATAGGCAGAACAAAATTTGGGTTGAAGGTTTTATGGGTGAATTGGTGCTCCCCTGCCCCCACTGGGAGTCTCACCTGGCTATAGGAGGTGGCAACTTCACCTCCACAGGTACCTGCTGCTAGGAGTGTCAGCTAAGGTCATCCCCACAGACTCCAGGAAGCCTTCCCTGTCCCCAGAGCTGCTCCTCCGCTATTTCTGCTTTCTCCCAGTCCTCTCCTCGCTTCCACCTCCCTGCTTCTCCTCACACCTGTTCCCTACCCCTGTTACCCTCTCCACCCCCAGGATGTGCTACTAAGCTCCAGGAGCTAGCAGCATGTTTGAGGAAGGTGGCAGAGAAGTGTTAGAGCCCAGGTCACTGGTGCAGAGAGGGAAACCACTGTCTACCGGGGAGACAGTGCTGCGAGGCTGGAGGCTTATCTGGCTCTGACTACATGCAGTGGATAGAATGTGTTCCAGAGGTGCTGCTACATAGGAAACCATCAGTGGCATGGGAGTGCAGGACGTTTATATAAAATTGAAAATTAAGAACTAAATTCAACTCAGCAAGATACTTGCTCAGGTTGGGAAAATAAGTGAAAAGAGAAAGGTGTCAGGGCCTTTAGTTACATTAACAATGCATTAAGATGCCATTCAAAAGCAATCAAACTAGATGACTAGAACCCCATACAACATAGCAAGGCCTGCATCTCTCTTCTCAGTTTCCCTCCCTCCCTCTCCCTTCCATTCTCCACCTCTCTCCTCCTCCTCCTCTCTTTTTCTTTACACACATATCAAGTACCCACTACAGAACAGATCACACTATTCAGATTCTCCATTAGCTTAACACTGTGGTGGAAATCAGAGCCTCCCCAAAGCAAAAACCCCAAAGCACAAAGGCTGGAACAAGACAAGCAAGACATGATCTGTGCTGTAAGGACCACAGTGCTGCTACAGGGAGTGCAGGAGGTGCTTCAGGGGGCGACTCCACAGGCTGTTCAGGGCCTTGGGGCTCCAGCTGACTTCAGAATGACAGAGTCCCCTGTCGGGGTGCAACTCCACAGGCTGTTCAGGCCCTTGGGGCTCCAGCTGACTTCGGAATGACAGAGTCCCCTGTCCTAGGAAGAAAACAGATTTTCTTCCCCAGGCACAGCTTCTCGTTTCTGCTCAGTTTTGTTTCTCTGTTTTTTCCTGAGGTTGGTTCTCCTTTTCTTCCTTCCCTTTCCTTCCTTCCTTCCTCTCCCCTCCCTCTCTCTTTCCCTCCCTCCTTCCCTTCCTCTCTCTCTTCCTTCCATCCCCCTTTCCTTCCTTTCTTTCCATTCCTCACATGCTTCCTAATTATACCTTGTCTAGGGCACAAGAGGGGTAGGATTAATTCTAAAATCAGCATTTTTGAAGGTTGGGTATATCCTACTTTCTCCTGGGAGCAATTTATGACTGGGATATTATCATTCTAGCCCATCAGTCTTAAATCTACTATTGCTGCTTCTATTACCCCTAAGGGAATGAGTTTAATCAATGGATTGTCTCTGAGGCTTTGGAATTCACAGAGAGCAGTTGGTGTGAGCCTGGGAGGGTTATGCTATTGAGGGAGGAGGGAGAAAGGAAAGACCAAATGTAAAGAGTGTGTTAACACCTCCCACCTTCCCTAGAATATCAGACTGTTTTGATCCTCCTCGCTCATTTCTTTCTTCCAGTCTGGTCATTGAAGGATCACTGGATTACTAGCTTCCTGATGGATTTCTCACGAGGCCAAAGAAGAAGAAGAGTCATTGCTGTTAATTGTGTTTCTATTGAATGGGGCAGTCATATGGACTGCACAGACGACAGTCAGGAGGGGCCCTGACTCACTGTCCTCTGTGCTGACATAGGATAGTTAAGATTCTTAAATGACCACAAGCACAAAAATAAATTTCTCCGTCTTGTAATGGACATTAGCGTAAATCATTAGTGCACTTTTTCCGGAATGCTTTAGGAAAATTACTGAAATAGATACATTTTGGACCCTTTACTTAACCCTTGAACCAGCTGCTTTCTCTGAGACCTGACCTGTCCAAGTGGCTTGGGTAATAGACATGACTAGGTAGCTTGAACACCCATGGCTGTAGCTGGGCAGGCCTGGGTGAGTGCTCATCAGGGCTGAGCCAGTCAGATTCTTTAAGATGAACCCAAGGCTAGAGAGGTGGCTCAGTTGGTAAAGTGTTTGTTTTGTAGTATAAGAATCTGGGTTCAATTCCCAGAAACTATAAAAAACAGCTGGGTGTAGTGGACATGCCTGTAATCCCAGTGCTGGGGAAGCAGAGACAGATGGCCCTGAGGCTCACTGGCCAGTCAGCCTAGCTAAATTGGTAACCCCGGGTCCCAGTGAGAGATCATAAAAAAAAAAAAAAACAGAACAAAGCAAAAAAAAATAAAAATAAAGATGGATGGCTCCTGAGGAATGACAGCCACGGTTGACTTATAGTCTCAGCACAAGCACACATACACACACCACGCCACACCATGTCATGCCACGCCATGCCACAGCACACAGGCCCCAGTCTCCCCAAAGTTAGCTGCTGTCTGCTTCTATTTGGGAATGCAAGAAGAGCTCCTGAACAACAGAATGGGTGAGAAATGTCAAAAGGAAAGACTGAGGAAAGACTGATTAGAAAAGCTGGAGAATGCAACTTTGTGACGCAGCATCGTAAGATTCTGGCTCCTCCTTTTGCAAGCTTTTTGAGCAATGTGCCATTTGGATGTTTTTGTAAGAGAGAGCAGGTAAGGAGGAGTACAGAGCACCATTGCCTGTGGAAACATTAAGTCAGTCCTTACCTGAAACACTGATTGTAATTCCCAGGAGCTCTGGTTGAGTTTAGTGTTTTCCTTTGTCTAATGGACAGTAATTGAAGTGGATTTATTATTTAAATTGCTCCCTAGTTCAAGATATCACTTAGAAAAGTGGGACTGTAAAATGATCTTCAGAGTCCAAAAGCCACAGTAGCCCTTCTCCGTGGTAGGGTTTATCCTGCAAGTTTTCTCCAGTCCCAGTCCTCCCTGCAGGGTAGAAAGTAGGGTTTTTGTTTGTTTGTTTTGTTTTTTGAGTTTGGAATCTATATTACAAATTGAGTATATCATCTCTACCCAATTTAGACAAATTGTCAGTTTTCATAGGCAGTTTCTGCAATTGTTTAACAAATTTAACAAATGAATGGATGCTTCCAACAGATATCCTAAATGCCTGCCCTGAGATTCTGTCCCCTTGAGGTTCAAACTCACAATTTCTTTCCTCCTAACAATTTCTATGGCTAGTTGATAGGCCCACTCCATGTTCACACCTCCCTTCATACTGCTGCTCCATGGCACACTGATTCTTAGCTAAATCTCATCCAAATAGTTTATAAAATCTGCAAGGCACATACCCAGCAGATTGTAGTTCTAGAGTATAAAAGTCAACTCATAATGTCTTGTTTCTGGTCTTACAGTCTAGGGAAGTCAGTCAAAGCAAGTGTTAAATAAACTAACTGTAGAACAGAGATAAGCACTGGGACCTAAGAGGAGAATCAAAGTTGTTTTGGGGAACAGGGCTGGATACCATAAAGAAAAAAGCATTACCTAGACCTGAAATCTTAGGGAGCTTGAGGGGCAGAGACACACCTGTAAAGGTGTCTCTCTCTTTGTGCATGCATAATATGGGCAGTGGGCAGCATACTGGTTGAGAATTGTTGGAAAATAGAGAATGATAAAGATGATGCTGGGGTTGAGGAGCTGGTATGGGCCAAATACAAAGACTACAAATGCTATATGAAAAAGTATAGATTTTTAACCTGGAGACAAATTTAAATGTTTATAGGCAATTGGCAAAATATGAGATTACAAGGAAGCTGAGTTGACTACTCTGAAGAGGTTCTCTCTCTCTCTCTCTCTCTCTCTCTCTCTCTCTCTCTCTCTCTCTCTCTCTCTCTCTCTCTCTGTATGTGTGTGTGTGTGAAAGAGGGGGGGGGGGTGATGTCCCAGGAGCCAGAGTCTAATTGTAAAGCCTTATACATTTCATGGACATATTTATCTAACATTTATCTAGATAAACATGTAGGACAATGCATTAAACTTGAATGCTTTTTAATTAGTTTATAACATAACAGCGGTAAAGGTCTGGGACTATGGCAGGGTGTCCCTAAAGAGCATGAATCATAGTAAAAGGGATGGTAAGCAAGTCTCTAAGGCACTGCTGGGAGGAAGACTGATCTTAACAGTGGAATGAGAATCCTGGCAGTTCACTGTGACCCCAGCTTGTGTTAGGAACACTTTTATTCTTTGGACAGTGCTGCATTGTTGGGGTCAAATTTTTTAATCAGTCTTGTTTTCTTCATTGGTTTCAAAGTTAAATGACCAAGTGTGTAGATTCCCACATGATTCCTATACACCAGTGTTTCTATCTTAGTCTGTTTCTGATACTATAACAGAACAACACAGATTGGCTTATTTGTAAATAATAGATGTTTATTTTATGCCGCAGAGTCTGAGAAGACCAAGAATATGGTGCTGGTATGGGGGTGGGGTGAGCTGTGTTCTAGCATGATGGCAGAGTAAACAAGCATATGGGTAATTATATTAGACCAAATGAGTTTCTTCTTTAGATAGTCAGATGTACTGTGAAATAATAAACATAGTAAGTTTGGGAGGTCTTTGCTTTTGGAAGCAACTCTGGTTGCATTACCTTCTTGAGAAGGCTGTCATCTAGTATGAGAGACAGGATGGAAAGGATAGGTGTTGTCTCAATTACCTGTCACCTTTCTTAGGGTTTAACAGATATGAGTCCATCATGCCTGCTGGTGGGTCTTCATTTACATTTGGTTAGAGTTCCTTATAGGGAAGAGTATTGGGGTCCAATTGGACCATAGACATGTAATTCCTGCATTGGGGTAGTCCCAGCTGCTAACTGTGTCTCTGCCTTCCTATAGATACACACTCTTCTCACATAGACTCTTGCCCTTCCATTAGAAGGTATTCATACTGACTATTCACATGTTCCAGGTTCTAGACACCAGGCACAAGAACTGAGTGTTCACTGACTCATTTATTCCTTAAGACTCAACTAGACATGGAAGTCTGTTTGACAATTGCTGGTTTCTTCTCAACTCTTTTTGTCTAAGATGTTTACAACTTTAATATTGTTTTGGTTTGTTTTTGTCAACTTGACACTAGCTAGAGTCATCTGGGAAGAGGGAGCCTCAGTTGAAAAAAATGTGTCTGTCACATTGCCTATAGGTAAATCTGCACGAAGGCCCAGCCCACTGTGGATGCTACCACTCCTGGGTAGGTGGTCCTAATCTATATAAAAAAGCAAGCTGAGGGCTGGAAATCCAAGTATGGGGCTGGCCAGTGCCCATCAGTATTTGAGAAAATTTGCTTCAACTTTGGAAAAAAAAATGCTGAACAAGCCAAGAGGAACAAGCCAATTCCTCCATGGTCTCTGTTTCAGTTTTTGCCTTCAGGTTCCTGCTCTGATGGAGTTTTTGCCCTGACTTCCCTCAATGATGGACTGTGATATGACAGTGTAAGTCAAATAAACCCTTTCTTCCCCCCAAGTTGGTTTTGGTCATGCTGTTTCATCACAGCAACAGAAAGCAAGCTAAGGTAATTATCAACCGAAAAGTTGTTATTCCATATACTGAGAAATTTTAGAATGCTTTTATTAAAATGCATGCCATCTAACCAAGAAATTTTTTCCTTCTATGGTCATACACTTTCCCCTTCTTTCTTTGTATTGACTTTATCATCCTTCAATGTATTCTTCCTACTTAAGCATGCATCCTCACACAGTATGATGTCACAACTTATCCATCAGGCAGCAGGCCAGGAGATGAGATAAGAGTGTGGATGATGCCAGCTCTCTGGGGACTGATTCACCAAGTGTTTGCATTCGTGTGGGCAAACAGAATCATAGCAAGGCAGGGAGGGAGCTTCTGCTCAGTGCCATTTGTTTCGTAGTTCTGACTTCTGTGAGAGGAAAGGCAAGATGTCTTAGTTAGGGTTTCTATTATTGTGAAGAGACACCACGACCATGACATCTCTCATAAAAAAACCATTTAATTGGGGCTGGCTTACAGTGTCAGAGGTTTAGTTCATTATTTTCATGGCAAGAAGCATGGTGGCATGCGGGTAGACATGGTGCTAAGTTCTACATTTTGATTCTCAGGCATCAGAGGGAGTCTGTGAACCATTGTAGCTAGGCTTGCGCATATTTGACTTCAAAGCCCACCTCCACAATGACACACTTCCTTCAGCAAAGCCACACCTACTCCAGCAAGGCCACACATCCTATTAGTGCCACTCCATATGGCCAAACATTCAAACACAGGAGTCTATAAAGGCCGTTCTCATTCAAACCACCACACAAGGATTCTGTCATGTCAGTAAATCTATAACCCAAAATATACATTAAAATTTAATATAGGGGGCTGCTTCAGTGGGTAAAGTGCTAATATTACAAATAGGAAGACATGAGTTTGGATCTCTGAATCCACATCAAAAAAGCTGGATGTGGTGGCATGTACTTATAATCCCAGTGCTGGGGCAACAGAGATAGTCTGGCCCCTGGGGTAGGGTTACCTGCTTGGGGAACTTCAGGCTAGTGAGAGACCCCATCTATTTTTCCTCTAATTTTTTTCATCAAGTATATATTCTTTCTTCCAATTTCTCCGAGCCTCCACCCCATTCAAGCTTCTCTCTCTTAAAACAAGCAAAAATGAGGGAGGCCCTCTGGCTCTGCCCTGCAGACTATCAAAGCAGATGCTGAGACTTAATGGCCAACCGTTGGGCAGAGTGCAGGGAATCTTATGAAGAAAGCGGGAAAGAGTAAGATCTTGAGAGTACAGGAGCTCCACAAGGAGAGCAACAGAACCAGAAAATCTGAGCACCAAAAAATCTGAACAAAAAATCCTGAGACCAATACTCCAACCAAGTACCATGCATGGAGATAACCTAGAATCCCTGCACAGATGTAGCCCATGGCAGCTCAGTGTCCAAGTGGGTTCCCTAGTAATGGGAACAGGGACTGTCTCTGATATGAATTGATTGGTCTATTCTTTCATCACCTCCCCCTGAGGGGGGGGGCAGCCTTACCAGGCCACAGAGGAAGACAATGCAGCCAGTGCTGATGCGACCTGATAGACTAGGATCAGAAGGAAGGAAAAGAAGACCTCCCCTAGCAGTGGACTTTGGGAGGGACATGCATGGAGAAAGAGGAGGAAGGGAGGGGTTGGGACGGGGGAGGGAGGGAGCTACAGGGGGGATACAGAGTGAATAAAGTGTGATTAATAAAAAAATTTAAAAAAAGAAACAAAAAACCAACAAGCTGGGTGTGGTGGCACACGCCTTTAGGAGGAGGTAGAGCCAGGTGGATCTACAAAGCAAGTCCAGGACAGGCAAGGCTACACATAGAAATTATGTCTCAAAAGCCAAACCAAAACAAGACACCAAAAATACCTCTAACAACAACAAAAAACAACCACCACCACCAACAAACAAAATCTTGCGGAGTTCTCTTTGAGTTGGTCTATTACTCCTGAGCCAGAGACCTGCTTACTTTTTTCCATATTTAATTTTTCATTATAATTATTATTTACAATTTATTCACTTTATATCCCAGTTGTATCCCCCTTCCTCCCTCTTTCTCCCCTACCCTTCTTCCCTTGTCCACTGATAGGGGAAGTCCTTCTCCCCTACTGTCTGACCCTAGCCTATCAGGCTGCATCAGGACTGCCTGGATCCTCTTCCTCTGTGGGCTGTCTAGGTCATCCCACCAAGGAGAAGTGATCAAGGAGTAGGCAACCAACCAAGTTCATGTCAGAGACTATCTCTTCTCCTCTTACTAGGGAAGCCTACATGGAGACTGAACTGTCTGTGGGTTACATCTGAGCAGGGGGTCTAAGTATCTCCATCCCTGATCTCAAGTTGTACTATAGAGAGGACTTAGCCTGCTTTCTTATTGAACCCACCTTAGTACCACCCCAGGGATGGTTCTACCCACAATGGACTGGACCCTCCTTGTTAGTTAAGAAAATGCCCTACAGGCTTGCCTACAGTCAGATCTTATGGAGGTATTTTCTTAATTAAGGTTTTCTCCCCTTAGACAACTTCAGCTGGTGTCAAGTTGACTTACATTTTCCAATACAGGGCTGAGTCTTCTAAAGAAGAGATCCTGTCTTAACATTCAAGGTGGATAGCACTGGAGGAATAACATTATCTGAGGTTGTATTCTGGCTCTGCCTGCACATTCACATTGATGTGCACTCTTCCCCTCAAACAGGCACATATGTGTGTACAAATGAATATGAGATCATTAAAAATTTTAGGTAGTTGGAATGGCTTTAAAGTAAAAATAAAAATTAGTCAAGGTGCACAGTTATAATGTGAGCAGCAAGGAGGCAGAGGCAGGCATATTTTTAAGAATTCAAGGCCAGGTTAGGTATATAGTGAATTTGTAGCCAGCCTGGGCTGTGTAATGACCTGTCTCAAAATACAAAACCCAAACCTATTCATAAAGGCCCACACAGATTTTTGTTTGCCTTGAAAACATATAAGGTAGATTATACTTGTAATTCTAGCACAAGTGGGAGACTGAGGCACAAGGGCCATGAGTTCAAAACCAACTTGGGATACATAGTGAGTTCTGGGCTTGGCCATAGAGTGAAAACCCGTCTTAAGGAAAAACCACTCAGAGAAAACCAAGTATTTTTATATCATATGCACTGATTTATAGTCTAGATTTAAATCTGTATGGGCTAGTGCTTATATATTGTTTACTGAGACATTGCTAACAATTAAGTCGTTGGTATTTTCATTTTTCAGTATCTTGTGAATGTAAAGGTGTGTTATGATTTAACTCTGTCATTTTAACACAAGTCAAAGAAAATTACAGTAATAGTGCAGTTATTTCTAGTTTTCTGTAGTTACTCATATGAACAATAGACACTTTCCAGTGTTCACAATGGCCTTGCTACTGGGCAGACTCTGAGAAGTGTGGTAGAAGATCAAGCAGATTTAAAAATTGACATTTATGGTTAAATTTCTCTCCAATTGCTTGTAGCAATATGCGCCCCTGTTGCCAACATGGAAGAATGCTGTTTCTTTAAATTCCATAAATTATAGGTAAGCATTGCCAATCTGTTATATCAGAACTTTTACTTAGTTTTGATTTATATTATTTATTGTTGTTAGGTTAGCCTCCCTGTTCTAGGCTATCCTGGAACTTGCATCGTCTTGCTTCAGTCTCCAGTTTTGGGATCATAGGGCGAACCACACTTCTGCTGTGTTCTTTATTCTTCATTTTGGATGTTATTTCATATGCATGGGAGTCTTGCATATATTCTTTTGTAAACTGCCTATTCTTATCTTTTTAAAATTTTAAAATCTATTTGCAGTTTTATGGCAATTAGAATGTTCAGTATTAAATTTGGAATTCCTCTAAGTGTGAACATTTTGTTAAATTGTAACATCACAGTACCTCTGAGCTAATAATTAGTAACATTGTTGACAGTAAATAGTAAGCTAGTTGACTGTGAGAAAAAACCCTCAATATGGTTCAAATTATACAGTAACTAAAATATTAAATTTAACTATTTCTACTCTGTCATATTAAATTGCTTACAAATTGGAAAATAATAACAAGTCTCTTATTTCCTTTTCTGGTTGCTGTGATAAAATGTCCTAACAAAAGCTTTAAGAAAGAAAGATTTGACTGCTGGAGAGATGGCTCAGTGGTTAAGAGCCCTGTCTAATCTTCCAAAGGTCATGAGTTCAGTTCCTGGCGACCGTGAGGTTGCTCACAACCATCTATAATGTGAACTGATTCCCTCTCCTGGCAGATGCAAATCTTTAAAAACAAGAAAGATTTATTTTAGCTCACAACTTGAGGTTACATTCTTTCATAACTGGGAAATCACAATGGTAAGAGCTTGAGGGAGTTGGTAATATTGTATCTATAATTAAGAACAGAGAGTAACAAATGCTTCAGTTTGCTTTCTTCATTGTTGCATAGTTCAGCATTCCCAACCTAGGAAATGGGGCTACCCATAGTGAGTTTTCCACCTCAATTTCTTTAACATCATCAAAATAATCCTCCGTAGGCAGGTCCCCCCCCCCCCATAGGACTGTGATATAGATAGTCCTACTCTGATACTGACCTCACCATGTTTCTGTGTTATGCCCAGACGATAATTAAAACTAACCATCATAATATGAAATTACTCTCAGAAAAATTTAAACAGGTGTAATTATATTGCATCTAGGTTAAAGGGTATGATTGTCTACTGTACCAATTATCATTTTAGGGTCTCTCTCTCCTTTATTAAACATAGATCTTTCTCATTCAATATAATCTGAGTACAGTTTGTCCTCCCTTTACTCCTAGTTCCTTCCCACCTCCACGCCCATCTGGATTCACTCCCTTTCTGTCTTTCATTAGAAACAAAACAGAAATCAGAGGTCAACCTCAGGCATCCTTTCTCTCTTTCCATCTAATTTTTTTTTTTTTTTTGAGACAGTCTCCCACTTAACTTGGGCTCACCATTTTGGTTTGCCAGGGCACTCTGGAGACCTGCCTATTTATGTCACTCACTACTGGGTTTACAGATGTGTGCTGCTGCGTTTGACTGTTTTGTAAATGCGGGGAATCTGAACTTGGGTCCTCATGCTTGCACAGAAGAAACTTTAACCCACTGTGGTGGTTTGAATAAAAATGGGCCCCGGAGGCCCATAGGGAGAGGCACTGTTAGGATACAGGACCTAGTTGGAGGAAGTGTGGCTTTATTGAAGGAAGTGCCTCACTAGGGGGTGGGCTTTGAGGTCTAGAAGCTCAGGTAGGCCTAGTGGCTCACTGTCTTTTCCTGCTGCCTGCTGATCTACATGTAGAACTGTCAGCTCCTTCTTCAGCACCATGTTTTTCAACCATGACAATAATGGACTAAATATCGGAAACTGTAAGCCAGCCAGAATTAAATGTTTTTCTATACAAGAACTGCTGTGGTCATGGTTTCTTTTCGTAGCAATAGAAAGCCAGAATAAGACATCCACTAACCTCTTTCTAGCCTCTCATATTTTATTGACCTCTTGTTACATCATTACCAGATTATTCACTTTATTATAGCATTACATTACATCTTGAAATAAAGTGGTATAATCATTTTGTTATAAAATAGGTCCTTTGCATTTCCTTATTTTTTAGAATTAACTTTGTGGTTAAAAAGTTGAGATTTTGTTTGGGATTACATTGGATCCATATATCGATTTGGGTTCGATTGACATCTTAGAATCAACTTTCCAACTCATGGACACAAGAGAATATTCTACTCATTTTACTATCACTCATTTCTTCTCAGTCTTGCCTTAGAACTTTTAAAATATTAGTCTTACAATGCTTAGTCTCTGAGAATGTTAGAATTTTGGGTGCTCTTATAAATGATATTTAAAAGTTTCAAATGTTTTACTTCTCTGGTATTGATGCAATTGATTTTAAGTTTAAATTAGTATTATTATTGTGGTGTATGACATATATTCATGAGTGTGGGTACATGGGTATGTGTATGTCACAGTACACATAGTCACTAGAGGATGGCTTTCTGGAGTCAGTTCTATCTTTCCAGTGTGGGTTCTGAGTATTAAACTCAGGTTGTCTGGCTTGTAGGGCAATCACTTTTTATTCAAATGAGTTCTCTCATTGGCCCAATTTTTGTGTTCTGAAGCTTTGCTAACTTGCCGGTTTGACTAGTTTTCCTCATGTGTTTTCTGGATTGCTTAGTATACAATAATATCAACCTCAAATACAGGCAATCATATTTTCATTCAGTTTGCTGTTTACTCTCTTTCTAGTGAGATGCTGATTAGGGGAAGTAGGAGTGGTTTTCTTGCCAGATCTCCAGGCTCAAGGAGGCATTCAGTGTTTCACTCTTAAATGTCATGTAATAGGCTTTATCCAGCCACCTCTAGCAAGCTGAGGAAGAATTTCTTTATCTCTGGTTTGCTAAAAGTTTTGCCAAAAATATTATCGATATTGGGCAATCATGTACTTGATACCAATAACTATTACACTCTTAATATCAGTGTGTGTTTCAGATTGCTTTTGCTAATATTTAAACTTTTTTATATCCATATCCTCTAGGGTGGTTGTCGATAGCTTTTTCTTGTATTGACACATCTGCTTTTGGACTCTTTGCTTTCCTAGAGACTTGGTAAAATTTCTAGTGAAAACATCTGGGCTTAAGACTTTGCAGGTGATCTCTGTGAGAGATAAAAGCCTATTTCTCTGGGTTGGTTTTGCATTTCTTCATCTTTCTTCTGTTTCTTAGTTTGATTATCTGTTTGATTCACAAAATTCATTTTCATTTAAGTGGCTGACTCTTAGCAGCATGGGATTTGGTAGCATTTCCCTGTTATCTTGTTAGATCTGAAACGTCTGTTATGAAATCTCTTTTATCATTTCATCTCTCTTTCTACCTAATGTGAATAAATCCCACAAAACATTCCTTTCTAGTTTCTAGTTTGAGTTTAGCTTTTCTCTTTATTATTTGCTTCCTTCTATTTACTTTGGGTTTACCTTGATTTACATCTGTTGGCACCCAAACACCTCATTTTATGCCTACATCATTCTACATGGGAAGACATTTTTATTGTAAGACATTCTAATAACATACAAGGAAGAAGTGAAGTTCATCTATACATGAAGCACCCTATGGGGACAAGGAGGTCAAACACATAACAGTTAATGCAGAAAACTGCACATTTGGGGTCAGTTTAAGTTTTTATGTTTTCTATTGTTTTTCTTTTGTCTCAAAATTGTTCTGGAACTTTTTTCTTTTGTACTACACCAAAAATTATTGTGTATGAATTCTCACACTCTTCTCCATACAAGTGTCAAGAATTGCCGCATTGCTGAGAGACAAAGCTTTGGTTGGTTGTCCTAATGTAATATAATAATAAGCATCCCTGAGAGCACCTCTGTGTGCATTGTTTGGTTCCGTCTCGTTTTTAACAAACTCAGTGGTACTGAGCTGCACTTTGTGAACTAACATGTTTTCAGTTTCTGAGGGAAGCACAGACAACTAATACGTATACAGCTTTTTGAGATGGAAATAGATATAAAGATGGGTATATTGTTTTCTATGTGTTGCTAGATTTGTTGAGAAAATAATAATAAATATTTTTTTCCATGGGGATAAAGACTTAGAATGTCCTTTCCTCTTCTCTGATATAATAATTTCCCATAGGTCTTGCTATGTTGGTGACTGCAGTTTCTGGGCATAACCAGTCAGCATAATACCCTTTGCCTTCTTGCTGTGATTGATGAGGACTTTAACTATGTTCTGTCACTCAACAGAACTTCTCTCACCTTTAACACTGTGGTCTCACAATTGCATTTGAACTAATAAACATATTTTATTTTTGACATACAGACACTTTACATGCTCATATTAGCCAGTATTTATGGTTTCTGCTTTGATGTCAATCTTAGGGAGTTCTTTCCACTTATAGATTGCACCAATAACCACATAATTATTTTTAGTATCTTTTTAGTCTTATCTCCTCTCCTTCAACTTTAATCAACTTCTAATTTATTTTAAGGTAAGATATGAGATAAGGATCAGGCATAATTTTACCAAATGTCAGTATTGTTGTCCAAAGTATTGTTCTCTCTCTCTCTCCCCTCCTGCCTCACTCCCTGCTCCTCTTTCCTTCTGTCTTTCTCTCTCTCCTCCCTCTCACTCTTCCTCTCCCTTCCCACATTTCTCTTTTTTTTATTCCTGGAATATTGGGCAACCTCTCTACCTGCCCTCAGCAATGTCCCTGGCCCTTAGGCACTAGTCATTGTTACAAGGCTTTGTAGGATGATGATTTTAGGTGCCTCCTTTGTTGGAAATTCTTTGAGGAAATTCTTATACATCAGTATCTAGTTTGGGACCATATATTTTACACTGAAGCATAGAATTATTTATGCTTCCATATGGACTGTTCTTAGGTTTTGTTTTCTGGTTGAACTAGTCTACCTGGTTCTTTTGTGTGTGTGCATATAAGACTTTAGGTGAACTGTAATTTTTTATTTTGAAATTTCTAAAATAGTGTTAATATTTGGATGGAAATTATATTATTAATTTGGTGAGAGCCAACATTTTATAGCATTAAAAAATCCAGGAAAGCTTCTGTTCTTTTACTTAAGCTTTTCTTTATGTTCCTGGGTGGTATATGTTACCTAATGGAATGTTTTGTTGTTGAAGGGGTGGAAGAGTGAGTACCATTAATTTAGGAGTTTGTGTGCATGTGGGCATACACCTGCAGAAGTTGAGAGTGGCTTTTCATGTGATCATTACAGAGTAAACCCATTTTTCTTTATAAATTGATGTTTCAGTTTTTACCCTTATGTTGGCTATATGAAATACTGAGGTGTTAGTATGATACCTTAAGAATTATGGAATTTGGAGAGAGAGTATATATAGGGGGATTCTAGTGCCATCTTGGAGGATTATTACCTCAGGTCTCCTCCTGGACTTGAAACAGGGGACTTGGTGGCTGCATAGACTGGCGCTGAAGCAGCGAAAGGCCAACAGTGCTAATAAGTTCTTCCCATGAATTTTCCCTGTTGATAGAGGATAAGAACCATGATGGTCTCAGAAAAGAGAGGAGGAACAGTGGCTCTGAAAGAGCAAAAACTAAACCTGGCACATCCCAACCTCTAGTTGGAAAGCCTGTCTCCTCAGGATGAAGGAAATACCTTAGGTGAAGGTTGGGGCTGAGCTGGCCTTTCTTCACTTCTGTTCAATTTCTCATTTTTCTTTTTGAGAGATGAGAAACTTAAATCTGCATTTCTAGCACACATATAACTGGGTAAACCTTTCTGCTTGACCAAGTAGTGAATGAAGAAGTACCTTCCCTGGACATTCTCAGTGTCTTCTACAGGCCAAGAAATACAGACAGTGACAGTCTCTGTCCTGAACCACCATGGACTCTTGACTGGCACTATTCCTCTATTACCTGTGGGTTATCTCTAGGTTGTGACCTGGGAGTGCAAAAAAATTCTATCTCACTCATTTTCATAATAGTTAGGGCAAAGGCTCGTAATGAGAAATATGAGCCTGCAAATGAGATCTGTAAAAAACAAACTCTGAGTTATGTACATTGACCCAGTGTTTGAGACAAGTGTGAAGAAATGGAATTGTAGTCTGTAGAGACAGTGACCTGTCCACCCTGGGAAGGTATTTGGTGAAGCTATTATCCACAGTCACAGGGACCCAATTGTTGACTGTTGGAGGTCAGATCCTAGAGCTCTGGGTAGTGTTTGGGGCAATCTGAGCACAGGGAGGAAGAATTTTCATGAGCCCTGATGCTCTCTTGCAGATACCAGCGTGGAGGAGGTCAGGAAAGGTCTGTCTGTGGAGCACATGGGGATGGAATGAGTGAGAGCCAGTACTCTGAGTCTTCCCTGAAGTAACTTTTAAGGCCTCCTAGACTTAGATAAGCCAGTCCTTTGCTTGGTTTACAATATCACGTGGTTTTTAAATATTTTGTTACTTTTATAGATTGCACAACTCTCAGGCTGTGGCTTACTTGTCTCTGTAGCCCTTTTACTATACTTTAAAAAATTTTAATACAAGCAAGATGATGGCTCTGGTGTTCTTTGCTCACTATTTATCCTGCTTCAGGTTTGCAGAAGTTCATAAGTTCATGACTGAATAATGCTGTTAGTGTAAAATGTATTTATTTTTGAGGTGGGGTCTTATTAAGACCAGGCTGGTCTTAAATTCCTGGGTATGGCATTTGTCTGACCCAGACTCCTGAGGTGCCTGGACTATAGGGACATTCCACTGTGCATGGCTGAGCTTTAATCTACTCTTCACACAGTGATCTCCCTATGCAAATGGCAGGTGTGGGGAGGCCTTTTCCCATGCCTCAGGGCTCTTTCACACTCTTCCTTGCATCTACCATGTGCCGGTTCCAGCTCACAGCCTTTCATCTGCTGAGTCACAGACTGTGAAACCCATCTGTCAACTTCCTAATTTCAGTCATTGTGTTTTCCAGTTCTAAAGTCTGCACTTGGCTCTTCCTAGGTCTGATGTTCTTGTGAGATTGCCCAGTTCTCACCTTCCCCCATCAATTGCTGGACCATATTCATAAGTGCTTAAGATTACTTATCTGATCATTTCAGTAGGTACATCAAAGGTGGGTCTCTTTCTTCTAGTTTGTTTGTTCTTAGGTTTTTTGGTTTGATGGTCCTGTCTCCTCTTAGGCATGGTATTCCCCCACAAATGCAAGGCATCTTATATGAATAACTGTTAGCCTTGTGTGTGACATCCCAGAAGGCTATGTACCACCTGGGTAGGTAGATGAGCTGTGATTTAGGCAAGGCTGTCTCTCCTGTCTCTCCAAGCCTCCAGTTCCAGGTTTTCCAGCAACCTGCTGGGATGTCACTCCTATGGCTTAGTAGCTACCTATGATATAACTGTAATAAAATAAAAACTGGCTGGGATTGGTCCACCAGTAGAGACATTTCAGTATCTTAATTAATTAATTAATTAATTAATTAATTAATTAATTAATTTGTGTGGATATACACGGGTGTGGGTGCACATGTGCATGTAGAGGTCAGAAGATGGCTTTGGCTATTGTCCTTCAAGAACCTTCCATCTATTTGTTGAGACAGGGTCTCTTCTTGGACTGGAGCTCTGCCAATAGGCAAAACTAGCTGGTCCCAGAGCTTTCAGGGCCCCACTGTTTCTGTCTCTCACCAACTATTTCTGGGATTACAAGTGCAGGGTATCCATGGGGTCTAGGTCTTTATGCTTTTGAGGCAAGTGCTTTACTGCCTGAGTGAGCTCTGCAGCCTTCACTTCAGTGTTTTAAAACAATTTCAGTTGTTCTGGTTGGTCCCTTATGATCCATT
This sequence comes from Pachyuromys duprasi, assembly GCA_028658305.1. Classification (NCBI taxonomy): domain Eukaryota; kingdom Metazoa; phylum Chordata; class Mammalia; order Rodentia; family Muridae; genus Pachyuromys; species Pachyuromys duprasi. The sequence continues at coordinate 62,239,448 of CM053763.1, read as the reverse complement.
ATCCTGATGCCAACTAAGAAGCACAGCTCTCTTAACATATGTGTTCCAAGGCACAAGATGTCACTGTTGTGCTTACTGGAGTAACATTCTTGTTGAAATTGTAATGCCTTTAATGGTTTGCCTTTTTAGCCCAGGGTGAACTAATCAGACAGCTGTGTGGGCATATAAATCATAGTATATTCCTGGGGAACCTCAGATGAAATAAATCAAAGATCCACCCCCCTATCAGCTCTTCAATCACTCTTTTTAGTCACATTGAAAATATGGTCCACATTGTATTTACACTGTGATGGTTAGGAGATGTTGAACATCAATGTGGGAGATTAAAAATGACAAGTTATATGGTGAAGAATGTGAAAAGGTGTTTATACTGACATGCAATATCTAGGCTGATCTACAACTCAATAATAGGTATCATAAATCTAAGAGTGGCCCAGGAGACCATGTTCTGGATGAGTTAATAGAGCAGGTCAGCATGCTTTCCTTGATGCTAGAGCAAATCATGGGCCCCATTGGTCACCATTTGCTTTGAGCTGTGATGCTTTTCTGTTCTGGGTGTGGCCACCACCATTGTGCACACCACCTCTGCAGCTGGGATTTTTGAGTTGTGTTTTCCTGTGTCCCATTCAGTCTCTCCTTTCAAATCATTAAAACGTATGAATGATAATAAGCCCAGGAAAAAAATTGTTCTTTTGTTTTTCCTCTTATCCTAAATACCTTATTCACTTTCCTCCCCTCTCCACTTATTTTGGGAGCTTGCCCAGTTTATTCTTTATTAATCAAAATAACTTTATTAAAAGTGAATTAATTACTTTTAATAATTTAGTTTTAAAAATTAACTCTTAGCTGGGAAGTTGTGGTACATGCCTTTAATCCCAGCTCTCAGGAGGCAAAGGCAGGGTGATTTGAGGCCAGCCTGGTCTATAGAACGAGTTCCAAAACAGCCAGGGGTATACAGAGAAACCGTATCTCAAAAAAAAAAAACCAACAAATGAATAAATAAATAAGATCTTAAAAATTATATTATTTATTTTTATTTTATGTGTGTAAAAGTTCTGCTTTCATGTATATATACAGACCATGTACATGTCTAAGTACCTGCTGAAGCCAGAAGAGGGAATTAGATCCCCTAGAACTTGAGTTATAGACAGTTGTGAGATGCAATGTGGGTACTACAAATTGAACCTTTGACTACTGCAAAAGCATCAAGTGCTCCTAGCTGCTGAGCCATCTTTCCAGCCTTAAAAATTTAGCATGTAATTGCAGATACGAGTTGTATACATTGTGATTTGATCTGTTTGGATTATGGAAAGAGTTAATTGAGCTAATTCATGTAATCATCACTTCACCATTTTCTCTTTTCTGTGAGGAAAACATTATATTTTGGCAAATTTGCTATCTATAATGTATTACTGTTTCATTTTTATTACTTCTTTGAGAATTTCCTACAATGTGGTTTGATCTTACTCACTCTCTTCTCCAACTCCACCCAGATCTACCTCCCTTTCCTACCCAACCAACTTGTATCTAGTTTTTTTATTTTATTTTATTTTATTTTAGCACACATGGATTCTAATTTGTGCTGCCTATATATTCTTGGATGTGTGACCTTCTATGGGAGCATGATCAATTTACCAGAGGCTGTACTCAGAGAAAATGGATTCTCCATCTCCCAGTAGCTATCAATTGTCAGTCCGCAGGTAGAGGTGGTCCTTCATGCTCACCTCCCCTCTCCACACTGAGATAAAGCAGCAGTGACAATGGGTGGTGGAGTATCTTTCTAGTAGGATAGAGTACTTTGGCTATGTGGAGCGATACAGTTGGATTGTATGGTAGATCTATTTCTATTTTTGAGGAGAGTCCACACTTATTTTTATAGTGGCTATACCATTTTGTGCTCTCCTAACAGTGAATAAGAGTTTCTCTATCCCTGGGTCCTTGTCAGCACTTGTTCTCATTATTAATTGTGGCTTTCATGCCATACACTAACTCATAGCCCCACTCCTCTAAGATTTTGTACCTTTGAGCATCATCTATTCCTTTCCCACTCCTCTTTCCCCCTCTGTTAGCCTCATTGAAGAAGCATCAGCATCTATCCTGCAACCTGGGATCTTTGACACATTGCATGCTGTGTCAGTCACGGTGGAGGGTCTATAGTTCCAGGGAGTACCACAGACCTAACAGAGGACTGTTGGTCTGTTATACAGGTGGAAGTGAAACTCAAAGGGATGTATCCTGTGTTCCAGACCAGGGCCTTTGCCATTCCCAGTGTTCCCTCAGGGGATCATACACAGGGCTGGAGGAAGGGTGGCCTCACATATCTTGATACATGTGATCTATGTCCTCATTATATCAGGCTTTTCAGGGCTGGTCCTGCTCTCCCGGGAGTGAGAACTTTAGTACAGGCAATGTAAGAGTTCCCCTTAAGTCACAGACCAGATACTGCCTAGTAATTTTTATTCTAGTTCAGGGACTGGAGACAGGTGCTCAGGGTATGGAGTAGATGTAGGTGACCATGTCCCATGGAAGATAGGGTTACTGTGACACTGAGGGCCAGCGAGTAGCTCCTCTGGAATTCTTCTGTTTTACTTGCTTGATGGTAGCATAAGAAGCAACAAAGTATAGTTGGTACCATTGTAAGTCATCCAACCCACTGAAGTGATATCAGCATGGGGGTGTCTGTGTAGACTATGGAGGAGAAAAAGTTTGGCTGGCAGTAGCTTCCTGAGTTCCCTGAGGTAACTCTGCCCCCTGGTTTCCCTGCTCTGAGACTTCTCAGGAAGCAAAGGAACACCTGGGCCAGCAAGGGGAGGTGGGCCTGTATACCTTGGGTACCAACCAACTCTAGAAGGGTATATTCTCTTCTCCTTCCCAGGATGCAAGCACTCTGCAAGAGCTGTTTTTTAGCAGAGGCCATGCTCCAGCAGTTCTCGTAGCTGAATCTGTAAAAGAGTTATAGCTCGAAATGTGCCTGTCGGAATACTGCCCTTATTCTTAGTGTCTCTGGCCATTGCAAATGTTCTTTCTTTTGGCTTTGTCTAGACTCTCAAGCTGTTGTTTTGTGTAAGGCCAGATAACTTTTCTAAGGAAAAGTTGACTAAGGGGGATTGTGTTCTCAGTAGAATACCCTGGAAGATTTCTTCAGACCTAAGAGGTGGCCCTCGGCATCCAAACATCAGACATATACAGGATTTCCCAGAGTTTCTGGTGGAAATAGTGCATATGTTTGCTACCATCATAAGAGTCCCTGGGGCAGAGGCTGCTGGAAGGAGAGTGTAAGAAGCCCAAATTCTCCTTATTCTCTGACCCATCTGAAGCTTTAATTGCATAGTGAGCTTGAAATAGCAACATGAAAACTTCTAACAAAGTAGCTTGACTCATTCTGTATTGTCCTCTGAGAAATCCCTCCTTTACTTGTCTTTATAATGCTTAAAAAGTGAGGGGTGATGACATATGATCTCCATTTTTAGCTGAGAGCCAGGACCCCAGGAATTCAGGGATCCAGAATCCTCCTGGCACTCCTCCACTAGGTGATGCTGTCTTGTCAGAAGCAAACCCAATGAGTGTAAGAGTAGAGTCCAGGCATGCAGCAGGAGGCGTGCTCTGGATGGAGTAGCCTGGCTTCTTGTTAATGAGGGGAATTCCGCCGGCCCAGGAGCATCTTTCACAACCTGCATTTCTGTTTGGTCTCATGTGAAGGCTTGTGCTGCTGTCAGAGTATTTTCTAGTTGTCCTGCCAGCTCTGATGAAGTTAGCTGGCTCAAACACTTTGATGGTCGATGAATCTTCTGATGGGAACATAGCAAAGGTGTTCGGAAAGTCCTCAGCCACAGGCTGGGGTAAATAGCACATGCTTCCCCCTTTGCTCAACTCTCTTTGGAGCATATGGATCTTGGCAAGTCTGGAAAGATTTAGTTAAAGCTCATAGGAGAAGCAAGAACCTGAATGAACTGTGTAGCTTTAGACCAAAATCTCTTTTCCTATAAAAAAGTAGAGTTTCCCTTCAGAAGCCTATTCTAACAAAGAGGTAATGGTGTCTTTATCCAACAATGCTATCAGGATCATTTGATAGGAAAAAAATTCTTCTGACCATTGGAGGCTTCCCATGGGGGCTGTTTTCAAAAATCCCTGGAGGGGCCGAGGTCTTGGAAGATGGCTGCATGGTAACCCCTTCATCTGCCATTCCCTAGGATGAAATGTCCTTTCAGGGATGGGGTCTTGTGGACATGTAACTAAGGAAAGAACATTTGGATGGCTATCCCAGGAATGGATTATAGCAGCAGGCAAGTAGCCTGGGTAGCTGAATTTGCCACCACAATGTGAATTTTCCTGGGTGGTTTATGGCATACCCAGCATCATCAACTCATGTCCAGTCATGACTATGAAAAGGGACCACATTGAAGACTGTGAATGTCTAAGCTGGGACAGTCAAGGTATCACACCCTTGACTAGTCTCTTCATTCTCTGACTGTTTCAGATGATGAGAGCTCCAGGCACTTGCCAGCTCCTTAAAATGTAGAAACTCTGGCTTGTTTGGGATGAAGTAAGAGGCATGTAGCTTATTGATTAGAGTATAAATTGACAAACTTCTTTCTTTTTTTTCTTTTTTTTTAAAATTTATTTATTTTTATCTCAATCACAGGTTAGGTACTTTGAATCCCAGGCGTAGCCCCCTCCCCCATTCCCTCCTACCCTCCCACTCCCTCCCTCATCTCCTTCTTCCCCGCCCCCTCCAAGTCCACCAACAGGGGAGGACCTCCTTCCCTTCCATCCAACCCCAGCTTATCCTGTCTCCTGAGGGCTGGCTGCAAAGTCCTCCCCTGGGATCTAGCCAGTCTGTCACTCCCTGGCTTATATGGGGGAGGGTCAAAGAGTCAGCCAACAAGATCATGACTGAAACAGTCCCTGTTTCCTTGAATAGGGTCTTCAGCCCTACACCAAGTTATCATGGGCCCCATCCGTGCGGGGGTTCCAGTCCACAACCACACATGGTCCTTGATTGTAGAAACCGTCTCTTACAAGACCCCTGTGCCCTGCTCAGTTTGGTCTTTGTGGAGCTCTTGTTCTCCCCAAGTCTCAACAATCTCCCCCAGATCTATCATTACTCTCGCCATCTGTCAGAGGCTTGATCTCGAGTCTTAATATCCGCTCTGATACATCGCTACATTGACCACCCCCCATCTCTCTTTATCATCATGGGCAGAAACAGGATGCAAGTGAAGATGCATCAGGTCAGGAATCAACTGGGATGTGGGACTAGGAGCCTGACTATGATTTAGGGGGCAAGCTCATGAAGCTGAGGCATGCAGAGAGCAGCAAGTGAGAGGAATCTCACACAGATCTAGCAGAGCTGGGAGAAATAGGGACAGGGAGAGTCATTCAGGTGGCCTGGTTATAGAGAGCTCTAGTCATATAGGTATTATCCATGTTGCCCAGTGAACTGGGCCGAAAGCCTATCACAAGAGTCTGGGTGATAGAGCTCATCTTGGGTCTGTCTTGACATGGGACAGTGCAGAGAGAGGAAGAGGGCCTTTGATGTTACAGAACTGACAGGGATACTGCACTGGCTTCAAGGATAGAAAAAAGCCCAGTGAATATCTCACAAGAGTTTATGTGCATAAGTATCAACAAACTGTCCTCTTGGTCTAAAGAAGCAGAGTCCTCAGCTTCAGAAACTCAGGTCCTTAAAACAACCCTCATGCTAGGTGTGGTGTTTATAGAAGCACACACTAAAGCAGTTCCCATGGGGCTTGATCTATTCTTCCAGAATCTCCTAAACATACCTTGGTAACAAAGGACTAAAGGAGGGTTGTCAGCTGGATGGAGAGTGAAGTACCACAGTGTAGGTGAAGGCAGAAGACCACATAAAGATGAACAGACACTTTAGGGCTAAACAATGAGAACTGTAAATCAAGGAAACTGAAAAATATGCAGATGGAGGACCTCCCATGTTTTTGGGTTGTTGAAACTGATACTGTTAAGATGACTACATAACCAAAAAGCATCTGCTTGGTCAATGAATTACCATCAAGATTCCAATGAAATTCTTTACCAAAACAGAAGAAAAGACCCTAAAATTAATATGAAAGTGCAGAAGGCCTCACAGAGCTGAAGTGATTCTTTTCAGAAGCAGTAACAATAGATAAATTACAGTACTTAATTTCAGATTATACCATAGAGCCATAGTAACAAAACCAGCATGGTACATGCACAAAAGCAAACACAAAGGCTAATGAAATAAAATAGAAGACCCCCCCCCCAATAAACCCACACATCCATAGTCATATGATTCTTGAGAAAGAAACCAAAACATGCATTGGAAAGAAACGCAGCCTCTTCAACAAGTGATGGTGGGAAAACTAGGTATCCATATATAGAAGAACTAAAACTTGATCCTATCATTTAACTTAAACAAAAATCAAATAAAAATGGGTTAAAGACCCCAGCAAAAGACCTGAAACTTTAAACGACTTAGGCAAAATGTAAGAAAAATATTGTAAGATACAGAAATAGGCAAGGAGACTTCAAAGAACTAAAAAGAATTTTCACAGCAAACAAAAATCAAAACCTTGCAAAGCTGAAGCAACAGGATGAAGAGACAGCCTACAGACTGGAAGAAAATGTTTGCTAAGTACTATCCAACATAGGAATAATATCCAGAATATACAAAGAACTAAAAAGTTTAAACAGTCAACAATCAGTCCAGTCAGTAAGCGGGCAAATGAGCTGAGCAGATATTTTTCCTTTCTATTAACTTACTTACTCACTTTACATCCTACTTGCAGCTCCCTCCTCTCTCTTCTCCTGTCTCACACTCCCCTCTCCTCCTCATACCTCCTCCCCTACTTCTCAGAAAAGGGGAGCCCTCCTACCCACACACCTCAGTTCATCAAGTCAAATCAGGACTAAGTTCATCCTTTTCCCCTGAGGCCTGACAAGGCAGCCCTGCCAGGGAATAAACATATTTTTTAGATAAAGAAATACAAATGACCAAGCAATACAAAAATATGTTAAACAAATTTAGCCATCAGGGATGTGCAATACAGATACTACACTAGATTTTATTTTGTTCCAGACAGAATGACCATTATCGAGGAAATAAACAACAAACGCTGGCAAGGATGTAGGGGGAAAGGAAGTGTTATCCACTGCTGGTGGAAGTTGAATCAATGTAGCCACTATGGCAGTAAGTGTGAATATATCTCAAAAAATCCTATATGAGTAGCCACATGACTTCTGGAAGTTCAGAGTCAGCTTTTCAGAGAGACATATGCACATTTGTGTTTATTGCAGCACTCTTCTTAGCAGTAAAGGTTTAGCACTAGCTGGTGTGCCCATCAGCAGAGCAATAAATGAAGCATGTTGTATGCTCCATCACATTTTATTCAGCTGTGAGGAAGAACGAAATTATGTTGTTTGCAGGAAAATGGATGGAACTGGAAATCACATGGTGAGTGAGAGAAACAGACTCTGAAAGACAGTATTGTGCGCTTTCTCTCTTATGTGGGATGTGGTGTGAGAGTAAAAGAGGAAGCATTAATTACGTGGAAGAAGAGGAGGAGGGAAAGCGAGGGAAACAGGATGAGTATGATCAAAGTGTGCTGTATACATGTTTAGAAACATGGTCGTGTACTATTACTGTTTAATTAATACATGCTATAATAAAATGAAATTAAAGGCCTAGCATACTTTAGAAGTATGGGCAGATTTTTAATTCTTTCATAAAAATAAATAATTGAGTAGAAGACTTTCCAAAGTGCCTCTAATTAGAGTGAATTCGGTCTGATCCTTACAAAAATTCATCTGTGCACAGAATAGGAATGACTTCTCCCAAAGTGTCTGGCATTGCTCATCACTTTTCCTTTTGGTGGCTGCTCCTGGTCTTCACACAGGTCAGCTATGGTAGATACTCTTGAGGAGCATACACTTGGCAGGTGTGGCACAGTTCTAGATCACATGCAGAGTTGAAGGACTGACTGAAGACACTGTGTTTTTGAGGTGATGTGTTGTGGTTAGATATATGAATCTCTCACTTCCGGTATTGAAGTTCTCATCCCCATGATGACCATATTTGGAGACTGGGACATGTGATATACACTAAGTAAGACCCTAGTAGGGGCCACCTGCCTAACACACAGGAGACACCAGAGCTTTCTCTGTGTCATGGGAGAACAAACAAGGAGGAAAACCCAAGGAGAGTCCTTATTATTACTCTAACTGTGGAGCCTAAGAAAATAAATGTCTAGTTTGCAAACAGACCAGCATGGGATACTTTGATATTAAATCTGAGCTGACTAGGGCAGAAAGAGAAGTTTGCAGAGTGAGGGCAACTTAAGAAGAGGTGAAAGAATTGATATTTTTTGGGTTGTCAACAGGTAAAAGAACTTGCTGCCAAGCCTGATGCCCTGAGCTACAGGTGTAATGATAAGTCATTAGGAGTTGGTTTGATACTATACCCATTTAATAGAGAAATTGTAGTAGGTTCTTCCTTAGAATCTGTGACCAATTATCTAGGCACAGGTTCATTCCCCAATAGCATTGCCAGGCATGGGTTTCAACTTGGGGAGCAGGCTTTAAGTCCAACCATAAAGTGGTTGATCACTCTTGTAGTGCCTGTGCCACTCTCTGCACCAGTAGGCATGTCTTGCTGGGCCAGTCATTGTATCATGGTTTACAATTGGATAAGATTGATGTTACTTTTCTCTTCTGATAATACACAGAGCACTTTCACACTATGAAAGCTAGTCAAAAGGTGTGGTGGTTTGAATAGGTTTGGCCCCCCATAGAATCATGCATTTGAATTCTTGGCCCACAGGGAGTGGTATTATTAGGAGGTGTGTCTGAGTTGGTGTGGCCTTGTTGGAGGAAGTGTGGTACTGTGGGGGCGGGCTTTGAGGTCTCCTAATCTCAAACTATGCCCAGTGTGACTTCTTAGGTTACCTTTGGATTAAGATGTAGAACTCCTATTTATGCATCCATTCTGTTTGCCTGTGCCTTTATATTGGAGAGTTGAATCCATTGACACTGAGAGATACTAATGACCAATGATTGTTACTTTTTAAATGAGGGTGGTGGTGGTAGTATGTTTGTGTGCTTGTCTTCTTCTGGTTTTGCTGTTGTCAAGTTGTTTATATTCTGTGTTTTCTTGGGTGTAGTTGACCTCCTGGGTTGGAGTTTTCTTTCTAGAATCTTCTTTAGGGCTGGGTTTGTGAATAGATACTGTTTAAATTTGGTTTTGTCATGGAATATCTTGTTTTCTCCATCTATGGTAATTGAAAGCTTGGCTGGGTATAGTAGTCTGGGAAGACATCTGTATTCTCCTTGGGTCTGCATGACATCTTTCCAGGTCCTTCTGGCTTTCATAGTCTCTGCACTATTAATCAGATGCAATTCTGATAGGTCTGCCTTTATATGTTGGTTGGCCTTTTTCCCTTGCACTTTTAATATTTTCTCTTTGCTCTGTACATTTAGTGTTTTGATTATTAAGTAGCAGGGGAATTTTCTTTCTGATCTAATTGGTGTTCTGTAGGCCTCTTCTATGTTTATAGGTACCTCTTTAGGTTGGGGAAATTTTTTTCTATGATTCTGTTGAAAATATTTTCTGAGCCTTGGAACTGGGAATCTTTTTTGTTCCTTTTACTCCTATTATTCTTAGGTTTCTTCTTTACATAGTGTCCTTGAAGTTTTGGATATTTCGAGTCAGGAATTTTTTCAAGTTAATATTTTCTTTGACAGATGTATCAATTTCTTCAATTGTGTCTTCTGCACCTGAAATTCTCTCCTCAATCTCTTGTATTCTCTTGGTGATTCTTATCTCTGTAGTTACTGTTTTCTTCTTAAGTTTTCTCTATCCAGGATTTCCTCAGTATGTATTTTCTTTATTGTCTCTATTTCTTTCTTTTTTTTAATTAAGATTTATTTATTTATTATGTATACAATGTTCTGTCTGTTTGTGTGCCTGCACGCCAGAAGAGGGCACCAGATCACATCATAGATGGTTGAGCCACCATGTGGTTGCTGGGAATTGAACTCAAGACCTCTAGAAGAACAACCAGTGCTCCTAACCTCTGAACCATGTCTCCAGCCCTATTGTCTCTTTCTATTTTTAGGTTTTGAACCATTTCATTCATTTCTTTCACCTGTTTGTTTATATTTTCCTGTGTTTCTTTAAGGGATTTACTAATTTCCTTCACCTGTTTGATTGTGCTCAGCTATTTAAAAACAAGGAAATCATAAAATTTGGAGGAAGATGGATAAACTAGAAAAGATCATCCTGAGTGAGGTAACCCAGGCCCAGAAAGACACACATGATATGTACTCACTGATAAACAGATTTTAGCCATATAGTACAGGAAAAACATATTACAATTCACAGACTAAAAAAAAATTAATAAGGAGGACCCAAGGGAGGATGTTTAAATTTCCCTCAGAAGGGGAAATAGAATAGACAATGGAAGTGTTTGAAGAGAGGTAATCAGGTAGGAGAGGAAGCTCAGAGAGAAATGAAGGTGGAGACCAGACCTGGGGTGAGCAGGGTTGAAAGGACCGAGTGTCTACAGAAAGAAGAGAAGTATGGGCAGGGGCATTTCTATGACAAGTTGGAGACCTAAGACAGGGTAGGCTTCTAGGAGGATATGGGGTGAATCTAGATGAAACTCCTAGTAGCAATGGTCATGGGGACTGAAGAGGACACCCTCTAACTAGACAGGACTTCTAGTGGAGGGATGGGAAAACCAACCTATTCACAAAAACTTTGAACCCAAATTTACTCTGCCTACAAGATATGCAGGGATAAAGATAGAACAGATATTGAGGGAATGTCCAACTAATGCCTTGACTTACCTGAGACTCACTGCACTGGAGAGAGCCAACCCCTCACACTATTAATGATATTCTGCTATGCTCACAGACAGGAGCCTAGAATAGCTGTCCTCTGAGGGGCTCCACCAAGCAGCAGATGGGAAGACTCAGAGCCAAGCATTGGGTGAAGCATAAGGAGTCTTGTGGAAAAGCTGGGGGAAGGATAGAAGGACCTAGAGGGGACAGAAGACCAACAGAGCCAACTGATCAGCAACCACAGGGTCTTGTGGATATTGAAGCAATAACCAAGGTCTGTCCATGGATAGACTGGACATAGGCTCCCTACACAGATGTAGCAGATGAGCAGCTCAGTGTTCATATGGATCCCCTAGTAAGAGGAGCCAGGGCTGACTCTGACATGGATTCGGTTGCCTGCTTTTTGATAACTGCCCCCTGGTGGGGCTGCTTTAACAAGCTTTAGGTGAAGAGGAGGAGCTTAGTCCTGGTACAACTTGATGAACTGTGAACTGGGGTGAATGGGGCCTCCCCTTTTCTGAGGAATCAGGGAGGAGGGATGGAGAAAAAGGGAGGGAGGATGAGACTGGGAGAAGAAGAGGGAGGGGGTTGTGAGCAGGATGTAAAGTGAATAAATAAATTAATTTAAAAAGTAAATAAACTGCCTATTAGACAGGTTAAAAAAAAAGTAGAACTCTCTGGTCTTCTAGTACCATGTCTTCTTGCATGCTGCCATTCTTCCTGCCATGACAATAATGGACTAAACCTCTGAAACTGTAAGCCAGCCCCAATTAAATGTTTTCCTTTATAAGAGTTATCTTGGTCATGGTATCTACTCATAGCAATAAACCCCTGACTAAAACAGCTGTGATGAAATGTTCACATGAGTACTAGTTTAATTTCTCCAAGTTTTATGATTCAAGTATGTGGTATTTTCAACAATAGTGTCTTAACCCCCAAGTTGTGGAGGATTATCAAGAGCATCAACAATACCCTGTAATATTTGGGCATATGTGGGATCCCTTTGACCAATGACTAACAAAGAGGTAACCCAACCTGACATTGGGCTTCTTGTATACGATGTCTTGAAGTATATCACTACAGGATGATATATGTTACAGGACAATATATATTACAGAGTAACTGGTATGGAAATCTTCTATAGTAGTAGGTTCCCATATAATCTTTTCGTGTTATTTATCCCTCTTTGTATTTCCTCCACTGCTCTGCTCTCTGTTCCTTATCTTAATTTAACCTTTACTATTCATTATTAATCCTTTACCATGTATATCATAGCATTCTATTTCTCCTCCCTTGATAGCCCTCACTAACTTCCTGACCTCTACAGGCAATCCAAACGATATACATTTATCATTAGAGTCAAAGCTAATATCTACAAATGAGAGAAAACATGGGACATTTATCTTTCTGAGTTACCCCACTCAAAATTATTATTTCCAGGTCCATCCATTTACCTGTGAATTTTATAATTTTATTTTCTCTGAGTAATATTCCACTGTGTAAATATAATACATTTTAAAATTTATTTTTATATTAATCACAGGTTATGTACTTTGTATCCCAGGTGTAGCCCCCTTCCTCATTCCCTCCCACTTTCCCCATCCCTCCCTCATCTCATTCCCTGCTCCTTTCCAAGTCCACTGATAGGGGAGGACCTCCTCCCCTTCCATCTGACCCTAGTTTATCAGCTCTCTTCAGGACTGGCTGCAATGTCCTTTTCTGAGGTCTAGCAAGGCTGCTCTTCCATCAGGAGTGGGGGGGGTCAAAAAGCCAGCCATTGAGTTCATGACAGAAATAGTCCCTGTTCCCCATACTAGGGTACCCACTTGGATACTAAGTTACCGTGGGCTATATCCGAGCAGGGGTTCTAGTTTATATCCATACATGGTCCTTGGTTGGAGAAACAGTCTCCTAAAAGACCCCTGTGCCCTGATAAATTTGGTCCTTGTGGAGCTCTTGTCCTCTCCAAGTCTTACTAACTCCCCCTTCTTTCATATGATTCCCTGCACTCTGCCGAAGGTTTGGTTGTACGTCTTAATATCTGCTTTGATACATTTGCTAGGTAGAGTCTTTCAGGGGCCCTCTGTGGTAGGCTCCCGTCCTGTTGCTTGTTTTCTTCTACATTCAGTGTCCACCCCATTAATCTATCTAAGTGAGGATTGATCATCTTACCCCGGGTCCTCTTTCTTGTTTATCTTCTTTAGGTGTATCGATTTCAGTATGTTTATTCTATCTTATAGGTGTATATAAGTGAGTATATACCATGTGCTTCTTTCTGCTTTTGGGATATCTCACTCAGGATGATCGTTTCCAGGTCCCACCATTTGCCTGCAAATTTCATGATTTCCTCATTTTTAATTGCTGAGTAGTATTCCATTGTGTAAAAGTACCATAATTTCTGTATCCATTCCTCAACTGAGGGATAGCTGGCTTGTTTCCAGGTTCTGGACATTATGAATAAAGCTGCTACGAATATGGTTGAACAAATGTCCTTGTTGCATATTTGAGCATCTTTTGGATATATGCCTAAGAGTGGTATAGCTGGGTCTTGAGGAATCACTACTCCTAATTGTCTAAGAAAGCGCCAAATTGATTTCCAGAGTGGTTGTACAAGTTTGCATTCCCACCAGCAATGGAGGAGGGTTCCCTTTCTCCACAACCTCTCCAGCATGTGTTGTCACTTGAGTTTTTGATCTTAGCCATCCTGATGGGTATAAGGTGAAATCTCAGGGTCATTTTGATTTGCATCTCCCTGCTGGCTAAGGACTTTGAGCATTTCTTTAAGTGTTTTTTGCCATCCTACAATCCTCTACAGAGAGTTCTCTGTTTAGTTCCATACCTCATTTTTAATTGGATTACTTGATTTGTTGCTTTTTAACTTCTTGAGTTCTTTATAAATACTGGATATTAGCCCTCTGTCAGATGTAGGGTTGGTGAAGATTCTTTCCCAGTCTGTAGGCTGTCATTTTGTTTTGATGACAGTGTCTTTTGCTTTACAGAAGCTTTTCAGTTTCATGAGGTCCCATTTATTGATTGTTGATCTTAGAGCCTGTGCTGTTGGTGTTCTGTTCAGGCCTGTGCCAATGAGTTCTAGGGTCTTCCCCACTTTTTCTTCTAGCCGGTTTAGTGTGTCTGGTTTTATGTTTAGTTCTTTGATCCACTTGGACTCTAGTTTTGTGCAGGGTGATAAATATGGATCTATTTTCATTTTTCTACATGCAGACATCCATTTGTTGAAGATGCTATCTTTTTTCCATTGAATGGTTTTGGCTTCTTTATCAAAAATCAAATTTCCATAGGTGTGTGGATTTATTTCTGGTTCTTCTATTCAGTTCCATTGATCCACTATTCTGTTTCTATGCCAATATCATGCACTTTTTATTACTATTGCTCTGTACTACAGCTTGATATCAGGGATGAAGATACCTCCAGATGATCTGTTGTTGTATAGAATCGTTTTGGAAATTCTGGGTTTTTTTGTTTTTCCATATGAAGTTGAGAATTTTTCTTTCAAGGTCTGTAAAGAATTGTGTTGGTATTTTTATGGGAATTGCATTGAATCTGTAGATTGCTTTTGGCAATATGGTCATTTTCATCATGTTAATCTTGCCAATCCACGAGCACGGGAGATCTTTTCATCTTCTGATATCTTCTTCAATTTCTTTCTTCAGAGATTTGAAGTTTTTTTCAAACAGGTCTTTCACTTGCTTGGTTAGAGTCACCCCAAAGAGCTTTATGTTATTAGTGGCTATTGTGAAGGGTGTTGTTTTCCTAATTTCTTTCTCAGCCCTTTTGTCTTCGGTATACAGGAGGGCTTCATGATTTTTTTGAGTTGATTTTGTATCCAGCCACTTTGCTGAAGGTGTTTATCAGTTGAAGGAGTTCTCTGGTTGAATTTTTGGGGTCACTCATGTATATTATCATATCGTCTGCAAACAGTGATACTTTGACTTCTTCCTTTCCAATTTGTATCCCTTTGTTCTCCTTTAGTTGTCTTATTGCTCTGGCTAGGACTTCAAGTTCTGTGCTGAAGAGATAAGGAGACAATGGCCAGCGTTGCCTTGTCCCTGATTTCAGTGGGATTGATTTAAGAGTCTCTCCATTGAGTTTGATGTTGGTTCTAGGCTTGCTGTATATTGCCTTTACTATGTTTAGGTTTATGCCTTGTATCCCTCATCTCTCCAAGACCTTAAACATGAATGTATGTTGGATTTTGTCGAGTGCTTTTTTGACATCTAGGGAGATGATCATGTGGTTTTTCTCCTTCAGTTTGTTTATATGGTGGATCACATTGATGGATTTCCATATATTGAACCACCCTTGCATGCCTGGGATGAAGCCTACTTGGTCATGGTGAATGATATCTTTTTTTTTTAAAGATTTATTTGTTATATATACAAGGTTCTGTCTGCATGTACACCTGCATGCCAGAAAAGGGCACTAGATCTCATTATAGATGGTTGTGAGCCACTATGTGGTTGTTGGGAATTGAACTCAGGACCTCTGGAAGAGTACACAGTGCTCTTAACTTCTGAGCCATCTCTCTTTTATGTGTTGTTGGATTCGGTTTGCAAGTATTTTATTGAGTATTTTTACATCAATGTTCATAAGAGAGATAGGTCTGAAGTTCTCTTTATTTGTTGGGTCTTCGTGTGGTTTAGGCATCAAGGTGACTATGGCTTCATAGAATGAGTTTGGTAATTTTCCTTCTGTTTCTATTTTGTGGAATAGTTTAGAGAGAGTTGGAGTTAGCACTTCTTTGAAGGTATGATAGAATTCTGCCCTGAATCCATCTGGCTCAGGGCTTTTTTTGGTAGGGAGGCTGTTGATGACTGCTTCTATTTCCTTGAGGGACATAGGTCTATTCAATCTTTCTACCTGATCTTGACTTAATTTAGGTAGATGGAATCTCTCAAGAAAACTGTCCATTTCGTTTAGATTTTCAAATTTTGTGGCATATAGGCTTTGGTAGTAAGACCTAATGATTGTTTGGATTTCCTCAGTGTCTATACTTAAGTCCCCTTTTCATTTCTGATTTTGCTGATTTGGATCGTTTTTCTCTGCCTTTTTGTTAGTTTGGCTAGGGGCTTGTCTATCTTGTTGCTTTTCTCAAAGAACCAGCTCTTGGTTTTATTGATTCTTTGAATAGTTTTATTTGTTTCTAATTGATTTATTTCAGCCCCGAGTTTGATTATTTCCAGCCGTCTGCTCCTCTTGGGTGTATCTGCTTCTTTTTTTCTAGATGTTTCAGTTGGGCTATTAAGTTGCTTGTATGAGATGTTTCAAATTTCCTCTTGAAGGCACAGTGCTGTGAACTTTCCTCTTAGCACTGCCTTCATTGTGTCCCATAAGTTTGGATATGTTGTGCTTTCATTTTCATTGAATTCTAGAAAGTCTTTAATTTCTTTATTTCTTCCCTAACCAAGCTGTCCTTGAGTAGCAAGTTGTTCAGTTTCCATGTATGTGCAGGCCTTTTGCTATTTCTGTTGTTGTTAAGGTCCAGCTTTAGACCATGATGGTCAGTTAGGATACATGGGATCATTTTAATCTTCTTGTATTTGCTGAGGCTTGCTTTGTGACCAACTATATGGTCTATTTTGGAGAAGGTTCCATGAGGTGCTGAAAAGAAGGTACACTCTTTTT
>CM053763.1:62206860-62222869 GCA_028658305.1 Pachyuromys duprasi | reverse complement strand
CATTTGATTTAGAGCCTCTTGTAAGTGCCCTTGTTTCCCTGTTTTGCTTCTGACCGGATGATCTGTCCCTTGGTGAGAGTAGAGTGTTGAAGCCTCCCACTATTAGGGTGTTGGGATCAATGTGTGATTTCAGCTTTAATAATGTTTCCTTTACAAATGTAGGTGGTCCTGTATTTGGGGCATAGATGTTCAAAATTGAGATGTCCTCCTGTTTGAATTTTCCTTTGATGAGAAGGAAGTGCCCCTCCTCATCTTTCTTGATTAATTTTGGTTGAAAGTCTATTTTATTAGATACTAGGGTCGCAACTCAAGCTTGTTTTCTGGGACCATTTTCTTGAAAAACATTTTTCAGCCCATTACTCTGAGGTAGTGTTTATCTTTGTTGCATAGATGTGTTTCTTGGATGCAGCAGAATGTTGGATCCTGTTTCCGCAACCATTATGTTAGTCTGTGCCTTTTTATTGGAGAGTTGAGTCCATTGATGTTGATAGATAATAGTGACCAATGACTGTTATTCCCTTTTCTTGTGGAGTTGGTGGTCTTACTATGATTCATTGCTTTTTTTCTTTTTGTTGGGGAATCATCTGTATCCTATATTTTCTTTGGTGTAGTTGTTTTCATTGGATTGAAGTTTTCCTTCTAGTATCTTCTGTAGGGCTGGGTTGCTGTGTAGATATTGCTTAAATTCAGTTTTTTCATGTAATATTTTGTTTTCTCCATTTATGTTGATTGAAAGGTTTGCTGGGTATAGTAGTCTGGGTTGGCATCTGTGTTCCCTTAAAGACTGCATGACCTCTGCCCAGGCCCTTCTGGATTTCATAGTTTCTGACGAGAAGTCTGGTATGATTCTGATCGGTCTACCTTCATATGTTACTTGACCCTTTTCCCTTGCTGCCTTTAATATTTTTTCTTTGTTTTGTAGGTTTAGTTTTTTGACTATGACGTGATGAGATGTATTTCTTTTCTGGTCTAGTCTATTTGCTATTCTGTTGGCTTCTTGTGTACTTATGGACATCTCTTTCTTTAAGTTGGGAAAATTTTCTTCTATGGTTTTCTTAAAATGTTTTCCGGTCCTTGGAGCCTGGAGTCTTCTTTTTCATTTATTCCTATTATCCTTAGGTTTCATCTTTTCATGGTGTCCTTGATTTCTTGGATGTTTTGTGTTTGGGCCTTTCCGATTTTACTTTTTCTTTGAGTGAGGAATCAATTTCAGCAAGTGTATCTTCAGCTTCCGAGATTTTCTCTTCCATCTCTTGTATTCTGTTGGTGATGCTTACTTTTGTGGTTCCTGATCTTTTCTCTAAGTTCTCCAGTTCCAGGTTTTTCTCTGTTTGTGTTTTCTTTGTAGATTCCAATTCTGTTTTCATGCTTTGCACCATTTCCTTCATCTGATTGAATGTGGCTCCTATTTTTTTTTTGTTTGTTTGTTTCCTCTCTATATGTCTCTAATTGTTCCTCTATGTGGGCAGTAATATTCTTCTGTATTTCTTTGAAAGCTCTGTTCATTTCCTCTTTTTGTTCCTCTAATAACATAAGCATAGCTTTAAAGTCATTTTCCTGTGTTTCCACTGAATTTAAATCGCCATTGTTGCTGGTGGG
Organism: Pachyuromys duprasi; assembly: GCA_028658305.1. NCBI lineage: Eukaryota > Metazoa > Chordata > Mammalia > Rodentia > Muridae > Pachyuromys > Pachyuromys duprasi. Next base: position 62,221,270 of record CM053763.1, on the reverse strand, counting down.
ACCATGATGTCCTGATTTTTGTTGGGTGAGTTCTTACATCGAACCTTGGCCATTTGTTTATATATAATCAAGGAGCTGTTCGTTCCTTGAGGCTGAACTTCAGACTGGAACTGTCAATCTCTGGTGTCTGGAGTATTCTTCAGGAAGATAAGGGAGGTGCAGTGGTTTGAGAGTGTTTGTTTTTGCTTCAGTTGTACCTGTGGGAGGAAAAGCCCCTGGTGCAGAATCGTTGTTGCGGGGAGTGGGGCCCAGTAACTGTGTGTGTACGCGCATGCGCACTAGGAAGATGTCTTGAAGGGGAGTGCTAGAGAGTATATGGGGATTGGGAGCAAGCACAGGAGGGGATTTGGGTGCTAGCATGTTTAGCAAGTGTATATTGTGGGTGCCAATTGCCTGCACAGGTTTTCTGAATACCCAGTGGTCTTCAATCTGTGGCGGGCTCAGCAGTCTGAACTTTGAGGTCTGTGGGTGACACTGCGGGCGGGACCCATACTCCATTGTGGGCTCTGTGTGCCCGGCCCCATGCTCTGTGCTGTAAGCTGTGAGTACCACAGGTTGGTCCCTGCTTTGGTCTGGAGGCTTGGCTCCTCACTCTGGGCCAGAGGCTGAGTGTCCTGGTTTGAGATGGTGGCTGGGGGTGCTGCTCTGGTCTGAAGGCTCTGTGCTCTGATCAGGGCTGGCAGCTAAGGGCTTTGCTCTGGTCTGGAGGCTTGGCACCTCCTTCTGAGCCAGAAGCTGTGTACCCCGGTCTGGGATGGTAGCTTGGGGCATCTCAGTCTGGACTGGAGACTGTGTGTCCTGGTCCGGGATGGTGGCTGGGGGCTCCACGGGAGGCTGCGTGCTCAGATCTAGGCTGCAGGTGTGCGCCCACTGGTCACCGAGACCTTTTCCAGGGATTGACAGGGTGTCCTGAGGACCTTCCCAGTTGATTTCCTCACCGTAGGATTTCCTTTCACCTGGCAATCACAAATGCTGGTGTTTTAGGTCCCAGAGTTCAGTCTTCTGGTCGCTGCACCAACACTGCTGTCCTACTCCTCAGACACAGTGTCCTCCTGGGGCCGCCATCGTGTATCCTCAATATAACACATTTTTAATGTGTATTCATCAGTTGATGAGCTTCTGGGCAGTTTCCATTTCCTGGCTGCTGTGAATAGAGCAGCAATGAATGTAAATATGTATCTCTATGGTAGAATATAGCCTGTTGGTATAGAGCTGGATTATGTATTAGATGTATTTTTAGTTTTTTTTTGGGGGGGATCCATATTGTTTTCTATAGTGGCTATACCAGTTTGAGCTCCTGCTGGAAATAAATAAGTATTTCCCTTTCTCTACATTCACACCAGATTTGTCATCTTTTTTTTTTTATATTAGCCAATTCTGACTAGAGGTAGATGAAATCTCAACATTGATTTGATTTTTATTTCTCTCAGGACAGTTGTTGGTGGTACATACCTTTAATCCCAGTACTATGGAGGCAGAGGCAGGTGGATCTCTGAGTTTGAGTCCTTCCTGGTCAATAGAGCCAAGGATAGCCAAGGCTACACAGAGAAAACCTGTCTCAAAAAGCAAAAACAATCAACCAATCAACCAACCAACAATAACAATAAGAACAACCTAAAACTTCTGAGCCATTTGTATTTCTTCTTTTAAGAACTCTGTTTAGTTCTATGCTCGGTTTTTTTCAACTGGGTTGTTTTTCAGTTTTTTGTATAGTGTGGGTACTAAACTCCATCAGGTGAATAACCGGTAAAGATCTTTACCCCTGTTTATAGGATGCCTGTTCACTCAAATAATGGGATCCTTTTCATCAGAAACTTTTTAGTTCTATGAAGTCTCATTTTCACTTTTTGGTCTTAATGCCTACACTACTGGGGATCTGTTCAGAAAGCCTTTTACTTTGCCAGTGAGTTCATATTCTCTACTTTCTACTTGCTCAGATTCAGGCATCAAGCATTATGGTGAGGTCCTTGATCTATTTGGAGTTAAGTTGTGTGCATGGCGAAAGATAAGGATCTAGTTTTATTTTTCTCATGTAGTTAACCATTCTTTTTTAAAAAGACATTGTCATTTCTCTTATGTGTACTCTTTGGGTCTTTTGTCAAATCAGGTGGATTTTAGTTCGAATATGAACTTATATATGGGTTCTTAATTCTATTTTGTTAATAAATCTCTGTTTTTATGTCAGTACTATGCTGTTTTTATTACTGTTGCTCTGTAGTATAGGTTGAAATCTGGGATGGTGATATATTCATTAGTTTTGTTGTTCAGGACCATTTTGCTATCCTGAGTTTTTTGTGTTTTCATATTAAATTTAATTAGTTTCTGTCAAGAATTACACTGGAATTTTGATGGGGATAGGATTGAATCTTTAGACAGATTTTGGAATGTTAACTTTTAACTATCCACAAAATTAATTTCCTTTAGCACGTGTGTATGGAATTTTCTTGTCAGATCTTTATACGGTCCAGTTAACAAAGTTGAAGTGATACAAGCTAGGAGGAAATAGGGAGCAAAATCAAGGAACCAGGTTCAATTTTTAAGTGCCCAAGACATGCCCAAGTCAGGAGAGAAAACCTGGTAGCAGTGTTCAGTGAGACTGTGCCATGGGAACCTGGTGTTCGAAAGGGGAGAATCTGAAGTTAAAAATGAAAGTAGAGTTTAAATGAAGTTACTTCACATGGGATGATAATGTTCCCCTAAGAGCCATAGACCATCTAACAAAAACCCCAGTGTCAGGCAAAGAGAAATTCCCTTCAACTTGCATATGTGTAAAATAATAATTATAAAAGGAAGGGCTATGAATCTGAGAGGGAGTACGGGCATATGGGAAGATTTGGAGTGGGAAGAGGGAAGGGAGGAAGTAACAAATATTGTATTCAAGTATGAAAGACTCAAAAACAAATCAAACAAGAAAGCAAGGCACAGGCTTAGGCAGAGGGCAAGGCTAATAGTGGTTACACTTCTGGATGGCATTGTTTGCCTTGGCATGCCTTCTGAGGTCTTCTAAAATGTCATTCTCAAGGGCATACCTTTGTCTGGTTTCAAGTTGATGCTTCCTCAAGGCTTTGGCTGACACTGGTTAGAGACTAATGAGGCAGGGAAATGCCTTCTGTCAGGACTCAGATAATTGTTTTTCGTTCTTGTGCAATATATTAAGAATAAAAGAAACTGAGATGTGTATGCTTCTCTGCTTGCCATTCCAACAAGCACAAGCAGTTACAGTAGATCTCATTTTGCCCCTAAAATTAATATATTAGGAGTCAGGATGTTTGCCAAACAGTAGTTATGAATGACTTCATTCTTCTGTTATGAAAATGTTCAAGAATAAAAAAAGAAATAAGACAGTGCACAGCAATAAGTAGCTAGTAATTACTTTCATTAGTCATCAGTATATTAGCATATTCTTTTGCTGAAGCATCTGGAAGTAGAGGAGAGATGTTAAGGACACTGGGACATGTCATCTTTCCAGCACTTCAAGACAAATCCATTCAGAATTAAGGAATATCTTCATGTGACCACAATGGCATTACCATACCACGCAAAGCTGAAAGTGATCTCCGTACCCTCAATTTGATAGATCACTTTAGCGAAGGTCCCTGGACCTCAGTTTTGATTATTCATATACTGTGCTCTTGTTTGTTTGTTTGTTTTGATACAGGGTATCTCTGCATAGCTCTGACTTTCCTGGAACTTGCTTTGTAGACCAGGCTGGTCTACAACTCAGTGGTTCTCGTGCCTCTGCCACTAGAGTGCTGGGTTAAAGGCACCATCACCGCCTGATGTTATATTGTGCTCGTTAAATAGTGATAGGAGTGGTACTTTCTTTCTCACAAGGCTTTTGTGGGAATCTAAAAAGCAAAACTTAATCTTCTAAAGTACTCAAAGCACTATACTTCCTTGGTGGAATATCTATGTGTGGACATAAGAGTTCTTAGAAATATACCACAATTTCTAGAATATCGAAGTTCTCTCACAGTAGCATCCTGGGAGGGATGATGTGCACCAAGAGACACCACTCATGGATAACTCTCAAGATAGGCAGCCTATATCACATCGCAGAAGATGATTCCTATATTGGTTGGACATAAAAACAGAACCCAAAAAGCAAACTCACAGTTTTCTGGACAATCACCATGGCATGGTCTATGGATGACACCTTAAATAGAATCCTTGGTTATGATGACAAAATGTATCTCATCATACTCAACCCTGTCAATCCTTCAAGGATTTACTTCTCAAGGTTTAATTCCTGCAAGAAAAAGATTCCAGGCCTCCCAGCATAAATACAACTCTGTCGTAACTCAGAGATGATTAACTAAAACTGAAGTCACTAGGGTAGGCTTTAGTCTAGTTTGAGTCATATTTTTATAAGAAAAAGGGACTATGACACAGATACACAGAGAGGCAAGACCACATAACAGCACAGTGAAATGACACCATATACTGACTGTGTTATATTGGACTGCCTTACATGGCAGAGACTGGCAGTCTAATCATTTACTCTGTACTCTGGAAAGGCAGAGTACCCAGTGGTGTGTTTCCTGTGAAGCTGGTTCATTAGTATCCTTGATACCTTGCTGAAAGGCTGGAAACTTTCAGGAAAGGCACTGGTAAAAAGTTCATAAAGGCTGAAGAAAATGGAGTCTGACATCAGTGGACAATGGCAGCAGGAATAGACACACTTGATCAGGAACCAAAGGAACACGTGTAGTGTTCTGGCTTTTACCTTCCCAGCCCATTAGACTGTGCTGTTCATATCCAGGAGCCTTTCTTTTTCAGTCATTGTCCATGTGCCAGTCTTCTTTGGAATTGCATCTTCTTTTCATTTCAGCAGTCATATTCATTTCTTCCAGTCAATATGGTAAGATCAGCCATCACACCAGCTAAGGAAAGAAGCTTGCGGAGCAATCTACCTGAAGCATCTTGATCTTGTCCTTCATCAACCAGGACAGGACAAGTAAGTATCTATTATTCAGTCCACCCAGCCTGTGGTATTTTACTAACTTATGTGACAGATTCTAACCTGATAGAAGGATGAGAAGCAAGCTGCATGGATTCTGGAGGCTCATCATATTTGGTTTAATCATTCACCAAATGTCTATAGTCTGTCAGCACTGGATACATGCAGTAGGCACCAAGGGCGTAAATATCCATGTACTTGTATGAGGGAAAAAAACAACAACAACTTTAAAGTTTGTATTCTGAAGTTCCAAGTCTCATATAGGAGCTCATATAGGATGAAACATTGACTTGTAATTAATCATAAATTTTGTATTTGAGTCTGGCAAACATCAAGTTCTATCTTTATCTTGGTGTCACCTCTGCAATAAATAGTTCCTAAAGGCAGGACACAGAACCACATAAACCTTTTCATGCCATGGAAGCTGCTATGATAACATACTAGTTGGAGCTCAGCAGTTTTGCTTTGTAGTTCAGAAAAACCCTACCCTTCATTTCTGACTAGAGAGAAAATATGGAGAAGGAATACCAATTTAATAATCTTGATTCATTTTTCTGTAAAATAAAACATTAGCCCTTTTACGATGAAAATTTATGGCATGAGGCACTTGGAGTCTCTTGTTCTGGGAAGTATTTTGTAACATCTACTTTCTTGAAGAATTTGACCTTGTTTAAAAGGGAGGATAGAAGTCTTGATGGGATCCCTGGTATAGTGTAAGAGGAAGAGGAGCCTGGCCAGGGCACAACACAAGACCCAGAAGAGGCAAGGTCTCACAGGACAAGTCTAGGAACTCAACCATTTTGGTACAACATTCTGCCATGTTTCTGATGCTTCTTCCTAAAGTTCAAATCTTGCGTCACTCATCATTTGCTCCTAACCTTCGCTGAGTTCTGAGCATGAGGGGCAACTCTGTATTTGTAGTGCGCTTATGCTTGATAGAATTTAAACTGGTAACTGCACCTTCCTACCTTTTCCCTTGCTACCCTTGGACAATCTTAAGATTGGGCAATCTTCTCCCCTCACAGATTTCTGATGTGACTGAACTAGAAGCCAAAGCCCAGGTGCCTACCGTAGCACCTGGAAGAGTGTGGCACATACACAGGAGGCAGCCATTTTGCTACCAACATGTGAGTGATTCTCATAGACTTTCCAGCCCTTCCACCAATGCCCAGGTCTTTGTAGTGGCCTTGTACAATGTACTGTGTTAGTTACACAAGGAGGTTGCTAAAGGAAACAGGTATGAGAAGGCAGACCTGACTTTCAGTCTTAAGCTTCCAGTGATATCTGGAGCCTATTTCCTGTATGACAATTAAAAGATCTGATAACTGATTTCAAATTTAGGTTTATTAAGTCTGGTCTGGTTTTTAATTTTTTTTATTTTTGTGACAAAGTTTTGTGTAGCCCAAATTTGCCATGTTTGTCATGAGCCATATGAGTACGTAAATGTGGACTTAGGATGATCTTGAAAATGAGACCCTTATGCCTGCACCTCCTAAATGCTGGAACTACATTATTATTAATTATAAGTAATGTTATAGATTTTCATGATCACCCCCAGTTTCTTTGGTGCAGGACCTTGAACCTAGGGCTTCATTCCTAAGAAAACCCTTTTAAAACTGAACTACATCCCAAGGCATATAAAGAGAGATTTAAAAAACTTTTTATTGATTCCTTGTGCATTTCTAGTCCTGCTCATCTCCCCATCCACTCATATTTTCCCTTTGCCCTTGCAACTCCCCCCACAAATAAAAAACAAAGCATAGAAAACATCTCATTGTAGAAGTTGTGATATGTCACAGCATGTCACTCTGTCTACATATCTTCAATTGTAAATGCTCATTGTGATAAGTCATTGGTCCACTAGGTCTTTGAAAGTCAGAATTTTTTTAAGCCTGTACATGATCTGTGGAAAAGTTCATGGTCAGTACCTTTGGAAGAAATGTACATTTTTTCCCCATCTTGGAGAATCTGTGTCTTTAAAACCTTGGATTACAAAACAAAAACCTAGCAATGTGATCAAGATGAAAAATTTCCAAGTTGTTTGGGTATTGGAACACTTCTTCCTAGTGCATACCACTCTTTCACATCCTGTGACTCATGACTTGCAAACATACTCCAGGAAGTGGTAGACCAGAAGGTCCTTTAAGTCCTTTGAAAGGTCTATTTTTAGGTACAACAGTTCTCCTTATCTCTCTAATAATTGCTTTTCTTATTTTTCTCCTACACTGAACATCTTTTCCAGTCCTTGCTTCTTTTTCATGGCCTCAGGCTAAGCTGTGTCTGGAGAGATGAATTATTTGCCCACCTTTCAGTCTTTTTGTTCAGACTGCAAATGTATGAATCAGACAAATGAAGTCTACTAAAATCTCACTTTATATGAGTAGAATTAGAACACTAGTCTAATAATCAATGAAATTATTAATTTTTCAAGAAGGAGATAAAACGAGGGCCACAGAATTAGCAACAGTAAAATTTAGCTCTTGAAAAATCCACTTGTAAAGCTTGAAGCATGATGGTTTGGAGTGACAATGTGTAATAATTATAATAACACTTACTTTGTTCTTGGGGTCAGAACTTCAAGAGGGGAAAAAGCTAGTGTTTAAAAATGTCCCGCAGTGAGAGCCATTGCTATTTCCTCCCCTGTCCTCCCTCATCCCTCCCATTTACTTTCTTTTTTTTTATTATTTTTGGGACAGAGTCATATTTATCCCAGGCTCATCTTCAACTTTTCACATAATCAAAGATGACTTTGCATTTTCTGTTTCTCTTTCATCTACTTCTGGAGTGCTGGGATGCTCATTATGCTGTTTAGGAGGTACACCTTTAAAAAATGTATTTCATACATGTATACAATGTATTTTGATCTTATCAAAGGAGGGAAGGGGATACCTCCTTCCTCCTCCAACTCTTACTAGATCCCTTTCCTGACATTCTTTATAGACTTTATGTCTTCTTCCTCCCCTTCTATGATCCATCGAGTCCAGTGAGCGCTGCTTTATATGCATGAGGGTAAGCCATCCACTAGAGAGCATGGGAGACACGTTCAGTGCTGAGGTTTTACTACTGATAGGAGCAACCTTTAAAATTTCATCAACTACCAGAACTTGTTATAGATAAAAACATTCTCTTTTTTAAATAAAATGCAAAAAGAGAAGGTTAAAAATTTTAAGAACGTTTCACATTGAACTTGAGTGAACAGGGCATGTATCATGAGGAGTGTTCCTGTTGATTCCTTCTATGAGGAACCTGCAGTGTACAGGGTCTTGGTGTTTTTCTTCCTCAGTTCTAAAACTCCATGACTATTGGCTCTACTGTTAAAAAGCCAATAAATAAAACTCATCTCTCTGGGCTGAGATTTCTGCAGGTTTTCTGGGTCAGGATTCTGAAAGCACATTTCATTTTGTCTGTGCAGTTGCCATGGAGCCTGGCCTGAGGACACTGGGCAGTCTGGGTAGCAGGGACAGTGTCGCCCTCAGCACTAGGAGGCTAATCACAGCTTCAGTATCACTGGCTTGACCAGAGATGAAGAGAACAAATGTTCCCCAGTGGTGCTGTTGGGCTTTAGATGGCGATTGTAGAGCTCCCACCTCAGTGGCTCACTCACAGACTCAGTGAGTAGTGTGATGAACTCAGATATTAAAGAATTAAGACTGCAGCTGAGTGACTGTGGAGTATCCAGCCCTAATTGGAACACCTACATCACGCTCCCCACTCTCACTAAGGATTAGGGAATCCAGGAAGAGGGTGGAATGATTGTAAGAGCCAGAGTTTTGAGAGGATCTGAGGAAAACAGAGTCTTCTGGACGTGACGGTACCACTGCACAAGCAGTTGTTAGCCGCATAAGAACAGCACAGGATCAAGCCAGCTTGGAGGGGAGATGGGCCCCTAAGCTCCCAGCACTACCTGAGAAGCTGTGGGTGGTTGTAGCTTCTGGAAGGGAGAGTCAGTTTTCTTTAATGGTGTGAGCTGTCCTAGGTCTACCACACTCCAGTGGATGTGGTGGGTGGTCCCTTATCCATGAGTACACCAGCAGCACAAATTGGACTTGTTTTATAAAAACAAACAAAAAACTAGGGACACAAAGTTGGGAGAAGATAGAGAGCTGGTAGGATATACTTGGGAGGAGTTAAGGAGAGGAATGATCAAATACATTGTATGAAATACCCAAAGAATTAATGAAAAAATTATTTATTTATTAAAAATCCAGGCCCTGATGTGTTCCTGTTCCAATATAAGAAATTCACTGTCTGAGTTCTGTGCCCTCAAATGACACCATTTTTATACAAACCCTTGATAATATAATTTTTAATTAAATATGTTCTATTTTGTCCTTGTGGAGCTCCTGTCCTCCTGTCCTGTCATATTAGCTCCCTCTTCTTTCATATGATTCTCTGCCCTCTGCCCAAGGTTTGGTCATGAGTCTCCACATCTGCTTTGATACATTGCTGGGTAGAATTTTTCAGAGGCCTTCTGTGGTAGGCTCCTGTCCTGTTACTTGTTTTCTCCTACTTCTTCTGTCCATCCCATTTCGTCTTTCTAAGTGAGGATTGATCATCTTATCCTGGGTCCTCTTTCTTGTTTATCTTTCAGCACACATATTTTAATATGTTTATCCTACCGTATAGGTCTATGTAAGTGAGTATATGCCATGTGTGTCTTTCTGCTCCTGGGATACCTCACTCAAAATGATCTTTTCTAGATCCCACCATTTGGCTGCAAATTTCATGATTTCCTTGTTTTTAATCGCTGAATAGTATTCCATTGTGTAAATGTACCACAATTTCTGTATCTATTCCTCAACTGAGGGACATCTGGATTGTTTACAGGTTCTGGCTATTACGAATAAAGCTGCTACAAACGTGGTTGAGCAAATGTCCTTGTTGTGTACTTGAGCTTCTTTTGGATATATGCCTAGGAGTGGTATAGCTGGATCTGAGGTAGCACTATTCCTAATTGTCTGAGAAAGCAGCAGATTAATTTCCAGAGTGGTTGTACAAGTTTACATTCCTACCAGCAATGGAGGAGGGTTCCCAATTCTCCACAACTTCTCCAGCATGTGTTGTCACTTGAGTTTTTAACCTTTGCCATTCTGATGGGTGTAAGGTGAAATCTCAGGGTCATTTTGATTTGCATCTTTTTAGGTGTTTCTCTGCCATTCTATATTCCTCTACAGAGAATTCTCTGTTTAGCTCTGTACCCCACTTTTTAATTGGATTGCTTGATTTATTGTTATTTAATTCCTTTAGTTCTTTATATATTCTGGATATCAGCCCTCTGTCAGATATAGCAGGGCATGGGGCCTCTCTATGAGACTGCTTCTCCAACCAAGGACCATGTATGGATATATCCTAGAACCTCTGCTCAAATATAGCCCATGGTAGCTCAGTAACCAAGTGGGTTCCCTAGTAAGGGGAACAGGAACTATTTCTGACATGAATTCCACGACTGGCTCCTTTACCTCCCCCTTCCCCTAGGGAGGAACAGTCTTGCTAGGCCACAGAGGAGGGCATTGCAGCCAGTCCTGGAGATACCGGATAAGCTAGGGTCAGATAGAAGGGGAGGAAGACCCCCCCCATCTGTGGACTTGGAAAGGGGTAGGGAGGAGATGAGGGAGGGAGGGTGGGACTAGGAGAGAATGAGGGAGGGGGCTATGGCTGGGATACAAAGTAAACAACCTGTGATTAATATAAAATATAAAAATTAAAAAATTCAATATGTTCTTTGAAAATTTTATACATGTGTATAATACACTCTGATTGTTTTCATCCTCCACCCTCTACTATCTCCTTCCTACCCCTGTTAACCTTCTTGTCTTCCTTACAGATATCTATCACATAGTAATGTGTTTTGTGTCATCTGTTGTGATTAACCAGAGTCATCTATGTGATTGCAGGTTTGGAATTATCCTAGGGGGCATATCAGTGAGCATGCAACTAAAGACAATGGCTATCTATTCCTGGGTTCCTATGCTTGTTGTTTTCATCAGTCTAAATTCTACTAATTAAGTCTGAATTTAAAAGCCATATACTTACCAGGCCACAGAGGAAGACAATGCAGCCACCCCTGATGAGACCTAATAGACTAGGATCAGAAATAAGGAAAAGAAAACCTCCCCTATCAGTGGACTTGAGGAAGGGAGGAGGGGGGCACTACAGGGGGGATACAAAGTGAATAAAGTATAATTAATAAAAATTAAAAATTAAAAAAATTAGAAAAAAAGCCATATACTTAGTGCAAATTTTCTTTACAGTATCTTTCCATTTGTCCATCCACTTACCCATTCATTCATCTACTTTCCACATACTCATTCTTTTGTCTATCCATTAATCCACCCACCCACCCAGTAATTCAATCACCCAATCTACCCACTTACGCTTACACTTTGCTCTCTATCCAGTATATTGCAGATATATGAACGCTGTGTCTATGAGGTGAAGACTCAACCCTGTTGTTTTAACTAGCTGCTGGTCTCTGGTGATGTAAACTATAGGGATCTTTTTTCTATTATTAATATTATTATTATTATTATCATTTATTACAATTTATTCAATTTGTATCCTGGCTGTGGCCTCCTCCCTCGTCTCCTCCCAATCCCACCCTCATTGCTCTTCTCCTCATATTCCCCTTCCCCAGTCCACGAATAGTGGCGGTCCTCCTCTCCTTCCATCTGACCCTAGCCTATCAATCATGTCTCATCAGGACTAGCTTCTTTGTCTTCCTCTGTGGCCTGGCAAGGCTGTTTCCCCCTCAGGGAGAGGTGATCAGAGAGCCAGCCAATGAGTTCATGCCAGACACTGCCCCTGTACCCCTTACTAGGAAACCCACTTGGAGACTGAGCTGCCATGGGCTACATCTGAGCTGGGGTTTTAGGTCCTCTCCATGCATGGTCCTTGCTTGGGGTATCATTCTCTTCAGAGCCTCCAGGGCTCAGTTTTTTTTTTTGTTTTGTTTTGTTTTGTTTTGTTTTTTGTTTTGTTTTGTTTTGGCTCTGTTGATCTCTCTTTGGAGCTCCTTTCCCCTCCGGGTCTTTCTGTCTCCCCTTTCTTTCATAAAATTCCATGCATTCTGCCCAAAGTTTGGCTATAAGTCTCAGCCTCTGCTTTAATACCTCAATCAGTAGAGTCTTTCAGAGCCCCTCTGTGGTAGGCTCCTGTCCTGTTCCCTGTCTTTTCCTGCTTCCGATGTCTATCGCATTTGTCCTTCTGAATGAAGATTGAACATCTTCCGTAGGGTCTTCCTTGTCATTTGGCTTCTATAAGACTATAGATTTTAGTATGCTTGTCCTATATTATATGTCTAATAACCACTTATGAGTGAGTATATATGATGTGTGTCTTTCTGTTTCTGGGTTACCTCACTCAAGATGATCTTTTCTAGATCCCACCATTTGCCTGCAAATTTCATGATTTCCTTGTTTTTAATAGCTGAGTAGTATTTCATTGTGTAAATGTACCACAATTTCTGTATCCATTCCTCAGTTGAAGGGTATCTGGGTTGTTTCCAGATTCTGGCTATTATGAATAAAGCAGCTACGAACATAGTTGAGCAAATGTCCTTGTTGTATACTTGAGCATCTTTTGGATATATGTCTAGGAGTGTTATAGGTGGATCTTGAGGAAGCAATATTCCTAATTTTCTTAGAAAGTGCCAGATTGATTTCCAATGTGGTTGTACAAGTTTACATTCCCACCAGCAATGAAGAAGGGTTCCCCTTTCTCCACATCCTCTCCAGCATGTGAGAAAACAGGAAATAGGACAGGAACCATTGTATAGTTTTGATGGGCTTCTTAGGCTTTACATGGTCCTAATAGTCAGGGGAGTGGATTATATCACTGACATGGACTATGTTACCCTCTTTTTTATCATTTCCCCATGATGGTGCTGCCCTTCCAGGCCACAGGGGAGGAAGGCAAACTCAATTCTCAGGTGAATGAATAAGCTGGGCTGTCTGGATAGGAGGCTCCCCTATTCTGAGGTAATAAGGGGTGGGAGGAGGGGACTGGTGGGTGGGGTTAGAAGAGAGGAGGGAGGGACCTATGACCAAGATGTAAATTGAATTAATTAACAAAAAAATCTTTCTTGCCCCTCTTTCTCAGTGGTTCCTGAGCCTTTGGGACGAGGGGTGTGATATTTGATATTTTATCCAGGTCTGAGCATTCTGCTGTCTATTTTTCTCTGCATCTGGATCATTTTGATTCTCTGTATTAATTGCTATATACTGAGAAAAGAAGCTTCTCTGATAAAGGTTAAGAGATGAACTAATCTGGGTATAATGATAAGTCATTAGGCTTCAGTTTAACACTGGCTATTTAGCAGAATGATAGTAGGTTCTGTCACAGGGCATTTGTCCTGTCTACCCACAGGTTTTTGGCTCTGATAATGATGCCAGGTATGTGTTTGATCTTATAGCAGGTCTTAAACCCAGTTAGAAAGTCATTGATCACTTCCATGCCATTTATGCTATTATTGCACCAGTGAAAATGTCTTGCCAGGACAGTCAGTTTAGCTCTCAGAGTTCACAGCTATGTATGATCAAAGTTAACTTTTCTCTTCTTTTCCAGAACTATTAAAGCTAGACAGTAAGGATAAAGCTTCCAGGTCAGTACTAGATTTATTTCTCCTTGTTCTGTTACTCAAGAATGTAGTGTTTTCACAATAGGTTTTTACTGTCAAGTTCTAAAAACAGGTATTCCTTTATCTGTTGTATCTAGTTTGTATGCTAAGCAATGACAAGCAAACAACCTCTTTAGGGACCTCAATGCCTCAAAGACATTGAATATTTCTAATAGGTCACTGTGGTAGATCTTTGCCAATTTGATACAAACTGGAGTTATTTGGGGAAAAGGAACCTCAATTGAGGAATTGCATCCATTCAGTTGCCTAAAGGCAAGTCTGTGGGGGAATTTTCTTAGTTAATGATTAAAGAGGGCTCAGCCCACTGCAGATTGTACTGCTTGTGGGCACATGGTCCTGGGTTGCAAAGAAAACAAGCTCTGCAAGCTATGGGGAGCAAGCCAGTGAGCAGCCTTCCTCCATGGCTTCTGCTTCAGCTCCTGCCATTAGGTTCCTGCTCTGACTCCCCTTCATCACGGATGATAAACTGTAAAATGAAGCGAACAGTTTTCTCCCCAAGTTGGTTTGCTCAGGTTTTTGTCACAGCGATAGAAACAAATTACGACACTTGTTAACATAGCGAACTTGGGACTTTGCATCCATGGCAATTCCTAATAATGATGGCTCTGTTGTCAGGTGCTCTTTTTGTATTTTTTTTCTGCAAGATTAGCCCATAGAAGTGAGTTGTGTTAGAATCTATAAAGAAGACACAAAGGGAGAAGAACCTGGAACTGGAGAACTTAGAGAAAACATCAGGAACCACGAAGGTAAGCATCAACAATAGAATACAAGAGATGGAAGAGAGAATCTCGGGAGCTGAGGATACACTGGCTGAA
>CM053763.1:62162125-62198794 GCA_028658305.1 Pachyuromys duprasi | reverse complement strand
AGAACCAAAAAATCTGAGCACAGGGGTCTTTCCTGAGACTGATACTCCAACCAAGTACCATGCAAGGAGAAAACCTAGAACCCCTGCACAGATGTAGCCCATGGCAGTTCAGTGTCCAAGTGGGTTCCATAGTAATGGGAAGAGGGACTGCCTCTGACATGAAATGATTGGCCTGCTCTTTGATCACCTCACCCGGACAGGGGAGCAGCCTTACCAGGCCACAGAGGAAGACAATGCAGCCACTCCTGTTGAGAGCTGATAGACCAGGATCAGAAGGAAGGAGAGGAAGACCTCCACTATCAGTAGACTTGGGGAGGGGCATGCATGGAGATGGGGAAAGGAAGGTGGGATTGGGAGGGGAGGAGGGAAGGGTTTATGGGGGGATACAAAATGAATAAAGTGTAATTAATAAAAAAGTTATTAAAAATACTCACAAACCAAGTCCAAGAACACATCAAAGATATCCACTATGACCAAGGGATGCACTATCCCAGGCATGCCGGGGTGGTTCAATATATAGAAATCCATCAATGTAATCCACTATATAAACAAACTAAAAGAAAAAACCCACATGATCATCTCCTTAGATGCTGAAAAAGCATTTGATAAAATCCAACACTCATTCGTGTTTAAAGTCCTGAAGAGAACAGGGATACAAGGCACATACCTAAACATAGTAAAGACAATATACAGCAAGCCTATAGCCAACATCACACTAAATGGAAAGAAACTTGAATCAGTCTCGCTGAAATAGGGGGCAAGGTAAGGCTGCCCACTGTCTCTATATCTCTTCAACATAGTACTTGAAGTCCTTGATAGAGCAATAAGACAATTAAAGGAGATCAAGGAGATTCAAATTGGAAAAGAAGTCGAAGTATCACTATTTGCAGATGATATGATAGTATACATGAGTGATCTCTGCTTGATTTTCATATAGCCCTTTTAAGCCTTCCATGTTACTTAGTCTGTATACCCTTTCACTGTGTTTTCTTTTTTTTTTGGATCTTTGAATTTATGATACATACTTATAAAACAGCATAGAGTAATATCTTTATTTTACATCCAGTCTAGTAACTTCTGACTTGTGACTGGAGTGGCTAGTAGGTCCATGTTTAATGTATTTACTGATGTGGTTGAATCCAGGTCTGCCATTCTTCTCTGCTGTTCTCCCCTTCCCCTTTTTGTCTTTTGAGACAGGGTTTCTCTGTGTAGCCTTGGCTGTTCTGGACTCACTTTGTAAACCAAACTGGCCTCAAAGTCATAGAGATCTGCCTGCCTCTGTCTCCCAGAGTGCTGGGATTACAAGTGTGTGCCACCACTGCCTGGCTTGTTCTCCCCTTTTTTATGTTAACATTTAAACAGAGCATTTTACCATTGACTTCTTTATGGTCTTTATTTGTGCAATTTTTTGTCTGTTATTTTGTACTTGCTATAGCCCAAATAGTCTTTTTTAAAATTACCACAGTCTGTTACAAATTAATATAAAAATTCATCTGGTAAAAATAAGCACTTTGAGCCAGGTGGTAGTGGTGCGTGTCCTTAATCCTAACACCCAGGAGACAGAGAGAGGTGGATCTTTGAGTTTGAGACCAGCTGGATCTACAGAGTGACTTCTAGGACATCAAGGGCTGCACAGAGAAACCCTGACTCAAAAACAACAAACAAACAAACAAAAACACATTCTATGAATATAGCTTCGTTTGTCCTCCTTACCTCTGTGTTAGTGTCCACACATAAATGTACACACTCATCAAGTATCTTTTGTCTATGTCCAGCTCCTACATGTGTATAACACTGGAGGTGAATTATGTACACTCCATATAAATATAAAAATTTTTATCATTTATGATCGCAGACCCTCTATAGTAAAGTCTAGCAATAGAGTACTATTATTTTATAATTTTTACTTTAAATGAAGCTTTAAATGACTTAAGACACAAAACACATAACCTTATACATTATATATTTGTTTTATTTTTTCCTGTGGTTCTTACACATTCTCCTTAAGCCTGAGCCACCCCCTTACTATGATGCACAATGAAGATCCAGCTCCAGCAATCTGTACAAGCTTGTTTACATCCAGAGAGACCTTATTCACCTCTGTGTATGAGTGATACTTTAGCTGGAAATAGAAATGCTAAGCTACTGTTTTTCACCAAGCTTGGAAGTTTTATATATCATTTCTTTAAACATTTCTTTTGTTCTCTGCTTTTGTGATCCCTGTTACAGACTTGCCTGTGTGTACAGCATTCCACGACTCTGAGGTTCTTCTTATTTTTCTTTAGTCTTCATTTTTTTCTGTCCTCTGGGTTGATTATTCCCCAGTAATATGTCTTCAAGCGTTTTGATTTTGTTTCTTCTGCTACCTCCTGTCTGCTGTGAACTTACTAGTGAACTTGATGTTTATTTCACTCATTGCACTTTCCAGCTCTAGCATTTCCACTTGGTTCTATTGGTAATTTCCAACTTTTGCCTGTTTCTTGTCTGTTCTCTTAAGTTCAGCACATTTTTCTGCAGTACTTTGAACCTATTTCAATTTTAATTTTAAAAAATTGACTGTGAAATGTAATTTCTTGTCCCATGTGAATCACTTTATCTTGATTGGTTTTTTAATTTTCCATAAGTCTGAGCTGTATTTTATTTTATGTATATTATCATTTTTATTTGAAAAATGAACAATTTAGATAATACAATGAAAGAAGTGGGGTCTAGTTTGCTCCTCTGAGTGTGGAGTCAGCTTTCCTGAAGCTGGCCATCAGCTGCATGGGCCTTTATTTGGACGTTCCTGGAGGCATGCCTACTTTCCTGGCTTCGGAGGCTGGTGGCATGGCAGCGTGCTGGCCCTCCTACCTCCTGACAAAGCTCACCAAGACGGAGAGTGTGGGCTTATTTTTCATAAACCTATTGCCCCATCCGTGCATATCATGGGTAAATGAGGATAGCCCAGTTGCAAATATTGACCTAAATCTATATGTCATTTTTGACTTTTGAAGGAAATATGAAAATGAGCTTTAGTCCAATTGATTTAGAGTGAGGTTGTATCTTATATATTCATGCAAAGTTAAAAATACCATAGGTTAAAAATGCATCTGGCTTTCCTAAACTGAGGATGATCGCTTAGCTGCACAGTGCACTAGCTGGGAGCTGTAGTTGATGGTCATTGTCCAACATCGTCAGAAGAGTATTTTTCATGGTTAGGATCTTATATGTCCACTCATAGCTTATGTGTTAATGACTTGTCCTCCAACAGATGGTGGTTTCTTTAGAAGTTGGAGTCTAGCAGAAGGAAGTTAGGTCATTGGGTCGTGGCTCAAAGGATATTAGGGACACACTCCTTCCTCTCTCTTTTGGCTGTCTTGAGGTGAGCATTCTCCTCCATATATGCTCTTGCCATCATGCCCTGAGTTGTTACAGGCCCAGATGCAAAGAGCCAAGCGAACAGGGATGGAAACATCTGAAATAATGAGCCAAATTTAACCCTTCCTCCTGATCAGTTGATTTCCTCAGGGTTTTGTCACAGTGACTATCATAAATTTAAATCATTGTAAGTTGGAACCATCAGTATTGGGGGAAAGGAGATGACTTGAAAAATACCAGTACTTTACTTAATCTTCTGCTTTGGTTGCCAATGTAATAAAAACAAAGTTGCATTATAAAATAGTCCAGTCAATTTAATATGGGGCAGTTTTTCCTCTACTTGCACAAACAACAATAATAACAACAACAACCTGCTTGTGGTGGTTTCAATACGAATGGTCCCTTATAGGTTCATGTTTGAATACTTGGTTCCCAGTTGGGAACTGTTTGGGAAGGATTTGGAGGTGTGGCCTTGTTGAAGTTGCTGTGTCAGTGGAGGTGGACTTTGAGGTTTCAAAAATTTATAAGCTGCCTTAGTCATGCTGTTTTGTCTCAGCAATAGCAAAATAACTAATAAACTGCTAATGTGGAAGTTAAAGCAAATATTCCTCAACTGACCCCTCTTGTCATATCCCAATGTTACGTGAGTCCTTTGAGAACAAGCCATATATTTTTTGGAGAAGTAAAGAAATTGTCAAACTAAGAGGGAGCATGAGTTTAATCATAATAGTCACAAAGCTAGTGGCAGAAATCTGAGTTTTGCAACCCTATTTGAATATGTGCTTATCATTAATTCACCTGTATCCCAACTTAGATACTGACTCATGTGCAATCACAAATTCTCCTGCAGAAACATGGGAGAAAGATGTGTGTGTCCCTGTTCTCCCTTTGCTAAGTTGCTTTCTTAGACGAAGGGTGTTGTGATAGCAGTATGGTGCAGTTCCCATATACTTGGCCTAAGGTGAACACAAAGTACGGAGGTGGGATGATTTGAGTGACTTGGGATCATTCACTCAGAACTGGTCTGTGTTGCTAAGTATCTTGATTCTTAGGATTCTGCCCCCAAGAGCTGCTTCCATAGATCTAGGATATGTATTTTAGGATTCATTTTATTCTTAAATACATCCAGGAAATGATGAGGTATTACATCCCTTACCTGCAGTGTGGGTGCACTTTGTACACTTAGGTTTCATGGTTGATACTTTATCAATGGTGACGTCAATGCACAGGGCAGGGAGGGGAATAACCAGGGCAAGACATTTGTTTACTTATGGTACCCACTGTTGAAGCCTCTCAGCTGGCCATCTACAGCTTCCTCCTGCCCTCTGTTCTGTCCTCTGTGCATTCACAGTTAATCTTGTTACAAAGTTCTTTCAGTTGAACAAACCATAAATCCCCTCCAACTAGCTTAATTTAAAATAAGGAGGAGGGGGTGTTTTAAGGATCAGGGGAACTCATCAATGTCAAATACAGGAAATGAGAGACAGCTGAGACTTCTGTGAGCCGGAAGTGGGGTCAAATGGTCAGAAGTTTGAGCAATGGATGGCTGTGCTGTTATGTCTCTGTCACATCCTCTCCTTGGACAGACTGGTTTCTCTGTTTAGGATTGAAGGTCTGTCTCTAAGCTCTGGCTCCAGCTCCAATGCCACCACACTGCCTGGTTTCTTCTGGAGTCTTTGGCTCAAATTTCTAAGCACTAATGTGGCTCAAGGAAGTCCTATACAGCAGGTAATCCTGTATGTGTGCTGGAAGGAGGGGAATCACACAGTCTGTTATTTCCTGGCCCATGTATTCAAGAGCCACCAATTCAAGCAGGTGGCTATGGTTATCCCTAGTGCACCAAGAACTTACCTGGTCATGGCATTCATTCCCACTTACTATACTGTGGTGCACCCAGGCTGTCTCTGATGTCATGTGGTACATCCCCTTACACTCTGCCTTCCATCCATGTAGCCCGACCTCTTTTTGATTGTCTCAGGACACCAGCACTTATTACCTATAGTTCAGAAAGCTTCCCCACAGCTGTCTGCATGTTTCCTTTAGACCACCCCTTAAAGATTATATGCCTTAAGACCTGTCTTTAGTGTGTCATATCTCATATACAATATGCTGAGAAGAGCATATTCACATGTCAGGGGCAGTTTCCCCCCAAAATGCATAGCAGCAGTCTATCTTTCTGACTTCAAGAACAGGGTCAGACAAAGTTCTCATGAGGGACACTTGGTATTGTCAAAAGTTTCAAGGCCATTTAAGACTTGTCCTAGAAGGACTGAGGCTCACAAACCAGAGAGAATGAAGAATCAATAACACAAGAGCAGATGAGAATAAAGACGGGACCGAGACACTAGGGAATCTGCATGGAGCCCAGAGTTTACCCTGGAGTTGTGGGTGCTCTGGGTTCCTTGTAGCACAAATGTGTCACTCTTATGAGATGTTAAACACAGACCCTGCTGAGGGAAGTTCCTCTGTGCCATCTTGCGGCTTTGCTATAAATATCAAACTTTTTATGAAGAAAGAAAGAAAGAGATAGCAGGTTCCCAGCACCTTCACATTCATTCCTTCTGCTGATTTCTTGATTAGTTTTCCTCCAAAGCATTTATCACAGTCTGTAAGGGAGACATGAGTTTTACCCACTTGAACATGAACTCCATGTAGCAGAATCTTGTTTTGTTCGCTGGGTCGCCTGAATGGAATCCGCAGTGTTTGGTAAGCACAGGTGATTGTGAGTCAGTCCTTTTCGTAGCTGATGGGATGGTTAATCTTCTTTGTCAATCTGACTGGATTTACAGTCACCATGGAAACACACCTCTGGACATGTCTGTGAGGGTACTTCGAAAGAAGTTTAACTCATCACTGTGGTCCTGGTCTTAGACTAATAAAGCTACCTGAGCACTGGCATTTATGCTGTTTCCTGACTGTGGATGCATCTGTGCCATGATGTGAAACAAAGAACCCGTTTTTCTTAGCTGCTTTAATCAGGTATTTTTGCCACAACAATGAGTAGCTAATATAGTTGGCATCAAGACTGTTGGCTCACACCTCTTCTGTCTAACAGTAGATTCTAATGTGCAGACTCCATGTGCCTATGGCAGGGTGGAAGCCTGCTATCATCTCTGTGTAGTCAGTGCTGCACACTTGGCCTGGCTGTGTATGGCCACCTGCAGCACCCTCCTTGCATGCATATTCATTTCCATCTCCGTTGGCTTCCTCATGTCCCTACACTCCAAACAGATAGTTTCCATTCCCTGTACTTCCTGGTGCCCGTCTTCACATCTCTGTTGGTCACCAGGCCTGTGTCTCTGTGACATCTTTCACATGATTGTGCTCAGGGTAGCACAATATTTTCTTGTTTTCAGAAGCAGTGTGTTGAGAGGCACCCTGTGACTGCTGGTACATGGATGAGGTCAGGGGCTGACTACAAATGGAAAGACTACAAGGGATTTTCCTGTCAACTTGCCTTCTCCCTTGGGAACCCTTGTGTGGGTTTGCCGGTCTTGCATGTAAGACCAAGGTCATCTTGTCAAGTGGCTTCGATGTTCTAGATGTTAAAAGTTAAAAATAAACAAACAAGCTACACAGTAAGTGCAAGTGAAAGTAGAAGACTCTAGAACATTTTGAAGATGGGAGGCACTGTAAAAGTACCAAGTCAGTGTTGCCAAAGGCAGAGTCACTGCAAAAGACTGTTAGCCCTTCTGTCAAGGGAGAAGAAAGGAGCTGGGCAAAAGCAGCAGAACTTGCAGTCCCACACAGAGCTGCTGTTCCTCACTATCTGGACAAGTCTTCACAGGGTATCACACTCTTGTGCCAGGTCTTCTGTGACAGTATGTACTTTGTTCCCTCATTATAAGACATCTTCCAGGGCTGAAGAGTCCTACGAGGAGTTCCCATGAGCATCAGAGTGGGGCACTCTCTTGCTCAACAATATCAAATCTTGCATGGACACCAGGGATCTGAGATTCTGGGCTCTGACATAGGCTTGCTTGAGAATTACTGGAGAGAAAAAAAAACTGTTATTTGAACTTCTCATTAACCATGGACTACTAGTGTTGAAAGGGCACATATCATTATTATGTCCCCTTTGCATGTGGCATTTGAGGCTGAGACAGTCAAATGAACTTTATTCCTTAGCTTCCCAATTCTTAGTACATGCATCCCCCCTCCCCAACACCACCACTAAAAGAATCCTTGAGAATAGCACTTTGGAGCTGTGTGCTCATGATAGTTGAGGTAGTCTGAGAACTCACAGACCCTTCTGGAGAGGCAGCTATGGCCAGAAGACCCACTTTTATGCACAAATGATATTTAAGTGGGAAGGGTTACACATTGGAGCAAATGGTGGTGAATGGTATGGGTCTGATAGGGAGAGGAAAGAAGGGCTAGAAAGAGCCCTTATGTTTTCCCAAGAGATGGAAAAGAACTACTTCAAAGGATTTCTTGGGATGTTTGGGGAAGGAACCCAAGAGCAATGTGAGTCCATAGCTGAATGTCTGCCGTTTTCTGCTTTCTCATTGATTGGGAGATTCAAAAGTAAAATTGGGTTAGAGAACACATGCTACTTTACATCTTGGAGAAGATTATTCCCAGAGTCCTAATTCCCCAGCATGTCTTTATTAGTCTTGGGCATTATCAACACTGTTAACTTCCCTGTGGCAGAAATAAACTGCAAGTTGATCTTGCTTATTGATTTTCAAGTCAAAGGCCATGCCTGGAAAATGAGAAGGTCTAAATAGATCTGATACAAGTGGCTCATGATCTCTTACCAAACCATCTTTAGAAGAAGACTAAGTTTTGAGATCACTTTGGTGGAAGTCAGCCTTGTATGTTCCTTTTTGTTTCTTGTGATTCACTTAGATTTTCTTAAGTTACAACCTGTAGGGAACCATCTACTCGGTGTCCACGGATGTGAAGTGCAGACACCAAGCAGCTGGACTTTGTTATCAGAAGTGGTATGTTACCATAAAGAATGTGATGAAATGGTGGTGTGATGTGGTTCATGGCTGCCTCACTCATGTCCTTGTTAGGCACTTGGGACTTCTCAAGTCAACACTTATGGAGGACTGTCCACTCAGGTGTTCCAGTGGCCCCACACAGAACTGAAACTAACTTCAGTGGCAATTCCCTTTCTATAGAACATTCCTTCAAAAAACATGCTTTCTGAGGCCCTCTGTGGTAGGCTCCTGTTTTCCCCTTCTTGGGATATCCATCCCCTTTCCCTTTTTGAATGAGGATTGAGCATCTTACCCACGGGGAGCAGCCTTACCAGTTCACAGAGGAGGACATTGCAGCTAGTCCTGATGAGACCTGATAGACTAGGATCAGATGGAAGGGGAGGAAGAGCTCCCTATCAGTGGACTGGGGGAAAGGCATGGGTGGAGAAGAGGGAGGGAGGGTGAGATTGGGAAGGGATGAGGGAGGGAGCTACATGTGGGATACAAAGCAACTAAACCGAAATTAATAAAAAATAAGTAAATAAAAATATTACAGAAAAACCCCACATGCTTTCTGGTGCAGAGCCCACTGTCCACACTGCTGACGGACAAGTAGATGCTGGCAGAGCCACTTCTATTGAAGTAGCAGGAGCACAAGCAGGGGAGTCTAAATTAATTCAGTCTGTGTGCCACAGAAGGCAGTTCCTCCATGAATGTGAACCCCAGACACCAGAGGCAGCTGACCCTTCCTATCAGAATATTTGTGTGTTTCTCTGTGTCTGATTTGTGCATGGTGTGTGTGTCCCTGCACTTTTAGACATCTCCCAGCCAGGGACCCTCTGAGAAGGCTCACTCTCTGGTGTGTGTGTTGGCAGACAGACACTAGGCAATCTGCACAAGTGTCCCCCTGCTGCGGGGGTGTCTTTGTAAAGGGAGTTCAGCTTACCTCTTGGTTTTCCTTTGCTTAATTGCAGGTGATGATTCAAAAAAGCCTTCACCTGTTTTCGCCTGGCTTTCATCTTCGCAGACAAAGCAGGCTGGGCCGGGCCTTGATCCGGGCGTGCTCAGGACCGGTATTAAAGGGGCTGGATCAGCCTCAGGCTTTTAAGGGTTTTGGGTTAAACTGATGAGCATGTATAATAAATTGAAGCTTTGTTGTTTGGCAGATTTTTTTTTTGTATTTGTTATTCTTTTATCAGCTCAGAGACTTGGTGGGGAGGAGGTCCTCCTGTTCCCCATTCCGGTTTGCTTGGGATTTATTATGGACTGGGATAGGCTCTGATAGTACAAACATTTTTGTTATGTTCCCATTTCTTACAAAAGAGCGCTAAATCTAAGTGTCCAGGTATTTTGCTCTCTAGAGTTTAAAGTCCCAGCAGAGTACACAGGGTATGCTGGACTAAGGATGTACCTCCTAGTGGCGACTGGTACTCTGGTCTTCCCACGGTGTTTCCTTTTGGCTTGGCCTGATCCTGGGCAACTGTTTTTGTACTGGATACAGGGTAAAGGATATTCATTAGTTTCTGCCTAGAATAGTCTCTTGTGGGTTTGGTTCCTTGGAAATTTTTTCTACTCAGTAATTCAAAGGAATTCAGGATGAGTATGCACTGTTCCTGAACCATATGCTCTGGAGACAAACAACACCTTAGAAAAGGTGAAATAGACAATGCCGCCTGAGCTGTCACACATATCACCAATGGCTGGAACTAAACACACCAGGCTGTGATGATGTTACACTTCTGCTCTGTGGCAATGGGGCACCCAGTATATAAAGTGACACGTTTGGGTATGTGTTTATGTGTGGAGGCATGTGGATATTGATAATTCATTTCATGTAGAAGGAGAGGGCTCTTATTAATTCTCCTTCTCTTCTTCCAATAGGCTGTTAGGGTATGAACATAGCATACAAAGCATATAGGAAGGTTGTGTTGACTGTTCTCAGCCTCACTCCTCTTTAGGTGGAGGTGATTGAACTCTGCCTGTACATGCTAAAAATGCTCTACTCTCTCTGTTTAATTCTTTGTAAATACAGTGGTGCTCCCCTCCCCTTGAAGAGCTCCCTCCCACAGTTTCATTCACTGCTATGCCCAGGCTAATCACATCTCTTGGAAATAATACGAGAAAGTTATGCTGTTTTACTCCATCAGATTTAATAAGTCTGGATGCTTTCCAAGGACTAGGCATTAATCACACTTAAACCCAGGCCTTGATAGTTCATCCGCCTGGAGTATTCGTGTCAGAGACATAAAACAATCTGCTTTAATGCCCACCGTCCTCTTTAAATTGAGCACTTGCCTTGTGTTAATAAAACCTGCTTTGTACCCAGGGGCAGGGGTAAGGACTGGGGGTGGGTTTTTTTTTAACACCATCTAAAACATTTCATGGGTGAATTTCCTTTTCTTTCCTACCCCAATTTTAAAGCTTCATAGGGGTTTATGAAAAAATTACGCAATAGGATAAGCTTAGAATACGGAATTAGTCATACATTGAAAGTGTCCTTTCAGAGCTTGGCTCGTATTGAGAAGGTGCAGAGGGCACGGTCCTGACCCAACAGAGCTTTTTATCTCAGTGTTTGCATTCCTGAGGACAGTGAAATTGCCCCTTTTTCAGTAGGTAGATGTCCTGTGATTGGCTGTGTACATTGCCATGATCAGAAGTTCCAGCCAGAGGGAGACAGACAACAACAGAAGTGAAAAAACAGTTTCTTTATGAGCAGTTCAGGTCTGTGTGCCTTGTAGGATCTGTAGAAGACTGGGCTGCCCCTCCATTCCATAGCATTTTCTTTCTTTCTTTCTTTCTTTCTTTCTTTCTTTCTTTCTTTCTTTCTTTCTTTCCTTCCTTCCTTTTCTCTTCCTTCCTTTTTTGTTTGTTTGTTTGAATGCCTTCTTGTAGTAGAATGCTTTAATATTTAATGAAACTGGTAAAAGCTTTCATTTGTTGGCATCTAGCAAGAGGCTGCTGTGTCATGAAGACAGGTTTATTCGGGAAGACGGAGAAAAACAGCAGAAACTGTGTCTATGTGGATGATGGCCACGGGCTTGGCACTGACTGCTAAATTGCTCCAGATTCTTGGCGTAGAATGGAATCATTGCATTTGCTTGCTAGGGGCCAAGACAGAGCTGTTGTTAGTCTGTGTATTAGCCCCTAACTATCCTAGGCAATAAAGGGGAGTCTTTGTATGCTCATTTGTGACACACAAGGTTTAAACTCCAGACTTTAGAATGTGGCTCATGTGTTAGACAGCAAGCCATAGAAGGTGCAGACCGGAGCTGTTTCATGGTACACTGCAGATAGTGAATCCAGAGGAGTGCTGGGAAGGGCCATAATGGGATCCCAGACAATAGACCTCATCCATCTGACTTCAAAGTCTTTGTCTTCACATTCCAGTTCTCTTGACCCCCTTATAGCTTCACTCAGGATCCTCAGTGTTGAATACAAGGACTGAAACACACACACACATACACACACACCACCACCAACAACACACCATGCACAAACATGGAAAAACACAACACGGAGAAGGCAGTTTCTGATCACAGAGCAGCTTGCTAACATTAGAAATTACACTGCTGTCTGATAGTTTCTGTTTCTCTTTTTTAAAAGCTACGCTGAACAGGATCTATCTTTAGAAAATGCAGCTTGGTACATATGGAATTTATTGGTACCAATTGTGTGAATGTCTAACATCAGTACCTATCTAGGTTCAGATTTATAGTGTGTTCACTAGTGTCTTTGTCCACTGGTCACAGATGCAATCAGCATGTGCTTGCATTTGTACAAATTCATTGCTTACTTGGGACAGTCATCCCAGGCATCAGACTGGTACAGCCTGGTAGCATGATTCACAAGGCTGAGTTGATGTTGGGAAGTAGGACTTGTGTTTCCTAGGTCATTCACTGTTTTGTATGAGAGGTACAGTCTTTCCTGGAAAAGGTCTTAATTCACATGACATCAGACTATGAAGTAAGTGGCATTGTATGATTCATTCCTCAAGCATTAACTCAAGGAGTACTCCTGGAATACCTGCTGTAAGCTGGCAGTTTTGCAGACAAATGAGCTGAAGGGTGAGCACACGCGCTCTTGTTCTCACCGAGTTTGCCTTCCACATGGAGAGGGAAGATAGCAACTTCTTATTTACAGAGAATCAGTAGTTAGCACTGACAGGTGCTAGAGTGGAATGCCTATAGGAGATATAGGGTTAGGCAGGAGGTGGAAAACTGCTATTAGATGGCCTGAGAACATCCCATTGATGTAGAACATTCTAGCAGAGACTTCAATGCATTGAGTAAGATTACCCTTCAGGTACCTGAGGAAAAGAACATGCCAGAAGATTCAGGAAGTAAAGAAATAGTGTGCATGCTGCTTGTCTTCAGGGAACATCTAATTGTTTTCCTTCAGTGTGTGTGCGTGTGTGTGCTTTGTCTATATCAACTGAATGTTTGTACACTATATGTGTGCACTGCCTTTAGAGGCCAGAAGGGGCTGTCAGATTCCTTGGAACTGGAATGAGGGAGCTGTTGTGAGCATCCATATGGGTACTTGGGACTAAACCTGAGTCATTTAGAAGAGCAGCAAGTAATCTTAACTACTGTGCCATCTCTCCAGCCCTCCCAAATATTGATTAAAATTTTCATGTGTAAGTAAATTGCTTTCCTAGCTAGATATGTAACAGTTTGGGAATTGGAATTTTACCTTTGGTGTATCTTTTGCCTTCATAATGTTTAGTCCGTGTTGAACTTGTAATAGGTGCTTGACAGATACATGTGAAATTCAATAGAATCAATTATTTAAAATATTAAATGAATATTAACTGTAATTTAATGGCTATACAGCTGGCACAGGGCATTTTCCAAGGGCAGGGAAGACTTTGACTGGTTCCATTTTTCTTTTTCCCCTGCCTCTCCAATAAGATTTTTTATAGTCTCATCAGCTCAAATTAATAATCGAACACTAGCCAGGAAATGGTCTAATACTAGATAGTTAATGAAATTTTTTCTAACTGTAGAATGTCCAAAAGATAAAAATCCTTTTATTTGAGATTCTATAGTTAAGTAGAATCAAGTGGGTAATAACAGCTTCTAACAGTGCACAGAGGTACACTTAGTATTTCATTGTCATTTTTACAATTGTTTCACAAAATACATGTAGCAAAACATCACATTATAATATACCTTAAATATATACAGTTTTTAATTTATAAATTATACTTAAAAGCTAAGAGACAAAAATAAAAAGGAAGGTACATGTTGCTTTGGACTAGAGGGCTCTCTGAGAAGGATGGATGTGGTTGGAATGTGTAACCAGCACTTCATGCTTGTGAAGCATCTGAGGGCAGAGATCTCTGCAAGTTAGATGAGGCTGAGCCCTTTGGGAAGACCTTAATCTTACTTACACAGAAATCAGAGCATATGTGACTCTCTATGTAATAGATTTTTACAGCACTTTACAGAGATTTAAAGATATCCAGAAGGGAATAAGTGCAAAGGCTCCGCAGTAGAAGGCTTCTTGTAAGAGGCCATTTCAAGTGGAGGGGGAGCTGTTTCTAACATGGACTCTGTTGCCTGCTTTTGGATCATTTCCCCTGGCAGGGCTGCCTTGCTTGCCCTCAAGGGATGGAGATAAGAGCAGTCCTGGTATGACTTGATGTGCTGGGGATGGTTAATATGGGGGATGAGGGGGAAGGAAGGCTCCCCTTTTTGGTGGGAAAAGGGAGAGGGGAAGGGGGAAGGAGGGGAAGTGGAGGGAACTGGGAGGGAAAAAAAGAGACCATTTCATTGAATTTTCATATCATGTGTTATCTTTGCAACCGCTATTCATCTAAGCTAGACTTTAGGTGATAGAGAGGACAAAAACCAAATTAAACAACTCCAGGCTGTTTGGATATCCTGTGAACATATCCATGATTGATGAAAAGGATAAGTTTCTAATGTTTGAATTTGAATTTCCTAAGTATAACCCTCAGACAGTGGTTGGGATACAAGTAGTTTAAAAGAACACCCAGATAAACTCAAGAGAGGACATCCTTAAACAGCCACTTGTTTAATCAACAGAGACTGAGTTCAGGGTGCTTGTTCACAAATGGCTGAAAGTTTCACATGGTACCAACAGAGCATGAAGTCAGCCAGAGACTCTGCACAGTTGCTTGATGGCACAACCACAATGTATCTCTATTAGAGGCATCTGCAGTGGATACTCAGGCTTCCTCACTCGGGATGATGTGTGGAACAATTCAGGATGCAATTTTAGGGGCTTTTAATTCATAACTCACTGTCTTGGGCTGAGGCTATCCTGAGACCCCACCCATCTTTTCATTTTTGGCCGTGTACCTAGGCTGAACATGTTCCTGGGCCACTTCTATTTCAGAAAGACAGACTGATTCTGAAAGGCTTGATGTGGACTGTTTGTTGTTATGTCCAGGGTAGACTGAGGCACCTGCCTTAGACACTGTTCTTGTCAGTGCTGTGAAGAAGCAACATTGGCCTAGGTACGGAAAAAGAGAGTAGGGGGATAATAAGGAAATATTAGATCTAAGCAAGACTTAAATCTAGGAAGGCAACCACTGACTCTTATAGCACACTATGTCTGGCATTTAAGGCGCATGGGCAGCCCCGTCCATATGACCCTTCCACTAGCAGTACATGTTGCCTTTCTTTTGATCTCCTTCTACTTGGTTGTTGCAGGGTTCCTCAGTAGGTTTTCCACAATCACAGCATCTCCAACATCCTAGAATCTCAATTGCAACTTAGGCTTCTGCTTCAAAGCTTCATGTACAGTCCATTTAGAGGCCTCCAGCAGGGAATCTGACCCTGCTATTTATTACCTTGCCTGCTAGGCTTTTCTCTGAAAACTTGGTGCACACTACCGTGATCTGGTACCTTTTGCATTCTGCAAGCATGAGAAGCAAGTACATGGATGGTGTCAAGATATGCCAATGTAGAAAGTAGTTGTTTACCAGCCCTGTCCCAGATCATGCTACAGGAGCCTCTAAGCTTCTTATGCAGATGATGTTGAATATTTCCCCGAGGGGCCCTTTCAGCATTACACCCCATCAATACCATTTTGGGCACCCTCTTTTAAAGAAGTTTGCATTTTTACAGGCTGGAAACTTTGGTGTTTGAGGTTTTGGCCTCAAGGCACCGTTCCAGCTGTGCCAATGTGAAGTACATGGCTCACCTTCTGTGCCCTGCTTTCTTGACAATCACAGCTGCTCTGTCTGCGTTTACTTTTGAGCCGCAATGCACTTGTGCTCCCAAAGCGATGTTTTTCACATCTTTTGGCTTCCTCTTCTTCCTGCTTCTCCTAATCTTCCTCCTCCTCTTTGTCCTCCTTCTCTTCTTCTTTTTTTTTTTTTTGTTTAGTTTAGTTTTGTTTTGTTTTGTCTTTTTTCGAGACAGAGTTTCTCTGTGTAGCATGGGCTGTCCTGGAACTCACTCTGTAGACCACACTAGCCTTGAACTCAGAGAACCACCTGCCTCTGCCTCCTGGGTGCTGGGATTAAAGGCATGTGCAGATCATCCAGGATCTGCTTTGTTATGTATTTATTTTTATATAATATATTTTGATCATTTTTTCCAACACCTAATTTCACCTAGCTCCATACCCACCCGACTTCATGTTTTCCTCTCTCTCTTTCTCTCTCACCTCAAAATTACAAAACAAAACCAGAAAACCCCACTAAAATAAAATAAAAGATCCCTTTCCTCCAAAAAAGCAAAGCAAACCAAATCAAAAGAAAATTATGGAGTCCACTTTGCATAGAGCCTGCCCTGCATTGTGGGCGCTCCATTAGAATAAACAGATTTTTCCTTTCCAAGCAGGTATCAATGGCAAATAGCTTCTTGTTTAGGGGTGAGACAACATGTCCACTTCCCCTCTGAGTGCTGGGATTTTGTCTGGTTTAAGTCTGCTACACTTGTGCATGTTGCCTGTCTGAGTTCATATGTGTGTAAGTCCTGTTGTGTCTGGAAGACATTGTTTCCTTGGGAGTCATTCACCACTTCTGGCTCTTACATTCTTTCTGTCTCTGCTTCCACATAGATCCTTGAGCCTTGAGAGGAGGAGTTTGATGAAGACATCCCATTTAGGACTGAGTACTTCAAAGGCTCTCACACCCTGTACATTATGTAGTTGTGGGTCACAATGTTAATTCTTATCTATTGGAAGAATAAGCCTATCTTATTGATTGATTGGTTGATGCAGTGATCTATAGGTATCTCCTGTTTTGAAATTTCAATTTTCATTATAATCTTGGATAAAAGTAGCTGGCAATAATCATACCTCAGCCTGAATATTCTGCTGTCTTAAAATCTCTCTACCAAATTAATTAATTTGAATTCATTTTTATTCAAATTTCTGTACACAGTTAGTCACATTGTTTGCTAGAGAATAATGTGAATTTCTCTGCTCCGGTGGAGGCCTTGTTTCCATCTGAGACCTCGCGTGTACAGACCTTCACGGTGATACTTCTTTCTTTTGTTGCACATTAAACCAAAACATTTATTCTACATTTCTCCTTCAATGCCTGGACCTCTTCCTCAAACCTACCCAAGCTGGTTAAGTGCCAGTTTCTCCTGATAGGAGACTGTAGAATATTGAAAAGCCAAACAAGACATACCATACTGGCAGAGCCCTGTAGCTCTGGTTTGTACTCTGGGTTCTGTAAGAACTTTTATCTGGAGCTGAAGCACAGAAGAACAGCCTGAAACTCTACTCTTCTTGTCCTAGGCTTAGGCGTGCTGGCTGGTGTTTATGCTTGTGCTTTTCCTTCTCTTCTCCAAATAAGAGGTTGAGCGATGAAGGAGGCAGTCTTCAGTTGTGTGTGGTGATGAGCGATGAAGAAGGCAGTCTTCAGTTGTGTGTGGTGATGGCTAGCATGGATTGTCATCTTGGCCGGTTCTGGAATCTCCTCAGAGACAAGCCTCCAGGTACATGTGTGAGAGATTGCTTTGAATAATTTTGCGTGGTGTGCCTGTAAGGAACTATCTAGACTGGGTTAATTGAGATGGGAGACAGCACAAGGGCAGAAGCTAGCAGTATAGCACTTCTCTCTCTGTGTCTCTTATTGAAGGGTGTGGTGTGCCTCAAGCTCCTGCCTGTATGGCTTTTTAGCCATGATGAACTGTATACCCTTAAACTGTGTGCCAAAATAAAAACCCTTCTCCCTTAAGTTGCTGTTGTTGGAATATTTTTATCACTGTAGTTTATAGGACGTAATTATGAATATGTATAGCTTTGGCTTAAGGTGTGGGCTGTGGTTTCACTGTAGATATTACTCTTTAAAATACAAGTTACTTTTGTGTCACTATGACCAAAGTAACTGACAAACTAAGGGAAGAAAGATTTACTTTTGCTCATGATTTAGACTTTAGTCCATCATAGTAGTGATGTCTTGACATTACAGGCCATGGATGTGAAGTCATGTATCAGAAGGTCCTCACATTATGGTGGTCTAGGAAGGAGAAAGTAGCCTAAAGTATGGTCTGCCTTGTGTACCATTCAAAGGCTTATTACTACTCACCTACTAGTCCCCAGGATAGCACCACCACCTGGAAACAGCATCTACAACTTGAATCTGTGTTCAGATTCAAACCTTGTATCAGTGATATGCTGAAAGCTATTTTGAAACACAGTCCTTAATTAGTGTCTGCTTCATTTCAATACAATTTTAAAACTTTAGTGTATGGAACAAAGTAGTGTATTATTTGAAAATATTTTTGCTTATGAAGAAACACTGGCTTAGAACAAGGTATTCTTTCTTTTTAAATTAAAAATATTTAACATTTACATATGCATATAATGTATGTTGATCAAATCTACTTTCCATTCTCTCCATTCTAATTCCCCTCCTATTCTTTCCACCATGCTTCCCTCCCAACTTCCCTTGCTCTCAGTGAGTCCATTTAGTGCTGTCTGTATGCACACAGTTGTGACATATCTACGGAAGCATGGGTAGCCTCTCTCAACTCACATCTGTAAAGAAAACTGACTGTCTTCCTTAGGAGCTGTGAGTTGCCAATAGCTTCTCTAATGGGAGTGGGACTTCATAAGCCTATCCATTCTGGGTTATTGGTTAGAGTAATCTTGTACATGAGGTCACAGCCGCTAGTAGAATAATAGTACTACTTTCCCCTGTACATTCTGAGACTTGGTCATCCACAGGTTTTTGGCTCAGTTAATAGTACTAGGCATGAGATCCATCGTGTGAAGTAGACTTTAAATCAAGTCATGAAGTTGTTTTCTCCATGGCATTCATGTCACCATCGCACGAGTGGGAGTACCGTGCCCGGCCAGATGTCACTGTAGCTCACTGGGTTCACAGGTGGACAGGATTGTTGATGATTTTTCTCTCCTGGTAACATGCATAAAGCCTTCCATCACTAGGAAAGATAACCAACAGGGATAAAGCTTTTGGGTAAGGACCAGCTTGATTTTTCCACATGCTGTGATTCAGATATGTAGTGCCCTCAACAATAGGATATCACTGTGAAGGTCTACAGTGTAACCAACATCAGTGGCCATAGCCTATAAGTTTGGGGTCATCAATGAGACACTGTTGACCAGCAACTAAAAAAGAGGCAACCCGTGCTTGACACTGAACTTTTCATTTAATAGCCTGTGGTATCTTGGGAAGGTGGCGTTATAGGGTAACTCCGTGTGGTGTGTATGTGTCTGTGTGTGTGTCTGTATTATAGGAAGCTTCTACAATAGTAGGTTTTTATATGGAAATTTTAAATGTCTTGCATTTGTAATGATTTATTTTTATTATTTAATTATGTATAGCTATATGTGTCTGCGTGTGGTTATGTGCATGAGTATAGATGCTCACAGAGGCCAGAGGCATCAGACCCACCAGAAGTGAAGTTCCAGCTGGTTGTCAGCTGTCTGATGTGGGCGATGGGACCTGGGTCCTATAGAAGAACAACAGTGCCGTTAATCATGAAGCCCTGTTTCCAGATGCATTCAGTGGCTTTTAATGTGGTCATCCTTCCCACAGGCAATCTTCTACCCTGCCCTCTCATCCCTCCATCTCATTAAATTCCTCCTGTTCTATTAATCTCCTTATCCTATTTCTATAACTTGGATTCTAGCCCTCTTCTAATTTTTTTGATTTTTAAAATCTTTTAATATAATTTTTATTTATTATAATTTATTCATGTTGCATTCCAGCTGTAGCCCTACCCTTGTTCCCTCTCAACCCCTCCCTTCCTCATCTCCTCCCATGCCCCTTCCCCAGTCCACTGATAATGGAGGACCTCCTCTCCTTCCATCTGGCCCTAGCCTATTCGGTCTCATCAGGACTGTCCTTCATAATCTTCCTCTGTGGCCTGGTCAGGCTGCTCCCCCCTCAAGGGGAGATGATCAAAGAGCTAGCCACTGAGTTCATGCCAGAGACAGCTCCTGATCCCCTTATTAGGGATCCCATTTGGAGACTGAACTGCCACGTCCTAACTCTGTGCAATGGGTCCAGGTTATCTCCATGAATGGTCGTTGGTTGGAGTATCAGTCTCAGAAAAGACCCCTAGGCCCAGATTTTTTTTAATGTGAATTTGTATAACCACTTTGGAAATCAATTTGGTGCTTTCTCAGACAATTAGGAATAGTGCTACCTCAAGATCCAGCTATACCACTCCTAGGTATATATCCAAAAGATGTTCAAATATACAACAAGGACATCTGCTCAACCATGTTTGTAGCAGCTTTATTTGTAATATCCAGAAGCTGGAAACAACCCAGATATCTCTCAATTGAGAAATGGATACAGAAATTGTGGTACATTTACACAATGGAATACTACTCAGCAATTAAAAGCAAAGAAATCATGAAATTTGTAGGTAAATGGTGGGAACTAGAAAAGATCATCCTGAGTGAGCTATCCCGAAGGAGAAAGACACACATGGTTTATATTCACTTATAAGTGGATATTAGACATAATATAGGATAATCATACTAAAATCTGTACACCTAAAGAAGCTAAACAAGAAGGAGGACCCTGGGTAAGATGCTCAATCCTCATTCAGAAAGGCAAATGGGATAGACATCGGAAGAAGGTGAAAATAAGGAACAGGACAGGAGCCTACCACAGAGGGCCTCTGAAAGAATCTACCAAGCAGGGTATTAAAGTGGATGCTGAGACTCACAGCCAAACTTTGGGCAGAGTGCAGGGATTCTTATGAAAGATAGAAAGACCTGGAATGATCTGGAGCTCCATAAGAAGAACAACCGAACCAAAAAAAAAATCTATCCTTTTTTTGAAATTCTCCCCTCATGGCCTCTTAATAAGACTACTGACTTTTATGACTACTCCAATTTAAACACACATGTCTTAAGATTCAAAATCAGCATCAACATATGAGATAAAACTTGTGGTAGTTATTTTTCTGAGTCTGTGTTACATTGCTCAGAATGGTTTCCAGTTTCATCTATTTACTCACAAAGTTCATAATTTTTTAACTGAATAGTATTCTATAAATGAATCTCATTTTTACTATCCTTTCATGAGTTGATGGACATGTAGGCTATTTTCATTTCCTGTCGATTGTGAATAGAGCAGCAGTAAACATGGATGAGCAAGCATCTCTGTAGCAGAATATAAAGTCCTTTAGGTATGTGCCCAAGAGTGACATAGCTGCATCATGTGGTAGATCTATTTCCAGCTTCTGGAGGAACATTCACACTGATTTCCTTTCCTTTCCTTTTGTTTTTCCTGAGACAGGATTTCTCTCTGTAGCCTTGATGGGCCTGGAACTCACTCTGTAGACCAGGCTGTCCTCAAACTCACAAAGATCTGCCTGTATCTGCCTCCTGAGTACTGGAATTAAAGGCATGCATCACCAACGCCCAGCTCACACTGATTTTCATAGAAGCAGCACTCGCTTGCACTCTTACCAGTAGTGAATAAGTGTTTGCATTTATCATAAAAAAAATAGCCATCCTGACTGGGCTAAGTTTTAATTTGCATTTCCCTTATGCTAAGAACATTGAACATTTGAAAGCATATATTTCAAATGTTTGAAAGTTATTTGTGCTTCTTTTGAGAGTATGTGTCTCAATTTTAATTTTTTCTTGGTGTTCTAACTTTTGAAGGTTTTTTTTTTGTCTATTCTCAACACCAATACTTTTGTAAGATGAGTAGATTTTTTTCCCTATTGTGTAGGATTCCTCTTTTCTCTAATGATGGTATTCTTTGCTGTAAGAAGCTTTTAAGGAATCCCATTTGTAAATTGTAGGTTTTAATGCCTGTCCTACCAGGGTCCTGTTCAGAAAGTTCTTTCCTGTGCCAGTGAATTTAATTGTATCCTCTACTTTATCAGACTGAGGGTATAAGGTCTTCTGTTGATATTCTTGATCCACGTGGAGTTGAGTTTTGTGCAGACTGAGAGATGAATAAGACAAGGTATGCTTTTATTAACTGTGTCGAGAGGATGCTTTCCCAGGTAGCCACTTGGATTTGTTCTTAGGACTCAGAAAGGTTACTGACAGCTCCATAATCGACAGCTGTGTGTTGGGTGCTAAGGGTTGGACATGCTAAGCTCTGGGCACTTTCTTTATCAAATACCTTCAGTCTCCTTAGAAGAAACTGTGCACCTGACGTTGGCTTTGCAGAAGGTAAAGATAGATAGAGGAAGACTCCTGCCTCCTTAAAGCCATGTGTAGCTTTCAGAGCACCACTCTACCACCTTGACACATGTAGAATGTCCCTCGTCAAGTGACACAAAAAGTATGCAGAGTCCCAAACACACCTAAGTTTCTTTCCTAGATCTCTGCTTCTTTCTTACTCTTAGTGTTTACTGTAAAACATGGATTTTTCTAACCAATTGAAAAAAATCTGTTAAGAATTTTTCAAGACATTTCATAGAATTTATGTATCTGCCATCAACTTTTGACACAATAGACAGATAATATTAATTGGACAATTTGAATAATCTTAATATTGATTTAAGTTTTAAAATGCCTTTAAAGGTGTTTTACCCTAATATAGTCATGAGAATCAGGAGGTCGAAATGATTTTTCTTTGTCAAACTCCTACATGAAGTGGTGTAAATACTGCTGACACCTAGTCTCTAGTAATGTATCCCATGTGCCTT
Source organism: Pachyuromys duprasi (assembly GCA_028658305.1). Lineage (NCBI taxonomy): Eukaryota > Metazoa > Chordata > Mammalia > Rodentia > Muridae > Pachyuromys > Pachyuromys duprasi. The sequence goes on along the minus strand of CM053763.1, from coordinate 62,176,425 downwards.
ACAATTTCCACAGGCCAGGTGCTTTTCTTCTGGCTGGCATGGCAGTCAGAGTCAGCATTCACATTTCTAGAGAGGCACAGAGGAGTCCAGCTTTGTCAAAGCATAGCCAAGAGTATCTAGAATGCAATCCCAGTTGTCATGTTTGCTGATTGTCCTTGACACTTTGATAGATGATACTAAATACCTCTATTTAATAACTTTCCTTCTTTAGGGGCTCATTTTATATGTAATCTGTTGGTCCATACAATAAAAGAAGGACATTAAGGTTCTACAGTGGAGTAGGTGGGAATTTGAATGCATCATCCCTGACCCAGATAGGTGAATCGCGCTTAATTAGGACAGAATGTCACAGTATCAGGGCGTCCTCATTCTTCATATGCAGTGTGCTGTGGAGCCTCCTCTCTGCTGTGCACATGGCTAAATTACCCATCTGAGGCTTCCCTATTGCCATCTGGGAAAACTTGGCTGAGCTGGTGATGGCGAAGCATTCTTCAGGGAAGTGCTACACACATAGCGCTCTGTGTGGATAACTAGTTTTAAAGATGGTTAAGGCTCTGTGACCTAAACCACATAACTATGCTCTTACAGTAGGCACTGCACAGTCTCCCCACCCCCTTTGTCAGTTAAACCACTGTTCTTTATCATCTCCAGTTCATTCCTATTCCAGGACAATTCCTTTTTGCGTATTCTTTTACATTTGAGATTATAATAAAGTCACATCATTTCCCCCTTCCGTTTTCTTCCTCCAAACTTCCCATATACCTCTCCTTGGTCTCTTTCAAATTTATAAACTCATGGCCTTTTGTTCACTAATTATTGTAATATATATAACATATATGTGTCTGTATGTCCGTATTCCTAAATATAACCTGTTCAGTCTGCATAATGTTACTCATATATATTTTTTCAGGGCTGACTGTTTTTCAGGGATAACTTATTGGTGTGCTCTTCCTTGAAAAAGACTGTTTCTCCCACTTTCAGCATTTCTTAGTTGCCTGTAGCCTTTTTGTGTAGGGTTATGTGGGATTTTCCTCATCTGCTTTGGCATAACTCTTGGTGTCATCCTTGTTCAACTAATGTTTAGGCAGTCATGACGGTAAGACTTTATGGGTATAGCTTCTGATGTCACTAGGGAACACAAGTTCACAGCAAACTCTCTGGTCCTCTGGATCCTACAATCTTTTGATTTTCTCTTATGCAATGTTCCCTGGGACTTAGGTGTAGGAGTGTTTTATAGATGTATGCCTTGGTGCTGGGCTCCACAATGCCTTTCTGTGCAGGATCTTGATGTCATGTTATGCCCAAAGAACCAAGAAAGAGCCCATGTAACTCAAACTCGTGATTTTAGTAGTATGTCCACCAGCACCATTGTTCAGAATCACACTGTACAGTGACCCTTCTACTAACTCAGGACCTGGAGAAAACTCTCCTTCATATGAACTATATGTTCCTTCAAATAAGGACAGTGAAACTCTTCTCTCAGATGATTAATAGAAATTTTATCCATGGCCAAGATTTTTTTGCTTAATTTTTGCAATTGATAGCCTCACTCATTCTTTTCTTTTCCTGTGCTTCCTTCCTCCCTTTCTTTCTTTCCTTTCTTCTACCATTTTGCCCAGCAACTGACTCATTTACCCATTCATGCAACCATGTATCTCTCTGTTCATTTGCGTCTCTACCCACTCACCCATCCATGCAGGTGCATGTACTGCATAAGCTTTAGTCCTCCTGACAAATTTTCTTGATGTTTAGATTTTTTTTTCTGTTGGCTGAATTTGTCTCTACAGTTTTGAGCCTTCTAGAATCACACTTAGATGTATCTTATACCTGAAAGAAATGTATAAAACCAACTATAAAAGTGACAGTGGTGTTGTGTACTAATAAGCTCCTTGAAAATAGGTTTGAATTTTACCATAGTCTTAATTCAAATGAATGACTAATGCTGAGAATTCCAGATGATGATATTAATGGCAGAGGGTGATGAAGAACAAGGGAGAATTTATGCTGTATTATGTGGCCAGCTGCCTGTCAGAATAGAGGCCATTGTTAACTACTCCTGGGCCATGCTTGATGTTAACTAATTAGGTAAAAGTAGAAGGTAACCAACCCACTCACATAAGCAGTTGGCACGTATGATAATATTGTTTAAATTAACCCCAAAGCCCATAGTAGTTTGTATTGGAGCCTTTTTAACGTCAAACTTTGTTTTTGTGACTACCTCAATCATTTGACTACTAAAGATACATCATAACTTTTATACAAAATTTATTAAGTCCATGTGTTAGATACTAGGGCACATAGGAGGGATGTAGCTGCAAAGAAAGCTTATGAAACCATTCCTCAAAGAACCTTAGATTCTTCCTATCTAACTGTAGGGTGTGGGTGTTTTCCTCATATATGGGCAGAAAAAGTGCCCTATCTGTGCCATTCTAGTCTGATGTGTAGTTCATCTGTGCTATAATGTGTATCATCTACTCCTAAAGCCTTATGGCCATCTCAGAATGCAAAATGCATTTCGTTCAACTCAACACACACACACACACACACACACACACACACACACACACACACACACACACACACACACAAGTGGATCTTTTAAAACTAAAGTGAAACTTTACCCATTCTGGAAATCTAATGTAAAAATAAGACTGTGACAAAATTAATAGAATCTTTAAGAATAAAAACAAAGCCCCAAGTACAGTCAGATTACTAAGATAAAAGTTACTATCTCAGTTATGAGCCTCTACAACATAACATACTTAATGTTATGTAATTGGAGAGAGTATATATTCTCATTCCACAAGGGAAAAATGGAAAGACAACAAGATCAGAGCAAAGCAAGACCAGTGCCCATTAGAATAAACATTAAAGCCTGCTGCACTTTCTGCAGTGTAGGTCATGTGGTTACATGAGAGGGACTCCTACTGGCTTGGGCAGCCCAGCCCACATGGCTCTGCCATTTGCAATTCACGGGGCCTCTCTCTTGGCCTCACCCAACTCAATGCTTGCAGCTTTCCTATGCAGATGTTTACACTCCTGGCATCTCCAATATCCTATGGGCTCTACTGCAGCTTGAGTTACATCTGCTCAGCTTCATACATTGGCTTTTCAGGGCCTCCCTGTAAGGAGTCTGGCCCTGCTCCACTGCCTCTTTGGCTTTTCTCTTGGATCTTCGTGTAAGCCGTGATGATCTTGTAACTCTTGAATTCTGCATACATGAAAAACAAGTACTATGTGAAGCTGGACAATTTCTGATGCCTGCTTGGGGTGTAATTGGGGTAGGCTCTGAGTTCCTGTCTGGCTGACCTTGGCTGGCCCTTTCCTAGCAGCACATCTCCAGGCTTTTATCTTTTCTCACACGTTCTTTTTTCTTTCCTTTTTAAAAACACTTTGGAAGCCCTTGCCTCTTCATCTTTAGGGCTTTCCATGAAGAACTTCCCCTATCTTCTCAACACAGGGGACAAAGCTTTTCATTACTGGCATGAGGCCCTTTAGATTGTAGCCACATAGTTTGTGTTGCCTTGTCTGAAACTTTCCTTGTGCTCATGCTCTTTCTTGTAAATTTTTCAAGTAAACTTGTATATTTTTCAAAACTTTCTACTCTAAACATTTTGTTCTGGGTTCTCATTGTAAGTCTGTCATTATAATGAGCAGCCATTACAAGGGCTCACTCTAAAAGCAGCCATTAAAATATGCTGTAGTGTCTACCTCATCTGAGTCGGTGTGTGTGGAAAGCAGGCATCTTTCTACTTTGAAGATAGGCATGAGTGTCTCTATCATGTGCTATGGAAGGCAGTTGTCTTTACAGTTCAGTGTTGAGGGCATGTGTTTGCATCTGAGTACTGTGGAGGGCAGTGCTATGCTGGTTGGATCGTAGAGTGAGTGTTCTTAGTCTGGGTGTAGGAGGTTGGATGGTAAATGTCTTTCTTAGACTGAGTGTGGAGCATGAGTGTCTTGCTAGTTTGAGTGTGGAGTTACCTGTGAAGTGTAGGTGAACAGGTGTCTTTCTGCCTTGTGACTGTGAGGTTTCAAGAGTGAACAGAGACCTGTGTGAGGAGGAGGTGATGGATATGCATTGCACTTAGTCTCCAGTAGATTATTGGCATGCATTGTCTCCAGGGAGGGATGTGCCAAGAGCCTTTCTACCCATTCATTTTCTTTTATATGTTTACTTTGGACCACCCTTTGCATCTGAGATCACAGTAACCTTGACACTCACTAATTTCCATCCCCTCCCAATCCCACCTCCTTCCCTCATCTCCTCTCATGCCCCTCTCCAAGTCCACTGATAGGGGAGGTCCTCTTCCCCTTCCATCTGACCCTAGCCTATCAGGTCTTATCAGGACTGGCTGCATTGTCTTCCTCTGTGGCTTTGTAAGGCTGCTCCCCCCTCAGGATGAGGTGATCAAAAAGCCAGCCACTGAGTTCATGTCAGAGGCAGTCCCTGTTCCCATTACTAGGGAACGCACTTGGATAGTGAGCTGCCATGGGCTAAATGTATGCAGGGGTTCTAGGTTATCTCCATGAATGGTCCGTGTTTGGAGTATCAGTCTCAGAAAAGATTCCTACGTCCAGATTTCTTGGTTCTGTTGCTCTCCTTGCGGCCCTCTAGTCCGCCGCCCTCCTGGACCTTTCTATCTCCCCCTTCTTTCATAAGATTCCCAAAGTTTGGCTGTGAGTCTCAACATCTGCTTTGATAACCTGCTGGGTAGAGTCTTTCAGAAAAATATGGAACTCTTCACGAATTATCCTTGCACAGGGGCCATGCTAATCTTCTCTGTATTGCTCCAATTTTAGTATATGTGCTGCCAAAGTGAGCACAAGTGGTAAGTTTTTTAATATGTTGGTTTAGTAAACAACTTCTAGATGTTACAGTAACCTAGTTGTTACAATAATGTAAATATTTATATGTATACATGCATATATGAATGTATATTCACACACATATATTTATAAAGTGCAAATCTTGCTGTGTAAAATTTTTGTTAATGTGTTATTAGATTTTTCTGTCTTACTAAGTACTTTTCTATAACATATGCTTTTGGGGTGGGTTTTTTTGGTGTGTGTGTGTGTGTGTGTGCATGTGACGGGGTCTTGCTATGTATCCCTGGTGGGTCTGAAACTCAACAGAATTCTGCCTGACTCTATCTCCTAAGTGCTGGGATTAAAGGTGTGCACCATCACATCCATCCTTTCCCTTTATTTTTCTCTTTCCCTTTTCCCCCCTAATTCTCAATTCAAGCTCTAAAATAGAATAATTTAGGATTTAAAAAAATCCAAATTCCAGATTCCTTAGCTCAATTAAAGCAGAGTGTCTTGGGAGTAGGCCTCTGGCATCAGCCTTTTAATAGTTCTGAGGGTGATTCTAATCAGAAATCAAGTCTGGGAACCCTAGTCTGTTTCTTTGCTTTATTCTTCTGTGTTCTAGCAAAATTAGCTGCAGTCTGAATTTTGGCAAAAGAATTGATAACATTTAGTTGTCATTAGGCTGAAAATTCATAACTACAAAAGTGTCATGTACCAATCTTAATCATTAGTCTAGTATCTGAAGGGTTAAACTTGGCGATAATCTAAATATTTTCTGTTACACATTAAAACTTGAATATGTACTCTGTATTTGGGAATCTTTTCTCATCATCTGTTTTGTGACTTTTCCTGGAGAGACACAAATGAAGAGCTGTCCACTCCAAATAGGGACCCACCACAGACCAAAGGAATGATTCCACATAGCTTTTATCTTGGAAAACCATTGAGTTCACTGAGGTTACTTACAGAGCAAGTGTAAGGGATAAGTGAGGGGCTACTTAGAGGAGAGAAGTGAGGTAAAGCTGCTGTATCATGGAAAAGCTTGCCCTAGTATGGGCAAAACTTATGTCCCTGGAGCCCTGCACACAACTTGAATACAGCTCCACAGAAGAGCGTCTTCTGACTTGCAGCTATCTATTAGTTTTATAACTATGGGGAATGGCCTTGTGAGTCAAGTAACCTTCTGAGATTCTTGGGCCTTATACATACTCTTAGGTGACTGAATAGTCTACACTCTTCCACTGGAGGGAGATTCAATAGGATGAAATAGTCACTCAATCACATATCTCTTCTTTTTCTTAACTGAGGAGCAACCTCCCAGTTGTCGCTTCACAACTCATTTACATCTATGTTTAACATCCCTCTGCCTGTGCATATATCTGTGTGGAATGTGGTGGGTGTAATAACTTGTTGGCTAGGAATGTCTTACTTTTTTAGGCAAGATTTATTAAAACCTAAAAACTTGTGATATCTGGACCTGAGATTCTATGCTGAATACATGCCTTTGCTGTCAATCCAATGGAATTTTTGAGAAGCTCAATAATGATGCCTAATGTGGAAGTGGACAGGCAAATGAGTAGTATGGTTCTGTTGGGAGCTGCAGCTCTGAGAATGACCCTAGGTGGCACCTGAATGGGTTATGGACTTAGTAATTGATCCTGTATAGGAGGGAGGTTAAGGGACTTGTCCACCAGTACCACCTGAGAGTGGATCTGAAGTACTAAAGAAGAAGGATTCAGAACTTGACTAAAATGAGATTCTGGGTGCCTTGCTGGTTCCAGGTTTCTTGTCTGTCTTCTTGCTTCAGGGCGGTTGTGCTGTATTTTCTATAAAATGAAGCTTCTTTTTGAAATGCTTTACTTGGCCCAAAGAAAAAAATGGCAAAATGAGTAAAGTAACAGTGAATTTTGGGTCTTTCATGAATTAAAATATAATTTTTGACTTTTGTATCACTATCCCAGAATGCTATTCCTGAGTCATCATTACTGTTCTGCTGCTCTAGTTCTGTGGTTCTCAACCTGCAGATCATAATCCCTTTGGGGTCTCATGTCAGATATTTTTATTATGATCCCTCACAGTAGCAAAATTACAGTTATGTAGCAAACAAATAATTTTATGGTTGGGGGTTACCACAACATGAGGAAGCGTATTAAAGGGTCACAACATTAGGAAGGTTGAGCACCACTGTTCTAATTTAAAACCTCATCTTGGAGAATTTTGGTGAGTTAGAAATTATAGGCTTGAGGATGAAAACAAATCAGGACATTGTTCACTTAACAACCCAAGGGTATCTAACTTGGAGCAAATTAAGTGGTTATTTGTAATGGAAGTTTTGCCAGCTGGTAACAGCCTTCCACATGTGGCTTAGAAAGGGGTATGGCGTAGGGCTTAGAGGATATAAATGGAGAACCCAGAAAGAGAAGGTGTGGTGTGAGGTGTTGACATGTAGCACGTAACTGTTTGAAGAGACCAGAAATGGATGGTGTGGCAGTTTGGAGCAAACAGATGGAGAGAAGCACTTCAAGGAGCAGCAGCTTGGAGGAAACTATTGGCTTCGTTTACTGTTGACAGAGATTGGCATTTCCCCCAAAGACCCTTTGACCCTATACAGCCAGGAGAAGAAAAGGGATCTATGACCCCTCTACCTACTTACCTTTTTCCTACCTAGGGTTGGGGGGTTTGGTGGAAAGGAGATGAGGCATTAATACGCCAATAAAGTAGAGTTTTATGATCAAGTTCTACAGTTATTCATGCAAGAAAAGCAGCTCTTGCTCTCAGGAAGTGGAGGCAGGAGGATCAGGACTTTCAGGCCATCCTCAATTACATAGTGAGTTTGACACCTGCCTGACATAAGACCCATTTCCAAGAGACAGCAGAAACAAAAGCTTGTGAAAAGTGATGTCGAACTTGTTGTCTGCTTTCCTCTTTTTTCTTTTTATTTATGTATTTATTTTCATATTAATCACAGGTTATGTTCTTTGTATCCCAGCCGTAGCCCCTCCTTCATTCCCTACCAATCTCCCCATCCCTCCCTCATCTCCTCCCTGCCCCTTTCCAAGTCCACTGATAGGGGAGGACCTGCTCCCCTTCCATCTGTTCCTCCCTCGGGTGGGGGTGGGGTGGGGGAGGGTCAAAGAGCCAGCCATTGAGTTCATGTCAGAAATAGTCCCTGTTCCCCTTACTAGGGTACCCAGTTTGATACTGAGCTACCATGGGCTATATCCGAGCAGGGGTTCCTCTCCGGGTCTTACTAACCCCCCCCTTCTTTCATATGATTCCCTGCACTCTGTCGAAGGTTTGGTTATAAGTCTTAATATCTGCTTTGCCTCTTAAGCTTGGCATCATTATATACTGGAACTTGGAGAAGCCAGAGAGGAGGACGTCTATCACTCCTCTAGCTCAGTGTTCACACCCCTGTGGACTTGGTGAATGAAGTTAACAAACTTTCAAATATGAAAATACCCTTGTATCTCCGAAAGACCCCAAACCTGGTCATGGGGGATCATATTTTCTTACTAGCTGCTATGGGATTTGCTGTTATTTTATTTAGGACCCTTGGCATGCGTATTCACAGGTGAGGGTGGTCTTTTCTAAACTGGGTACCAAGTCTGCACTGTCCTGAATAAGATCAGGGCTTGTCATCTCTTATTCTCTAGGACAGCAAGATGGTCCAAGACTAGAAGTGTTTGCTTCCTGAAACTCCATTGGTGGTAAAACAAAACAAACAAAGTAAAATCCAAAACATCTTTTTTTTTTCTTTCTAGAAAAACCTCATACTATTGCTTTGGTTTTATTAATAGTAAAAAGGTTATTCTGGAATCCAAGACAGACACTCAACACACCCAGTAACCAAATGTACAGTCACACACCCTTACCCAGACACACATTCAGCACACCTAAACACCAAATATGCACTCATACACCCAGACACACACTCAACACATCCAAACTTATCTAGACACCCTTACTCTCACCTAGACACACATTCAACATACCCAATCCTAACACTCCATACTCATCCTCCATACATACCCACACTTACTCATCCTCACTCAACACTCACTTCCAAGCATCCCCCAAACATACACATACATACACACACCCTCCATACATATCCACCCTACCCAAACACACACACATTTGAACACATACATACTCAAACACATACTTACAGGTGATTCATGTCCAAACACACACCTCACACTTTATCCAAACACACATGTTTACTCAAATGCACACTCACCCTCCCCCAGTCACAGACATTGAAACACACTGATAATTTGTTGAGTTTATATGCATTGGGCGTTCCTCTTTTTAATGTTGACTGAGCAGTAGAGATGGTAGGTTTGAATTACATCAGCAATGCCTTTGGTAATCTATGACATGGGAGTCAAGCCCACTTTTTACCCAGCTACCAGATCCTGTTCTGTTGGAGGGGTATCTTGTAGGGCTGGGGTTAGTGTCAGCCTCAACATCTCTTGTTGCTGATATTGGGGAGCTAGCACCTTTAGCTCCTGGGAAAGCTCAAGCAGAAAGATAAGACAGTAGGTCTACACTGAGTTCCCAGTGTACTGGGAGGCACCATGGGTACTTAAGGATGGTTTGCATTACTCTGCTCAGCACAGAGGCTGCCTTTGTAGTAAGTTATCTGCATCAAAGCAAGAACTCTGGTCACTGCCTATGGAGAAAGGAAGCCTTCACATCCATAGTTCAACATGTGGCAGGCTCTAGAAGTGGGTCCTAGAAGTGGGAGTGAGCAGACACATACATATGCACACACTTAAGAGCCCAGTGGGAGTTGTTTGACTACATTTCAGTTTTGTATATAGTCAAATGGATGGTAGCCATTTAAATGTATCCATTAGAGAAGATAGAATATTAGAAGCAAATCTCAGGGTCTCCCATAGCACTAGCATTGCAACAGAACAACAGCGGCAGCAACCCCCAACCCACCCACCCATGCCTTCTACAGTGCTCACAGACAGTCCCTACCTCTGGCTTCCCCAACCCCCTCATAGCTGTGACCCAGCCGCCAACTTAGGTAGAAACCTCCTGCTCAAACATAAGACAAGCCTGCCAGAAGACTAGGTAAGCTGTCTGAGGACATTTCCCAGATCCTATCCTCAGGGTTTCCCATGGCACTACAACAGACCATTTTCCTCTGGTCTCCCCTGCTCCCACACAAGCAAGCATTCTCTGTGAACACACCAGCCAAGCAGTAAGTAAAACAGGCAATAATAAAGCAAACACACACCCTGAAAATATAGAGAGGAAACAGAAACAAAGGAACAAAACACCCACCCAACAGAGACAAACCTAGAAATCAGCACATAGGCCTATAATCACACCCCAGATGCCTAGATACTAGTGTAAGAATACAATACCAGCCAGGTCAGTATACCTCCACTAGAACCCAGACATACTACTACAGCAGGTTCTGAGTGCTCCAACATAGCTGATGCACAGGAAAAAGACCTCGAGACTAACAATATAAAGATGATAGAAGTCTTAAAGGGGAAATAAATAAATCCCTTAAAACTCCAGGAAAATACAAACAATAGGAAGACAGGAATAAATCCTTTAAAGAAAGCCAAGAAAACCAAACTGTTTTGAAATGAATAAAATTTAAAATATTCAGACCTAAAAAAGAAAATAAAAGCAATAAAGAAAATGCAAACTGAGGGAATTCTGGAATTTAGGAATATGAATAGAAACTACTGAGGCACACTACACCAGAAGAATACAAGAGATGGAGTAGAGAATCTTAGACATTGAAGATCCAATAGAAGAAATGGACACATCTGTTAAAGAAAAGGCTAAATCTAAAAAAAAATTATTGACTCATAACATCCAGAAAATCTGGGTTATTGTGAAAAGACCAAACCTAAGAATTATGGAATAGAGGAAGGAAAAGAAACACAGCTCAAAGGCCCAGAAAAAACTTTCAACAAAAGAGAAGGAAATATTTTCTAACCTAAAGAAGGAGTGCATATGAAGGTACAGGAAGCACACAGAACACTAAATAGATTGGACTAGAAAAGAATTTTCCCCCAACCATATAATAATCAAAACAGTAAATATTAAAAAGAAGAATATTAAAAGCTACAAGGGAAAAAGACCAAGTAACATACAAAGAAACCTACTAGAATTATGCTTGACTTCTCAATGGAGACACTAAAAGGCACATGGGCATGGACATATGTCTTACACTAAGAGACCACAGATACCAGCCCAGATTATTATGCCCAGAAAAGCTTTCAATCACCATAGATAAAGAAAATAGTCCATGATAAAGTCAAATTTTTTCTACCCACAAATCTAGCCCTATCGAAGGTGCTAGAAGAAAAACTCCAACCCAAGGAGGTTAACTACACCCATGAAAACACAAGAGATACATAATCTCATACCAGCAAAAGAGGGAAATCCAAAAGAGGGAAAACACACACACATGCACACACACCACCACCACTACCACCAAAATAACAGGAACTAACAATCATTGGTTATTGATATTTCTCAATTATAAATGGTCTCAATTAGCCAATAAAAAGACACAGAGTAACAAAAGGGATGTGAAAATAAATCTATTATTCTGCTGCATACAAGAAGAACATCTCAATATCAAGGATAAAAATTACCTCAGGATAAAGAATTGAAAAAAGATATTCTAAGCAAATGAACCTAAGAAGCAAGCTGATATAGTCATCTTAATATCTGACAAAAATAGACCTCAAACCAAAATTAATCATAATAGATGGGGAAGGACATTACATGCTCATCAATGGAAACATCCACCAAGATGACATTTCAATTCTTAACATCTATGCTCCAAACAAAAAGGGCACCCACTTTTGTAAAAGGAAACACTACTACAGCTTAAATCCTATATTGACCCCACACACTTATACTGGGCAACTTCAATTCCCAACTCTTAGCAATGGACAGGCCATCCAGATAAAAAATAAACAGAGTAATGCTGGAACTGTTGTCCTAAACCAAGTGGACATAGCAGATATTTACAGAGAATTCCATCCAAACACAGAAGAATATACTCTCTTCTTAGCACCTCATGGAACCTTCTCCCAAACTGAGCACATACTAATACACAAAGCATGTCTCAACAGATACAAGAAGATGGAAATAACTCCTGTTGGACCAGCATGGATTAAAGCTGGATATCAACAACACTAGAAACAACAGAAAGCTTACAAGCTCATGGAAACTGAACAACTCTCTACTGAATGAATAATGGGTCAAGACAGAAATAGACTTTTTAGAATTTAATGAAAATGAATACACAACATACCCAGATTTATGAGACACAAAGCAGTGCTAAGAGGAATGTTCATAACACTAAGTACCTACATAACACTGGAGAGATCTCATACTAGTAATTTAACAGCACACCTGAAAACTCTAGAACAAAAAGAAGTAATCATACCCAAGAGGGGTAGCTGGCAAGAAATAATCAAACTGAGGGTTGAAATAAATAAAATAAAAACAGAAAATATAAAGAATCAATGACACAAAAATCAGTTCTTTGAGAAAAATCACAAGATAGACAAACCCTTGCCCAAACTAACTAAAAAATGAAGAGAATATCTAAATTAAAAAAATCAGAAATGAAAGGGGAGCATAACAACAGACACTGGAGAAATCCAGAGAATTATAAGTACATACTTTAAACACTTGTATTTCACCAAATGGTAAAATCTAATAGAAATCAACAACTTTCTCAGTACATACCATTTATCAAAGTTAAGTCAAGATCAGATAAACAATTTAAATAGACCTATAATCACTAGTAAACTAGAATCATTCATTAAAAGTCCCTCCCCCGAAAAATAGGGCACGGCCAGATGGTTTTAGAATTCTACCAGATTTTCAAAGAATAATTAATACCAATACTCATCAAATTAATTTAAAATAGAACACTAACATTCATTTTATGAGGCCACAGTTACCTTGATACTCAAACCACATAAAAACTCGACAAAGAAAGAGAATTACAGAACAATTTTCCTCATGAACATACATGCAAAAATACTCAATAAAATACAAACTGAATCCAAGAACACATCAAAAAGATAACCCACCATCACCAAGTAGGCTTTATCCTAGGGATGCAGGGATAGTTCAGTATACAAAAATCAGTAAATGTAAATAACTATATAAATAAACCTAAAGAAAAAATCCACATGATCATTTCATTAGTTGCTGAAAAAGCCTCTGACAAAATCTAACATCTCTTCAAAAGTTCTAGAGAGATTAGGGATAAGAGGAACATACTTAAACATAATTACAGGCATATTTTTTTAGCAAGCCTAAAGCCAACATCAAATTAAATGAAGAGAAACTGAAAGCAATTCCACTAAAATCAGGAACAAAACAAGGTTGTCCATTCTTTCCATATCTATTCAATATAGCATTTGAGTTTTTAGCTCGAGCAATAAGACAACTGAAGGAGATAAAGGAGATACAAATTGGAAAGGAAGAAGTCAAAGTACTATTATTTGTGGATGATATGATTCTATGCATAAGTGAGCATAAAAATTTCACCAGAGAACTTCTGCATCTGATAAACACTTTCAGCAAAGTGGCTGGATAAAAGATTAACTTTAAAAAATCAGGAGTCTGATCCAAGATGGCTGCCACGAGAGAACACTGTGTCTGAGGAGTAGGAGAGCAGAAACAACGCAGCGACCAGGAGACTGAACTCTGGGACCTAAAACGCCAGCATTGTGAGTGCCAGGTGAGCAGAACTCCTACGGTGAGAAAATCAAGTGGGAAAACCCTAGGGACACCCAGTTATTACCTGGAGAGATTTCCCGGTGACCAGCGGCGCACAGCTCTGATCTGGACGAGCAGCCGGCTGGGTGCCCGCACCTGCCATAATAGACTGGATCTCACAGTCTCGCAGGCAGTCTCAGGAGGAGCCGGGTGCCGTTTTCACTGAACTGCGCCCTGCGAGCGCACACTGCGCCCGGGTTCTGCTTCGACCCACGGGTGTGCTGCGGGCTCGGACCCATCATCGGAACCACTCCAGCCTGAGTGGATTGGGGGACCGTTTTGACCAGTCTGCACACTGCGGGGGCACGAGCCGAACGCTTCCGCCAGCAAAAACTCAGTGTGTGAGTCCGCCGGCGGATCTGGGAAGAACCCGAGTTCTGTCTCAACCCACGGCTTAGAGGATCCTAGGACCATCTTGACCAGACCGCACACTGAGGGCGAAAGCTGCACGCATCCGCCAGCAAAAACCCCAGTTCAGGTGTCTGTCCACGGGCCAGACAGAGAAGGCCTCGGGCACCATTTCTGACAGCCCTGCATACAGCGGATGCACACAAACCCAAACCCACTGTGTGTGCCCCAAATATCATCTCAGACCGTGGTGCACAGCCCCTGGAACAGAAGGAGGCGCCAAATCTCCATTCCAGGGGAGAGCCCTTAGCAGCAAGCCCAGGGCAGAGTCCACAGCCCCCAGCTGACATCTC
>CM053763.1:62140848-62161625 GCA_028658305.1 Pachyuromys duprasi | reverse complement strand
GAAGGAGGTCCTCCCCTGTTGGTGGACTTGGAGGGGGCGGGGAAGAAGGAGAGGAGGGAAGGAGTGGGAGGGTAGGAGGGAATGGGGGAGGGGGCTATGCCTGGGATTCAAAGTACCTAACCTGTGATTGAGATAAAAATAAATAAATTAAAAAAAACTTAAATAAAAATAATGTATGTGATATATAGCTTTGTAAAATTATTTCCACTTTCAAAATACATGTATACTTAAACAAATGTTTGAATAAAATCCTCAAGGTACAATGTTCAAAAATAATAATAAAATAAAAAATCAGTCCCCTCCTGTATATAAATGACAAGCAAACTAAAAAACAATACCCTATACATCAAGGAAACAATACCCTTTACAATAGTTTCAAATAATATAAAATATTTTAAGCTAACTCTAGCCTAGTAAGTAAAAGACTTGTATGATTAAAACTTCAAGTCTCTGAAAAAAGAAATTGAAGAAGATATCAGAAGATGGAAAGATCTCCCATACTCATGGATCAGTAGGCCTAACATAGTAAAAATGGCCATCCTACCAAAAGCAGTCTACAGATCCACTAGCCCTATCTTCACATTATACTCAGAGCAAGAGGTGTTGGCAAAAACCTGACAGATTGATCAATGGAATCAAATTGCATTCCCACGCTTAAATCCATATACCCATGGATACCTGATTTTTGATAAAGAAGCCAGAAATATGTAATGGAAAAAAAAGTATCTTTCAAAATGATACTGTTTAAACAAGATTGCTGCATGTAGAAGAATGTAAATATATCCATATTTATCATCGTACATAAAACTCAAGTCTAGATGGACCACTTTTGCATAAAACCAGATATACTGAACCTGATAAAAGAGAAAGTGGGAAATAGCCTAGAATGCATTGGCACAGGAGACAACTTCCTGAATAGAACACCAATAGAGTAGTCACTGAGATCAATAATTAATAAATGGGACCTCATGAAATAAAAAAACTGGCAAGGCAAAGAACACCATCAATAGGACAACCCGGCAGTCTACAGAATGAGAAAAGTTTTTTTTTTCCAATTCCAGTTCCAACAGAGGTCTAATATATAAAATATATAAAGAACTCAAGGAAGTATATATCAAAAAATCCAAATAATCCAATAAAAAATGGGGTACAGATCTAAACAGAGAATTCTCAATAGAGGAATCTCAAAGGGCTGAGAATCACTTTTTAAAATGTCCAACATCCATAGCCATCAGGAAATGCAAATCAAAACTACTTTGAGATTACATTTTACACCTTTCAGAACGACCCAATTGACATCTCATGATGGCAAGGATGTGGAGCAAGGGGAACACTCCTCCATTATTATAAAAAACAAAAACAATATGGTGTTTGGGAATGAATCTACCTCAAGACCCAGCTATACCACTTTTGGGCATACACCCAAAAGATTCTCCATCCTACCACAAGGATACTTTGCTAATACTATGTTTGTTGTGATTGTATTCATAATAGCTAGAAACTGGAAACAACTTAGATATCCCTTAACTGAAGAATAAAGAAAGAAAATGTGATACATTTACACAATGGAGTATTACTCGGCTGTTAAAAGTGACATTATGAAATTTTCAGGCAAATGGATGCAACTAGAAAAAAAATTGTTCTGGGTGAGTTAACCCAGACCCAGAAAGACAAATATGGTATGTATTATAAGTGGCCATTAGCTGTTAAAAAAGGATAATCAAGTTGCATTCCACAGCCCCAGAGAGGTTATGTAAAGAGGAGAGATCTAGCAGGGATGCATAGTTCTCTCTAAGAAAGGGAAATAGAATATATTTTGCTGTGGACTGGGAGCAGAAGTGGATGGAGTGGGAGGGATTAGGTATATGTGTGTGTGTTGGGGGTTGGGGGAAGAAATGGAAGAGAGAGTGTGGAGGAGATAGTTTGAATTGGGAAGCATTTGGGGGTTGGTATGGAAACCGAGTGCAGAGGAAACCTCCTGGAATTGATGAGGGGATTCTGGTTAGGACTCCTAGTAATGGAGATTAGGGAGTCTGAACTGGCCATTATTTGTAGCCAAGCAAGGAACTGGGTTTCACTAGGTTGGCATAGGGATTTCTGTGACCATCACTAAACAGCCCAAGTCAATGCCAGAGCAGAGATCCCTCTTTGAAGACTGACAACAGAGCCCCATTGCCAAGGATAACATCCACAGAGCTGCAGTTGAGCTGATGACTGCATGGAGCCTTCACACCTATGTTCTAGTTTCTTTGGTAGAAGAAGGTACTCAGCTTGGAAAAACCTGTACACCAACCCATCCACAAAACCCTCCATCTAAAATATGTCCTGCCTTCAAGATGTGCTGGGGCAATGGTGTCCCAGAACTTATGGGAATGGACAACCAATGTCTGGTTTAATTTGAGGTCCACAATATGGGAGGGAGCACATGTTCTGCACTGCCCGGATGACCAGGAACTACATACTGGATAGCCCAGAGACCTAGGGTAGAACCAAGCATGACTGGAAAAAATCAGGGAAATTATTGAAATTATTCCTAATGATAGTCTGCTATACTCATAGATCAGTGCCTTATCCAGTTGTTATCAGGGAGGCGTTCTCTGACAGCAAATAGGCATGGGTTCAGAAACCCACAACCAGACATTTTGCAGAGACTGAATCTAAATTATGAGTTTTCATTGGGTTCCTCTCCTCAGAGCTTTGGGTATCCCAAGGAAGGGGGGGGCGCTGTAAAGTCAGAGAGGATGGAGGATTCTAGGAGAACATGGCCCACTGAATCAACTAAGTAGGACTCATATGGGCTCAGAAAGACTGAAGCGGCAAGCATGGGCCTGCAAGAGTCTGCACAAGGTCCTCTCTGTACTGATGTTTCTGTGGAACTCCTAACAGTGGGAACAGGTGTGTCTCTGACCCTTTTGCCTCTTCTTGGGACTTTCCCCCTCCTATTGCATTGTCTTGTCCAGACTTGCTAAGAGGACTTTTACCTTGTCTTATTGCATCTTGTTTTTTCCTGTTCAGATATTGTCTCTTGGAGACCTTCTCTTTTTCTAAAGGAAAATGGAAATGGCATAGATTTGAGGAAGAGGGGAAGTGGCAGCAGGAGCTGAGAGTAGTGGAAGGAGATGAAACTGTGGTTGAAATGTTTTGTATGAGAGAAAAATCTATTTAAAAATAAATAAAAACCTATCTGTTAGATACATCTTCACAGTTTCTATGGAGGGAGACCTCTGAGTCACAGCGTAGGTTAGCATAGCATCAAGGTTTGGTGGGAGGAATCACATCATGAAGGGAAGACACAGTTCCTGGAGGACATGCTACCTGAGCCCTAGGCACTTTGGAGGTAGAGCTGGTTTGGGGATATCTTCCAGATTGGAGGTGGGGAGTGAGCTTAGTAGTGTGTGTGGAACTGGTTTTTTGGCACTGGGCAGGACAGCTCTGTGCACTAAGGCTGGGAAGTTGCTTTGGGTGCCAGAGGAGGTGCTGTGGTCACTCCTGCAGTGAGGAGGCTTCTGGGTGGCTAGTGGGGAAGGGAGCTGGGAACTTGAGATAGAAAATCTCAAGTAAGCGTCTCAGGCATGTATGGTAGCATTGGCTGATACCTGAAGTCATCTGGTTCCAGGAGCCAATAGGTCATCATTACTTTTTGGATCCAGAGCCCAATCTGGGGAAGCTTGTGGGCCTCAGTTTCCCTTGTATTTTGAAGAAGTTGGCAAATGTTCTCTAAAGCCCCACCTCACGCCATATCCTGAGGGTCTCTGAGTTTATTGTCTACAGAAAGACACTCAGGTAGGGCAGTTTCTGTCCATTTCTTTTGACCTCACTCCTGTCTCACAGTTGTCATGGCAGTCCCAACTATGCACACGAAAGAGCTTTCTCTGAATGGTATGAGATGGGACCCAAAGACCTAGCCCCTAGTCTTTTTTGTTATTAAGCTGCAAAAATCAGCAGTGCTCTGCTCTGTTTAAAGGCTGACAGAAGCCACAGAAGGCTCTGGGCTGAGAGACTCTGGACTGAGAGTTCCTATGCTCTCATAAGATGGTCTAAAAACGATGGAGATGCCTCCCTATCATGGGTCCACAGCTGGGTGGAGCTTTGAAAATCACAGAGAAGCGAGACAACACCATTGAAATATTAGAATCTGTTCTCACAGCTAGCTGGAGCCAGCGGTCCTTTCAGTAAAAAAAAAAATAAATAAAAGGAGTGCTCTGTCAAATATGCCCTGCTTACATGGCATCTCCTAGTGTGGATGTGCAGCAGGACCAGGAAACTGAGATGGAAGTGGACCGAGAGAAGACTAGATAGCAAGCTTCACATATTTCTGTGCCCACACACGGCTCACTTTCAGGGACATCTTCAGGTATGCTGAGAGGAGGCGGAAGTTTGTCCTTGTATGTTTTCTGCTGCTGTAACAAGATGTCTGAGGCCAGAGGTTTTGTTGTTCTCATTTTTCTTGGGGGTTGAAAGTCTGATTACAGTATGTACAGTGTGTACCCAGCACACCTGGTGAGGGCTTCGGGTCTCAACACATGGTGGAGGGTGTCACAGCAGGTATGTTTAACTTGTTAAACATTGCATAAATCTGCTCTCATGATTATGGGGATTACAGTTCCAACGTGTGAATGTGGTCTGGGAGCTTGCAGGACACAAAGATGCATCAATCCAATTGACCGAGTGTGAGATGGGATTAGAATGAAGGATGGAGCTGTGGGGCATGGAAGCGGCAGCCCCGAGGGAGTGAAGGAGGCCTCTCAGGGGATATGGCTTTCAGCTGAGTGCCTCTGGGTGAGAAGATGACAGTGGAATGGCAACAGGCAATCCTGAAGGATACACTTCATAAGCAATGCAACAGAAACAGGAAAGCCACATCAAATCCTGAGTAGGCTGAGTCTGCTTGACTGGAGTATCCAAAGACTATATAGGATGTCAGAAGAGGACACTGAACTCAACAAGCTCATGGTCTAAAGGGGGAAGATGACATAATTCAAAATAAAAGTGCACATGGTGGTTCATACTTGTAACCCTACCACTCTGGAGGCTGAGGCTAAGCATGAATTCAAGGCCAGCTTGGGCTACATACAAAGATACTGTCAGTGGAGAAGGAGGAGGAAGAGAAGGAGGAGGAAGAAGAGCTACTACTACTTCTCCAGGAGACATGAATTATGACTGAGCCTTCTCCACAAAGCAAGTAAAATGTAGATGAGAGCTAGCGTGAGAGTTGTTTGCATGTTAGACTGAAACCAAGAAGAAGTTAGAACCAAGGAGAAGACTGGCCAGCCACACTCACATCACTCACAGCCCCATGCATGCCACAGGCGGCCTCCCTCTCTGGTGTCAGTGTGGCCATGCATGGTGGCTACTGTCTCTTGGACCGGGACATGGACTTTTTTTTTCCCATGCCGTATGTAGACAGATGCACAGTGCAAGGACACTGCTATCTTGGGAAGCAAGTATATATTCTGTTCTTGAATGTTTTCAGTTTTCTTTCCTTAATTATTTTGAAGGATTAACTTTCCTTCAAAAAGGAAAACTGATTTTGGGGGAGGATTAACTGTGAAGAATTAACTTTCAATTTTTCAAATCACCTTTAGATATTTGACTCTAGGGGAAATACTGTGTGGCTTTGATAAGTGGGGAAGTACGTGTGTGTGACATATTGGTGACAAGGAGTATTTCCACTTGGGGAGCACACAGGAAGGATCAGTGGAAGTTACTGTGTTTGGGAGCTCAGGGTTGACAGCCACAGGACATTACACAGTCACTCTCAAAATAAGATCCTTGCTGGTGTGAATGAACAGTTCCCAGGTTTGTTTTCTGGTTGGGTTTGTTGTTAGTGGGGATTCATGATTTAATGTGTTGAAAGGCACGTGTGTGAGTGTATGTGTGTGCGTGTGCATGTTTCATGTTCTGTACCTCAGCTAACAAAGAATAATTAGTACTTCAGGTTGCCTCTGTGGGCACCAGAGGGCGCCAAGCCTTAGGTTCTCTATTAGCTCATTATTTTAAAATGAATTTGGGGATTATGGCTGCCAGCATTCTGGGCTTACTAGAATTTGTTTTACATTTCAGTTTGTGAACAAGAGGTTCAGAGCCTGTACTGATGGTCTCTTCTCCTCGGTGGCTATCCTAAAAGAAGTCCTCCTTCACTCTAATTTTTAGGAAAAGTGGTAGGGAAGCAACTCTTCCAGAGGCTGTATGAGGCAAAGCTTGAATGCCTTTGACCCCTTTATGACTTAATTTTTTTCTTCTTTCTTACAACCTGTTGAAAAGTGATTTCCTAACAGCTGTTTATAGCAGAATGTTAGAGACTATTTCCCTGGAAGAATAACTGTAGAATAATGTTTATATAAATGAAATGGGTTGCCGGCAGAGCCTCTGCTTTTGGTGACTAACCAGTGAAGAAAAACTTAAGTTTTACATCTACAGCAGCCCAGGGAAGCACATGTCTGTAATCTTGGCATTGGGAGTGGGCAGGCCAGTTTGAGCCCAGCCTGGTCCACAAAGTGAATCTAAAAGATCATCCTAAAAGAACACAACCAGGGCCTCATAGATGGCTTAAGGATTAAGAGTGCATATAGTGAACCTGATGATTGGAGTTTGGTTCTCAGGGTGGAAGGAGAGAACTGTCTCCAACAAACTGTACTCTGATTTCCAAACATGTGCTATGACGTGCACATTCATACACACATTCACACACACACATGTGCACACACAAATCTAAATATCCAAATTAAAACAAAACACCTCACTTTTCACTTACCTTGGACCTCTAACTACCAGTGTTCTTTGTGTCTGTACAGATAACAAAAAGCCTGCCATTGGTTTGCTGAATATTTTTTTATCTGGATAAATTTGGCTTTCCTTGTGTTTAAAGAGTATTAAAATTAAGAATGCTCATCAAGAGCTTCCAATTAGCAATAAAAATTCTTTGGAACTTTGATTTGAACTCTGCAATCTGAAGCAAAGGAACAGAGGGGATGTGCAAATGCGGTCATTCTGTAACTGATACACTCCGTTTTGAAAGCACTGTTTACCCTGGTAGTGAAGGCAGAATGATGCACACCACATGTGCTTCAGAGATCAGATCAGCTCCTTTGTTGAATTACAGCTTGAATTATGCATCCTTTCAGATAGTCCTCTATTTTTACCAAAATACCTCTCCTGATGAATGTCTGTTTTGAGGGTAAGAGGAATCTTTTTTTTTTCTTGGGCAAGACTACTACACATCCTTCTGTTCTTAAGACAAAGGGTGGTGTAGGGAGGTGAGAGGCAGCTGCCAGGACACAGTGGCAAAGAGGAGCTGGGACTACTCCTTTAAAGACTGTTGCAGGGGCATCAATGATGGGGCAGGCATGTGTCAATTAAGTGAAGAAGGCAACCTCATCTGTGGAGGTTGGATAGCTGGGGGTAGAGGGCAGAGGTAGAAGGCTAGGTGGACATTAGGAATAGAATTTGTATAATACAATTTACTCTGCAATCTCTAGGTATAAAACCCTAGAGAATAAGATGGCCTTGGAACATGTGCAGCATGTTTTTCTGCCCACCCTCTGCATTCTCTTTGCTTAGTCTATCCCATTTCAGTTTTTGCAGCATGGTCATGAAGAAGTATTCCAGGCTTCCTGTACCGAAACTCTTTATCTGTGGTGATATTCTAGTCAGGGTTGCTAATAATCCCTTACATTGTGGACCACCATCCAAGTGAAGAGTCAAGAAAGGTGAATACCATGCACTAGTGACAGGTTTCTTGATGGAATAAACTCAATTGCATATTAATTATGCTTATTGGAGGCCATGTCTTCACCCTGACCATGCTGTAAAGGATTAATAACTGTCCCTTGCAATCTCATTACAGTGGAACACAGAACTACATCTTTCGGCCTGGAAGGGAAGTGTGCCCTTTATTGTATCATCCGACATTTATTCACTCCATCAGTTATCCAGCAAGTGTTGATTAAGTGTGTTCTAGGGTTGTCTTGGGCTGGGCCTTCTACTACATCATACAGACTTTGCCCTTGAGAGATCTGCCAAGCTGTGCCTCTGGCCAGTTCTGTTATGCCTGCCAGTTCTATGCCTTTGGATGCTTCCTGACCTCTGCACAGCGAATAAAGAATTGCAGGTAGTCTTTGGCACATTGGAGGGACCTCATTAATGAGCTTTAAAGTCACCAAACCTAGGTGTTGACAGTGAGCTGGGGAAGCATAAACTGTGGAGGAACTATTTCTTGTTTCAAATACATGATCCTGTGCCTGAGGAAGAATGATGTGGGACTTTGGTCTAGGCAGGGGTTGTGATTCCTGCCTAGTAGGCAGCTGCAAACTAAAAACAGCAGCAAACGGCATGAGGCTAGCCAAGAGCCCACCTCTCTTAAGGAACTGAGACCAGGCTCACAAAGGCAGCAAGAGCTGCTAAGATGGTTAGGAACAGCGCTCAGCAGAGATTAGAGAGAGCACTCAGAAGGATGCTCCAGTGGCACAGTAAGCCAGAGGAAAGAGGTGGGAAGGAACAGACTTTCCACCACCTTTGGGTGAGAGGGCAGTTTCCCTCACTTTCCAACCTCTCCCTAAGCCTCTCTTCCATTCACTAAGTTGTGGACTATGGCTGGCCTTATGCTTGGATGGTGAGTTAGAGGTTCATTTGACCAAGTGCATACTCAAAGACTTCAGGAGCCTTCTTATCCCAATTGCTTCTGTGCAATGGCGTCCATATGTAGCCACCATGTGCACACTGTGATGGGGGAGTAAACCACTGGCTAAGTGGGTGTTCTATGCACCACAGTGTCTGCAGGGCTGTCGCCTTCAGTACTTGGGCTTCCTGTTCAGGGAAGGCCTGGGGCCTGCAGTTCTCTCTACCCCGTCCTGGAGAGAGCTATACAGTTAGGCACCCTCAGGAGTCAGCAAGAATGCCTGATCTTGGCAGGAAGTGCAGTCTGTTGTTGTGCAAACCAGACAGGACCATGGAGTTGATGACTGTCACTAACTTGGCACCTCCTCCCCCTACCCTGCCCCGGCATCTACAACTCCTGACTTCAGCTCTTCTCTACGTCAAGAATTCCAACCATTCCAGGCAGGAAAACTACTTCAACTCTTAAGTGACAAAAAACTGTGCCGACTCGGAGAGGGACCAGTGTCCAAAGGGTACTGTCCTTTTTTCCCCTCAGACAAAGCATTCATCTAATTAGCTGTTTACTGTGGGGCAGGCCTGGCCACTTGCCTCTGTCTTATAGAGCAGGAATGTGGGTCTTGGCAGCTTATTTGTCATGACCAATCCATTGTGAGAGAATTTGTAGAATTTCTATGTTTTGTTGTTTCAGATATAAGGCTTAGTCCATACACTGAGTCAAAGTCTCAATGGGCTCAGGTAACAGAAGAACAGCAGTAGCTTTTGTCTCAAAGAGACTGGAGGAACAATAAAACATAGTCACTACTAAATTATGCCTTGGACTGAAGAAGATTTTTTGCCATTAATTGGATCTAGGCCCTCTGACCTTTCCACAGGAAGCAAACTAAAGGTATAATAATTTTTATAAAGATGAGCTTTCTGTACTTCCAGTAATTTTTAAAAGAGCACTGAAATAATTTCTGGACTCCGACTTGACTGTTGTTGAGATAAATAGAGCTCTGATTTCTAAGATGTCCCCTTTCTTCACTTCCCACCCCACAAAGTGAAGCTGACACAGGCAGTGAAATAAACTCACATTCATGAACAAAAGTCTAACTGAGCAAATGTATATATCTACTGATGAAGTTTTTAAATCTCCTGAAAATGTAGTTGCACAGAAGTAACTCATACACCTGTCAGCCGCAGTGCATGTGGGCACTGATGTTTCCTCTTCACAGATTTACAAAACTCTGAGGCATCAGTGTGGGGAGGAAAGGGTGTCCCAAAGGTTTTCCAGGTCACCTGGCTTGGTGAGAGAGGAGGTCACATAGCTTTGGGTTTTTGCATTGAGTTCTCTGTAGTTTTGCTTTTTTAAGTGCTGGCTATTTCACATGCCCGATGCTCCACTGTTGGTCTATTTCACTCTATTGAACACTGTCAGTTGGCTCAAGATTCTTATCATTTTCTAACTGGTGTTTATTATTGACTGATAGGAATAAGGAAGAGCAGTGAATTGGTTCACACTAACAATATAAAAAGACCAGATCATTTCAATGCAGTTAGCAGGATGAGACCTGATGGCACTGGTCTGTGTGTGGCCATAGTGGACATCTGGTGGTGGCTCATCTGCTGATGGAGACATATGACTCAGGAGCCTTAGAGGTACATCATGTGGTGTTGGAACAGGTTTGGCCATCAGTCAATTATCTTTTTGTATTACAAACTTAAATTAACAATGAAATAATCCAACGTTTAGATGTAAGCTTGTGTCTTGGAGAAAGCTACACAAATCTCTCACTTAAGGGAAGTTTTGAGAAAATCATGAACCAAATCATTTTGTTCTGCAGTTATTGTAACATACAAATATCTGTCTTTTCACACGTACTTCTATACATTTGTTTCTATAAAATGATTCAAAAACATAGATGCCTCTTTTCATGTACCTCCTTTGTGCAGCTGTGGAAAGATAATTAACTACATCCATGAAGTAGTTTAAAGTAAAGACATGCAATAAGCAATTATTCATTCATCTGTCTGACTGTCAAGGGTTGTTTGTAAGTGAGGTCAGTAAGATGTTGATACACAGCTGAGTGCTTTGTTTGAAATAAGGATGTGTGATCTCTGAATGAAGTTATTAATGATGTGACAAAAATCTTGAAAACCTCTCATTCCAGTGGCGAACTCCACCAAAGGCTGGTAATGACAGGTCCGTTGCATTGTGCTGTGCGCACACAGTGCCATCCCCCTCCATGCGTGTGGACCTCCACATCTATGAGCATACATGGAGGCCAGAAGTTGATGTCAGGTGTCTTCCTCAGTTGCTTCCCTGCCACATCTTTTGAGGCCGAGTTTCTCACTGGACCCGGTCCTGCCATTTCAGCTAGACTGGCTGGCCACAGAGCCCTGAGGATTTTCTGTTTTCATTCCCTAGTGCTGGAGTTACAAGTGCATGTGTTTAGCTGTGTCTGGCTTCCATGTAGGTGTCAGGGATCTGAACACAACTTCTCAGGCTTACTCAGGAGGCAGTTTACTTATAGAGCCACATTCTTAGCCCAACCTGTGGATTTTTCTTCAATAACACCGAATGAGGCAATCCGTAGTGTTGTCTGCTCAAGACCTTGTCATAATTATATGTAGCTGGTAATTTCTCTGGTAAAGGTGGCATGCTCTTTCTTTCATTTTAATTCCATCAGGGAAAGATGGTAATTACCTAAAGATTTCATGGCAGGTAGCACCTTAGCTCCAGCGCTCCAACTACACAAGGATCTGCTAGAGGAATGATATGGTGCAGAGGTGTGTGAGCTGGGCTGTCTGCGCTCTGCAGGAAGGCTGGGTATAGAGCAGATGCTTGTTTTGAGATCCTCATGTTCATGTGAGTAGACTGCATTTGAGTAGGGCCCACTTGTTCAGATGAAGGACGGGCCTGCCCCAGTGTGACTCCTGCACCCCACTAACAAGGCTGAGGTAACTGCTGTGATGTGAAAAGTAGGGAGACAATGTCAGGACGGGTCTGTCTGCTCCTGTTGACTGACCTTTCTGTCTTCTTCGGCCTATGGCGCCAACTGAGAAGAGATGTTCTTGTGTTCTTCTGTAATCAGATTTTGCAGGTAACAGGAGCTGTGGCCTTTTTGAAAATAACTTGAGAGAAATGTGGTTTTTTTTAGCAGAAAACTGGAACAAACTCTTTTCCTGTTTTTTTTATAGCTTAGGTGGAGGGACTGCTTTAACCTTAATGAAGCCTGATTGATCTCCAAGCCTTGAGTAAAGGCTTCCCTTTCGAGTTTTGAGTTTATTTGGCTTCTCAGGTGTTTGCCTGTGTTCCTCAGAGCTCAGGAGCTCATTTTTTTATTTCTATCCACTTAGGAAGGCAGAATTCAACTTTACCACCTCCCCGAGCTTCTGCTGATTACCGGAAATGACTCACTTCTAGCCAAAATGCTGTCTCTTGACTCTTTTCTGTCTCTGTCTGTCTGTCTTTCTCTCTCTGTGCACTGTGCTCCTTGAAGCTACACAGTTTCCCCCTTGTCATATGAAAGCTCTCCCTGTGTCTCATGTGTGTTTCATTGTTTCTAGGACTGAGGCTGCTTTTCCAAGCCTAGGAGGAAAGGGGCCAGCCCGGATCCTTTGCTATGCTCCGTTTCAGACTGTTAGCATTATAAAAACAACAATCTTGGTTTGAAGGGAGATAATCGGAGCTTATTCTGATTAAAAGGAAGCAAAGTATTTTAAGTGGTTGGTGGGTGAGGGGAAGGCAGGTAGCGCTGGCATCTGATAGGTAGGATCTTAGCTGGTGTTGACAGCTGAGTTTAGAGAAAATGCTGGGAGCAAAGAATGTTATTCTCTTCCAAAACATCCAGCTATTTGTTTGAATATTATGGGCATTTTTCAAGAGGAGTTCTCAAATCTGTTCGGACCTTCAAACACGCAATTCTTCAGTCCATGTTTTTGAAGGCTGTGAAATCTCAGTAGCAGTGGTAGCTGGGTGTTTTATTAAAAAGAACCCCATGAATAAAAGGTGATGGGACTGCTCATACCAACGTCCTCAGCTAGGCTTTAATCTGCTTCTGCTAAAGCTTTTTATTATTTATCCACATTTTTGCTTGTGAACTTTCGAACTAATGCTCATGACATAGTAATTGATAGAGAGCATGGTAAACCAGCCACTCCCAGCTCATTAGGAACTCTGTACACACCTGTCATGTGGATCTCCTCTTAATGATGTTAGATACACATAAAGAAACAACAAAAATATTTGGAGAATGGCTTCCTCCTCTCCTGGGCAGGATAAGCCTGACTCGTTCATTTATTCATTTACTCACTCACTCAGCAGATATTGGAGGAAGGGTCCACCGTCCCTGTCAGATGGTGTTGGTGTCTTCTATTATATTAAATGTAGAAAGGCGAAACCTGGCTTTTATAGAATGGGCTTTCTCTTATGAGGAAACTGCAATAGATAAGCAAATGAGCACATTACCCACTGGGTCAGTCAGAGAGTGAGGTCAGTGTCATGAGAGATACTTTGCAGTCAGTATGTGGGTAGGATGACGTCTAAGCATGGCCTAGATTTCACGAGGCAATGGCTGAGGGTGTCCATGGCTATAAGGATATGTGCCACCAAAAGAGGCTGCCGGGATGGGCGTGGGACCAGGGGGATGGATAGACTCAGAGGGACCAGGAACTCCACACAGTGTCCTCTGTCTGGAGTTGGCAGGGAGAGGGACAAAGCTGTAAGGTGGTGGGAGCCTTTGTGTGCCACATTGGAGAGGGGAGTGTCAGGATTTAGGATTGAAAATCATTGCTCTGGTTTCCCTTGTTTTGATTTGGCAAAATATGTACAGTATAGACTTACCATGCCACCATTTCTAGTGCACAGTTCAGTGGCATTAGGGCATTTGCTTGGTTGGATAGCCACCATATTGTCCATCTCTAGGTGCAAAACTCAAGCTCTGTCCCCCTTCCCAAGACACAACCTTCTACTTTCCATGTAGCACTCTATGTGTCTAGAATCCACAGAGGTGGATTCATGTAGTGTTGTCCCTTTTGATTGGCTTACTTCACTGGGCATAATGTCCTCAGGGTTCTTATATGTTGTAGCATATGACCAAATGTCCCAAGAGATTACCTTTGGTTTACCCAGTCATGTGGCTATGGATGTCTGAATGGCTTTTACCTCTGGCTAGTCATGAGTATTTCTACAGCATCAGTTTGAGTACCTGCTTTTCCCTTTGAGACTAGCATGCCAGGCCCAGGCCCAATGGGTAATGCTCAACAGTGATGCTGTTCACACATGTTTTGAAAGTGAGGCTATACCTTTTGCTTCTAGATACTGGAGACAGAAGGAGAAGGGTCAAGAAGGAGTCCAACGTGTCCAGTGCAAGCCACTGACAGGAAGGCATTTTCCTTGTGGGGATGGGACAGAAAGTCAATGAGCTAGGTTGGGAGCTTTGCAGTCTAATATGCTCCTTAGATGTTCAGGTTGTGCGTGCGTGTGTGTCTGTCAACAAGTATCCACGTGAAGCCAAGCCTCAGGGAGTTTCTAAATGTAAATACAGGCAGGCATGTGACAAATGATCTTAATTTGGATATAAGAAAAGAAAGCACCTATATATTTTAGGGACACTGGCCCAGGCCCTGGTCTTCAGAGATAGCTGTGTACCTGGGAAGCACCTACAAAGATGCAGTGCAGGAAGATAGGACTTGTTGCTTAGCAGCATGGTTACAAAGGGGTGCTTCCTCTCCAGTCCATCCCTGCTCTTGATATTTTACTGCTTTTCATTTGTCTCTTGAGTCTTTTCTTTGCCTCCCAGTCCATTTCTTCCTGCAGCAGGCATGTTGATCCTGAAAGCCAGTATCACTCTCTCATGAGGTCCTTATAGCAGTTTCAGTTTTCCAGTCACAGTGATGTTCAGCCATGGCACCTGATTATCTGCTTCATCTTAACACTAATGACCAAAATTTCATCCCTGTCATGACTTCAGTTATGTTTGGTCTAATAGGAGGCCTCCAGGCACTTCTCATATGAGAGTGACAGAACGCCGTCAGCCAGTACAGAGTGTCCCTAGCATTAGTCCCTGTTATGGCTGGAGTAATCTTCCTACCCCAAGAAGTGGCCTCTGCTTCTACTCAGCGCCCAGTACAGCTTTTTCCTGCTTTATTTTTAAGTATTTATGTGTGTGTATGCTCGCTCGCGTGCGCATGTATACACACACACACTCCTGAATGGCATTGAAGGAGGGCCTCAGATCTTCTAGACCTGGAGTTACAGGCCCAGTGTGTGTGATGGGAAGGAACAGCTGGCTAGTTTTATGTCAACTTAACACAAGCTACAGAATTCTTTCAGAAGATAGAACTTCAGTTGAGAAAATGTCTCCACCAGATTAGCCTGTGAACAAGCCTTTGGTGCATTTTCTTAATTGATGATTGACATGGGGTTGGGCCCAGTTCACTATGGCTGGCACCATCCCTGGGTGTTTGATCCTGGGTGCTCTAAGGAAGTAGGCTGAGCAAACCATGAGGTGCAAGCCAGTAAGCAACCCTTCTCTATGGCCTCTGCATCAGCGCTTGCCTATGTGTTCCTGTCTGGAGTTCCTTCCCTGACTTCCCTGGATAATGGACTATAAATTGTAAGATAAAATAAGTCCCCCTTTTCCCCCACATTGCTTATGGTCATGATAATTTATCACAGCAAGATAAACCCTAACTAAGATAAGCACTAAGTATTCTTAATGACTGACTTGTCTCTGCAGCTCCTTTTTCCTGTTTTAGATGACATCATAAGCTATACCCCTCCTCTGTCTAAGTCTTCCCTCTTTCAAGGGGGCAGTCCAGGATCAGCCATTTGTGGGACCTCTTCTGACTACTGTTATCTGTGTTTATTTTGGGTCAGTAGTAAATCACTGGAAATAGAATCTTATGACCTTGTGGGAATGTCTTGCTTGCCAGCTCAGATGGTAGGGACATCTACAGGGAGTGAAAGTTCCTGATGCATTTGGTTCCTGACTCACTTCTAGCCCAGTAGTGGGTAGATGAGAGGGAGCATCTACCGAGAGGGTATAGTTTTGCATTTTGTGCATCTTATGTACTACGGTATCTTACGTGATGGTTTGTTCTAAGAGAAACAAAAAGTTCCTGGGGAGTGCAGCCTGTCATTTGGCCACTATGGTCTATCTTGGAGCAAACAGTGCTAGCTGATGCCAGGATGGGTACTCAAGTGTAAATATGGAGCTCCTGGTATGGTCCCGTGTAGCTATGCACTCATGTGGCAATCCAGCTTTGGACTAGCACCAGGGCTTTAGAGATAATTCATTAAAGACTGTATGCTAAATGCAGGAAAGCTCTGCCCCTACTCCCTGCCCATGTGTGAGTTTTCCTCAGGATCAAATGCTGATAGACAAGATCATTGGTATGTTGGAGAAACTTGGCTTTAGTCAGCTCAAGCTTTAGTGTCTGAAAAGCATGTACACATTCTATTGGTCTGGAGCCAGTATAAAGGCTTCTAGATATCTGGTAGAGAACTTGGGTGTAAGTGCAGAGAACCAGGACCTCTTCATATTGCACTGTTCTCCTTGCCCTATGAGGTGGTACCCCAGGTCCCAAGAATAAAGGGCTTACTCTGCCACGACTAGAAAGTGCATTAGCACAGGCCTCTTGTTAACCCTGTACTCAAAGGGAACAGCTATGCCTAGAGCATAGCTCTTCCTTGTAGAAATGGTGTTTACAAACTGATACAGAGTCCTGGCATTGTGTCCACTAAGGGGACTTCTGAAGAGCTGGCCTGGCTTCTCAGCTCACGGAGGCTGAAGCCTGCTTACTTTTGTCTCTCCCCAGGCCTCTCCTGCCCCTGCCCCACATGTAGCCTTTGTCTCAGAGCTTGCTTCCCGTGTGACTGATGATCTACTGACCACACCTTTGTGTTTGTCAACATGTATTTGATAAGTCACAAGCTTGTTCTGCCAGTCTGTTTTCCACCAAGAATAGTCACAGGAGTAGGCAAGTTGCACTAAATTATTATCCTTTTTAGATGTGGTAGTTACATCTAAATTAAGTAAACCAGACCCTACACTGTGTGCTTATAGGCACTTGAACACATCCACATGGCACTGTCAGTGGGCAGCCTTCAAGATGAGCCAGGACAATACTCCCTAATGCTCATGCTTGACACCGCAGACAGTATCCACCAAAGTCTGGGTCAGAATGCTGCAAGAGGCCCGGAGTGTTGTGCCAACCTGCTGTAGGACTGGCCTCACCTTATAGCATTTATTGTCCGAGTTTTAGCTCAGGGCTGTTAGTTTTCCTTATATGATCTGATAACGTGACAGCAGAGTTGTGTGGGCAGATTGCACTGTCAGCTCCTTGAAGGCAGAACTGGGTTTTAAAAGGATACTTTAAAAAATCCCCATGCTTCCTAACACCTTGCTTGGTTGGGAACAAGTATCTGGCACACACCCTCAAAGAGTAAAAGAAGCTGTGCGGTTGGGCTGGTCCAGACCCTGGGTCTCAAGCTTGAGCTGAGTAGGCAGAAGGGCCTCAAGTGGCTACCAAGGCAAGTTAGGCTTCTGCAAGAATCTCTTTCAAGACTTCTGGTCTCCTGGGAATTCTATACCTGAACAGTAACCTAGCAGGGATCAGATTGCAAGGCAGAAGTCACCTTCCAAGGGTGAATAGAGTTCTCAAAGTTTTATTTAGTA
This sequence comes from Pachyuromys duprasi, assembly GCA_028658305.1. NCBI lineage: Eukaryota > Metazoa > Chordata > Mammalia > Rodentia > Muridae > Pachyuromys > Pachyuromys duprasi. The sequence continues at coordinate 62,144,346 of CM053763.1, read as the reverse complement.
ACCTCCCTTTACAAAGCTACTTTTTTTTTTCTCTAAGTGAGAAACAAAACCAGAATTCTACCTGGAGTTAAACCTAAGCAAACATTGGTGTACACAATGGATTAAGGCAGCTGAAACATGAGCAGGCCCCACCCTTAGCAAAGGGCCAAGCAGCCAAGTTTGCCTTTGATGCCCTCGCCCCTCGCTGGCTCCACCTGCACCAAGATCACTCTCCCCAGTTGTCTCCATGAACTTCAAAGCTGGGACTCCACCCACAGACCAGCTCCACCTAGCCAAAGATGCAGGCAGAGCCTTTCAAGGAGCCAAATTAGCAGCTTCAAGAATCAGCATTAGTTTCTTCTTGCTGCTAGTTGACTTTGAACTCCCTATCACAGTTTTCTTTCTGTGTCATTGGCTTTGAACTTCAATACTTCGGTGCCTGAATTATCTTGTTGTAGCTGCCCCGACACCTGCCAGACAGCCGAAGGGATTCCAGTCACTTCTTTGCTTGGACAGTGTTCCAGCCCTAGCTGTTCTTGCAGAGGATCCAGGTTCAGCTCCCAGCACCCACACAGTAGCTCACAACTGTCTGTAGCTCCACTTCGAGGTGATCTGGTGCCTTCTTCTGGCTTTAGGGCCACTAAGCACACATGGTGCTCATACTTGCATTCAAGCAAAACACTCATGTGTAAGTGAGTAAATAAATTTAAAAAACAAACAAACAAAAAACAACTACCTTGCTGAAGGCTGGAAATGTTGCTCAGTGTTGTAGCACCTGCCTGATGTGCACAAGGCCTGGCCTCAATCCATAGTACCACCAAAATGAGAGAGAGAGAGATGAAAGAGAAGAAAATGGAGAGGGAAAGAAGAGAGAGGAGGAGAAAGGGAGGTGAGGGAAGAACCTTTAGGGATTATTTTGGGACTAGAGATGTAGCTCAAAAACAAATCCCACAGAAACAAAGAGTATAGGTTTCAAGGACAGCAATAGGAAAAGCTAGACTGGGGAAGGTCAGACTCATCCTTCAGGCTTGGCTGGGATTGGAGCTTTTCGTCTTCCCCAGGCCACTGAGGAGAAATAGCCCCACCTTTCTAGAACCTTTGAGGGCCTTCCCCCTCACTGTATTTTCTTTTGTATGGTAGCCCAATAACGTATGAATGTCAACTCATTTGAGCTCACAACTGCTCTCAGTAAGTGAGTTCCTATGGCCTGTTTTCATGGGGATTTAGGAAGAAAAGAATTCTGGAAGTTTGATGTTCTCTTCACAGGACACAGGCCCTGCCGTTCTTCCAGTGTGGCTTGCAAAGCCAGACCCAAGCACATAGGGGCGGTGTGCACATACCTGAGCATGTCACTCACCAAGGAAGGAAAACACAGTTGTCTCTTGTCAACAGTTGTCTCTTGAATGGTTACCTAAACTATCTTCTTGTTGAGTGTAGAAATCTTTGGAAGCCAACATGGAACCCCTACATAGAATTCTTGAGTTAGGCCTGTCCTTCTCTCCTAGATGTGGACTGCTAGTCTCTGCAGATAAGCAGGATTTGCAGCTACTGTGACTTCCTGCTCACAGAATGTGTTGGCAAAAGGACCAGAGTGTTTGGGCATATCTGGGGCTGTCCTGATTCCATGGCAATGGGTGGGTTGTTTTTATTGAAAAATTTTTAATCCTTTCCAAATTTTTAAGCATTCTCAAAGGCTCAGCTCAGATTTTCTTTAGTTACTGTATTTTGGAGATTCTCCCTCCAGTCCTGTGATGGATTTGTGTTTCAGTGAGGGGAGTTAATGACAAGCATGGCAATGACTATGATGTTTTAAGCACCCAAGGTTCTGTGTCAGTATGTAGCTTGCAAAGAACTAGGGAATTGTGTGTGCTCCCTTTGGGCCTAGCTTCAGAATGAGGAGGTGAGTCATTGGATCACATTGATGTTTTGCCTGTGGAGCAGGCATATGGGGACAGTGCAGGGATTCAAGAGGGATACAGGGATAGATGCAATGCCCAGAAAGAAAGTAGGATGATTCGAGATCATAGTGCAAGGCCATTTCAATCCTGAGGGTTGGCAGATTTCAGCATTTGGAGATTTTTCTACAGGAACTTTGGAGAGCAGTGTGTCAGGCTGGGAATGGGTGTGGTAGAGAGGAGTTAAGTCACCGTAGTTGTGGGACAGGAACCTGGGATGGTGAGACAGACAGACCATTATATTAATAGCTTTCTGATTCCTCTGTTTCTTAATATTGTAATTTCAATCCTAATGACTTCAGCCACAATCTCTTCCCCCGTAATTAAGAAATCTTGAAAGTTCTGGGCCCTCAGATTAAAGTCTCTGCAGCAAAGGTCTTCTTCACAAACTCATCAGACTAAAGCCAGACAGTGACCAGAGACTCCTGCAGGCCTGCAGTCACGTCTCCTCTCAGCCCTGTGACACTCACTGCTGAATATGTGGCCCGTTTCCTTCTTTTTGTTTGTTTGTTTAATTTATTTATTTATTACAGTTTATTCACTTTGTATCCCAGAAGTAGCCCCCCTCTCTCATTCCCTCCCAATCCTATCCTCCCTCCCACTTCTTCTCCTATGCCCCTCCCCCAGTCCAGTAATAGGGGAGGTCCTCCTCCCCTTCCACCTGACCCTAGCCTATCAGGTCTCATTAGGACTGGCTGCATTGTCTTCCTCTGTGGCCTGGTAAGGCTGCTCCCCCATTAAGGGGAGGTGATCAAAGAGCCCCTGAGTTCATGTCAGAGACAGCCCCCGTTCCCATTACTAGGGAACCTACTTGGATTAGTGAGCTGCCATGGGCTACATCTGTGCAGGGGTTCTAGGTTATCTCCAAGCATTGTCCTTGCTTGGAGTATCAGTCTCAGAAAAGACCCCTGTGCCCAGATTTTTTGGTTCTGTTGCTCTCCTTGTGGAGTTCTTGTCCCCTCCAGGTCTTTCTTTTTATTTTATTTTATTTTTTTAATTTATTTATTTTTATATTAATCACAGGTTAGGTACTTTGCATCCCAGGTGTAGCCTCCTCCCTCATTCCCTCCCACCCTCCCACTCCCTCCCTCATCTCCCTCCTCCCCGCCCCCTCCAAGTCCACCAACAGGGGAGGACCTCCTCCCCTTCCATCCAACCCCAGCTCATCCTGTCTCCTCAGGGCTGGCTGCAATGTCCTCCCCTGGGATCCAGCCAGTCTGTCACTCCTCGGCTTGTATGGGGGAGGGTCAAAGAGTCAGCCATCAAGATCATGACTGAAACAGTCCCTGTTTCCCTCAGTAGGGTCTTCAGTCCTACACCAAGCTATCATGGGCCCCATCTGAGCCGGGGTTCCAGGCCACATCCACACATGGTCCTTGATTGTAGAAACCGTCTCATACAAGACCCCTGTGGCCTGCTCAGTTTGGTCTTTGTGGAGCTCTTGTTCTCCCCAAGACTCACCAACCTCCCTCAGATCTATCATTACTTCTCGCCCTCAGTCAGAGGCTTGATCGCGAGTCTTAATATCTTCTCTGATACATCGCTACATTGATTCCCCCCCCCT
>CM053763.1:62019615-62134140 GCA_028658305.1 Pachyuromys duprasi | reverse complement strand
TTGAATGGTTTTGGCTTCTTTGTCAAAAATCAAGTTTCCATAGGTGTGTGGGTTCATTTCTGGGTCTTCTATTTGGTTCCATTGATCCACTGTTCTGTTTCTATGCCAATACCATGCAGTTTTTATTACTATTGCTCTGTAGTACAGCTTGAGGTCAGGGATGGAGATACCTCCAGATGATCTGTTGTTGTAGAGGATTATTTTGGAGATTCTGGGTTTTTTGTTTCTCCATATGAAGTTGAGTATTTTTCTTTCAAGGTCTGTGAGGAGACAGGATGAGCTGGGGTTGGATGGAAGGGGAGGAGGTCCTCCCCCGTTGGTGGACTTGGAGGGGGCGGGGAGGAGATGAGGGAGGGTTGGGGAGGGTGGGAGGGAATGAGGGAGGGGGCTACGCTTGGGATGCAAAGTACCTAACCTGTGATTGATAACAAAAAAAGAAAAAGAAAAAAGAAAAAAAAACAGTCTCTATGCCCCAGTTTTTTATTTCCCTAAAACAACAATGCACTCAATAAAATGTATTTGGAGAATTTGCAACTATTACAAAAAAAACAAAAAACAAAAACAAAAACAAAAAACAAAAAGACCAAAAGGGCAAGCATGCTTCACTATGGTATATGCAGGCCATCTGAATGAGCAACAACCCACCAACCCAGCATTGTTACAAGTGAAGTTGGACAGATGCTTCAGTGAGTGAAGCACTCACTGTGTAAGTGTAGGGCCCAGACTTAGTGCTCCAGGGACCCACATAGGTGCCAGGTGGGGATCGCAGTCTTCCTGTAATCCCAGAGCTCAGGATATTGGGACAGGAAATCCCTGAGGAAAGATGCTAGCTAGACTAGCTGAATTAGTGAGCTGTGGGTTCAAGTGAGAGACATGCTTTAATATACAAGGTGGAGAGCAATTGAGGAAGACACCTGGCATGAACCTCTGGCCTCTACAGACATGTGTACCTACCCTCATGTAAACATGCATACATGTGCAATAACCTGTTTGTATGGAGCCTATATTCACAGGCTAGAGAAGGCCCTAAGGGGTCACAGAAAGAGTATCTGTTCAGAAATAGGGGCTAGAAAAACATTTCCTTAGCTTTCTAAGGTCTGTGCAGACAAAAAGGAAAAGTGAATAACAGATTATGGAGAAAAGTTGGGCTGTTTATAATTAGGATCAAGACAAGAGTGATTGACATTCCATGTAGTCAACACACATCCTGATCAAAGGAATAAGAAGGGAAAAATAGATTAAGTAATATATGATGTAAGGGTGTGAAAGAAAGTCATATAGCTGTCATTCATATCGTGATTATATACACAGAACACCTAAAAGAACCAACAGAAAATTGTTAAATAAGAATCTAGATTCTTGGGAGTTGGAGGGATGGCTCAGAGGTTAAGAGCACTGTCTGTTCTTCCAGAGGTCATGAGTTCAATTCCTGGTAACCACATGGTAGCTCACAACTATCTATAATGAGATCTGGTGGCTTCTTCTGATGTGAAGGCATACATACAGATGGAATATTGTATATATAATAAATAAATAAACTTTAAAAAAAAAGAATCTAGATTCTTATTTAAAGTTAACACGTTTCTTTTTTAATGTAATTTATTTATTTTTATATTAATCACAGGTTAGGTACTTTGTATCCCAGTCATAGCCCCCTCCATCATTCCCTCCCACTCTCCCCATCCCTCCCTCATCTCCTCCCTGCCCCTTTCCAAGTCCACTGATGGAGGAGGACCTCCTCCCCTTCCGTCTGACCCTAGCTTATCTTGTCTCTTCAGGGCTAGCTGCAATGTCCTCTTCTGGGATCTAGCTAGACTGTTCCTCCCGGGTGTGTGTGTGTGTGTGGGGGGGGGATGGTCGAAGAGCCAGCCATTGAGTTCATGACAGAAATAGTCCCTGTTCCCCTTACTAGTGTACCCAGTTGGATACTGAGCTACCATGGGCCACATCTGAGCAGGGGTTCTAGGCTATATCCTTAGTTGGAGAAATAGTCTCATAAAAGACCCCTTTGCCCTGATCTATTTGGTCTTTATGGAGCTCTTGTTCTCGCCAAGTCTTACTAACTCCCCCTATTTTCATTATTATTCCCTGCCCTCTGCCGAAGGCTTGGTTGTGAGTCTTAATATATGCTTTGATACATTACTAGTTAGAGTCTTTCAGGGCCCTCTTTGGTAGGCTCCTGTTCTGCTGCTTGTTTTCTCCTACATTTGATGTCCATCCCATTTGTCCATCTAAGTGAGCATTGATCATCCTGACCTGGGTCCTCCTTCTTGTTTATCTTCCCTAGGTGTATAGATTTCAGTGTGAACCTTCCTATCCTATAGGTCTATATAAGTGAGTATATACCATATGTTTCTTTCTGCTTTGGGATACCTCACATGGCAGCTCACAATCACCCATAGCTCCAGTTTCAGGGATTCTGACACCCTGTCTTTTATTTACCTCTGGCAGCAGTGCACACACATGGGTACATACATGTATGCAGGCAAAGCATGTACACATAAAATAAATAGTTCTGAAACTAAAAATCTGTTCAGAATCCTATGTGATAAAAGTAGCAGTGAAAATGCTATCGGGTATTTTTGTGATCTTGAGGCTGGAGACTTTTTAGGAAGACCATAGCTGTAAGGCAGAGAAGATCTGGAAGGGTTTCTTACCAGGCCAGGAAAGCTCTTCAGGGAAGGGACATCGAAAGCTGTCAAGTTGACATAAAAGGAAGTAGGAAGTTATCTGTAACACCTAAGCTAGAATATGTTTTAAAAAAACACATGAAAATGAACCAGGAAAACACAAGAACTCAAATAGAAAAGCAGGCAAATAATTTTTTTTTTTTTTTAGGAGAGAAAACACAAATGGTTAAAAAGTCTCCTTGATTGTGATCTGGACTTCCTGAGGAGTGGTTCCAGAACTTTTTTTTGCCTAGATTCCCTTTCATGGCTGATACACATGTCCCATTTCTTCTCACTTTACTGGACTCTACCCACAAATTTAGGGAATAGCCTGGCCCAGGACATGCCTCCTTCTAGTTTACTTGAGGTCACAAGGCCCAGCCTGGCTGCCATTTGGGACAAGGTTAAAGCCTTAGCATTGAACATGTTGCTGGAGTCCTTATTTTCCTGCACAATCCTATCACCTCCATGTTCCATCTCATATGTGATGAGAACATCCTTGAATTGGCCAGAGTTCTCCAGAGATTATGAGGAATTGGCTCATAGGGCTTTGGAGGTCAACAAGTCCTACCATCTGTCATGGGCAAGCTGGAGACTTAGGGAAGCCAGTGGTACAATTTCAGCCCGAGCCTGACAGCTTGAGAACCAGGGAGCCAACCGTGCAAATTACAGACCAAGGCTAGGAGAAGACCCAGAGTTCCACTTTGGCATGCAATCTGAAAGCAGAAGGGAAAAATCCCTCCCTCCCTTCCTTCCTTTCTTATTCCTTCCTCCCCTCCTCCCTACTTCCCTTCCCCTTTACTTTCTTCCTTCCCTCTTTCTCTTTCCTTCCTTCCTGCCACCCTTCTTCCCTCCTTCTTTCCTTTCTTTCTACTCTTCTCTCCCTTCCTCCTTCCCTTCCTCTTTCTTTCCTTCCTGCCTTCTCTGAAATATTAAGGAGCACCCTCATTAGGTAGGGTGTTCTATTGAAAGCTCCACTGATTTGAATTCTAATCTCATGAAAAACACCCTCTCAAGCAATTTGGAAACTACATTTACTCTGGAAACCCTGTGGCCCAGTCAAGTTAACATTAGATTAACTACCACAATGACACACAAATTTCTGTGATTTTTTTTCATCTCAAACTCTGCTTCCAGGGAACTGGGTTTAGTCTATTCAGGCAGTTTTGACCAAGTAGCACAGGCTAGGAGTTTTGGAAGAACTCAACACTGCTTACCCTCGGAGTATATAGTCAGGGTGCTGTCTGGTCCAGCTTTGGTGGAGGTGGTCTTCTGGGTTGCAGGTTGCCCCTTGTACTCTGTGTCCTCATGTGGAGGAAATGGAACTGATGAGATCTCTTAGTCCCTTTCATAAGGGGACTAATCCCATTCATGAGTTTCTATGATCTCACAGTATGCCAAAGGTCCTACCTCCTAATACTATTCCCTTGCCATTGGATTTCAATAGAGGGAATTGGAGGATACAAGCATTTAATCCATTGCAGAGCCCCATCAACAGGTTTAGAAAGTTCAGGGTTGATCATCATATGCAAAGTTCCTTTTTTCCCTTTGAGCCAGAGGACACACCCTCACTAGGTAGCCAGATAGGCAGTGACGTGGGTGCTCAACAGGTCCATCAAAAGCAAAATGTGGAGGATATATCAACTTGAACATGGGCTTATTTCTTCCAATGGTGAACTGAGTCTAGAGCAGCAAATTACAAATGGCAGCATCGCCATCTGAGATAGAAGGGGAACAAGAATTGCATGAAAGAAGTATTCCAAATGCAGGGAATATAACTAAGTGTGCTTAGAATGAATGAAGAGATGGCTAACTCTTTATCAAAATACTGCAGATGGGACTCAGCTGTTATGCCACTTATCAGCTAGGGCGGGTCAGACATTCTGTTAGCAAACTGTACTTGTACAGTAAAGGTATCAGGCATCATGTCATTTATGTTCACATATCTCATGACATAGAAACCCCACTCCAGGGTGTGCCCCGGAGAATATTTAGTTAGTATGGGCTCATAATTTTATGTTTGTTTTGTTGAATGCGATCAGAGGAGACAGCCTGGAGGTCCATCAAAGAGGGAATGGCTAAGTCATATATGGCCAGCGGAGCCTATAGAACATAAGGTAGAAGTAAATGATGACATTGAGTGTCATTCAGCCCTGAAAGACAATAGTACCACAGCACTAAGAGACAGAATAGGACCTAGTTTATTACCATTTGTGTAAATTAACCACCCCCTTCTCCAGGTATTGTCTACTGAGTGCCTTCCTTAATTTTTTCTCCCTAGCAGAATACATCTTCATTTTCATTTTTAGGTACACAACTGTCACTAATATGATATTTTCCACCCCGTTTTTAAAACCAATTTTATATTTAGGTTTCTAAATGTTACTGCAACATCCAAAACAACACTATCAACAAGAAAACCCACGCCATGATCCAAATCCATTACTGTCATCATAGTCCCATTCAGCTGTCTGTTGGAGGTAGGGTATATTAGGAGCTGTGCAAAACACAATTCCTTCTGAGGTGGTGGGCTGCATAACATGAAGAAGCTTGTTTGGAATTTTTGAGTAACAGTTCTTGGAAATAATGGATTAGAGGCTCCTGTTTAACATTTTCATAGTTAAAAAATGGGTAACATGATTAATAGAGATGAAACCATGAGAATAATATACATTCTATGGTATATATCACATTAAAGTGGGTGTCTATATGGAAGAAGGATCAGGTACAATACAGAGGGGAAAGGGCTTGTTCGCTCAGATTGACGGCAATGCTCATCTGAAGGTTTCTCACCATTTGTCCATGAGTTTATGGAAAGAAGGAGCTGCCCTGCTGTTCCCACCACTGCGGCCTCTTCCACCTCCACCATCACCACCATCATCTGCCATCTTTACCATGACCTTTACCGTAATTACTGATACCTCTGTCATCACAGCCTCTACCACCGGAGGCATCACCTTCACCATCACCTCCACCATCACCATAAGCACCTCACTATTACCCCCATCTCCTCCACTTCCTTCACCTCCACATCACTGCCTTCAGTGCTCCCAACTGCCACCTCACATCTGTTCCACCCCGACGCTGTCACGACGTCCACTCCCTCCACTCCTAGCTCCTTTCCCTCTGCCAGTGCTGCCTCCGTTATCGTTCCCATCGCCATGACTGCACCCGCCACCGCTGTCAACACTGCTTCTGCCACCCCACAACCACCACGACTGTCTGTAACTGTCACCATTCACCCATATCCACCGTCGCTCCCGGTGCCACCTGACCATAGCCATTATCTTCTCCTCCGTCACCACCTCTACCTCCATCTCTATGCCCACCGCCTCCAGCCTCACCATCTTACCAAGTGCACCACAACTGCTTCACCTCTGCCATGATCATCAGCATCGCCTCTACATGCACCACTGCCGCTCAGACCTCTCCCCCCTCTGCCACACTTCCACCCAAATCCTGTTACCATCACCTCTTCTACCTCTGCCATCTCCTCTTCCCTAGTGCCGATGTCATCATGACCTCCATCATATCAATTCCATCGCCGCCATCGCTACTGTCTACACCAGTACTACTACTATACTACAAAACTGAACCACCAAGAGAAATGTCCAAAGGAAGGAGCAAGCCCAGAATCCATAAAATACCCCATCATATTATTAGAGGTAGTAAGAACTGATGAGCCAGGGTTGCAATCTGGGAGCAACACATGGGGGAAGGAAGGTGAGCTGGGAAGCAAGATCTCATTCAACACTGGTGGACAGGGATGGCCCCAAGGCCCTGCTTGGATTGGCCCAACCCTTGTGCCCCAGGAAGAGGTGAGTCTGGTGAGGGCAAGTGGCATTTCTGCTGATGCCACTCAGATCAGCCCACTGTCTACCCAAATCCTTGTCTGCTACTCTGAGAACAATCCATTGTTTCATAAGCAAAGAACCGCTTCAGCTTTCTTGCCATTTCTGTCTGTGAAGAGTCTCCTCCTTACAGGAAACGCAGCTCAAGATCCCCTCTCTCCAGCTCAGCCCCAGGAGGAGCCAAGTCTTCACCCCATAGCTTTTAAGGCAGTTTACATGATGTTGCATAAACTCAGAACCTTGCTTACATAATCCTCTCTATCCTTACCACTCCTACCTTTAAACATCTGCTGATGTTTGTCTTGTCTTCACTTAGTTGGTGATTAGGAAGGCTGTGCACACTTAGCGTCCTTAATCTTCCTTCCTAAATCAATCCTGGAAACCAGCCCCTTAATGTTGTTGCTGCTGTGCTCATCTCTGAACCTCTTCCAAACCGTCTATCTTCTTTGTATCGAGCGCTTGGCCTCAAAGCTGGAGGCTATGGGGTAGGAGTTTAGGTGCTGCATATCCTGCGGTGTATGTGAACTTCAGCCAAAGCCCCCACACCCATTTCCTCCCCATTTCCACCTTCAGACAGCAGTTGTATTTCTGCTCTAAGTTTCATTTTTCTTGCAGGATTGATTGCTGCTGATCTTTCAACTTATTAGGGTCTACATACTAGTCTAGATGAGAGATTTCAGTATATGAAGGGAACTCGCATGGCAGTCTTCCCAGTGTCTAAGGGCTCAGCGTCTCTTTTTCTCAATCTCCACGGTAATTGTATTTGACATGAAACAGCAGAAGAGCTACTTTCCTAAGAGTCTGTATGTAAGATTCTGACAATAGCTCTGTAAAATAGGGAGGCAACCTCTAATTGTCCCATTCTGTAGTTGCTATAGGCCTGGAGAGAGGGGTACTGACTGCCTAGGTCCAGAGCTGGTTTCAGTTCTTGGGTCCCATTTGCTCTCCAGAACCTCCCCTCACAGTGTGGCCATGTTTTTCCATCTGCATGAGTGTGTACTGTGAGCATCTTTCTAGCTCATAAATCTGTTCTTATGCTCTCTTCCTAAAATAATTCCCGTAATACCCTGATAGACATTCCCAGTTGGCCAACCTGTTACCGTGTTCTTCTTTGTTCTCTCATTGCAGGCTTTCTGCTCACTACAATATCTATGACTTATTTATATGTTGTAAATGCTAGCTGGAGTTACCAAGCAAGCTATGTGACAGCCTGCCGAGCTTCACTCTGATCAGTTCTAATGTAGGGCTGGTGTTGTTTTCCAGTCCCAAAATATCTGACTAGCAAAGTCTGCATTTCATACGCAGGACTGTTGGGGGTGGGAAGGAGTGTGAAGGCCAGGCCAGCCCTGCCTCTGTGCCAGTGTTAGATGGCAGGAGCTACCCTTGCAGTTCTTGTGCACAGGCTGTGCCTGCACGTACTGGCTATAGGAGGTGGAGAGCTGACATTGATAGCTTTGTGATACCCAATGTGTACAGACAAGAGCTCAAAGCAGCCTCTAAGGCAATTTCCCAACCAGCCTCCACTGCCATTTTCAGCTTTCACTTGTATTTCCTGCTATGAGCCATTGCTTCTTCTCTCAAGGAACTTGAACAGGCAAGAGGAGCACTGTTGTTGATGCTTTCCAAAGAGCTCACGGTTGTGTGAGGCTCACTGACAGACAAGAGAGAAGAAGGGATAGAAGGCTCACCTGCCTTAAAGTGTCCTCTTCAGAGCATGTATGTTGGAATGAGTGACACTCCACCCCAATGTGCCTCCATTGAGCTTGTAATATGAACTGACTAAAACACTTCTGTGGGATGTTGGGGTGTGGTGTGTGTGTGTGTGTGTGTGTGTGTGTGTGTGTACATGCTGGGACAAGACATCTATAGCCAGGGAACACCAAGGCTTGTTGGAAGTTACCAAAAGTGGGAGGCAAGTATGGAAATGATTCTCCTTTGGGCCACCTTACCCTCAGGTCTCCATCCTGCAGATTAGGAAAACATGTATTTTTATCTCTTCAAGTCTCCGAGATTGGGGCCATTTGCTCTAGTAGTCCTAGGTAATGAATATAGAGTGGCTCTGTGATAGGCAGAGAGCAGGAGTTTGCGGTACAGGGGTGCCTCTTGGGACCTGACTCTCTCGAGCCACTTACTCCAACATTCAGCACCATGCTCAAGGTACTTCTGTGGTCCTGTGGGTAGAGGATGTACAGGTATCTTTGGGAGCATTGCCTGACTTGGTTGGTTTCTTATCAGGTGCAGGCAATTGGGTTCTAGCCTGGTGTTGAGGAGAGTGAGCCCCTGGTGCCTCCATGAGAAGTCTTCATTGTGCTGCTCATGTGCTGCATGGGCAGCTGTGAATTCACACTGGAATAATTTAACAGGCTCATGTGGGTCTTCAGCTGGTGTTTGGGGAAGTTGTAGAACCTTTCGGAGGTAAGGCTGAAAAGGGCAAATCAACGGGGACAAGACCTGAGAGTTATAGCCAGTCCACTTCCAGTGCAAGGCCTCTGCTTCCTGACAGCCCCTGTTGTGTGACTAGCTGCTTCACCCTCATGCCTCCATGCCTTCCATGTTATGATGGACTGTCCCCTCTGAACTGTGAGCCAAAATAAACCTCATCTCACTTAAGTGGCTCCTTTCGAGTGACATGAGCCTTCTTACTGCAGTGGAAAAAAGTAACATCCATGGTTGCTGCAGAGAGTACCTCCACACTTGGCAAATTTGGGCAGGTGTGTTTAGGTGATAGGTGAGTAAGTGTGCATACTTCCTGGATCATCGCAAGGTGTGTTTGTAAATTAAGAGCTGCTTCCCATTCTGTTGTGATTGGAAGACAGAAACCTGCAAGTCAGTGGTCTTTAATCCATCACTCATTTGTGGTTTTGAGATAGTTCCACTATTTTATTAAAGACTGGAATCATTTAACTGTGAATGCTGGGGTTGCTTTTTCTTCTAGCCCCAAATAGTAATATCGTGGGGTTGAGATGGCTGGGATGGGTGGGAGAATTAAGAATTTTGGATTAAATCTTAGGACACTAAACAAAATTGGAAATTATGGGGAAAAGTTCAAATGCTGAGGTGAGTAGGGCAAGGACCAGGGAGAGGCAAGCAGAGAGGCTCTGATACCAGAAGATTTCACTGTAGCTCTCTGTTGTGTGTGAGTGTAAAAAGTGAGTGGAAGACAGTTTGGTAGAATAGGGGTGCAATCAGTAGCCAGTGATAGATTATAACCTGAAAGGGACACGTAACAGAATGAATGGGCTGAGACATGATTACAAGTGCCCGAAGTCAAAATGTGACAAGCTTCCTGAAGAGATAGAAATGAAGCAGAGAGTTGGGGGTGTGGCTAGCGCAGAGTGCTCGCCTGGCATTCATGAAGCCGTGGTGCCCAGTGTCACCTAAACCTTACATGGCGGTGTGTGCTTGTAACACGGCACTCAGGAGGTGGAGCAGGAGGATCAGAAGTTTAAGGCTAGCCTCAGTTACGTAGCTGATTCCAGGCCAGCTTGGGCTACATGAGACCCAGTTTCCAGCAGGGTGGAAAGGAAAAGCAGCGCCACTGTTTAACGGGGAAGAGGGTCGCGCTTTCACCTGGAGGCTCAGAGCTGGCGCTGAGTGGAGCTACAGACAGCTTGACTGTTCGTGGCCACGAGGCGGCAAATCTTATAATCTAAATATTCTAGGTGTTTCCAAAGTACAGAGTTTCAGTTTAACTTCCCCGTGAGTTTAACTTCAAAAGCAGTTAGCAAATTAGGAGCCAAACCTTGGCATCACGTGACTCCAGCGGTCCAGCAGCTGAGGCAGCCTTTACTGTAACTTGCTGCCAGGGGCAGAGCTCAGGGAAGGTTGTGCCATTTCTCAAGGTAACCGGAAAATGAAAAGGGCAGAAACTTCCAGTGTGCCATGCTGTGGTAACCAGCTCCCTGTTTTCCCTCTTGCTGGATGATCAAAACCAGCCTTTGCTAACCTAGTAGCAGGAGGAAAAAGGAGACACGTAGAGCCATCTCAGAAATGAGATCCTTTCATGTGTGTGTTTTAATGATCTCTTTCATTTGAAGCAATCGTAAAAGCAAGTAATTATTGTTATTCCTAATATCCTAATGCCAAATTGTCAACCCGAGGAGCTGGGGGAGTAAGTGGGCTGTCGGGCTTGCTGAGCCCATGTGTGGTGGAACACTGTTGATAAGATATATTAACACCATTATATAATGTGACCAGGTAGCCAAGAAATATGTCAGCAACTTCACCTACATTTATGTGCTTGTTTGCTCAGTGTCGGGTTGCTCACTCTGGAAAATAAGAGCAATTTGGAGAAATGTATGTGGCTTAGTAGCTGTGGAGCAGCTTTGCCTGTGAACACCTCAGGCGTTCTGGAACACTCTGGCACAGGAGGCTAGTATCAGAGGTTTCTCCCTGCAGCCAATGGGGCCACATCTCTGTCTCACAGCTCTAGAAATGCTAAGCAGGTAATTAACAAGTCATAAGGCACAGGTGTGCCAGGTGAAGTTTGGTAAATTGCTTTTGATCTAAATTGAGATGCTTTGGGGATTTAACTTCTTAGACAAAAGGGGCATAAATAAATAATCAGGATTTTAAGGTTGGAACTTGCAAGCAAACTCTAAAATGTCTTAATGCATTGGAGGAGGTGAAGCAGGGAGGCAGCTGGAGGCTGGTGTGGTGTTGGTTCTGCTAAGGAGCTCCGTGCTGCAGACCGGTGAATGTCACATGGTCTGGAAGCCAAATGTTTTCTAAGGGGCATGGTGTGTTCTGATGCCTCCAGTTCCATTTCTTCTATTCTAAGAGGTAACAAGTAAGGAGAGGTCAGTTATACTCACTGGATGACTGTCTCATCCAGGCGTGGCTTGTCAATCAGCAGGGATGTAAGTCTCCAGAAGTTGCTATGAGACCTAGTGTCCAGTATCTCTTTGTGGGACACATGAACTCTGCTGCGTGTCTGCATCTGCTGCCTTTTCCTCCACAGAGGAAAAAGAAAAAAAAAGATTCCCCTGCTCTTGGAGGCGAGACTCTTTCCACTGTCATCAAGTCTCCATGCTAGTGTACTGAAGCTGGTCTTAGAGCGTCCACTTTTGACCCCTTGCTTGTGGTGGAAAACAACCACAAGACCAAGGGGGGTATTGGTGTTTGAGTCTCCAGCTGCTTCTCTGTTACTGTCCACTGAGATGGCAGGTCACAGCTTTTGTCGAAACCATCAGGAGAACAATGGCTCCCTCCTGTGTACCGGTAGCTGCCTGGCTGTGCTCTGCAGTGGTCCTGCTCTTTTGAGTGTGTTCTGGCCAACGTTGCCTGTGGGAAGCCCTGATCCTATCTTCCCAGCATGGGAAGTGCACAGACTTTTGAAGGAACCCATCTCCTGAGCCTGGTGTCCTGTGGGAATGTGTATGCCTTGTTTCTTTTCTTATTGATCCATTTCTTTAGCAGGCAGTGAAGCCATACTAGGTCCAGAGGACACAAAAGGCGGGAGCTCATTCCTGTCTATGAGAGAGACATGAGGTGAGCCATCCTGCATTACACCTTGGGTTCTGCTGCACATGACCTGTGGAGGGTGAGCAGGGCACCTCCAGGCCTCAGCGGGGACTCCCTGCCTAACAATTCTGGGACAAGGATAAAGTGAGGATGTGAAGAGCATTGTGGGCAATGTACAAGCCTGGGTGTGAGCACACTGGATAGGAAAAAGGCAGAATGACTGGGCCTTGATGTTGAGAAACCATGGGATGAAGTCAGAGGCTTGTCAAGGATCTGGAAAGGGGCTGGCTGTTGATTTGGGGACTTTAGAAAACTATTGTAAGGAGGCATGGTGATTTTCTCAGGTGCTTTGATGGCATTGCAAAATGGCTAGGGTTCCACAGTTCTTTCTGCATCCACAGGAGCTGTTAGGATGGCAGTGGAGTTGGGGACAGTGAGTGGTACACACCAAGACGGGCCCAGGAATGGGTCTGTCCGAGCCTGTGGCAGGTGGACTAGATCTGAGGATGATGCTAAGGGGTGTCTAAGGAGGGCCACAGATTCCAGGACTGTGTGTTGGCAGTGCCTCCTGGGGTAGTGACCTTGAGGGTGAGAACTGCCCTGCTAGTTCCTTCTCAGTCAAGCTGGCAGCTGGCTGTGTGGAAGGGAGAGCTGGGCACAGTTGTGAATGGCTTTGCTAGCTTCCTCGTGAGTGCTGAGTGCTGAGGCTCAAAGGACTCCAAAGTGAGGCATGCAGGAAGGAGGAGGCATCACTTGAAGATATCACCTTCCTGCCTCCTGGTAAGCAGGTGGCTCCTTCCTCCTCCCTCTTTCTGCTTTTATCTTCTTTCCTCTTCCTACTTCCTCTTCTTTTTCTTCATCCCCCTTTCCTTCCTCTGTCTTGTTCCTCTTCCTGCTTCACTTCCTTCCTTCCTTCTCTCCTTCCTTCCTTCTTATTTCTCTGCCCTCTTTCTCCTTCCTCATGATCAGTGGAGGCAAGTAGGGGCCCTTCACCAAAAGAGGCTGTGGGGAGGGTACCTAACTTCTTTCATGATTAAATGTCACAGCTAACATCACTGTCAAGTAACTCTAGATACAAGTTCTTAGACATTTCAATCAGCAAAATTTTGGCTTTGTACTAACTTGTTCTCAATCCCTCTCCCTTGCCCCACTCCTTTTCTTTCCCAAGAAGAGTATGGATGTGGAGAAGGGGTGACTGGAGGCATTTGGGGTCTCTGTGTTGTGCTACCTAAAATCTTCTCCTCCATCATTACCCTTACCCATCACTCAAGAGAGACTTGTATACTGAGGACCCAGCACTGTCACTTTTTCAGTTTTCAGAAGTGCCTGTGACCTCATGAGTAATGAGTCGCCAGTCAGGGAAGGAGTGGGCCACATGCCTGTATGTTCACTGGGGGCGGCCTAGAGTGGCTTTGGCTTAGCAATATGGGTAATCAGATGGGAAAAGGACAGTGCAGGCTAAAAAGGCACAGGGTAAGCAGGAGCCATCACTACCACCAGGGGCATCTCTTGGCAAGAAATCCTCACAAAGGCTCCTATTCCCACCAGGGCACTCATTATAAGTGTTTGTACAGAAAATTTTCACTTATATAAAAATGCTACTGGCCACATGCCTGTTATAGCCCAACAAGCGATAAAAGTCTCTCTGTAACTTATGGGGTTGGAAAGTCAGCCCAGTAGGTATGTGCTTGCCATGCAAGTGTAAGGTCCTGCTCCAGTCTCCCAGAACCCATGTGAATGGCAACAAAGACAGCAATAGTACACCGAAAGCCGGGCGCAGCAGCACAGGCCAGCCAGTCAGACAGCTAAGCTTGGGCTCAGTGAGAGAGAGCCTGTACTAGCCTCTGGCTTTCCGTGAGCATGCATACATACACATTTGTGGGTACCTGCACTCGCATGCACATACACAGCAGACACATGAGCACACACACATAGCACAGCAGATATTTCCACCAGATGTACAATCCCTGTGCACAGCCACTTACTGCTCTTCATCACTCCTCCAGCTGTGCTTTTCATTAGGAAGTCATTGCTTTACTGAACTCCAGAAAGACCTCTGGCTGCATAAGGTACTAAAGAACTTTCTGGAAACTTCTTGAAATAATTTTTTTTCCAAAATTACCAGTACCTCCTGTTGAGCACTTTTCTTCATACACTTTATAATGGACATTTTAAAAACCAGTTGACAAAAAGCTCTACTTTCACGATTTTCAAACCCAGTACTGAGTCTGGTGGGCACAGGACAGAATTGAGACCTTCCACATCTGAAAGCATCTCACAAGCTAGCGCCACCATTCACGCAAGGGGCACAGAGCTTACCAAGGGCTCTGCCACTACAGACCTCTAAGAACTATATTCCCTTATCCGTGTTTTTATTCCAGAACACCCTTCTGCTCTCAGCTGTAATATTGGCTTGTAAATTAAAGCGCTTTGTTTTGGGAATTGTAGCATTTTATTTTTAAATCCTTTCAGAATTTTCTACTAACTTCTAGAAATAGTGCATGCATATTTGAAAGTGTTCTATTTTAGGACTTTCAATGCATCTGCATGTATATATCTTAGATGTGCTGGGTTTGCTGAGTCAGCATCAGTGAATCTCATGAGCTCCCATGACAGAGCTCAGTGCACCAGAGAAATGGGGCTCTCTCTCTTTTTAATTGTTACCTGGGCAACCCAGTCACATGACACAGACATAGAGCCTGCTGCTGACCACAGTCCACTTGGCCTTAGAATGACAGGTTCATTTTCACCTCTCGTTTCCCAAAGAATGCTTTAAATCCAACCAGATGAAAGAGAACAAGCTTCTCATCTGAGTAATGTTCTTGCTGTGTTTTGTGATTTATAGAAGTGATGAGTTCTTTGTGGCCGGCATGCCACTTGCTTAAGGCTCCTTCCCACAGAGCACTCTGAGATGTTATAAAACATCTTAGACACAGGGAAAAAAGATTGTTATAAAATTTAATGGTCCAATCTGGGAAGCAGTGTCACAGGCCTTTAATACCAGCATTTGGGAGGCAGCAGCAGGCAGATCTCTGAGTTTGAGGCTAGCCTGGCCTATAAAGTAAGTTCCAAGGCAGCCAGGGCTACACAGGGAAACTTGGTCTTGAGAAAAAACCGTCATAAGACTAACTGTCTTATGTTAGTCGGCCTGGAAGCGAGGTTGTTTTGTTTTGTTTTGCTTTTTATAATTTAAGTCTCTCAGAAAGAGATGGTCTGGGGCTGGAGGGAGAGAAAGTTAATTTGATAAAGTGCTTGCCGAGAAAGCAAGAAGATGTGGGTTCAAGCTGCAGCAGCCATGTAAATGTGTTGGGAATGATGCACACACTGCCAGTGCTGAGGAGACAGACAGGAGGGCCCCTGGGGCTCTTTGGCAAACCAGCATAGCCTACTCAGCAAATCCCAGGTTCAGGAAGAGACCTGGGTGAAAAACACAGATGGATAGCACCTAAGAGAGCTCCTGAGGTTGACATCTGACCCACACAAATACACACATGGGGGGGGGGGGAAGAGAGAGAGAGAGAGAGAGAGAGAGAGAGAGAGAGAGAGAGAGAGAGAGAGAGAGAGAGAGAAAGAGTTCCACTACAGAACTGGATCCCTTAATCTCCAGAATTACAGGAGGAAGCAAAGTGGTGGGCCTCTGGGAAGCCTTCTTCAGACGGATGCTCCAGTTTGGCATTCCTGTGTTCCACAGTTGTTCTTGAAGGATGAATTTTAGTCTTCACAGAAGGTAAGAGATGAGTGTCCCTCCAAGGTTTTTCCATTGAATTTAATTTCCATCGGGAAGTATTAAGGGAAGTTAATTTCACTGTGAGGTATAGTGGTAGGGCCCTTAGGAGAAACTGCTGAGGTCATAGGATTGCTCCCTGATTAAGTCCTGGCAGCTTTCTAAGAGGAGGGAGACCAGAGGACACAGCCCATGCCCCCGTCTCTTGCCATGTAACATCTGGGGCTCTGCTAACAGTAAGACCACCACCAGAAGTGGTCCCCCACCTTGGGTCAGAATTTGAGCCAATAAACCCCTTTTCTTCACACAGTAGCTTTCTTCAGGCATTTTGTTACAGTCATATAGAAGGCAGGCATCTTACTCAGAGCCCAAAGCTCACATTTGGCTCAGTTTGTGGTTCAGTCCAGCACCTTGAAAGAACTGTCTTCCTCAGCCTTTTTATAAATGTTTATTTATTCATAACTTTAAAAATAGATTTCCATGATTCTGACTTTGTGTTAAGAAAGTCAAATGTTACAGTAAGCCTATGAAGAATAGTACCAAGGCCAAAGAGCCCCACTCAGACATGGCAAGAAGGGACCCCTGATGGCCATCAAGTGTCTAATTCAGGGTCAGGAAGATGGTGGCCAGTGTTGAGCAATAGTCAGACTGACAATAGATTAACTGTCTTTAATTTCCTGGTATGCAGGCTTCCAGTTCTTTAGGAGTTTTGTCCTCCCTCCATCCATTCCCCTTTAATTTCCACCATGTAGTGAAACCGAAGGCACTTGGCCAGTGGAGGGCGCTCTGTGGGGACTTGCAAAATATCTGAGAGTTGAATTAAGATCAAGAATAAAATGTCGCGATGCTGTCAGATTCTCCCTGAGCTCTGCCTTCGGGGATATCTCATAATTAGGACAAAGGGATATTTGAGATTACGCCTTAAATAAACTGGGGCAGAACCGCTTTAAGCCTCACCAACTATTTTTAGCTCTGAGGCAGAAAACATGATTTTCAGGGCCTTGGCACAACTTAGGGGAAATAAGGCTGGGAGACCTCCAGCATCTTGGCCTCAAGGCTCACGTTAGAGGAAAACCTCTAGGACCACTGCACACCCCTAGGGGCCAGGTAGGAGCTGTGTTCAGCCAAGAAACAAGGGGAGGTGCATTCTTCTCTTGTGCGGTGTGGTTTTTTTCCCCTAGGGATACATGAACAAAAGTCTGCTAACCCCAGAGAGGGAACTGACAGTAGACCAAAAATAATAATAATAACCTCACCTGTTTAGCTGTTGAACTATTGCATTTATTTGGGTTACTTCCTGGGGCACGTGTGACTCAAAGGCAGCTGTGTAGCCAGAAAGCCCACCTCAGCCTGGATGGTCAATCAGGAAAATGGCATTCCTACAGTTTCCTCACAACTTTCAGGTCCACCCAGGTCTTCTTCCCAGTGACTACTACATCTCATATAACTTTGTGGAAGGGTCTTGTGAGTCTTGTAAGTTTCTGTATTTCCTGAGCCTTGTCACTTGCCTGAGCAGCTCTGGTCTGTAGAGGAAGGAATGTTTTCTTTCTGGGGAAATGGCTGCATACGTGGGCCAGAGCTGAGCTCTCAGCATGTTCATCTTTCATTGGCAGGGTGAGTTAGAGGCTGGGCTCATGTGGGGAAAGAAAAGTGAGGAGGGAGGAGCTAGGGCTCTCACAACCAGATATGCTGGTGTTTACAGTGACCCTGATGAAGGAGCTTTCTAGTTTTATCTCCATGATTTCCACCTGTGAGAACCAACATGCTGAAGGATGACTGGGAATTGTGGGAACAGCGACATGACTTCATCTTCTTTCTGGGTCTTGCCAGCAAAACCTTCCCACAGAAGAACAAGAAGAACTGGGCAGACAGCATCTTATGGGATGCCAACTTGGATTTTTCTTGAAGACAACAACCAGGTCTGGGCAATACCTGCATCATGCCTAAACCATAAAGAGTTTTGCTGACTCTTTTTCAATCCAACAAAATCTGATGAGGACAGGATAGAGCTAAACAAATTAAGCTTCAGAAATTTTCTTCATTTCAAAATCAAACTTTTGCTTAATAAGACAGTAATAATCTTTGTTACTAGTTTTGTGTCCTGGAATAAATAAGGCTTGATCTCTCCTTGTCTATGAGGAGGAGTACTGACATCTGAGCTTGGGGCTGTTTTGAGGACTTGGTGATTGGAGATCACCACCCAGTGCAGAACCTTGGCTGTGTGTCACACACAGGAATGATAATTCCTGGCTTTCACTGACATAATGATGAGCTAAAGGAACTACAGCATGTCTACCATGGTGTTACATCTTCACAGCATGGGTAACTGATGATGACAGTGGTGTCTCTGGCTCAGGGGAGGGCCTGCATCTGGCCAGGGCCTTCTCCCGAGGTTCTCCTGCAATAGAAGGCAGGAGAGGATAAGAGAGTCAAAGTGACTTTCGTTAATAACCCCTCTAGCAACAGGGCATGGTCCATCTATGAAGGTCTCAGCACACAGTCTGTCAGTCTGTACTGCTGCTTTGGGGATCCAGTTTCCAGCATGTGGACTTTGGGGATATGAAAAAATCATAGCAGTCTTGACCTAACCTATTTTATTTGTCTTTGAAAGAAGGTGACAAAGAGCACTATTTTTTTAATTACATAATTTTATTAGATGTACTTATTTTATTTTATGTGTGTTGCACATGTATGTGTACAGTGTGCACACTTGGTGCCCACAGAAGTCAGGAGAAGGTATTGAATCCTCTGGAACTGAATTTATGGGTTGTTGTGAAGCACCACCATATGTATGCTAGGAATTGAACTCAGGTCCTCTGTAAAAGCAACAAGTGTTCTAACACACTAAGCCATCTCTGCAGCCCAGGTTGACTGGGTTTTGAAGGTGCTTGTTATGAAAGTGCCTTGGTTTGCAGGTGAGCATTACCATGCTCGGAGCAACACTCTATTATTCTCTAATGCTTTTCCTTCTCAGAGCAGAGCACCTAGTTATTAAATTTTATTTTTGTTTGCAATAAAGCCTCATAGCCCAGGTTGGTCTTGAACTCTCGTTGTAGCTGAGGCTAGTCTTCTTCCTCTATCTAAGATTTGTGGGATGACAGGGATGCGCCACCAGGCTCAGCTTTAGTTGTCCATCTTTAGCTGGGATTTTCTCTGAAATGTTCCTTTCTTCATGCCTTGAAGGTTAAGTTTGTGCTGATCTGCGAATGGCTACCTCTGCAATTGATTGTACACTATTAAAGCTGAAACACATCCAGGCATGATGGATCTAGAGTCTGTGTACATGCTTTCATTTACCTGCATCCATCCTCACCTTCCTCCACATCCTTACATTTATGGTCTTTGCGTGGATCACTGGCCTCAGCCTATAGCATTCCCTCTTCCAGGAAGACTCTGTTCAACCCTTGTCCATGTGACTTTTACAGCTCATTTAAAATCCACCAACTGCAGGGAAGTGGCCAGCATCCCCACCTATCCTGCCTCTTTAAGCCACAGGACAGGACTCAAAGCCTTTTCCTTCTAGGATAGTGGGTGAAAGAAGTGACTGTCTCCCATAGATTTAGGTGATTAGCTTGGTCTATTATCTTGATTAAATTTTAACATTTAATCAAATGTAAAAATTCAACACATGTGTTTATATTTATTTTCTAATTTAGTAGTTGTGAGGACACCTTGAATAGCACCTCTGGCAGATTGGCTTTCATAGCACATACCGACCATTTGGTCTCACTTTCCCTAGCTAAGTGTGGCAAACCATGTGGGGGTTATGGGAAGAACTCATGAAAGCTCTCCCCCCCCATCTCACCATGTTCCTCCCAGCAGCCTGGCACAACACAGATGAACTTTCCTGAGTTACTTTCTCAAAAGGCAGGTATCACTGCATGATGAACACGCTCTTTAAATGCAGCTGTGATGGTGTGAGTGAGACACACTCACCATAGGCTTAGGCATTTGAATGCCTGATCTCTAGTTGGTTTCAGCCTTTGGGGAAGCTTTAGAAGGTTTTGCTGAAGGAAGTGTGTTATTAGAGACAAGTTTTGAGAGTTTTATAGCCTAGCCCCACATTCAGTTATCTGTCTAACTGTCTATCTAATTGATCTGTATCTCCCTTCTTCATTCTTGCAGTTAAATATGTGAGTTCTCAGATTCCTGCAGGAGCAGGCATCTGTCTGCTTCCTGCTGCTGTGCCTCACCACCAAGACTGACTTAAGTCCAAATAAGCACTTCTATAATTTGCTTTCTGTCATGGTGTTTTTAGAGCATCAACAGAACGGTAACTAATGCTGCAGCTACCATGGCTTAGGGTTCAGTTCCGTAGCAGTCATCTTAGCCAGTTAAGCACTTTGTTGGAGAGAAGGACAGGTCTGGGGAGTGGTGGTCTGGGATTAGTCCACAGTCCAGGAGTGTGAGGATTCTAGGTCCACATTCTCAGACAGGATCTTAGACCTTCAGGTCTCCTCAGTCATGAGGAGTAAGTGGAGACTGGAAGGTTACACACACAGAGCTATCCATATGGCTCTGGCCAGACTCCAAGTTCTGCCAGCCCTGGCTCTGTGCTCGGCAATAGCTCAGAGCATCATTGGGAATTTAATTAATGTGTCATCCATTTTCATGTCCAGATTCCTGACACAGTGGGCCTCTGCCTAGAGCACTGTGAGCATATTGCTGCCCTACATGGTAGATTCAAGCCCCTGTATGCATGAGAGAAGAGCTGAGTTCTTGGGTTAGAGGACTGTGACTTATTTGGGAAGAGAAAGATGTTGTTAAGCTGTCTAGATTGTGTTTGAGCTCCTGGAAAACAAGCTTACATGTCACCATTCATCTTGACTGAGGAATAGAGAAGCCTTGGGCAATATGTAGGTATTTGGGGACACACAAATTGTTAAGGATTTAGTCACAAGACATGATCTAAAGGAGAGAGGAAATTGTATCAAAAGGTTGCAGGGTGGATACTATAATCAGGGCCCTATGTTGGCAGGAATATATCACTGTGCTTTCTCTCCCCTTGATGGTGGGGTCTCTCCCTCTACATGTTTCCGAGTTTCTCATCTACCTGCCTTTTCCACATGCTTGCATCAGACGGCTTTGCCATTGCATGGCTATGCACTCTGTATGCTGTGGGCACTCTCTTCTGGGCTTATCTGAGTCACTCATTTATCTGCTGGGTTCCATAAAGGTTGCTTGGGCTGGAGTCATGGCTCAGTGGGTTAAGAGAACATGCTACTCTTGCAGAGGACCTGGGTGCACACGTGGCAGCTCACAGCTACCTGTAAATCCTGTTTCAGGGGATCTAATGCCCTCTCTGCCTTCTCAGGAACGAGGCATGCAAATGGTATACAGATATGCATGCAGGAAGAATACACAAATCCTTTTTTTAAAAAAAAAAACAAATCAGTAAGATACTACTAAGCTGGGGCTCAGGTCAGTGTCCTGCTCAACTCTCTTCAGAGAGGCTTATTCCAGCAGTAGATTGGAATTAGCACAGAGACTCACAACTGGGAAGTTTGCAGAGAGTGACTTTGGAGGACTCAATCCTAAATGGGGTGTCTTCCTCAGAGCCCTCTCCTGAAGGCTCAGGAATCTGTGCAGAAGAGGAAGCATAAGGATTGTAAGAGTCATGGATGACTCCGAGGAAACAGGATCTTCCAGACATAACAGGACTGATGCACATGTGAACTCAGAGACAGTGGCAGCATGCACAGGTTCAAGCCAGACACTGTCCCAGCTCTGAGGAGGGGAAGTTGACACAGAGCCCCAACCCTAATCAAGAAGCTACTTGAAGCTGATACCCACTGGTGAAGGGAAAAGCGGTTGTCTCCAATGGAGCATCCAAGGCAAACCCCATGCCTAGCAGTAGCTGCCCAGTACAGAATAAACTCCACGTTTTTTTTTAAAATGAGCTTTTTGCTTTGACAGTTTTGTCTTTTGGTCTTTTTATTTGTTTTGATTTTAATTTTAGTTTTTTGAGAGTGAAAGAATATAAAGTTGTGTGAGTAGGAGGTAGAGAAGATCTGAGAGGAGTTGGGGGGAGGAAGAACATGATCAATTAAAAAAGAGGAAATAAAAAAGAAAGAATTCAACCTCAGAAGTTCACTCCATTTATTTTTCCCTGTTTGCACCATGTTTTTTAGTGAACAATCACCAAACTTTCTGCTCCTTTAAGCCCTCCTCAGTCCGTGGTCACTAGGCTTTGGTACCTAGTTCCTGATGCCGCCGCACAGTGTCATGGTATTTTTAGTGCTTATTCCATCTGGCAGCTGCTGCTGAGACACCCAGCTGCTTTTTCCCCTCCTCCCTGCTGCAGCTGCATCCTGGAGGTGTTTCTGTCCCCCTCACTCTCTGGTTCTTTTGCCTCTGTCTACACTTTGGCCTTGTCTATGCACAGCCCTGTAGGCAATGTATGCCTCCCTAGACTTCCTAGACTGGTGCTGTGATCTCTCCCTGTCGCTAGCCTGGTCTCCCTCTTTAAGTCGCAATATCCCACAGGTACCTCAAGAACATTCCAGTTTCCCGTTTCCTAATGTAATCATATAAAGGTTTGTTTAGGACTTTTCTGATTCTTTGAGATCTCTGTGCTATCTCTTCCCTCTTCTCACCGTGCCTGGCCACTTTGCTCCAGCTTTTGGGTCTTCCATCAGTAAACCTTCTTTCTGTCCTAGCCAGGCTGCGACCACCCGGGAGCAGCACTCTGAGATGTCTGTGCCATGGTGCTGTGGCACCGCGAGAAGGTTGGTTTTACTGTCTCTAGCCTCACTGGGTTGTAAGCTTCCAGTGTAGGAGCTGTGATACGTGCTCGGCAAATACAAGCTGAGTAAAAGAGCTAGAACACTGTACATATTTTATGTGTGTATTTTTGTATATTTAAGCAAATTTATTATCCAGGTAAGATTATGAGCAGCACATGTTTAACACATGCGACTTGATGCACTGGGCTTAGCACACATCTGTGAAGCTGTCGTTGCCATCAATGTCACTGACATTCAGTGGTCTTTGGAGTGGTAATTTTCAGATTTGAGGATTTGGAAGGCAATAAAAATTAGAGGGGAAAATGTAAACAGGATTTAAATATCTAACTTTAAAATTTCCAAGTTAAGAGATTAATTAGAATAATATTTATTTTTACTTGTGACAATTCCGTGAAAGAAAAAGTCTTAAACCAAAAAGTAGGAGGGAATTTTTTATAATAAAAAATTAGTTTAAAGAAAACTCACTAGATATGGCTAGTCATGAAACCCTGTATACCTGTTTGTACGGAGACACATGTCTGTGCAGAGGTGGTTCATCAGCTGGGGGCTGCTTTCTTCAAGAACAGCATAAACTGTTGAAGTGATGAGGGTGGCGCTTTGAGCTGCGGTGTAGAGGGCGTGTAGGAGGTGCATGTAGACTGGGATGCCTTCGAGGGGGGTATGGTAGCTAGGATTCCCCAGAGATATAGTGAACTGGGTTTGTAGTTGATGGGCAAAGAGGAATGGCTCTAGGTGGTTAAAGGGGTTGACTGGTCTGAGTTCTGTGGGTGAGTTGGCAAGCTGGAGACCCAGCAGAGCCCATGGCGACCTACCACACTGAGTGGCCTCTTACACTGAATGAAGGCATTCAAATGATGGGTGCAGATTGCATTTTTTAGTACAAACAAAGAGCACTTAATTAATGTTCATGGCTCACACATGAGCTATGGTTAATACTTAGAAAGTTCCTATATCACTAGGGTCTTGGATGTTTGATTGAGGCAACCAGGGCCTCTACATGTACTTGCCAGCCGCGGTGTGATGGCATCTCTGGGTGGCTTCTTCATTCTCCTCCTGAAGCCTGGTGATAGCATTTTTGCTCTCAGTCAATGCTAGCATAGATGGAGCGTACTATGGGGCTTGAAAGTACAATCTAACATGAACTCCAAAATTATTTCGTCTTAACAGGGCAGACTTTTGTTAAAGAGGTGGGAGGCAACCAGCACAGCATTTTAAAGTTAATTAAACAGGACTCTGCTTGCTGAAAGTGACTTTTAGCTATGCAGCCTCCTGTGATGTCTAAAATTGTACACAATTAAGGGTCAGAACCATGTGGAGTTGCTCTTGCTTCTAGAACAGCAGTAAGATTCAAATACATTTCTTGGAATAACCCACCAATTCGGAGCCACTGTTCTCTTAGCTTTGTCCCTGAACTGCCTCGTTGGAACCAGAGAAATGGCACATCAGAAGACCGCTGCTTAACCACCAGCAGATGCTGTGATGATGGAGGGCGAGGGTCTCCAGCCGTGCCCCAGATGGAGGATGTGGAAGACAGTCATGATGTCATATACAACATAGTGAGATGGGGCAGGGAAGTTAGGAACAGCAGCACTCAGTTAAGGTTGTGGTGGTGGCGGGTAACAAAGGGCTGCAACTGGGAGGTGCCACTTGTTTGGCATCACGAGAGGGGCCTAGCTGGCCACTCACTGGCAGAGCTATCAGCAAATAGATAGGACTTCTAGTCTGGGGTTCAGGTGAAGGAGTGGTCACAGGAAGGGATTGGTCAGCTCTGGGCACCATGCTGTCCAGTGGGGGCAAGGTAAGAACAGACAGTTCTTACTGAGGTGGCTCAGTAAAATAAAGACACTCGACATCCCAGAAAGGGGGCAGAAGTCAATTTGCCCTGGGCTTCAGGCTGAGAGATTACTGAAGTGTGTGTCCTTTGAGATCACCCAGTGACATAGTTCTCAGCATTTTGGTAACAACAGTGCTTTTTTAAAATTTCAATTGAAAAGCCTATGTTAAAAATGTAAAAAGTCTCCAGTCTGGCTATGTGGGCTGAGAGATGGGGCCTGGAGCCCTGCCCTGTTACTGCCTCTCCAGCCCCTGGGACTCATAGTCATCCTCTGGACCTGAGTACCATCCCGACTAAGAGGTGGAGCTAGAGACCACCCTAAGTGCAGCTTGTCTGGAACAAGGCGGGGCAGCCAGCAGCTCTTTTTGGAAACTGAGTTCCCATCAGCATAGATGCTCCTCGTGGGCACGTTCCAGTGATTAAGCTGCAGTCCGGGTTTGCCAATAAGGCCTGTGAACTTAGAGTGAGGCATTGCTCTAGAGCCCTGATTTCACTTCGGGGTAATTTCTAGTAGTTCATGGGAGTTATGGTCTACCCATCAGTACCTCTAGTTTACTCATGCATACGGTAATGGTCACCAATTCATAACCTTAGGCTTCACCATAGTTTCCCTCTTGAGTTACTGAGAAGGAGCTAAGGTAGGTTTTGTTTCTCTGTAGCCCTGTACTTCTTGGAAAATGCTAGTTGGTAGCAGCATGCAAACATAGTGACTAAAAGGTAACCTGGGCATGGCTACCCTAAGTGCCCCGAGGCTCTGAGGAGCCTTTGTTCTGTTCTTTCCTATATCCTGACCCAGCAATACATACCTATCTCATGCTGACAACTTCCCTTCAATTCAGACTTTTGCCAGTCTTCTTAAGCAGCAGGCATTGCCTGTGGTCAGTCCACATTTGACCAAAGATAGTTGTGAATTTGGTCCAACACAAAATAAGAAATATTGTGAGGGGTTTGGTTTTTGGCTTTTATTCTAGCTCTATTGCCAGTTCTGAAGCATTAACTCTGTAGGAAACATCCCAGCTCAATGACCAAAGGTTGGACAACTTGCTAGGTGCATCACAGGGCATTCTAATCTCAGCCATAGGCTGAGCTTAGAACTGGCTTCCCTCTGTGGATTCATGGTGTTCTGAACACATACCTTTGGCCTTCACCGTCTACTCTACAAATCAGACTTTGAGATAGTGTTATGGAAAGGAATACTGTCTCCTTTTTATGACAATCTCCCCAACCAAGGCTTCTCATACTGAGTCTTAGAAGGGACTCTGTGACAGCCTGTTGAGTAAATGATATGATGGTCATTTGCGCTTCTTAAGTAGAAATGGGAAGAGGTATCGGCTTTACTGTCATTCTTTTTGTAGACACCTCACTAGTTCTTCATTAGAAACTTCTGTTAGTAATATTGGTGTTTATTGCCAGAGAGGGCAGCAAGTGGCTAGTCACAGTGATAAAGTATCCCTGATGGAACCATTGCTTCCGCAAAAGTCTGTCTTTGCAATGCTTAGCTTAGAGTGTAGATAGCAATTTATATTAATGGATCCCAAGGACCAGTTTGTGAAATAAACAGCGTTCAGCTCCCTCCTAGATCAAGGCAAGACAGCAATACAAACTCCTGAGCATGGCTCTGCTCCTTTGACATTAGCAAAACAATGATAGCTGTGGGAGCTCTCCTTTTGATGAAGTCCAAAAGTGGGGACTGAAATCTGAGGCCAGGGGGTACAATTAGGGGTGTCCCTCAGCAGACAAGAGATCTAAGCAAAGGTATCCTCTGTCTCAGTGTCTCTGGCAGATGCCAGAGTCTGCATCTCTTTCTTAATGTTAACTACTAAGAAGACTCGGGGTTATGGATCTCCTAGAACTACCTCAGGTCTATACCCATCCCACCTTAACTAGTTGGCCTGTCACATACCAAGGAGAATACTGTATGTGAATACATGTGGGCACATGGACTCCCTCCATGTGGGAGAGAGGGTTGAATCTGCCTGAAATCAGCAGGAAAAGAGCACAGAAGCACAAGCAGGAGTGTGAAATGGGGAAAAAGAACAGAAATAAAGATGTCATACTTTAACCCAAATCTGAATGTGTGTCTACAAATGCAAGATCAAAATGGAGAAAAGGTGAAATCAAAGTCCTCATTATGATGAATGAAACAGGTTTTAGTTCTTAGGAGGAAGCTCAACTTTTAGAGTTTCTGCTGTGTGCAGAAGACCCTCATTTTGGAGTTTTTCTGTAAGTATCAAGGTCTGTGCAGTGCCCTTAACAATGATAAGTACAGCAAGACACCTTTTAATGGAACATGTCCGCATCTGTCCAAAGAGAAGGGGCCAAGTGCTAGTCCACAGCAGAGAGGACCCCAGAGGTACTTTGAGATTTTAAACTGTTCTTCTTGCAGGTCTAAAGCAAGATCAGAAGGCCAAGCTTCCTGAGAGAATCCTTAGGACCTTGGGATTCTCTGTCTGAGCTGCCAAGAGAATATTGGGAATATAGGAGCTGTGCTCCTGGCCACCCCAGCCATGGTTCTGAGGGCACAGGGTACAACTTGCGGCCCTGATTAGAGGCAAGAGTGCAGATCTGGGCCAACACTCACCTGGTTCTGATTCTTGTGGTTCATAGAGTATCCCTGTGGCCCTATGGTGGCTCCCACACAGATTCCAAGTAGACAGCCTAAGCAGATGCTGGTCACAGGGAGCCTGCTGTTTTACATTCTATCAGGGCAGAGCCTTATGGAACCACAGGCGTAGCATTAAAAGTGAAGATCACATCCATGGTTCACCCCAGCCTGGAGATTCTCAGTAAAAAGACTCCATTAGAAAGCCAATGGGGCTAAGCCCAGTGAAGTGGGGTATCTGGCTGCCTAGAGTCATATGGCAGTGTATGAGTGAAAGATCATCCTAGAGTATGAAGAGCTCACAGCTTCTGCTTTGTCATGTTATGGATAGGGCCTGACACCTTCTTTCTTGCTATTTCCTACTTTTAGAATGCAAATGTCCTTCCTGTGCCCACCTCACCATTGGGTTTGGGGCAAGTTGGCCTTGTATATTGTGGGCTTAGAATATGAAGCTATTTCAGGGCGTAGCACATCTTGAGGCCATCGGTGTTTGTTAAGGGGAGACTCTGGACTTGGGGATTTTGAGTTGATGCTGAACTGAGTTAAGACCTTAGGTGGAGTGACTGTATGTAAGAAGGGTCTAGGTTTGAGATCTGGGGGGTATAATGCTATCGCTTGAATGTTGGTCTCCAAAGCTGATGTGGGAGACTGTATTCTTGTTGCTGTGACAAAATATCTGGAAAAGCATCTTAAAGAAGGAAGGGTGTGGGCTGGAGCCATGGCTCAGAGATGAAGAATATATGCTGCTTCTCTACAAGACCCAAGTTCAGTTCTCAGCATACATGTCAAGCAGCCCACAACCATTTGTAACTTCAGTTCCAGGGGAAAGAAAGCCTCTAGCCTCTGCCCGCATCTTAACATGCAGACACACATATTTACATGCAGACACACACACCTACACATAATTACAAAAAAATAAAAATAAATAGTTAAGAAAATAAGGAAGGGTGCTTAGTTTGCACCTTTATGGCTGTGTGGGGGTGTGGGGGGGCAGCAAACATTCTGACCAAAAACAATTTAGGGGAGGAAAGGGTTAATTTCAGTTTACAACTTTCAGGCATAGTCCATTTTTTTAAGGGACTTCAGGCCAGGAACTCAAACAGTAACTGGAGTGGAAACCACAGATAAATGCTACATTGTGTGTGGCCAGAGCTCACCTGTCTAGAGATGGTGCTGCCCACAGTGGGCAGGGCCCTCCCACATCAATCTTTAATCAAGATAAGCTCTTCTATAGGCAGTTCATCAACTAAAGTTTCCTCTTCCCAGCTGATCTAGTTTGTATCCCTCTAACAGTAGAACCTACTGACACAAAGCATTTGTTTTGGCTCACACTTTGAGGGTACAGTTCATCATGGCAGGAATAGCGTGGCAACAGGGATCTGAGGCTGGCTAGTCACATTCTGTTTTGAGAAATGAGTGCTGGTCCTCAGCTCACTTATTCCATGTTTCCTCTTCACTCAGTCTGGAACCCTGACCCACAGGATGGCGCCATATTCAGGGTGGATCATCTCATCTCAGTAAAATCTCTCGCCATGATTTAAGATGGCCCAGAGTTATGTTTCCAAGGTGATTCTAACCTGAAGTTGGAGATAACCCATCACAGAAGTGAAATCTTTTTTTTTAAGATTTATTTAATGAGGGAGGGAGTGGGAGGGTAGGAGGGAATGGGGGAGGGGGCTACGCCTGGGATTCAAAGTACCTAACCTGTGACTGAGATAAAAATAAATAAATTAAAAAAAAAGATTTATTTATTTTTATGTGGGGATTTTGCTTGCATACATGTCTGTGTGAGGGTGCCAGATCCCCTTAAACTGGAGTTATAGACAGTTATGAGCTGCCATGTGGGTGCTGGGAATTGAGCCCAGGTCCTCTGGAAGAGCAGTCAGTACTCTTTCTACTGAACCATCTCTCTAGCCCTGAAACTAACGTTCAGTGCAGCAGTGCTGAGAGGTGGTACCCTCGTGAGATGGTTACTGCAGCTGTCTTAGAGCTGGCTTATTAAGGTGTACCCCCACGCCTCCCTCCCCGGCTTTCTGTTCTCTGGCCCTTCCTTTTTCTGTTGTGCCGTGGTGACAGCACAAAGACCCTCTCATCAGATGCTGGTCTCTTGATCTTGGCCTTGTCCACCTCCAGGACTGTGAGAATTAAATCTGTTCTCCATAGACTGCCATGTGTGTGTGGCAGCCACTTTATAGCACAGAGTGGGCTAAGGCCCTCAGGAAGCTGATGAAATAAGGACCAAGTAAAATGTCCTCTGGTGAGCTGCCTGGGGCCAAGGAGCCAGTATGCTTTGGGTATATGTGGTAGGGAAGCCTGCCCCATAGGATGTGTCTCAGATACAAACTGATTCTGAGAAGTACTAAAGTAATAACAAAGTACTGAAAACGGCAGTGACTGATACCATTTATCCATTGTGTTAGAACACTGCAAAGAAAATAACATCTTAGAACTGCTCTTAAAATGCCTACTTCTATGATTGCATTGAAAGGACAAGAAGACATGCCATTCTCCTGTTGCAGTACCAGAGGCCCCTGAGAGAACCTTTAATTCAGTCCATGCCCCAGCAGGGCATGTTGTGTGTCAGACATATAGCTATGACAAATACTTGAAATAGAGCAACTGAAAGGACTATTAGGCTTGTGGTTTGAGAGGCTTCAGTTCATGGCTAGTTGGAGCCATCATTTGGGTACCTGAGCAAAGCTTTGCTTGGCAGCTAGGAAGAAGAGTGAGTGGGAGCAAGATTGAGAAAGAGGGGGAAGGAGAGATGTAAGGGGGGAAAGGAGGGAAGTGAGGGAGGGTGAAAGAAGAGAGAGACACAGAGAGAGAGAGAGACAGAGACAGAGACAGAGAGACAGAGAGACAGAGAATGGCTGGGGTCCCAGTATCATCTTCAAAGGCATACCCCCAAAGACCTAACTTCTGCCCACTAGGCCTACCTCCTAAAGCTTCTACCACCTGACATCACAGGCTGAAGATCAAACCTTCAACATGGGCCTCTGGGGATGCTGAAAATCTAAACCACAATGTCTTCTGAGCACATGTCTCAGGCTATGGAGGCTCAGGAATCAATGTGAGTGATAGGATGCTGCCAAGATGCTCCATCTATTTTATTTCTTGCTTTGGAAAAAAATAGACCCCTGATTATAAAACTTTGCTTACAGAGCAAAATTTATAATGATGTTGAGATCCTTGCTGGCATGTATGTTTGCAAGGGCAGGTTGCTTGGGTCTTGCCCCCTCACCTCCTCACCAGAGAAAGCATATCTGATGTGTGGCTAGAATTTGGTCCATATCTGTGTGATGACTGCCACGAGAGTAAATCCCAGCGGGCGTCTGAGAGGAAAATTGCTGGGGTATGTAGTTATGTGATTGTCGTGACAGTGGAGCCAGGAATACTGAGGTAAAAACAAAACAAAACAAAAAAAGTGTGAGGGTGGCAAGGGGTCTGCAGTCAGACCTCCAGGGTTCCCTAGATTGCACACAGCACGCCTACCAGACAGTGGCTGGTAGGGAGGTCACTCCTAATTTGCTACATACAATCTCAATGTCTCTATGTATCTGAGGAAGACTTCCTTATGAGCAGGGAAGCTTTAAATTCCTACTTGTAAAAATGGTTTTTAAACCCTTCAAGTGAATCTTTGAGTGACAGGTAATTGGCTGTTTGCCTACTGTTTTGTATTGATTTAACTCTATGCCAATGGACACAGGTGTGCCGGCTGTCTCTTCTCAACTTCCAAGCATCAGTGTTTGGCAAAGACAAGAAACTGTTGCATAATAAGATTCCCCCAACCCCCCTTTCCAGGTTTAGCCTCAAGTCTTTTTAGTGGTTGCGTCTGAAACCTTTGTAGTGAGCCAGAGTGCTTTTCTGAGTTACATTTCAATTAGACTGCACTTACAGAAACACCAGCCCATAGGGAACTTCCCCCACCCTGCCTCTGTCTCCTCTCTCTCTCTCTGTGTGTGTATGTATGTATAATTGTGTGACTCTCTGTATGCACACAAACATGTATATACTCATAAGGCATGAAATGGACTTAAGAGAAATGAATAATCTTTATAAAATCAACAATTCTTCAGGTAAAGATGGTTGTCATTTAAATTGCTTTTTATACCCTTGAAAAGGTTTCAAAACTATCTCAGTTCCACACTGAGGCCATTTTAGTTCACAGAGCTGAGCTAATCCATGAATCTGGAAGGGTTTATCTCTACCTATCCTTCTCTCTGGAGCTTTTTCCTCCATTGTATCCCAATCCATATGTCTGAGTCACAGTCTCCAAGCAGAATTGCTCCGAGATGTTTACTGCTGCTTGGTGGGAAGGCCTCTAAGATCTCCTATGCTAGAAAAACATTTGGCTAAAGCCAGCTAAATTGCAGGCCTTTCAGACATGCTACCATGCCAACTCACACCGTGACACCAAAAGGAAGATGGCTCCTGGGTCAGCTTCACATAGTCACAACTTCCTTCCCTGATTCCTGTTGGCATCTCTCTATACTGCGGTGTCTGCAGAGACACTTGGAGAGTGTTCATCTTCCTCCAGCCTTTCTCTCTGTGCTTTCTTCAATGAAATAGGATGCTGTTCCAGTGAGCGTTGAGGAGACCCCTGTACACCCCAACCATCTCACTAGAAAGGATGGTGGTCTGTGAAAGCCAGTTCTGTGCTTGATGAAAGTTCTCCCTTACTCTAACAAAAATGGACCTTTTGGGGCCAATCCTAACTCAGTTTCTGGCGGTCATTTGATCAACAGCTTGCAGTCTGGGGAGGCAAGCAGCCCCATGGCCGCCCCGTTTATGCTTCCCTAGTTTATCTAGCATGGAGTTAAGGGATTCTTATGTCCCATCTCCTACAATTTTTTTTTTGCAACAAAATTAGCTGAACCTTTCATTAGCATTGGTCAGCAATGACTTTGTGGCCAGCATTGACCCTCTGCGGCCAACTTAGCACTGTGTTGTCTCTTTGGCTGTGTGGCCATCTTATGTCTGTTTGACCGTCATTGGCCATATATGTTCAGCAATGGCCCTATGTGTGTCCAGCATTGACCCTCTGTAGCCAGCTCAGTTCTGTGACTAGAACCCTATTCCCGTCCCACACCTTTCTTTGTTTCCTGCTTTCTGTGAGGTGAGCAGTTTTGCTTCATTCCGCCCTGCTGTGGTGGTCTACCTCCTCACAGGTCAAGTGAGCATGGTTTGAAAACTTGGAAGTCATAAGCTCACAATGAACCCTTCTTCCTTTAAGTTGATTTGATCAGGTATTTTGCCATAGCAATAAAAACTAATACAGTTAACATCCTTTAAGTTCCTAGTGATTTGTGCAAATAGACTGTTTGGTTAATTCATTGCAATAGTAATGGTCAGTGATGGTCTCATACATCAAAGGAATATTGGCTACAACCACTGCTATCACATGGGGAGAATGTGACACTCCTACCCAAGCCTAGGCTTTTCTGGACATTCAGAAGGAATCAGAAATCTGCTAGGGTAAGGTGCTCAGAAACTGGAAGTAGGGATATGAGGGAGAGTTTCTACAAGAGATTAATTCTGAAGATCCAGTTATTAGTGGAAAAGCCAAACCACCAAGGTAAAGTTTAGATACTTTCTAATTATAATTGAGCTGGAGAAATTAAAAGCTCCGTTCAAAGGGAAGAGGCACTATGTGTGCATTTCCAGCCCGAGAGCTAAATTTGGGAATAAACCCGGTGGAGATAATAAGAAATTCAGAACACACCCCAGTCATTTCAGGGGCCTGCCAGGGTGCACGAATCCAGGCAAGGCTGCAGTCCTTTTAGGTCTCTGACCCCACATTGTGGATCTCAGCCGGTGGGGCTGGCATCTGAGGGCATCTGTATTTTCTAATCAACTCAGCATAGGGGCAGATTAAAAATGTCTTTACTTTGCCTGGCCTGGGTGTTTATATGGCTCTAACAAAATGCCTTCACCTTTTCATCTAATTTTCAAGATGTATGAAAGGGATGGGGGTGTGGTCCCTTGGTAAGAACGGGCCTTCCTTACCAAGGTTGATGTTCCAGTGTGCTTTTCTGTTTTATGTTATGGGGAAGGGGTTAAGAATTACATGCACACAGTTTGTTGAAGTGGTATTACTTTCCTCTAAGATTGAATAATAGCTCTCAGAGATTCAGAGATGACACTGCTGCATTTGCAAATGCTCTTCTGGAGTAGATGCTTGTCTGCCTCCTTCATCAGCTTGGGATGTTGATCACTGCACAGTCATCCACTCCTTTTCGTGATTTTGGTTGTTTCTGTGCTGGTCAGAATTATACAGCTGTATCCCAGAGCAGGTTTGAGTGACAGATGCAGACATTTCTCCTTACCACATGGTAAACTAGATTCCGGCAGGACCCAGAGTCACACAGGTGGAAAGGTACATGTTACATGTGAGCTTGCCTTTATTCCCCAACACTGACACTCCATTTCTCCATGAGTTAATGTGCCAGTCGGTGTATAGTGGACAGTACATTGTCTACAGTGTTAAAACTTGGCCTGACTCTCCCTTCAGGATGCTATGTGAGGATTTTCCTTATCTGCACACTTGCACTTTCTCATCTGTAGGAAAGCTCTTCATTTGCAGTATTATTGTGATCCCTACTTTAGTGACACAGATCTGAGAGGCCAGGAATCAACCCTGCAAGCACCAGTACTGTGTAAGGGCTCAGCTAGAAAATTATGGAAAACAGCAATTTGGGCAAATTGTAGTGGAGGA
Source organism: Pachyuromys duprasi (assembly GCA_028658305.1). Classification (NCBI taxonomy): domain Eukaryota; kingdom Metazoa; phylum Chordata; class Mammalia; order Rodentia; family Muridae; genus Pachyuromys; species Pachyuromys duprasi. The sequence goes on along the minus strand of CM053763.1, from coordinate 62,100,536 downwards.
AGATATCATGTCAGTATGCAAAAGGGAGTTTGGTATGAACCCCTGAAACTCTCTGAATGGGGCACTGTGGATAGGAGATATCCAGTATTGTTTGAAGACATTTTTCGTAGTCCTGATTGGTCTGTTGCATCTCATGTGCAACCCAGGGCTACTGCTGAATGTCCTACTGTAGTACCACACCAAATTATCTGGTCCAGAATGTCATAAAGTGCTACTCTACTGTTGAGACCTCCCGGTATAAGATGCTACTGAAGATACCAGAAGGAATGAAGGAATGGACAGAGGAATACAGAATGTGCTCTCAGTCACCCATGAATGAGGGAAAGTGACCAGACAAATGGAAAGGTACACAAGTTTGGTCCCACATGTTTGGGAGATCTTTTGATTTCTTAGGAGAAAATAGGGACAGTGTTTGGGAGTGATGATGAGAGCTTTGGAGTCACACAAAGCTGAAGTGTGCATGCTAGGCTGGAGCCATCCTGGAGAGCACACGCTCACACAGCCTGAGTGCAGAACAGGGTAGCAGGGAAGGTGTGTCTGAAGGGTGGAAGCTCATTGATAACCAGTGATGCTGGCCAGGGCTGAAGAGGAAAGGCTGCGTGAGGACCAGGTGCGGAGAATCACTCATGGTGGACAGAGCTGTCACTGGAAATGAGGGTTGGGAGCAGTGTGAGACAAGCGGAAGTTGTGGAGCTGAACCTGGAGGTGGCAGGAAGTTACATTGCTGGAGCACCTCGTGACCCTGCCTGGGGGTCAGTTCCTCACCAGACAGGAGTTCAGCTCTGCCTACAAAGGAGGTGTGGCACTTCCTCTGAGAACTGGGTAGTCATTATCTGAGTCAGCTCCAGCTTAATAAGTCCTGGAGACCCTCAGCACTCAAATCACACTCCTCTGACTGGCTCTGCATGGCAATCAGTGGCACATTTGGACAAACACTAGACCATGAAGACAGAGATGGCAGGAACAGTGTTGGAGACATGCTGGGGCACTGCTAGGAGGCAGTGATGGTGACGGATGGTATGTTTTAAAATTCCCTTAAAGTACTGAAAGAACACATTTGTTTATGTATCCATGGTTCTAGTGCCCCTTCAATTATTATATTTATTACATTTTTTACAGATGTTATTGTAAGATATAAAAAGTGCTTTAGATATATACAGTTAAATAATAGTTATGACTAAGACTCTGCACCCCCACTCCTGCTAAGCCGCTTTCATTTGATACCATCATCTCCTTGATTTTTCCCTGTTTTGACGCCTGTGCATGCATCCTTCAGTTAAAGCAGGTCTGGTGTAATTTCAAATTAATGGAGCTGTGTGGCCTTGATTCTGTTGTTTCCTGCCCAGTATTATGTGAGCTGATGAAGTTAACTTATGCGGCTGTGTGCCAATACAGTTTACTTTATTTTCAGTGTGATTGTGATTAATTTCTATGTAGTAGTTTCATATGAATATAAAAACACGTACTAATTCATTTTCTCTGTGGATCACTATTTGAATTTGGGCTCCTAGGTTTGAGTTATTACACAAACATATTTGCAGGGAAAAAAAAACCCCATCTTTTTACAAGGATCTTGGTAAACATATATGTATGATTATTTAGGAAACAAATGAAAGGTGGAATTCCTGGGCTAAAGGGCATGTATAAACTTAACAGGACAAAGTAATGCCAAGATGTTTTCCAGAGTGAGTGTGGCTGTTTTCTTAAGTACCAGCAGTGATGGAAATTTCAATTTCTCTGTACTTAGTCTTGTCAATGGGCTGTGAGGGAGGACTTTTGTTTATTTTCCTATTTTAAAAATTAGTTTATATTCTTATTTTGTCTGTATTTTTCTTAAGTGACATTGCCTTATTTTCTTCAGACATATACCAATATCTGACTTTCTTTTGACCACCAGAGTAAAATATTAATCCTTTTGCTCATTTTAAATCTGTATAGCTCTATACAGGAAAATGTAAAGATGGGAGCCTATCACAGAGGCCTCTGAAAGACTCTACCCAACAGGATATCAAAACATATGCTAAGACTCATAGCCAAACTTTGGGTAGAGTGCAGGAAATCTTATGAAAGAAAGGGGAGATAGAAAGACTTGGAGGGGACAGGAGCTCCATAAGGAGAGCAACAAAACCAAAAAATCTGGGCACAGGAGTCTTTTATGAGACCGATACTCCAACCAAGGACCATGCAAGTAGATAGCCTAGAACCGCTGCAGATGTAGCCCATGGCAGCTCAGTATCCAAGAGGGTACCCTAGTAATGGGAACAGGGGCTGTCTCTGACATGAACTCAGGGGCTGGCTCTTTGATCACCTCCCCCTGAGTGGGGAGCAGTCTTACCAGTCCACAGAGGAAGACAATGCAGCCAGTCCTGATGAGAGCTGATGGGCTAGGGTCAGATGGAAGGGGAGGAGGACCTCCCCTATCAGTGGACTGGGGGAGGGGCATAGGAGAAGAAGAGGAGGGAAAGGCAGGATTGGAAGGAGATGGGGGAAGGGCTACTGCTGGGTTACAAAGTGAATAAACTGTAAATTAATAAAAATTAAATTAAATTAAAAAAAACCCTGAGGTGAGATACAGCCTGGATTTCCTCCTTCCAGAGTCAGTCGGCTTGCAACAAGTGGAAAAGGTTTCCTTTGCTTTCCCATGTCCACGTTCCAGGAAAACTTAAGGTTTCAACTTGGAAACACAAGAGCATGATAAAGGCATCTGGTGTTCGTCTGGGTAAGGGAAGGCCTGAGAGCACGTTTTGTACCAGAATCACTATTTGAAGACTCCTGGTTCAGGGATGTTTCTCCACAAATTAAATCCTCGGAGGGAGCATGATCTCAACACAAGCTTTATAATGCTGTCCATGACAGGTGGTGACTGTGTACACAAGAAGTTACACAGGAGTTGACTGTGTGTATGAGTGGTGACTGTGTTTACAAGTATGAGTGACCACAGGAGGTGACAGTGCCACAAGAAGTGACTGCTTCCATAGCAGATGAACAACCCTAGGAGGTGACTGTGTTCATGGGAGGTGATAACGCCACAAAAAATGACTGTCCACAGGAGATGTGTGGCTATGGGGGATGTGTGTATTCATGGGAGGTGACTGTGTCTTCAGGAGGTGACAGTGCTACAGAAGATGACTGTCTATGAGAAGTGACTGGGTGTACAATAAGTATGTCTACAAGAGATGTCCAGTTTCACTTCTGTTGCTGTAATAAAATAACTTAACCAAAAATCAACTTAGGGGAGAAAAAAAGATTTATTTAGGTTACAATTCCAAGTTACAGACCAACATTTCAGGGAGGTCAACAAGAACTCGAGCAGCTTGTCACATCATATCCATAGTAATGGACAAAGAGAAAATAAACACATCTTTGCTCTCAGTTAATGTTCAGGGCTTTCTGCCTAAGGAATTGTACTACCCACAACGGGCTGGAGTATCCTTCACCTACTAACAGTTAAGACAACCTCCCACAGATGTGCTCACAGGTCAATCCAATGTAGATAATTCTTCCTTAAGACTCCCTTTGCAGATGATTCTAGGGGTCTCAAGTTGACAGTTAAAACTAACAGGTGGTGACTGTGGCCATGGGTGACCACTGTGTCCACAGGAGGTTACTGTTTCATGGGATGTGACAGTGTATCTTTCTAAAGAGCAATGTGAACAGCTAGGGTGGGTTCTCTGGTGAAGCTTTTCAATTCACTGTTCTTTATGGGTTGAGATGCATGGAGTCAGTCCTAACCTGGTGTCCTCTCTGGATGTTGTGAGAATTTCTGGTGGGAAAAACACAAAGAGAAATATCTGATATTAATTCTGATAATTATCAGATATATGTGGTTTCTACCTTTGTTCGAAGCAGGAGGGCAGTCCATTGAAAGGAGACGTTCGGGTTTATAGCAATGACAGCTGGCTAGCAGAACAACCTCCATCAGGAGCTATCACAAAGCTTATAAAACCACACAAGCATGCTTTGAGGGCTAACAGGCAGAAACCAGTAGACATCCACTCCTGAAACACAGGCACAAAACTTGGTGAGAACAATTAACCATCATGGCTTAAGGCAGGAGAAAATATCAGGGTTCCTGGGCTGAGATGAGGGAAGTTTGGAGTTGGCAGATCATCTGAAAATTTAGAGAGATCTGACCAGGAGAGAAGGCAAAATCTCCTCCAATCAGTGTCTGATCCCTGCATCACACCTTGGGTCTGAAAATAAAGGACCTCATTTAGATGCTGCTGCCAGAATGTGGGTGTTGTTCCAAGTCAACTGACTGCTAAAAGAAGAGTCCTTCGAGGGTGCAAGAGTCCAGGTGCTACACAGGGGCTCATTATTAACAATAGTAACCAAGGTTGTAGGAGAAACAAGATTAAAGCATGAATCCTCTTCAGGAACGCAGAGCTGTGGGTACCAACAGAGGCTGTGAGGCACCGTCTTAAAGCAGCCGGAGTTTCCATATGTAAATTCAGCACACATGAAGGCAGTGTGAATCCTCTATGCATGTAGAGGATTGGACAGAACCTTGCTTTAGAAGTGAACTGTGGATCTGGGGGAGAAGTTTGGTTGTGGGAGAACTGGGAGGCATAGAAGAAGGGGAAACTGTGGTTCAGAATATAATGTATGAGAGAAAATAAGAAAAAGTGAACTGTAATTTATATGAAGTAAAACACACCGTAATTTATTATAAGTATATATTTTAATCCTTAAAGAAGCCACCCAAAATTTTAAATTATGTAGCTAAAAAGTTAGTACAGGAATACACTCAAAGTCTTTGCTAATCCCAAAAAGAGACAAGGTAGGAGAGACAGAGAAATAGGAAACAAGTAATAAGATGGTAGTGACTGAACTCTGCCTTATTAGTGAGTAGGAGAAACATAAAAGGATTAACATACCAATTAGAATTGGCTGCACATGTCTGCACATAGCCGATCAAACAGGGGTGGTTAGAGTAGAGCAGAGCTGGGGTGCGGTTAGTGGTAGGGTATTGCCTGGCATTAACTGCGTCATCAAAACCAAAGCAAAATAAGTACCAAGCAAACAAAAAAAATCAGGGCAACAACAACATGCCAAACAAAATACTAGACAAAGTAGAATTCATGATAAAGCATGCTGGTAAAGGGAAAGGTAGAATGCTCCATTAGTAAGAAGTAATAATTAAATTTCTGCTTAGTAACAAATACGTAAGCCAAAGATGGGGAAAGAGGGAGGGAAAGGTAAGCAGATATATACTACACTGTGTTTAAAATCCTATTCTCAATATTTGATATAAAACAACAAAAATCAGTAAGTACATAGACTCTAAATTATAATTGATATGCATGTATACATATATATGCATATATGAATTAAATTAAAATTAGTCTGAATTACAGAGTCTAAATGGCTTATCTGGCAGTTATGGGAAGTCTGCATCATCTACAAGCTCACATGAACTGTTTGTCAGGATAACACATAACACAGTTCTCCACAAGTCCTGAGATTATCAGTGTTTCTTCTGACTACAGTAAAGCAGCATTTAAATCAGTACCAGTGATGACTCCAAGAAGAGGATCAATCATTTTCATGTCATATGAACTTCTGTAAGCCACATATACCAAATAAGTGTTTCTAATGAAAAAAAAACACGTAAGTTAAATTGAATGAAAATGAAAACACACATAAGATTTTATGACTAAAGTCGTGTTTTGAAGAAAATATTTTCTTCTGAAATGCTGATTTTATTTGACTTAAAACAATGGCCTGATTTTGGCACTTTAAGAAATGTCAAGCAGATGAGCACATTAGATGCATTGAAGGTAACAGGAAGGACTGATGGAGATTGCAGTAAAAATGCAGAAAACAGGAATCAGCACAAACACGTGAGAGCAAACAACACCCAGCCTGGTCTTTTGAAAACACTACTGCTGTGCCTCATCCATTTTCAAGAATTATTCAGAGGAACCACAGAAAACAGAAACTAACAGTGCTGCTAAAACTATTTTACCAACACCAAAAGTAAATATTTATATATGTGTCAACATCATGGAAATACACTTTGACTTATTGATAATCTACTAGTAAATGACAAATGAAAGTGGAAAAATCCTTTAAAAAAACCCTTCTACTTGTTAAAGAAATGATACAGGATAAAAATTAAACACCAAATAACTAATGAAACTTTCTATCAAAATAACTCTCCTAAAGGTAATCTCCAAAGAAGAAATTTTAACAATCATATAGTATTCTTTTCTAAAAACAGAAAAAGAATCTTACCCAATGAACATTATGAGATCCTTAAGATCTGACAAAGGAACTACAAGAAAATTATGGACATAGATGTTGACATCTGTAATAAATTCTTAGCCCGTTGAACTCTGTCACACAGAAAAAGATAATGCATTGTAGGCTTTATCCTATGAAATTGGATATACTTGAAAATCAACATGATCCACCAAAAGAGTTGAATAAAGTAGAAAGTTGCATGTTTATCTTAGTGAGAATGTGTTTGCCAGATATTTTTCTTCATTGATTTACTTAGTTATCACTTTACAACCTTATGGAAGACACCTCACTTCTCTCCTCCCAGTCCCAGCCTCACATCCTCTTTCCCCCTCCCCTTCTCCTCATAGAATGGTACCAACCTACCCTGGCACATTAAGTATAAGTGCTTCCTCTCCCACTGTTGCCAGACAGGCAGCCCAGCTATGGGAAAGGGATCTAAAGGCAGGCAACAGAGTCAGAGACAGCACCCCCCCCACCCCCCCACCTACCTCCAACTGTTAGGGATCCACATGAAGACCAAGGTGCACATCTGCTACACATGTGTAGGGACTACGTCCAGTCCATGCCTGCACTTTGATTGGTGGTTCAGTCTCTATGACCTTACAAGCTCAGGGTAGTTGGCTATGTAGGTCTTCTTGTGGTGTCCTTGACCCCTCCATCTCCCTCTGTCTTTCCTCCTGCTCTTCCACAGAACTCCCCAAACTCTGCCTATCACTTGGTTGTGGGTCTCTGCATCTGTTTCCATCAGCTGCTGGATGAAGCCTCTCAAAAGACAGGTATGCTAGGCTCCTGTCTGCACGCTTAACAGGTATCATTAATAGAGTCAGGTGTTGGCTGTCTTCCATGGGTTGGGTATCCAGTTGGTCTAGTCATCGTTTGGTCATTCCCTTAATCTCTGCTCCATCTTTATCCCTACACTTCTTGTAGACAGGACAAATTTTAGGGTGAAGGTTTTGTGGATGAGTTGGTGTCTCCTTGACTCCACTGGAAGTTCTACCTGGTTACCGGGTGTGGACACTTCAGGCTCCATATCCCCTGCTGTTAGAAGTCTCAGCTAAGCTCACCCCCATAGACTCCCAGGAGCCTCTTCCTTCCCAGAGATGCTTTAGCTCCACCAATTTTCTCTCTCTCTCCCATCATTCTCACCCCCAACCCCGATCTCCCTGCACCTGATGCCCATCTCCATTTCCCCTCCCCAACCCCTCTCCCACTTAGTTCCCTTTCTCTATCTACTTCAGTTATCTATTTTATCTCCCATTCTGTGTGAGATTCAAGCATTCTCCCTTGGTTCCTCCTTGTTACATAGCTTCTTTGGGGCTGTGGATTATAGGATGGTTAGCCTGTACTTTATGGCTAATGTCCACTTAGAAGTGAGTATATACCATGCCTGTCTTTCTGGGTCTGGGTTACCTTACTCAGGATGAGTGAGGTAGTTCCATCTATTTTCCTGCAAATTTCATGATTTCTTTGTTTTTAATAGCTGAGTAGTATTCCATTGTGTAAATGTACCACATTTTTGTTATGTGTTCTTTGGTTGAGAGACATCTAGGTTGTTCCCAATTTCTGGCTATTATGAATAAAGCTTCTGTGAACACTTATGGTATGATGAGTCATCTTTTAGTTTTGACCTTAATAGCAGGATCCTACAGAACCATTCCCAATTTTCTGAGAAACTGCCAGATTGATTTCCATAGTGATTGTATAAGTTTGCACTCCCACCAACAATGGAGGAGCGTCCCCCTTTCTCCATGTCCTTGCCATCATGTGATGTCACTTGAGTTTTTGATCTTAGTCATTCTGATGGGTGTTTAAGATGGAATATCCAAGTCATTTTGATTTGCATTTCCTTGATGACTAAGGACGTTGAACATTTCTTTAAGTGCTTCTCAGCCATTAGAGAGTTCCTCTATTGAGAATTCTGTTTAACTTTGTATTCCATTTCTTAAAGATTTATTCACTTTACATTTCGGTCATATTCACCTCCCTCCTCCCCTCCCTTTCCCACCCTCCCTACCTCTTCCTTCTGTCCCCTCTCCCCTACTCCTCAGAAAAGAGGAGCCCCAACAACAACCTACCCCAGCACATCAAGTCACATCAGGACTGAGCACATCCTTTTCCAGTGAGGCCAGGCAAGGTAGCCCTGCCAGGTTTTTGAGATCAGAAAACAGGCAAATTTGTGCCAGAGACAGTCGCTGCTCACCTTACTAGGAGACCCACATGAAGTCTAAGCTGCACATTAGCTGTGTGTGTGTAGGGGCATAGGTTCAGTCTATGCATGGTCCTTGGTTGCTGCTTCAGTCTCCATAGGCCCCCAGGAGCCAGGTTATTTGACTCTATTGTTCTTCTTGTGAAGTACTTGTTCCCTCTGTGTCCTTCCTCCTTTTCCTTCCTTCAAGGCTTCCCATGCTCTGCCTAATGTTTGGCTGTGAGTCGCAGCATCTGTTTTGATCAGCTGCTGGGTGGAGTCTCTCAGAGGACAGCTATGCTAGGCTTCCTCTACAAGTATAGTGGAGTAAAATTAATAGTGACAGCAGTTGCCTCTCTTCCACAGGGTGGGTCTTATTTTGGGCCAGGCCTTGGTTTGTACCCCATTTTTTAATCAGATTATTTGGTTTGTTGGTGTTTAATTTATTAGCCCTTGGTTGGATGCAGGGTTGGTGAAGATCTTTACCCATTCTGTAGGCTGACATCCTCCTGATGGTGCCTTTGCCTCACAGAAGCTTTTCGGTTTCATGAGGTCCCATTTATTAATTGTTGATTGTAGTGCCTGAGCTGTTGGTGTTCTGTTCAGGGAGTTGTTTCTCGTACAAATATGTTCAAGGTTATTTCCCATTTTCTCTTCTAATAGATTTAGTGTATCCGGTTTTATGTTGAAATCTTTGATCCACTTGAACTTGAGCTTTGTGCAGGGAGATAAATATGGATCTATTTATAGTTTTCAACATGAAGATCTCAAGTTATACCAGCACCATTTGTTAAAGTTCTTTCTTTAGTCCATTGTATGGTTTTGACTTCTTTGTCAAAACTAAAGTGTCCATAGGTGTGTGGGTTTATTTTTGGATCTTCAATTCAATTCCATTGATCAACCTGTCTGTTTCAATGCCAGTCCCATGCAATTTTTATTACTAATTCTCTGTAGTACAGCTTGGAATGAGGGATGGTGATACTTCTAGAAGTTCTTTTCCTGAACAGGATTGTTTTAGTTATCCTGGGTTTCTTATTTTTCCATATGAAATTGAGAATTGCTTTTTCTAGTTCTGTAAAGACTTGTGTTGGAATTTTGATAAGAATTGCATTGAGGGGTGCCAAGATGGCAGCAACCAATGTGTTCTAAGGGGCAGAAGATCAGAGACTGTGAAACTAGTGAATAAACAGGCAGCTAGATCCAAAACACTTACTTTGGTGCTTCCTGGACTGGAGGGGACACCTTGGGACTTGGGGATGATCAGTCCCAGCCCCTGATGGCCATCTTCTGGGTCCCAGAACTATGAACTGTGAGCCCTTTTCATATACTCGAGTGAGTGCAGGCTCCCAGTTCTAGGGACTCTTGGTCTCCAGCAGCCAGACATCAGATCCCTCCCACCACCCCTTTCCCTAAGACAGCATTTCAACCTCCAAACCACAGTTCTGCTGGTACCCCTGTGGAGACCGGGTGGACAATAAAATCATAGGGAATCCCAGAGCTAAGATGGTAGAGCCCAGACAAATCTGAGCCCCAGGAGCACAGTGTCTGGTAGGCCCGTAAGCTGCAGCTCAGCTGCCTTCTGAGGCATGGATCCCTGTGGCTGCAACCTGAGGCAGATGCCCGTGCTTCCCCCACAGCTGCCACCTGACATGCCTGCTCCCTGCCCTTCAGGCACCTGCACCCTGGCCCCTTGCCCTCCAAGGTACCCATACCACCACCTTCTGAAACACACACTCCAGCTTGGCTGCATCCAAAACACTAGTACCCATTCATGTTCCCCTGGACCTCTCTCATCATTCTGAAAACTGCTCCAGACTCCTGACTCCAGACTCCAGAGATGGGTGGACCCAGTCTTCAGTGCAGGCTCTAGGAACAAACAGACAAGGCTATAGACAACCAGATGGCTAAAGGCCAGCATAAGAACACAATTAACAAAAACTAAGGACATCATGGCTCTACCAGAACCCCCTACCCCCCCAAAAAAAAACCACAATGCAGATGAAACACAGGAAAATTACCTTAAATCTATGCTTATGCAGTTATTAAAGGCATATAAAGAACAAACAAATCTCTCAAAGAAATACAAGAAAATACAACCAAACAAATAGAGGCCATCAAGGACAGACAGGAAACCACAATCAAATGGATGAAGGAAATGAATAGAACTGTTCAAGACCTGAAAACGGAATTAGAATCAATAAAGAAAACATAAACCAAGAAAACCTTGGAGGTGGAAAACTTAGAGAAGAGAGCAGAAACCACAGAGGTAAGCATAACCAACAGAATACAAAAGATGGAGGAGAAACTCTCAGGTGTTGAAGATACAATTGAAGAAATCAATACACCCCTCAAAGAAAATATTAAAACAGAAAATTTTCTGACACAAAACATACAAGAAATCAAGAACACAATGAAAAGACTAAACCTGAGAATAAAAGGAATAGACAGAAAAAGAAGATTCCAGGCTCCAAAGTCCAGAAAATATTTTCAAAAAAATTATAGAAGAAAATGTCCCTAACCTAAAGAAAGAGATGCCCTTGAAGATACAAGAGGCTTGTAGAACATCAAATAGACTAGACCAGAAAAGAAATTCCTCCCACCACATATTAATCAAACACTAAATCTACAGAACAAAAAAAATATATTAAAAGTGGCAAGGGAAAAATGCCAAGTAACTTATAAAGGTAGACCTATCAGAATCACATCTGACTTCTCAACAAAGACTATGAAAGCAAGAAGGGCCTAGACTTAAATGTCATGCAGACACTAAGAGATCACAGCTGCCAACCGAGACTGATAAACCCAGAAAAATTTTCAATCACCATAGACTGAGAAAACAAGATATTCCATGACAAAACCAATTTCAACAATATCTATGCACCAACCCAGCCCTGCGGAAGATACTAGAAGGAAAATGCCAACCCAACAAGATCAACTACATCCAAGACATTACAGCATATAGATAACTTCACAACAGCAAATCCAAAAGAAAACAAGCATACAAACATACCATTACCACCAAATCCACAATAAAAAGTAACTAACAATCATTGGTCTCTAATATCTATCAACATCAGTGGACTCAATTCTCCAATAAAAAGACAGAGGCAAACAAAATGGTTGTGGAAACAGGATCCAACATTCTGCTGTATTCAAGAAACATACCTCAGCAACAAAAATACACACTACCTCAGAGTAAAGGGCTAGAAAAAGGTTTCCCAAGCAAATAGACCCATGAAGAAAATTGGAGTAGCCATCCTAATATCTAATAAAATTGACTTTCAAACAAAATTAATCAAAACAGATGGGGAAGGACACTTCATTCTCATCAAAGGAAAAATCCACCAAGATGAGTTTGGAATCCTGAACATCTATGCCCCAAATACAAAGGCACCAGCATTCTTAAAAGAAACATTATTAAAGCTTAAATCACACATCCATCCCAACACAGTAATACAGGAGACTTCAACACCCCACTTTCACCAATTGTCAGATCATCGAGACAGAAGCTCACTAGAAAAATAGTGAACCTAACAGAGGTCGTAAATCAAATGGACCTAATAGATGTCTACAGAAATTTTCACCCAAACACAGAAGAACATACTTTTTTTTCTCAGCACCACACAAAACATTCTCCAAAACTGACCACAAAGAAAACCTCAACCAATACATGAAAATTGAATTAACCCATTGTTCTTTATCAGACCACCATGGATTAAAGCTAGATCTCAATAACAACAGAGACAACAAAAAGCATACACACTCATGGACTGAATAACTCCCTGCTCAATGATCACTGGGTGAGGGAAGAAATAAAGAAACAAATTAAAGACTTTCTAAAATTCAATGAAAATGAAGGCACAACTTACCCAAATTTATGGGACACCATGAAGCAGTGCTAAGAGGAAAATTCATAGCTCTAAGTGCCTTCATAAAAATATTGGAGAGATCCAATATTAGCAACTTAACATATCAGAAAGCTTTAGAGAAAAAAAGCAAACACACTCAAGAGGAGTAGAAGGCAGGAAATAATCAAACTCAGGGCTGAAATCAATAAACTAGAAACGAAGAGAACAATACAAAGAAACAACAAAACCAAGAGTTGGTTTTTGGAGAAAATCAGTAAGATAGACAAACTCCTGGCCAAATTAACTAAAAGACAGAGAGACATAACCCAAATTAACAAAATCAGAAATGAAAAGGGAACATAACAGACACTGAAGAAATCCAAAGAATCATTAGGTCTTATTTCAAAAGCCTGTATTCCACAAAATTGGAAAATCTAAAGGAAATGAACAATTTTCTTGATAGATTTTACCTACCAAAGTTAAATCAAGATCAGGTAAACAGTTTAAACATCTCTATAAACCCTAAGAAAATAGAAGCAGCCATCAAAAGTCTCCCAACCAAAAAGAGCTCAGGGGCCAGATGGTTTTAGCTATACAATCGAACAATAGTAATAAAAACTGCACAGTACTGGCATAGAAATAGGCGGTTTGATCAATGGAATTGAATTGAAGACCCAGCAATAAACCCACACACCTATGCACACCTGATTTTTGACAAAGGAGCCAAAAAAAAAAAAACATAGAATGGAAAAAAGAAAGCATCTTCAACAAGTGGTCCTGGTCTAACTGGATGTCTACATGTAGAAAAATGCAAATAGATCTCTATTTATTGCCCTGCATACAACTCAAGTCCAAATGGAGGGGGGCTCCCCTTCTCTGGGGGGAAAGGGGAAAGGGTTGGAGTAAGGAGGGGAAGTGGGGGGGGACAGGAAGGAGGTGAGGGAGGAGGTACCCTTGGAATGTAAAAACTAATATCCCTTAACATTTTCGGCAGTTTCTGATAAAAATTAAACAAGTACTGATCCTTGTTCCAGCGATGGTATTTATGTGTTTTTTATGAGTAGGCAAGCAAACAGAACAAAAGGAGAGCACACATCTGGAATGTCTGCACCTTTACCCTTGACATCTACTGTTGGAAGGAGCTCAGTGGTTCCCAGTGGGTGTAAGATGAACAATCTAATGTAGTCACTCGTACCCAGAATTCTACCAGCCTGTGGGAGGGAGTAAGCTAACAGAGTCATCTATGGGCAGTCACAGGAAGTGGGTGGAAGTCCATCAAACAGAAATGTGGGCATCTGGGTTATTGTAGAGCTGGGAGATGGCTCCTGAAAATTCCTTAGAGCTCAATTCCAGGTTTGTGTGGCTAATTAGGAGGCTGTGGCATCTCTGGCTCCCTTGATGGTGTCTTAGTCACCACCAGATCTGTGGGGCAACTGTCCAGCAGGCATAAAAAATTGTCTTGCTGGAAACAGAATGAATGCAGGACTACAGGGGCTTGTAACGTGTTAGGCAGGGTGCTGAGAGAGAGGAGCCAGGGCAAAGCCAGGCAGTCAAGGGCTTGAAAAGTGTTTTTGCATCTTTGCTCTCCTCCTTCCACAGTGGTCCAGGCTACTGTGAAGATCTCAGTGCAGATGGGGACTCAAGAAAAGACAGCTATTGGCATCTCATTGTGTGGCAGGGTTTCAGGAAGCCCCTTGCATCCAGACATGCAAATGAAAGACAAACGAGCCATATGACAGTGGATCGCTGGGCAGCAGAACTCATCTGTTTTCAGATGTATAGACTGGGAACATGAAAGTGAGCATCTGAGAGGCTAGAAATTTTGTTATTGTTGGTGGTGGTGCTGAGTATGAAACCCAAGGGTTTGTGCACTCTAGACAAGTCTTCTACTATCTCCTATTGAGCTATGCATCCTCTCTCTCTCCTTCTCTCCTTCTCTGTCTCTCCCTCTCTTTACTTCTTCCTCTCTCTCCTTTCCCCCTTCTCTCTCCCTCTAGTGTGTGTGTGTGTGTGTGTGTGTGTGTGTATACAGGTTCCATAGTATACATCTGGCAGTCAGAGAACAATGTAGAGGAGTTGTTACATGTAGGGATCAAACTTGTCAGGCTTGGTGGCAAACGCTATCCAAGCCACACTACTGTACCCAGATCTTGATTTTTTTTGAGACAAGGACTTATGCATCTCAGGCTGACCTCCAACTTCCCTCCCCTGCCCATGTTGGGATTATAAGCATGTGCCATCACATCTGGATAGTCAAATAGTTTGAGCTCTTGATGAGAAAAGTGGGCTTGTCAAAGCCCATTCCTTCCGCTGAGGGAGGAGCATTCTCCCAGTTGTCTTCTGACTTAGGGAATTCTGGGGATGCTGACAGGGAGAAGCTGTGCTGTAGAATGGTGTTGTGGTGCTGCCCCGCTGTTCGTTAGACACTCAGGCTCTCTTCTGCTGTGTTCAGTTGCCATCCTAACCCTAGCCGCTATTAACTAGGTTCTGGTTTCTTTGAATCTATTTACTATAAAGCACTTGGTAAGTATGTGTTGGGCAGCAGATAACCATGGCAAGCATTTTCAATCCAGTTTTTAGTTTTTCAAGGATGTTAAAGTGGGAGGTCCATACATATTTCAGAAGCAGGTCCTAGGTGGTCTGTATTTTCACGAACTCCAATTTGATATTTTACTTCTTAGAAATATTTCCTGCTTTAGGTCAAGTTTGTCTTCATTTGCTTTATAAACAAGTTCAGCCTCATTACACCCATCTTTAGATGGGAACTCAAATCCTGGTCCTGCCCAGAGATGTTCCTGGTGATCTATGTAGTAGGAGAGCAGATGTAAATGAAGGAAGGCTATAATAACACTTAGCAGTGTGGACTGACACCTGCTGCCCTGCTGTCCCCTTGGTGATCTTCCCTGTGCCTAGGGTGGCTAGAAGTGTGACAATAGGGACAGAAAGAGTCAAATGTCCCCAGTATCTATTCTGCCCTGTTAGTCAGGAATCTTATAGTGAGATGCTCGTCACACCCATCCTTGTAAGGACAGGAACTCTCTGAATGCCTCATTCTCATGGTCTATTGGGTTCTGGGTCTGTGACAAGGAGGGCCATCTGAGGTGGGACAAGCCAAGGCAGAGCCGTGGTGTAACCAATTCACTCCCTCTTGTAGAAGACAGCCAGGGGAGGAGCTAACAGCAAAAGGTGGATGGGAGGTGCCCTCATTTCCTCTCATATAGCTCTGGTCCTAGCTGGGTGGTAAGTGATAGACAATCAGACATGGGTGTCATTCAGGCTTCAGGGCTATGACCCTGAGTGGCATCATGTATGTCTCATTATTGTTGATCTGGGACTGTAAAGCCACATATCCCTCAGGAACATGACACATTGACTGAAAAGTGATCAGCTTGGAGAGGGCTGGAGCACTATCTTCTGTTTTCACCTATAGCCTTCAACCATGCCTCCAACTTGGAAGCACATACTTCCTCCACTGCCACTTACCCATGTGTAAGGAAGCCTGATGTCCTGTCATGCTTAGTTGGTGAACCCACTGCATCTTTCCCAACCTTTATGGCAGATTGTGGCTGATTCTGAGAGTGGTGCACTTCCTAGCAATTGACACAGGTTAGTTAATTGAGAGAATGTTGAGGGATGGTGTAAGTCCTCATCACAGGTATGCCCAGCTTCAGATCCAGCCACTCCCAGCTGGTGGTCCCAACATCTTCTCAGAGGTGATGTGGACCCTGTAAAACAGCGTGTGGCTCAGCCTTCATTTGTGCTCATAACTAATTGAGGATGCTAATGGGAAATGTATCTTTCCTCAGTTTCATTAAACAGCTGATTTACTTAAATATACTAAGGTTCATTATCTTCAAAGTGTGTCTTTAAAATAAACTTTTGTTGAAGTACAAGATGACTTTCTTTTTAGAAGAGGCCATTTTATTAAAACTTTGTGTGTGTGTGTGTGTGTGTATGTGTGTGTGTGTGTGTGTCCACATGTGCCTTGGAGCTTTGAGTGATGTTGGCCTTCTGTGTGGACCAGCCATAATGTACAATGGATGAGTGTGTTGCCATTGTGAGAGCTAAATGTATTTAAAATAAGAGGTATTTCTGCAATTCAGAAACTGAATAAAACTAAGACTCTTTTAAAGGTAAATAGGGGTTGAGAGGTAGTTGGTAAAGTGTGTGTCATTCAAGTCTGAGACTTGAACTTGAGCCCCAAAATCCATGTAAAAAGGCTGTGTATGGTGGCACACACTTGCAATCCCAGTGCTGGGAAGAGGAGGGCAGCTGGATCCCTGGGGTTCACTGGCAGCCAACCTAGCCTACTCCGTGAACTCAGGCTACTGAGAAATCCTGTCTCAAAACACAAGATGGACAGTGCCTGGGCAAAGATACCCAAGGTTATTATGTGGCCTCCACGTGTGTACCCTCACCACAGAAGCCCACAGAGAGAACAACAACAACAAAGTAAAACAAACAAAGCTTGCAACAGCAAGGTGGAAGGCTCCTGAGGAACTATTATCCAAGGTTTTCTTTTAGCTTCCACGTGTATGCACACATATTCACATTTACCCACCCACACAAATAAATTGAATAAAAGTGATTAAAATGTTTTAAAATTTTCCAGAAACAACTAGAAGGTCACCAACAGAGGAGCTAGGGATGCAGCTACATTGGGGATGTCAGCATGTGACTGGTGTTGACCCAGCCCTGGGGCATCCAACATGAAAGATGCTCCCGGTATCACCTCAGTCTCAGGGAGTCCAAGTATGTGGTCCTGCTCAGTGGGGTGCTGTTAAGTGTGTCTGTCCCTGCTCTCTAACCACTAGCTGGACACAGACTTTCAAACCTGGGTCTTCAGGCTGATAACACCCTGGTGCTCAGCCAGACAGCCTGGCATCCATCTCGCTGCCTCTGACGGGCAGCACACCTTCAGAGGAAGAGGGAGGACATTTGAAATGTGTGCTGAACAAAAACTATCCCTTTAAAAACGTATGTGCAGCTGTGCCCAACGATGATGGATTTATCGCATAAACCGGGGATTAGTAAACAGTGTGTACCCTGTAAAGAGCCCAACAAGTCTTTGCTCATCAGAGCACTTAATTGCGGTGGGTATATCAAAGCCACGTAAAACTCAATCGCCAGCCACAGGCCAGCCTCTGTGCTTTACATTCGTGCCTCTGCCATTGTTTTCCACCTGCTAAAATGAAAGATTCTTGGAATATCAGAGTATGTAAAACGTGTTTATGATGCAAATATAAAGATGCCCTTTCATCTCTCCAAGCTTTGATGTCGTGATATGAAGCTTTGGTGTCCCTCCTTCTAGATCCATATTGAGATGCTTGTCTGGTTCCCTAGCCTGCACGCTGAGTGCAGTCAGTCAGGAGCCCGTGCTAGGGCCTTTATTTGCAAGGCTGTCTGAAGACTGCCTGCTGCTGAGTTAATAGAAAGATGAACACTGTCTATATGGCTTTCTCAAAGGTTGAGAATAAGAAGTTGAGTGTCCAGGTCAGGGAAGCCTGCTAAGCGGGAGGTAAAACAGGGGCTTCACAAATGGTGTCTAGCAGAAGACAGGTCCTCCACATGCTGGAAGGATCCAGGAGATTGTTCCCTCCTGCTTCCATTCGGTTAATAATCTCAGTTACATCTTAATTTTGGTCAAGATCTCGCAAACTTTTAGAAATATGGATGCCCAGGGTATGTCCTAGACTACTTGAGGAATGGTAATTGAGATGCCCTCTGTGTGGACTGGGAAAGTCTGTCTGGTAGGCTCCAGGGCTCTGACACTGTGGAATAGACTTAGTATGTGGAGCTGCTGCATTGCATTATGCTGCAATACTGACCATTAGTTAAAAAATAGCCTCACTAGTAGAAGACTTTTGAGGACACATGTGTAACAAAAAAAATCTTAAATCTCCTAAAGGAATAAATAGAAACCATAACTAAATTACCTCCATTATAGAATTTTTGAATGAATAAATTTAAAGTTACATAAAAGCTGCATAGAAATAATAAAATATAAATGTTGACACTTCAGGCTGTAAACTGGCATGCGTGGCCAAGGGGAGGCCTTAAAGGGGAGGCTTAAAAGGGAGGCCTTAAAGGGGAGGCCTACAAAACAAGTGGAGCTCTGATAGTGGGGAACAGAAACACACAACAAATTTACTTGGGAAGCATCTTCTCATTCATTAGAAAAAAAAAACCCAAATTATATTGTTTAAATTCTCCTATTTCTGGAATGAAAATATGGAGTCCATGTAATTATGGACTCAATGTAAATATGGAGTCCAGTTACTGGTTTGGCTGTGGCATGTTGTGTGACACCAGGTCTCAGAATGATCTCCTGAGCTTTTTGGGAGTCAGAAGAGTCTAGCCATCCTTACATTCTCTGTCTTTCACAGAGTTCCCCAGATCAAGGAAGGCTTGCCTGTGGGGCACAGCACTGTCATGATGGGTCTTTGAGATTACTTTTGAAAGATGCAATTATATCATTTGGGTCTGAGTTCATGCAAAGAATGGTCTTCTGCACACATGATCTTCTCACTGACCAGAATGTTTAATTCATCAGAACCCTCTGTCTTACCACCTCCTGCATAATGGCAGTTTACTCTACAGCTGTTTTTGTAGCTGGAACAGTAAAAAGCCACTCGCAGTGATGAGGGCCTAAATCTGCTGATTGTAGACAGGAGGAATTCACAATACCCCATCAGTCACGAGGGGGGCAGACAAGCTAATTGACCCACTTAACGAATAGAGCTCCCCAAAGAGGGCTGTCTTTCATGGCTTAAGTCCCATTAATCAACAAATACTCATTGGGCTCCTGCTGTGCCCCTCACGTGGATGCTGGGTATGCCTGGGGAGCATGGCATAAATCAAGACCTGTGGCCCAGAGCATCCTTTTATTCTCTTGGGAACAGGATGGCATGTGGTGCTACTGAGAAACATAGTGTTTGTGAACATGGCTGTACTTGGGACTCAGGGAAGACAGTGCTGTCAGCAAAGATGGGGAAAGGATAAAACAATGTGGAATAAGAGATTTACTGTGTGCCCTGAAGGGGAAGTGTACGACATAGACCCATGGCAGCAGGGCATGCTCAGGGAACAGCACCTGGAGTACAGTGTCTCAGGTGCACCAGCGCTGCCCTCAGGTTCCTAGAGGAAGATAGCACCCATAAGCTTCAGGACTTATACTTCTGCTCTGTGTTTGTTTGTAAACTCCGAATGTCACCATCTAGGTCAGAAGTACAACTTGAAGAGACAAATTGTTCCATGTAAGGAGCCCCCCAACTTTCAAGGAATTCCTTCATCCTTTACGCTTGGCCATGCTAAGGGCAAGTGAGCTTCTATATTTTTTTCACTTAGAAGTACCAGACTAAAGTCAGAACCATGACTTGTCTTCAATTTGTGTACTCTCCAATGTAGAACCCTGCTTACTCTGCGGTGCAGTGGTAGCATGTGCAGTCACACAACGTCAGGTTTACATATGACTGGGACATGATGGAGTCTACTCCTGTGTGTCTTCCTACCTGTGTGCCCTCCTATTCTTCCCTCTTCCAGCATCTCTCCATGATACCCTCTGCTGTTCAGAACTCAAGAACAGCATGGATGGAACTCACGATTTGGGTATCAAAGGAACATCTCTCTATTGATTGTTCAAAAAAAATTTCAGAAAAAAAAAGGTTTTGTGAAGAAATTCTACTTGGATGTGCACACGTGGGATGTGAGGTGCTGGGCGTGGAGTTTGGCGTATGTACACTTCAAACTCTGATGGAGGGTGGAAGAGTTGGAGCGAGTGGGGAGGAGGTGGGTGAGTCAGAGGAGGGGGGAGGTATGTGGAGGACTTGGC
The DNA here is from genome assembly GCA_028658305.1 of Pachyuromys duprasi. Classification (NCBI taxonomy): domain Eukaryota; kingdom Metazoa; phylum Chordata; class Mammalia; order Rodentia; family Muridae; genus Pachyuromys; species Pachyuromys duprasi. The sequence goes on along the minus strand of CM053763.1, from coordinate 62,080,426 downwards.
AGAGGTGGGGAGGAGGGCAGCTCTGCACCTGCCAGTGTGTTTGGGTTAATGGGCCCCATTTTCTCCAACAGTGTGAGTGGGAGCTGAGCAGATCTCAGGACAATCTTAAAGGTCGGGATAAAGGTAATATGAGGCCGAGACTATTTCCAACAACACATGATAGTCTGGAGAGGAACTTTTGCTGGAGTGAAACTGTTCTGCCAAAAAGTGATTAGTTCACTCCAAGAGTCTCTCGTTTGAAAATTCAGCACCAAAACGCAATCTGCCTCTCTTCTTTGGTTTCACCCCACTTACCTCTCCCACTCGGTCTCTGTGCGCGTGCTTTGTGATTTGATTTACAAATTTGCTATTGGATTTTGGAGGCATTAAGGGCCCGAGGCTGGCGCCAGCACAGCTCTATGTTAAGCCTCTGGTCTTGCTCTGACTTTCACTTGTCACCTTATATTCCTGTTGGGACACACAACCGCACTCTCTCATAGCATCACTTGCAGGGGCTTAAATTGCAGCAGGCAAGATTGGAGTTAGACCTGAGAAGTACAGGGAGGCATTCTATTTTAGATGCCCTGCGTCCCTAAACATTTGCTGCCAGGAATGACTGGGAGTGACATTTGTTAGCCCTCCCCAACAGCCTAGGACTTTTTAATGTAATCCTGTGTACAATCTTGTGCATAGAAGCCACCAACTAGGACCAAGAACATTTATGAGTATTGTTGCTTAAAAAGAGCCAATTTTGAAAATTAAATTATAAGAATGTCATTAAGTAGATTTCTAAATTTTCAAAATTTGTCTGGTATCCTCACAGTGTTTCATAGAAATTTTCTGTCAGTAAAAAAAAAACAACAACTGATGATTACTTTTTAGAAAAGTATGTTAAGAAATCCATTAAAAGAGAAAGAAAGAAGGAAAGAAAGTAACTAAGTATGTACGCCTGAGACTGGAGAGTTGGTCCCGTGGTTAAGAGCCTCTGTTGGTCTTCCACAGGACCAAGATTTCTTCCTATTACCTACCTTGGGCAGTTCACAGTAGCCTGTGCTTCTAGCTTCAAGGAATGTGATGCTCTCTTCTGGCTTCTGCCGACACTGTACTAATGCACATGTCTACACATATACACACATGCACATATACAAAACTTTTTAAAAAGTGGGCCAGACAGCAGATGCTGTCTGTAAGGTGACAGCAAACAGCAGGGCCCATGGAAGCACCACACCCGCTTTCACAGTGGAGAAGGTTTGAGTGAAGTCTTTTAGCTGTCCTTGGAGTCAGCTGGCAGCTTGACTTGGAGCAGGTGATTACCCCACTTCCTCTGGTGCGTCCTCAGCCTATGTGTGACCGAGCAGGTATGCATGAGAAACTACTTCTAACTCACCACTGTGATCAACTGTGTGAAAGCAAATTGTCCTGTCCACATCCCTCTAAACTCTTTCCTTAGTATCTTATTGGGTTCCTGGCTCCATTTTTTTGCCCCTTTGACCCCTAGCATCTGAAGGGAACAGAGTGCCGCATGTCAGAGGCTCCCAGTCGCTCTCCCCACCACAGCTGGCTTCATGGCTCAGTTGTCCCTGTCGGGACTCTGGTTGGAGATGAAAACAATCCTCCTCTCCTGCCTCACTGCTTCCCTCTCTCCTGAACCCTACAGCCTGCTTCACTGGCAATCTTTCCGTCTTTACTGCTGCCACCCTTGCTTTGGGGGATGTTCAGTCTAGACTCAAGTTTCATATTTTAATATGTTCAGAGAAACATTCTACCTGTCTGTTTCTAAGTGCTGCTGATCCCTCTGTATCCTTGTTCCACACTCATGGCACCTGTTTGCCCTGCCTGTTGAGACTTAGACAGGATAGTGTAGGAGATACAGCCTATGCGGTAGTTTGAATAAAAATGATCCCCATAGGCTCATTTCTTTCAATGCTTAGTCATCAGAGAGTGGCACTATTTGAAAGAATTCAAAGCATCAGGAGGTGCGGCCTTGTTGGAGGAGGTGTGTCATGGTGGGGAGGGGGGGCGGGGAAGCTGAACCCAGAGTCTTTCTTCTCATAGATTGTAATGCAGCTCTCAGCCACTGCTCCAGTCCCTGCCTGCATGCCACCATGCTCTCTGCCATGATGAATAAACCTCTGAAACTATAAACAAGCTCTACTTAAACGTTTTCTTTTATAAGAGCTGCCTTGGTCATAGTGTCTTTTTACAACAATAGACCAGCGACTAAGACTGGCTTCCCAAGAGGCTCAAAATGCTAAAGTCATGGCAGCTTTCATTCATTCACTTCCTCCTTCTTTGCCATCTCCCCTCTCTCCTTTCTTCTTTACCTCTCTCCCTTTCTCCTTCTCTTCATTTATTTCAGAAATGCTACTTTTGCCCAAAAGATGTTCTTGCTGTTCCCCCAAGGGTTTGAGTACATCTCTACAGTGTGCTGCGTCTTTTGTAAGGATGTACCAAAAACTTAGTAGCCTTTTCTGTATATTGCTCAGTGCTAGGATCACCACTCTGTTGTGTACTCTTTTGGTACTCAGTAGGGTCAAGTGGAGATCACATTTCCAGATCATTAATAGGATAGATGATGTTTTTGAAGCTTTGGCCACCACTTTGGTTACAGATGGGCCTTTGGAAAGTCAGCTGCTTCTCAATATGGAGCACTGTCCATTTCCCCAAACACTGGCCAGAGGGAAGGGGCATCTGCAATGCTGTCTTAATCTTCCTTTGTTATATATTTCTATAACATCTGCCTGGACACTGTAGTTGTTTCCTTATTACATTATCTCTATGCCAATTGTCAGTTTTGAAACAGTCTTAACTCTATAATTTTCCACTTTTTAACCTGCTGGTAATGGGTTGAAATTTGTTTTTAACCCACAATGGGTGATTTTTTTCATTGTGTTTATGATTTTTTAAATTTACAGATATTAAAAAAACCTGCAAGTTATTGGGACAAACTTGGAATAGGAGGGGACAGTTGGGGCTCTGGCCTTTCATTCTCCTGCCATTACCATGATTTTATTTCATTTTATTTTCTCTGTGAAACCCTCACTGTTTCACTGAGCAGAAGAGGTTCATGGTGCTGTATCATTTCACCCTTGTGAACACAAATAATCACTTTTGTCTCTTAAGTGATTATTACTGTAAATGACATTTTGATAGGCATAGCCTGCCTCATGCTCCCTGTGTTTGCTAAGTGCATCTTTCCCATCTCCTCCTGATGGTACCTAACTTCAATGATGGGGTCTTTGGTGATCAGATGTTATTAACCACAAGGAAGCCAACCCTGTCAAAACTACAAGACTAATGTCGTTGCAGAGGAGAGGGTTTTCCTAGTGAGCCTTTCTTTTTGTCTTAATGTCATGAAGATACTGTCCTTTGTCACCTTCAGTGGTCTCTCCTGGTTTTAAATTTTCCCTGCCAGTTCAATTTTCTTTGTAAAATTAACTTATGGGCATACTGTGACATAGTAATCATGTCTTCTTTATAACAAACACATTTTACCTTATTGTCCAGACTCTTCATGAGGAATAACATTTATCATCTTTGTGGTAAACAAGGGCATCACTTCCAGCCCCAGGTTCTGTTATCTCGGTCTATCTGTCACACCTGTTAGTTACCTTTGCCACTGCCACAATGAAACACCCAACAAAAACAGCATAGGGAAAGAAGGTTTGGTTTGGCTTGCAGTTGGAGGGTGCCACCCAGCATGGTGGAGAAGCTATGGCTGCTGGAGTTGGCAGCAGCTGGTCACATTGTGTCCAGTCAGAAGGAAGAAGGGGATGAAGTGCTCAGCTGCTCCCTCCTTTGTACCCAGTCCAGGCCCCCAGATCATTGGATGCTGTCACCTACACTCAGGGTGGTCTTCCTCCCCAGTTAAGCCTCCCTAGAAACACTCAAAGCATGCCTAGAGGGTTGTCTCCATGGTGACTCTAAGTCCTATCAAGGACAATCAAGACTAATTAATCATCATATGCTTTAACAAAACCCATACCATATTTACTGAAACTTTAAATATCTGAGTATTTTAGCACATCTTTCATATAGAATTGTTCAAGAGTTTGTAAGAATTTTTCACTCTTTGGATTTTTGAAACATTTTAAGATCAGCTTGCCAAGTGTCTCCCCCACCCCCAGCCCTGTTTTTATTGGAATTGCACTTAGAATGTAGATCAGTTTGGAGTGACTTAATATCTTCACCATATGTCCTTGAATGCACCAACCACTTTCATTCACTCAACTCTTTAAACTCTCCTAGTAACATCTCCTGTGAGATCCGCTCAGAGGCTGAATAAATCCAGGGTAGTGAGGATAGCCTCTGTGCAGTCTCAAAAGAGGAGCCCAAGACAAGCGGGCAGTTTATTTGGACGGTGATCCCAAGATTCCTAGTGGGAAGGCTGGCTGGGCGCCTTACCAGACGTCACATCCTCCAGCGGTGAGAGCTGCCGGAGGAGCCCTAGCGTCCCCGCACTTCTGAGAACTCCCTTGCACAGTGGAGGGGCAACACCCTGGCTTGAATGAGTGCTGCAGACAGAGAGGTGAAGACCCCTCCACGTGGGAAGCCACTGAGCGTGGAGCTGTCCACCCAAGATGTGCTGAAGTCAGCTCTGCAGGAGGAGGGATTGCAGCACAGCTACTGCTGCTGTCCTACAAACCAAACATCGCTCTCATTAGATTTGGCGTTTCATATTGACCACACTCCACTAATCTCTTAAACTCAACCAGAAAGTCTAATAGTTATTCATGAATTCCTTTGGAATTTTTAAGTTACCTAGCTAAATCACCTTGAATAGTGTTCCACTATCATACCTTATGTTTCATTTTCTTGCCTTAATGAGGGGCACTGGAAGGAAATGGTAAAGACTGGTGATCTTCTTTATTTCAGAAAGTTTTTACACTCCCAAATTAAAGCAGCACATTGGCTGTGGATTTCATGACACACATGGCTTTGGGCTGACTCTTCCACGCTAAGTTTGCTAATGAGTTTTCTGAATGCAGGCAGACCTTTAATTTTACCATGTGTAGTTCTGTCACAAAAGTAGCTTCTGCTACTTTTCCTCTCTTGTGATGAGTTAGACTGGAACTCAGAGCTGCTCAGTTGTAGAAAGGTTGTTTACAAGAACTCTCATTGGTATCCATCAGCATATGAATGGTCAAGGAAAATGTGGCATTTATACACAGGGGAGCATTAACCCACCATAAGGATGAAAGAAACACATCATCTATTGGGAGAGGGATATAACTGGGGTCTTCATACAACATGAAACAAAACAGACTCAGAAAGACAAATACTGTATATGTTTCCTCTCATACATGAGCCAAGATTTTATAGAGATATAAAGTAATTTATATGTGAAATGAAAGCAAAATAAAGGCCAGGGGAAGGAAGACTAGAGGGAAAGGTGAAAGGACATAAAGAGGACGTAGGGGAGCTAAGTATGGTTAAAAAACCCAGCATTGTATTCAATGAATTCAGAACAGTAAGGTTCTTTTGAGAAAAGAAATGTCAGCTGGAGGGATCTCTGGAGGGTTCACTTCATCCATTGCACTAAGAACACTAAAAGAAATTATCTTGTTTGTTTGTTTAATTGGTTGATTACCACAGGGATGTGATGAAGCCTCTGGATCCCTTTACAGAAGAACAAACAAACAAACAAAAACCGCAAAACTCAGTGCACAAAATAGGACAATGGGATTTTGAACTACACAAAGAAGCAAAGTACCTTAAACTATGTCAGTGGAAGGACAGCATGTGTCTTCAAATTATGAAATAGGATGCCGCTATAGTAATATATGTTTGCAGAGTACATGTTAAACAAGAGCCAGTGATAGTCACTATAATTCTGAAGTAGTACCAAGCCTAAAAGGCATTTTGAGGTGGCTTCATTGAGTGTCATATGAGGTGATAGTTGACCAGTGACTGGTTGGTACATATATTGTCACTGAATACATGTGCATGTTCAGTAAGAGAATGGAAAAATAAAAAGATGATAGTTGTTTATGTTGACAGAACCTCAGGTTTTCTCCATGGTCCCTGTGGAGATTGCTGACATAAGGTGAGGACATCAAAAACTAAGCTGTGGTGTCTTGTTCCTCCTGTCCCTCTGAACTACATCCCTGTGCTGAGGGGAGCCTTGGAGCCTGTACACCCTCTGCTGCCTGGTTAGCAGGAAGTGAGAGCACTCTGCTTTCCCAGCTCCTCCAGTCCTGACATCATTTCCCATTCCTGCCCCATCTCTCTGGCCATAGCCTCATTTTGGTGTTTAAACTCACTGGTTGCTCTTAGCACACTGTGGGCTTGGTTTTGTTGTCCTTTCTCTGCCAGGCCCAGAGCACCTTGCAGAAAGGTCCTGACCATTCTGTTCATCTTGTACCTTGGTTACCGGTATAGGCTGGGTCCTGGGACATAGTGGCCAAACATTAGGTGAAGGACTGAAAAATGCTCTTTTCTGAGTTGTGCTCAGCAACTGGTAGCCACTGTATGGAGGTAATCCTCAGACTCCTGTGGACCTGGAAACATTTATTCAGGTGTCTCAATGGCTCAAAATAATTCTGTCTGTGTAAGAGATGTGAACTCTCTGTAGTCTACTCACCCCATTTGTGCCATTTACATTTGTCACCATGAGTTATAGCTATGAGTTATAGTTATGAGTTATAGCTTTTCACTTTTGCTGCTGGAAGGTGGGACCTACTTTGCAGCTGCTATGCAAACGTACCAGATTTGCAGGGGGTTAGGCCAATGCTTCCTAACTTTATTCTTTTGTTCTGTGGCAGTGATATTTTTATGTCTTTCATTTTGTCAAACTACCTATTGTCCTTGCTGCAGACAGACCTCATCCCACAGATTCTTATGGGCAGAGCAGGTGTGCTTCCCTCTATGGCCATGGTGGTGACCAATCCCAGCCCAGACCTGAGGAAAGGGGGATGGCTAGGGGCCACTCAGAGAAGCTGTACTTGGTTAGTAATAATAAAAATATTTTTTTTTCTTTTGCAGAGGTAAAAATAGGACAGATCTGGTGCAGTTTGTTATGGTGAATTTTTTATACAGCTGTGTGATGGTGTCATTGTGGGAAGGGAGGTCCCTGTCAGGCAGAGGACTGCTTTGGCCTGACAGTTGACATCCAAAGTGACACACTGTCCTTTGCAAGGAAACTGTTACCACACACATTTCCTCTCTCACAGAGGAAAAGGAGATGTGTTTGTTCCTTGCTTAGTACTTCATTCCACTCTGAAGGACTTCTGGCTGCCAATGACACACATTCCATCATCTCCATGGTGGCTTTGAATTCCAAGCATGCTTCTGGGTCTCCAGGTCTTCTGAGCACCCCCACCCTGGCTCTTATCTCTGAAGTACATCACACTATTCATTCTATCAGAAGGATTTGAGAACAGGCCTCACTCAGTCTCCAATTCATCTTTTAACTTGGCCCAAATTAAATGTGAATCACAATGACCATGGGCATGTCTGTTGTTTGTTGAAAAGACACTCATTGTCAGTTACAGAACCATTTGATTTTACAAAAGCCCATTACATTTTGACACCTGATGGACACATCTCAGTGCCACTACTAAAGTCAACACCAGCTGAGAAAGGGGTGTGTTTATCCAAACTTGCCTGGGAGAAGGGATGGAAGCTACCCTGAGTACTGGCCCTGACTTCTAGGAAGAAGGGACAGTTGCTAGCCTGAGTGAAGTCACAGGTTGTCCCCATACTCCAGCTGGGCTCAGGCGTGAGCCATAAACCTGTCCAGATCCTTTAAGACCAGCTGGTAAGAGTCTGGCTTAAGTGTGGGGAGGTCCAATACATATATTGACTCAAGTCTTTCTGGCCTTAGAACCTGAGTGCCTAAATAGCCAGCAATATTTTGAAAGTTCACTAATTTCCCATTCTTGTAACAGTGTGGGGCACAGTGGGTAAGCTTGGGACCCTGAGAGGAGGAAGCCACAGTCCTGCCAGGCACTGCTCTGTGGGAAATTTATCTTCTACAGAAGATGGTGAGAGATGACCTATGCCTTAAAGTTCTAGAAGAGGTGACTCACAGCCTAAGGAAGGACAAGCAGGGTATTGACCAGGTTTACACATAAACAGGAAGTCCTGGGGCTGTGGGGAGGGACTAGAATGCGTCTCCTTTAACCTTCCCAAGACCTGAGCTACATCATTTTCAGCAGAGACGGTGCCATACCTTCCCCTTCCAGCAAGGGGCCACGTTGAGCGTACTAGGAGTGGGGACGGAGGGAACCCACAGTGACTCCATGCACTGGAGTCAGACTCCTGACTTCCCAGAGCTGAAGGTTCCAAGGCAGAGCTGGGGACTTGTCCCTTAGGACAGGCAAAGCATTTCCTGTGGCCAATGATACAATGTGAGGACCATAGCATCATTGTTAGCAGCTAGGTCTAAGGGTGTCTTGACAGCAACAGTATCATTGTGTTCTCCAGGCCCTTCCACACAAAACCATGGCCACAGAATCAATCATTGAAGCCCTCATCACCAATGCAGCTGGTCCACCCCCCTCCCAAACCCTCAAAATATTGGTCCAGCGTGCACATACACATACCCCAACCCTTGAAAATATTGGTGGCTACTTAGGCACTTGGGTTCCACAGCCAGAAAGGCCTGAGTCAATATATGAGTATTGACTTCCCCATATTTAGCAGCTTCCTTATAAAAAAAAAACCATGGGAATGTAATCTCACCTTCAATAGCTATACTTCCATAGGTAGACAAAACACTCAGAACCAGAAAGACATGCATAGTATATACTCACTTATAAGTAGATGTTAGCCGTATAATATAGGATAACCATACTAAAATCTACAGACCTAAAGAAGCTAAACAGCAAGGAAGAACCTAGAGAGGATGCTTAAATCTCATTCAGAATGGCAACCAGAATAGACACCAGAAGCGGTGGAAGAGAGGGAACAAGACAGGAGCCTATTACAGAGGTCCTCTAAAAGACTCCACCCAACAGGTAGTTGAAGCAGATGCTGAGACTCATAGCCAAACTTTGGGCAGAGCACAGAGAGTCTCATGGAAGAAGTGGGGGATAGAAGGACCCCAAGGGGACAGGAGTTCCAAAAGGAGACCAACAAAACCAACAAATCTGGGCCCAAGGGGGCCTGTAGAGACTGATGCTACAAGCAAGGACCATGCATGGAAACGACCTAGACCCCTGCTCACATGTAGCTGATTGGCAGCTCAGTCTCCATGTGGGTTCCCCTTGGTGATGTGGCCTTACTAGACCACAGAGGAAGAGGATCCAGGTGGTCCTGATAAGACTTGATAAGATAGGGTCAGATGGCAGGGGAGGAGGATTCCTCCTTTCTGTGGACTAGGGGAAAGGGATAACGGGAAGAGAGGAAGGGTGGGGCTGGGAACAGATAAAGAAGGGGGCTATAATTGGGATACAAAATGAATAAATTGTAAAAAATAAACATTTAATTAAATTCACCCTCTTAAAAAATATCTGGAATTTTTCCTGAACCAATGTTGGTTGTTATCAAATGAACAATGGTGTATAAATAGCTGCATAAAACAGAAACCCAGTTTTGGACAGGAGTAAATGATTTAAGACAAATTCATAAAGGTGTCTGTTACCTGTTCCAGGGTGCAGCCACCTCTGGAATCTTATTCAGTAGTCTGTGCTTCTGTGTCAGGTATTTTACACAGTCTAAAGCTGAATGCCAGACAAAATATAAACACAGAAGAGAGCACACCCTCAGAGATGGTAGGCGGAGGGAGCGCAGCAGTGTGTGTGTGTGTGGGGGGGGGGGTGTTGGCGGCTGCAGTTCCAAGAGTATCTTCCATTCAGTCACATCTCAAGGGCAGGTTCTGAGGGGACTGAGGGGCAAGGCACTGGGAAGTCATGGCTTTCTGAAGAGCTCCATGTCTTCCCACTGGGTAGGTCTGTGGTGGCCAGGACAGAGGGGTCCAGAGACATGAGCCAATGTGGCATGAAGCCCTGTGTGACAGGAACTAACTCTGGTGCTGACACACCCTCAGGCTCTGGCCCTTCAAGTGTGTTTATGCAGGCCCCCTGATGGTGATCAGCAGCTGCAGCTGTAGAGCTGATCTCTAGAACACTGACCTCTAGGCCCAATGGCATGTATGTCTATGGGAACTCAAGACAGCTGGGGAAGAGCACTAAAACGATAGTATGTATCACAGTGGCACTAATGTATCAGAGCACATAGATTAAGAGGTGTCATTTGCCATGCTGGTAGCACACCTGGGGTCTAGGCTCCCCACCGTGCCCACATTGTGGGCTATGGGCTTTCCTTTAGGTTCTCTCATCCAGTCCTCCCTGGAGGGGACCCTGGGTTAGAGATGACTGCTGAGAAACAGATTACAAAGGGTTCTGATTTTCAGGGAGGTGGGATTTTCCTCCAAGAACATCTCATGCTGGCTGTGTCCCCACAGGGCACCTCTAGGAAGATAGCCTGCTGCTTTCTGCTGCTTTCTGATGCAGATCCTGCAGATAATCCATCACAAAGAGTAGGTACTTTATCTTCCTTTTTGTCCCCTCTTGGAGTGGGCCCCTGGCTATTCTGTGTCCTTCTGTCTGCTCTGGACATGTGCTCTGGGCATGTGGTTGTCAGATTCTAATGCTTGGATAAGAATCTTACTGTTTTTTTTTTTTTTTTTTTTTTATGAAAAGTTTGAACTCCTCTGGTTTTCTGCAAGCCTAAAATGGTGAAATTTGGAGACCCAGAACTGAGAAGAAGAAAGAAGGGGTATTCTGGGCCCTGTGTGGTTTCACTTAATAGAGAGCAAGGAAACGGGTCTTGTTCAGCTTTGTCAGTTGTCATTCTGTCTCTTTGAGGCACTGAGGCACCTGAGGTAGTTCAATAGGAAGCCTTCATGTGGATGTCACTATCAGACCTTTCTAGATGACATCGTCCATTCTCGCTGTCCTACACCTGCAGCTACTGCTGGTGGTCTGCAGAATGACTGCATTTGTGGATATGCCCCTTTCAAACGATGGGAAAACTTCATGCTTTTCATTGCAAGATTTTTCTCCTAGAGTCTACATGTTCCTTATATAGAGGATGGAAACTTCAGGGACTTTCTCTTTGGTTATGGCTAAACAAAAATGGCAGAGAGTAGGAAACAAAGACTTGGGGTCCCAGCTCAGAATCTGCTCTTCCCAGTGGCCCTGGGCGTTCCTTCTCTTGGGGCCTAATGCTTCTCCTCCTTTGAAGAAAGATACTATCACTTTAGCCAATTCAGGCATCTGTGAGTTAAAAGCTACCTCTTGAACCTGTGGTCCTTTAAAATTTACGAAGGAACATGCTACATCAGGCTCAGCGAGCTTGGCCTCACATAAAGTCAATACTTCTTTCAGAGCAAACACAGTTCTCGAATACAAGGTCAGAGTGAAAGAATTCCAACCCCTGTCCTTCCCCCAACCTCTTGCCTCCCTTCAAAGACCTAAGCAGTGAGCTGGCTCCTCGTGCAGGTCAAATGCGTGTCATAGCAGACACTGGGGTTAATATTAAACTAAAAATTAGTAGATTAGATAACCGTTACATGCTTTTAGTGCCAATTAATTTAATAGCTGTTTTTCTTTTTTAAATTCTGCCTTTTACAAGGCAGGGAAATGTGGCACAGTTTCCTGTGGAGTGTTCTCAGGTGGGTCTATTGTGATGGCTGCCACCAATTGAGTGGCTGACACGTGTAATCCCCTCAGACTCGGCTCCAGTGATGTCAGGCTGGAGACCTGGGAGTGGACTATTAAAGAACACATTAAACATGCCCCTTGTTGCAGGATTTATGCTGGCTTACGGTGGGATCACAGTGCTGCGGTGGCGTTTGTTTGGAAACGAAAGGATTACATGGTCTTTGTGAAATGGGGACTTTAGTTCTGGGGAGGGGCAGTGTGAAGGTGATTTATGTCTGTTTATGTTCCCCTGAATCCTTTGAGATGCCAGCTTCTGTCACTAAGCATTAGGACACTTGTAATTTCCTGAATCAACCAAGATAAAATACACAAATAATTTATGTTGAAAACTCCACTGTAACTGTGTAGCCTAAATGGTGGGCTTCCCCCTGAGATAGACGAGGGGGCAGCAGCTTGGTACCCTGTCATGAATCCCTGTGCTTTAGGAGTCTGACGGCTACCTACCATGGCAGCCAGGGTGGAGGGTGATTCTCTCAATCTTGACTTTCAGTTCAGGGAGAAACCAAGAGGAATCACTCTGCAAACAATTTCTGCAAGACGCTGGTAGACTGGCTCTCCCTGTTGTTCGACGGAGAGCACCACAGTAACACCGCCTGGGACTCTCATTCCTTCCTTTGGAGTGCTGCCCGTGAGCAAGCTGCTTCAAAGGATGTGTTCTCTGAGGATGGGAAGTGAAGCTCCTTGTGGGGGGTGAAGCTGCTGGGCCTCACTGTGGTATCACATCCTCATGAGACACTTCCAAGTACCGGTGTGGGTCTGCAGGAATGGTCCCAGGAGTCCCTCCTTGCTGAAACTGTGCAGCTCTGGTGAGGGGGGTCCCTTGTGTAGAAAGGGGGGGGTGCCTTGTGTAGAAAGCCCTTCACTGCATCCCAGAGATATCTATCTTAGAGAGGAACACTTCCTTTGGAAAAGAAGGTTCATTATTGTGCCACCTGGGAATCAAAAATCCTAGAAAATGGATTCTACATTTTTATCCCACTATTAATTATGCATCAGGAACGGATGGCCTGGTGGAGCCAGCAGCACAATGAGCATGAGAGTGCAGATCCTGTTTCTCAAATCTGGAAGGAGGCATGGGGACATATGAGTCTCACTTCAGTTTGCTCACCTCTGGGAGGGAGAGTGCTGGACAAATAGAGAGGGGTCATACTTGCTGCCCCTCTAACTCATAGTCAGGTTTGGCTCTCAGCCCTGTCATTCCCTGGCCTTGCAGAACACTGTTCCTCCCAGCTGAGCAGATTCTCAGCCTCTCACATGCACCATACCTTGCCTATTTGTAGATCAGTTGTTTGTCAAGTGTGTCCTGATAAGCAGGGTGGTTTGGGGAAGTGTAGTCAGGAAGACTACCATCTAAACAGAGGCAAAGTGTTTCCCCTCCTCTCTCCCTCACACACAAAAGAACCTGCAGACACATACTCTCGCACATACACAGATGTGCAAGGATGTAAAAAAATGCTCACCAGACACATAAACATATATATGTGCACAGACGTACCTCCATAAACATGTGCATTAGCAGTTGATGTGCACTTTTGCATATTTTTGTCTTTCTCTGAAACCGGTCAGTCTTTGCTTTTTTAACTTTTCCTAGCTGACCTGTGGACAGAATAGCAGAGAGTCTGGTTTTTCCTCTTTTGTACTCTAATGTTGGCTGAGAAAGGGAAAGGCTGTCATCTATTTCTGAAAGGAATTTTACTCAAAGCAGTGGGGATAAAAAGCAAAGGGAAATCCTGAGGGCATAGTCCTGCTCTCACCTAGACTCCTGGCTTCTAGGGCTGGACTCCCACACACTGCCAGTTCGCAGCTCTCTTAACAAGCTCACTTTGCCATTGGCCGCTTTCCTTGGCTTTGGAGAGAGATCATCCCAGTATGTTTTTAAAGCCCTGAGCAGCTGCGCTTGATCCCAACAAAGCTTCTGGGGCTTGTGGCTGCTCCCGGAGCATGAGTTCCAAAGGAGAGAAGCCCCCAGCCCCCATCTCCCATCTCCCATAAGAGCACAGCATAAGAGCTCAACACTGCCTGCTTGTCCTGCTGGAAGGTGTTCATGGGTCAGACTTCCTGTTACCCCGTGTCTGTGTTTAGAAATGTGTTTGGTGAGAGATTAGTGAGAGATTCCTTTTTAGGATTGCTGTATAAAGATGGCATTTTCTTTCCTGCCCTCTTGAAAACCAGTCAAAAGCAGCAAGAAGAAGGAGAATAAAAATGCAAATGCTGTCTTTACAACAAAATCGGAGACATCTGTAAGTCTGAAACACAATATAGGAGGGAAAGCTGCCAAGGAGGGAGAGGGCCAAGAAAGCCCAGGAGGGTTGGGAGGACACTGCAGCTGCAGAGTTGGAGACTCAGTGACCCAGCCCCAGGGAAAAGCAGCCACCACCGTGTGTGGAAAGAGGCGAGAAGATGATTGGGCCAGAAGCAGGTGTCCTGAGGCAGCTTGCCACAGAGTCCCAGGAAGCAGAGAATGCAGGGATGAGATTGGGAATTATATAGTAACTGATACTTCTCAATAAGAAAAAGTGGTGCTTTGCCAAGGCGGGGTATAGAAAAACTCTGCACAGACCAGCAGCCCTGATTGGCTAAAGCCAAGTTAATGTGGATAAGCTTATTTACATGGGTAACTTGAGGTGAAGGGCAGTTTCCTCCTTGCTTACCTTATGGCCTTAGACATATGGCACATGTGCTTTACCAAATAGTATATAGGAAGAATCTCCTTATTCAGCGAGCAGTTGGGATTCAAGAGGTATTCTCTAAGACAACACAAGGAAATACATTGAATTCACAGGATGAACAGATTTGAAAAATGTTGCCAAGGGGCAAACAACCCCTGTGACCATATATATACTTAACCATAATAAACATTTAAGAATGTTGAAGTAGCTTACCTTCATAAAACAAGAGTACAAAAGCAAGATAGAAGAGCTCATGGACAAGTCACAGTCAGATGAAATCGACTATGGATTGTGGCGCTTCAGGACCTATCATGAGCAGGATTTCATGCTGGAAGCCTCAGAAGAAGAAAGACTCGTGGAAACACGAAGAAACACCAACCTGTTATTAAATAAATTAGAAGTACAATTCAGGAAAGTGTTCTAGAGTTAGAGGAGCTGAATAATTCAGCAAGCACAAACTACAGTGTTGAATGTTCCTGGGAGGCATGCTCTTTTTCTGAAGGGAGGAGGGTGGGGATGGATCCAGAGGAGGAGGGCTGAGGGGAGGGAAGGGGAAACTGCAGATGGGATGTAATAATAGATAAGATAATAATAACAACAATGACAGTGATGTGGAACAGTTTGGAAGGGGGACTCTGAGTGTTACTGTACTTCTCTGCAGAGGTGAGATGCCTCAAGATATAGGGCTCAAGACGACACCAACACCACATCCATCTGGCCAAGTCAGTGCTCGCAAGGACATGATGTCCATATGTTACTCAAGAAACCAAAAGTGACAAAAGTCATTTTAAGACTGTGTTCATTTTAGAACATGTGTGATAGTCATTAACACTCTGCTCATTGAATGTTGGGGGTCTGTGTCTCTTCTGGAATCTGGGTGGCTGCAGCTGCTTCTACAGTAGAGCCTGGCAGAGCTGTATAGCCAATGGCAACCCTAACTACTCATTTTCTTGCCCCTAAATTCATATGTTGAAGTCCTAGGAACCAGTGACTATAGGATTTGGTGACAGGCTCTGTAAAGGTTAAAAGTTCAGAGGTTGGGGGTTATAACTTGATAGTGCTGCAAGTCTTCCCAGAGGAAGGGAGGAACTTTCCAGTCCTGTATACACAACTGGTCATGTGAGCACACAAAAAGGTGGTGGACACGTGTACAAGCTGATAAGAGGCTTCAAAATGGGATCTATCTGCTGGTATCTTAATCTCAGACTTCATTGTTTTATATACATTCACACACACACACCACATATCATTTAGCCTATGGTTTTTTGTACAGCAGCTTCAGTTAAGAAATACACTTGGAATTGGCTTCACCTGGTTTTAAGTAGAAAAAACAACATGAACAGTACTTTGTAAGATTTTCCGTGCCTTGTTGTAAGAGACTATTAATATTTCCTATTGATATATCTTCTGGTAATGCTGCTTTAGTCCCATACAGCTGTATAACCAAATCACCACACAGAGACTGGGATTTTAGTTACCTAGAACACCAATGCTGGGCAATAGTTACTCCTTCCTAAGCCTCCAAGCATAGTTTCCTAACATTTAGGAAACATTTAGGTCATAGTTTCCTAACATTTAGATTTCCCACATTATACTTGCTTTTAGTGATATATTAGGTCCAGTCCATCTCCATGTAGTTCCAAGATCTATCTCCCAGCTCTCCACCTCCTAGCTCTCCTTGCCCTCTCTCCTCCCACTCTTTCCTGTCCTCTGGCTCCACCCAGCTCAACATTGTGTCTAGTTGCTTTATTTTGTTTACACAGAGTTGAGACAGGATGCTTAGAATAAATATCACAATACAATATCCGGATTGAAAACAGAGAGTGGGGCGGGGGGAGAAATCTGCATTTGAATGAACAAGGGCAAGGTGTATACATTCCAAAGGAACATTATACTAACAATGCCTTGTGTAAAAGATGAAAACATATTTATCAGATTGTTCACACATATACCAGCAAACAGTCTCTCTAGGAACAGTGTTTAGCTACTTACCACCTGTCATCTAACTATCAACATCTCTCTACCTATCTATCACCCATCCATCCATCCATCATCTATTATGCATCATCCATTCTCTACGCAGCCATCATCTATTGTTGAATAATTACTTATTTGTTATCTACCATCAATCTATTACATATCTATTATCTGTCATCTATTCATCATGTATCTATAATCTCTTTATATATTAGTTAATTTTCAATTGTTGTGACAAAACTGCCACCAAGGCAAGTTGGAGAAAAGTTTAATTTGGGGCTCATGGTTGCAGAGAGTCAGAATACATGACATCGTAGCATAGCAGCAGGCAGGCAGGCAGGCCCTGAAACAATAGGCAAGAGTTCACATTTCAATCTACAATCATGAGGCAGAGAACACTAACTGAGAGTGACGTGAACTTTTGAAACCTGAAAGCTACCCTCCAGAAACACACTTCTTCCAGTAAAACCACACTTTCTAACCCTTCCCAAACAGTTCCGCCAACTGAGGATCAAATATTCAAATACATAAGCTTATGAGGGCCATTCTCATTTAAACCATGCGCCGCCTGTCTATCATCAACATATTGCCTATCTGTCTATTGCCTGCATGTCAGTCCATCTGCCTATCTTTCTTTACATCATGAGGTGATTATCAGAAAGGAGTTTTTCTCTCTCTGATATCTTTAGGGCCTTTTGAGTTTGTACACATATCCATATATTATCTAAAGGGCTTGGGAAATAGTAGTAAGAAATTATGAATCAGATTACATCAAATTAAGAAAGCTTGAAAAGTGAAGTGACATCTTACAGAATGAGATGTTCTACTAATTTCTCAGATAGGTATGGATACCCAAAATATTTAAAGAACTTAAGAAGTTGAACTGCATATAAACAAGTGATTGTGAAATCAGTAATGGTCAAACAATGGCCAAAGAAACTGAACAGTCCTCAGAAGTACAAGTGGCCAATGCACACATGGCAAAACGTTAACATTTGTAGCTATCAGGGAGGTACAAAGCAAAGTTGTGCTGAGATTCCATCTAACCCCAGGCAGAATATCATCAAGAAGATTAAAAAAAAACACATTTTCTTTTTCATACTTAGGTTGAGGGACATCTAGGTCGTTTCTAGTTTTTTTACTCTTGTGAATAAAGCTACTTTGAATATAGTTGAGCAAGTGTCTGTGTAGTATGTTGGAGCATCCCTTGGGTATATGCACAGGAGTTGTATAGCTGGGTCTTGAGGTAGATCTATTCCCAATTTTCCAAGAAAACACCAGATTGATTTTCCCAGTGGTTGTACAAGTTTGCACTCCACCAGCAATGGAGAAGGGTTCCCCATGCAACATGCACTCACCAGCATGTGCTGTCACTTGATGCTTTTTCGCTTTTATAATGACTTTAATATTTTTATGAATTTAATCTGTAACAAATAATTTCTTTAAATTGGTTCAAAATAATTAATATTTTATAGATGTAATGTAAGATGTCTAAGATATCTTAAATATGCTTTATGTGTTTTCATGTAAAATATGGTAAAATAATAATAAAAACATTAATGAGAATAAGAAAAAGTACTATCAAGAAAAGAAAAAGATGTTAAAGTTATAGACACAAGATACAGTCTTGGTTAAAATGGTGAAAGAAGAGAAAAAAAGCTTTTGGAGGTTTGTATAGTGAGATAAAGATGACTCTGAAAGGGAAATGAATGAGAGTACTGGAAGATGAAACTGTTGTAGAAAGACTGTGAAAATCTAGATCTAAGCAAGTGGGCATAATTATATGTTGATTTTAATATAAAATTACTATTTTTAATTTCAAAGTTCAGTATCCTTAGATAAAACTAATGCTTGATTCTGTTGACAGTAGGGTTTTTTTTTCAAGTATTAATCTATTCTTAGTAAATTTTACAAAAAAAATGACTTTAAAGGGAACATTGTTTTACCATTATACTAAATGACATATTTAAAGTTTGTGATTAGACTTTATTTTCATATATTTGTATGTACATATCTACAGCACTTGTGATAAGAATATTTTAAATAAAAATTGACAGTCTGGCAAGGCGTGAACTTAGATGCAGTGAGGTTAGCTCCCAATGGCTTTGGTTAGCCCAGCTCTGAGTCTTATGTTTACATGGGGTGGCCACCCAGAATCCGTATGTGGCCCAGCCCCAGGGTTTAACTTACCCTCTTTTCGCTTTTCCCTATCAGAGCACAGACCAAGCTTTGGAAGCTTAAGGCACCACTGTTTCAGGTACAGGAGGTGAATTGCTGGGCGATGGACCAGTGTCTTTGAGATGATGATGGTGGGTACTGCACTAGGCAGGTGATGGAGACAAGCCTGGAACCTTTCATGAGTTCTCTCGTGTGCTCTCACCATCCTTCTGCTTCCTGTAAGTTACCATAAAAGCACCATGTACCTTGTCTGAGGAAGTGAGGAGCTCCAAGGTCATGCCATCCTTTTCTGTTTGCATACGCAACTCATTAAACATCCTGATTCACTGAGTGGGTCCTTCATATCCTCTCTGTGAACCTGAACTCTCACTGCCTTCCACTGCCCTTGCTTCAGGCAGATAAGCCCCAGAAGCCCAGCCCAGATGTTTCTCTTTTTCCCAGTGAGCTCTTCGCTACCCAGCACTACCAGTCTGTCCCTGTCTTCTCTTAGCAGAGTCACATTTTATACCTTCTTTCCAAGATCACTTAAAGCTCATTTCCTCTTCCACATCTTTTCAACAACTTCAGCCAATTCTAATCTCTTCTTTTTTCAGAATCTCTATTTATGACAATTGCTCTTCAAACCTTCCAATTTGCAAGGCTTGATCCCCTGCTAAGTGATGAGCTCCTTCAGTCCCCCTTTCTAATGTATTCCACGTGGCATCTGTGATGAGGCTGGGTGCAGTGACGGCTCAGGAGCTGTCTTGTTAGCTGATTGCCAGGCACCCTTAGACAACATTGCACGGGGCTCATCACATGCCAGGTCCCTCGCTTCTCTGCAGCATTGTGGGAATGGAGTCTCGGCCTGGTTGAGCTAAGTTGTTTCACTTGAGTTTATTCACCGATACTGTGTGTTCTCCCAGTTGCTGTGGCTTCTCCATGATTGCTCTGGAGATCTTCAGATTAAAGCATTGGTGTTGTAACAGGGACAGAAACAAGCAGTGTAGACCTGTAGTTGCTCTAAAGTACAGAGAAGAGGTTGCAGTCCCGGGTGAGGGGAATACAGTACGTCTCTTGGAGGTATGATCCTGAGGAGGAGCAATGTCAGGCCTGGAAGTTTCTTTGTACTCTGAAGCCTCACAGCTCTTCTCTCTAAAAACCCTGCCTCTTGGCATTGTCTCTATCCAAGACTGGGTCATTCCAAGAGCTGGGCCAGTCTTCACCTACCAGATGGATGAGGAAGAGGAAAGAAGAAAGTGGAAAGCCTGACCATGTAAACGGTCACCTAGTGCCCATGCAGTCTTCCTAACTCCCTCCCTTCTTTACAGAGGCCCTACATGGCCATCCATAATACTACTCATACTCAAGAGAGTGTGAAGAGGCATTTGAAAAACTAAGAAACATTTGTAGGGATTTATTACATTTGCCTGACAACACAATTGGACTCTTAAATCTAAGTACAGTCATGCCCCTGGACTCGGACAGAGTAGTGACCCTGGGTTCAATAGAGTCGTGTCCTGCCCTCCTTACTTGTTTTGGGTCTCATGTCACCCACCAAGTCTTGCCTGAATCCACACAGAGTAGAGTCATGGAACTCGTATGAGTGAGTTAAATTACCTAATGTTAGAGAAGAAGGAATTGAGGCCTTGTCATAGGAAGTGAGGAAGCTTCTCCCACAGCTCCATGGAAATGATGTCATTTTCTATTTGTAAGCAATTCTAACCACCCTGATTAGCTGAACTATGTCTTTTCATGTTTTCGCTGTCACCATCACCCACAATACCCATTTTCCTGTCATCGACCGGCCACTGTGTGGGTCCTTGCTGAAGTTACCCGAGCATCTAAGGACTATGCCTATCTTCTGCTTCCTGCCTCATGTATCTGGAAGCATGGCCTACCTGAGGCACAGATCCTGCATTTTTTTTTCCAGCCTTCTGTTTCCAGCTGTAAGACAGAAGTGAATGGCCCTGATGTGTTGAAATTCTGTGAGTATATACAAATGCCCAGTAAAACTGCCATAGGATGGTGAGCACTTTGATTGGCCCAGGTAAACTACACCTTTGAGTTACTGCTTACAAGGTGCATTGCATGCATCTTCTTTTAATTGTTTTAAAATTAGTAGAGTCATTCTTTACTTTGAAGTTATCACTAATATTCAACTTGGGAAGCACCACACTGTCTTTGTCTCTTTTCTCCTCTCCTCTCCTCCCTCCCCCTTCCATCTGCTCCTCTCCTCTTTTTCTCTCTTCATCTCTTCTGTTCTCTCCCCCACTCTCTATTCCATCTTTCCAGCTATAAATGAGAATTCTATCGCTCCTAAGAGCACATTAAATGAGAACACCATATTGTGCTCCAAAGGCAAAACTGTAGCAATTCAAAGACGTGGCCTTTTGTTCAAACCTTTATTGATGGGCTGATGACCTTGGATAAATCATCAGAATTCTCTTGGTCTTTTTTCTATTAAATATAGAGGAAATTGGAGCAGCTGATCCATGATGGCCCTGCAGGCTCTTGAAATTCGACAAGTACTTCCTTCCTCCATTCCTCTTTCTATCCCCATCCCTTGCTAGGCAAGTACTCTGCTTCTGAGCCATATCCCCAGCCTGGCATGTCTCTTAATTTCTTTAGTTTTCACAAGATAGGGTTAATGACAACAATGAAACAGATGCTTGCTTGGAGGACCAACACTGGTCCATTGTTGAGGAATTTGGGAGAAATATCCCCAAACCCAACCATTGACAAGATGAAGAGTTCTGTTCAATGGAGTATTTGTTTAGTGAGTATCCACTATATGTCCACAGACTTGTGAAAGTCCGGGTAAGGCTGGGAAGTCAGTGTGAGCTCAAATAGAAGGGTCCTGCTGCGCCAGAGATACAGAACCATCTCTAAGTCTGCACTGCAGCAAAGGCCCAAGAGTAGCTTCCTGGCTTTACTAGGGGTAGACAGTCACATGGAGCATTGTCCAAAGAGCATATCCTGTTTGGTGCCAATTGCATATGGGAGCAGAGAGCCTTAAGACCAGGGAGAGTTGGATTGCACCAACTGGAGGTTCTACTCATTAACAGTTCCACACACAGTTGCTTAGAGCCATGGATCTGTGTATGGAGAGATCACATGTTTCTGATAAGAATGTTGGAAGCCTGGATGACGAGTACTAGGATATTGTGAGCCTATTGGGGGGGAGGAGCTCCCTCTGCTCCCTAGTCTTCCTGGTACATTGGAGACAGAGTCCAGCCACAATGACATATCATGGCTTCTTTTAGATCAATTGTCCTGAGTTCTGTGTGAGGGAACGTAGAACAAAAATTTGAAAAATGGACCGACCCAGAGATGCCATGCTCACCACCTACCAGCAATCTTACTGTCTTGAAGGCTCTGAAGGGGCACCCGGAGAAGCAGGCTGGGGAGGTAGGGGGCAATGGGAGGTGGCGAGGGGTGGCCTATTTCATTGGTTGGTGTTGGATTTTCATGCATGAGGAAGTTGTTTACATGTTAGCCCTAGTGTCTGTGTAATGCACCTTGTATATAATTTAGTAGATTCTCTTCTCGTGGATATTCATGGAATCCCTATCTGCATATAGTCCCAAGAGAAGAGCCACCTGTTATTACTGGGTACCTAAAGGCTGCATGATAAACTCAGAATGTTTGTAATTCCATTGCTCATTACAGGCTAACATGCCAGCATTTATGTGTCAGCTGCAGAGGTTGACAGTCTTGGCTTGGCTGGCAATGGTTCCAGAAGATTACTTCTGAACTCACATCTATGTCTTGTCCCTGTTGCCAAGCAGCAGACCTGAAGGTCCCTCAGCCATTCTCTGCCATTTCTACACTTGCACAGCTTGACTTCCACCATCCATTATGTTGTGCCCCACCCCCTCCTTTCTTGGGTCTATTCATGGAACCCACCCCACTCCTTATCCTATGGAAAATGCATTATATGGTTCTAAGCTGGACCACTCCATGTGTCCTGTGTCATGCTGTGCCACCAAGCCTGGATTCATAGTGACATAAATATGTCATGTGGGAAAAGTACAAGAGTAGAACCATTATCTAACTGGACTTGCAGCAATGGCAGGAGAAGCTTCTTAAATGTAAATAGAGAAAGGGGGGAGTAGTGGTGAGTGGCAGGGTGGCATGGAAGTACCTGCTTCCTGGGATCTATGGGGAGCCCTTGGGTGACCTAGGTATGGACTAGCCTCCCTGGAGACCCCCACTCCAAATGTGAGCAGCAATGTGGGGACAGTGCCACCAGGAAAACCAGCATGGAGCTAGAGCGAGGCTGAGAGACGTATCCAGACCCTGAAAAATCTCAGTCTCGTGACCCGCAGGGATAAAGATCTCTCCCTCTCTGCTCTGTGCCTACATGCCCAGACCCATGTAGTTTTGACCCCCTACCTCTGCAATTCTCAAGGTAGTAGCCTAGCACCTGAAATTCCTCTCCATGCAAATAAAGGATCCCCACCATCTCAGCCCCAGACAATGATATGCACCCACCCTGAAAATCCCTTCCCACTCCCCAAGGTCCATAAAGCCCTGGTTCACCCCAAATAAAACTCACAAGCTGTTTCACCAAATATCGTCTAAGAGTTGCTGTGTAACTGGAAGAGCTCCAAGCTAAAAGACTGTAGCGCTTGAACAGCACTTCCATGTGGACCTGGACCTGGGATTCTGCTTACCCACCCGTGTCTGCTCCACTTCATCATCCCCAGCCTGGTTTGCAGCAGCACCTGGATGCCTCAGAGGGAAGAAGTGAGCTCCAAATCAACACAGCAGTGTTCATATCTCCAAGAACCAGGCAGGCATCTCCCTCACACAGCGGTTGGGGGAGGCCCTGCTCAGTGCAGGTACTACTGGAGACAGGAGTTTAGATACATTCTGGTTCTTCAATCTGACTAGGGGGCCTAGACTGGAATGCAGCAGGCTTTGAAGGTTTCGAAGAGTTCAGGCCCCAGGGTCGTATTCCCTTTAAGACTGTCCTACTGGGAATTCCATGGCCTCTGGGATCAATGTCAGAGAATACTGCCTGGCCACAGAGCTGACACCGAATTACAAGACCCCGTGTGCTTAATTAATTACCAATGTAGTCATACAATTTCAGACAAAATCACACTGCCGCTTAATGTCGGATGCAAGATGATTCAGGCTTCACTTTCCTTTCTGAGCCCTCGTTTGGGGGGACAAAGTGGAGCAGGAGAGGTAGGTCAGTGGGGCAGTATTTTGGGAGTGCCATTGGGAACATTTTTTTCCTTGTTGCTTTTTTCTTTCTTTAGTGGTGGAAGGCCGTCAGTGTGCTCCTTTAAGATTGCTTCGTGGTGCCTGAGCCCATTCAGAGAATTGAGAAAAACACAAATGCAAAACTATCCACAGCAAACCCTAAAAAGAACAACTGGGGGTCTAATTAGTGATAGCAGGGCCTGAGTCAATGATTCTGAGAAAAGTGGCATCTTAGCAAGGTGGACTGGAGACAAGACAGTCACTAGTCATCAAGGCAAAGCAGCCTAGAGCATTTGTCTCCGTGAGAGTCAGAGCAGGATCTGAACATTTCAAGATTGCAGTGGAAACTTGGGGCAGAAAGTGCCTGTGTGTGAGTGTGTGAGTGACACCGTGCAGCCAGCTTTGCTTGGGAGGACAGCCTCCTCTAGAGGGAGGGGTGAGGTTGGGAGGTTTTAAACATGCTTTATGAGGGATGCTCCAGGCTTTACTCCCTGCATTCTCTGGCCTGTTCCCTTAAGAACTCCAAAGAGAATCTCATAAAAGAGGCTTCTTGCCCAAAGTTCTCTTAGCATGAAACTTGCCATTGTGACATTTAGAAGTGTCTTTCTGCTCTTCTGTATGTTTAATTAACATAAATGGAATTTCTTATTGAGTGATAGAATAGGAATAGTGACATTGTGTCCCACCATGGTCAACACATTGAGCCAGGACAAAGGCCAAGTAAGCCAGGAAAGGAGCAGAACAGTCCTCTGGAGCCTCGGGGCGGGAGGAGCCTGCCCTGAGATTGGGAGCAGGCTGCAAGGTGATGCCTGATTCCCAGCTGGAGCTGGAGTCCTGAGTTCCTGTGTATCCTATCAGGGAGGACGGATGGGGCCTGACACCAGCCTCAGGATGGATCTTTTCCCTGATGCACTCTTGACACCTTCACAGCTGCTATGCTACTTCTCTGGCTGGAATGTTCCCAAACAAGATGACAGCTCATCCAAGCAGTGAAGCACTGTGAGAAGGCCTGACCCCCACTGACTATCATTCCCATGGGGTTTGGGGGTTAAGATACATTAGGCTGGCCTAGCTCTGGCCCCTGTGCACACAAGGCCTCAGTGGTGTGTGTGTGTGTGTGTGTGTGTGTGTGTGTGTGTGTGTGAGACAGAGAGAGAGAGAGAGAGAGAGGTATGAGAGCTGTGGTAAGTGTATGAATGTGTGGTGTGAGTGTGTGTGGTATGTGTGTAGTGTGTGTAGTGTGTGTATGTGTGTGTGGTATGTGTATGTGGTATGTTTGGTGTGTGTTTGGTGTGTATATGCATGTGTGGTGTGTTTTATGTGTGATGTGTGTGTTCGTGCCTATGAAAGTTGTTTCTCCTTTATGAACAATTTTCCAGAAAGACTTGACTCATGTCAGGAACCTGGTTCCAAGGTCTTCCTTGGAATGCAGGGACAGGAACAGGGGGGCAAGAAACAGATAGGGCTTCTCCCTGAGCCTGAGTATTCCTCTCTGCCTCTGACTCAAAGAGTGCTCCCGTTTGTGGCGGAGCAGCCCCTGCGGATCTGTGGAGCTGCATCTTGTCTCCAGTGACCCTAGTATTCATGCACCCTCCTGACTCAGCCTAGACAATTGCTGGGACAAGGTCCACTCTAATATGTTCTCAAGTAGAAAATGGCTACATATGCACCTGAGGCCATAAACTTCAGACCACTGTAGGTCTCGATTTGGATGGAGCATAGCTCAGTATAGAAATAAGGCAAAGACAGGCTAGTGGCAGACCAAGAGAGACAACAGGAAATGCACACTGCTCAGTCTTGGCCGTCAGGGATGACAACAGAGAGCCAGGGTGTGCTGCAGAAACAGTAGAGCAAAAGCTGCAACCCTGTGGGGAAGGTTGGATGTGTGCTAGGTCCAGTGTTGATGTAGGTTTGGTCCATGGTGAGATGGTTGCTGGCTTTATGGAGGTATGTATGCTGACTCCCTGAAAACTCTGTACTAGACTCATGATGGACTCAGCACACTCCAGAGTGAGGTGTGTGCTGACATTATGGTAGGATGGGTCCTGGCTATCCAGTGGAGTATGTCCTGGATGCATAGTTAGGGTGCGTCCTTGCTCAGTATAGGGTATATCCTGGCCCCAAGTAGGATATATTCTGGCTCCGTGATGGGTGTGTCTTAGCCTTACTGAAGTCTTCTAAAGTGGGTTGTATCCTAGTATATTCTGGCTTCATACTGATGGTTTGCTGACTTTGTTACCTGCATCCCCTCCCTTCTTCCTGCAGGAGGAGGCCTGGATTTGCAATGTGTCCTCAGTTGGTTAAGTGTGGAGGACCTTTGGACTAGAAAGGAGTATTGAAGAAGTGGTAGGCACAGGGATGTTTTCTAGGGTATAAGAAGTTAAAATTGTCACTTAACCTTTACTGGATGATCATTTTGTTCATTTAGCACATCCCATAATTTCTATCTTAAAAGATAACTGAGACCATGGGGTAACTTGGTTAGGAAGTTCTATCTTCAGTGGTTTTTGTGGTTCAGGCGTTGACCTATGGCCATGATGTCATCCTAAATATTGCCTGGAAGTGGAATTTTTCAAAATCTCAACACATTTCCCTATTGCCTTAAATAATAGTCTCAGAAAGGAAACCTAACCCTAATTCTGGATTGATTCTCGATCAGCATCAGCTTATAGGACATTAAAACCCCCACGTGAGTCCTTTAATGAGGAATTAACAAGCTCTAAGTGCTTGGAAAGTTATGTACTTATTTTATGTGGTGCCAGGGATCGAACATGGGGCTTATTGCCTGCTCAACAATCTCCTTACCCATGAGCTGTGTCTCGGGCCTGGGACATTAACTAAAGGAAACACTGAGAAGCAGTTTTGAAGTGAACTTCTTCACATACTTATCAGGGTCACTGTGAAAAGAAGGGTTGTACCAGTGTAGTCTTTCCAATGAAACCAATCAGAATCTTCAAGTTCCTGCTGCAGACTTTGGGCTGAAAAGGAAAGCTGAAGAACTAACAGACTAACTAAGAAGTTCCTGCTGTCCTGCGGCTGCAGGTAGTCGTGACAAGGTTTAGCAGACAGAAGTTTTGTTAGTGTCCCCTCAGATGGTTACCAATTTCTTTCCTTGTAGGCTCACACCTATAGACTGCCCCTCTGCCAGTTCCGACATGATGCAGGAGGTAAGGATGGTTGTTCAAGGCTACTAGCTATTGCACATGTGTCCTGCCTTACACCTGGGCTCACCTCATACCACATTAGCCTGCTCCTTGGAACTCAGCACTGCTGAATGGAGCCCCTTTAGCTGGGGTCTGGTTCTTTTTCTTGGCACTTTATAGTGAAGTGACAGCTCATTCAGTCCCATTGTCCAAGCCTCTCCTGTCATATGGGTTATTGTGTAGCCACTCCTTAACCAGGTTCCTTGTCCCTGCCACAAACCAGGGCCATTTTTTCAGCTGGGTCACCCCAAACCAAACGTTCCTTCCCCTGTGATCTCCTGGAGACTCAGTGTCCCATGTAGCTTGTCAGATAAATGTAGCATCAAATGTTTTCTGCCTTCACTGATACCCTCTCAGCCATATCCTTCCTTCCTTTTTGCCACAGAGTTTTAGGGGATGCAGTAGTGGCCTTGTTTACTTAGATGAGGAGTTACTTTGGGGAACATAGAGCTTCCTATACCATGAGATGATATGTTGTTTAGTTCCTAATACTAGTTCAGTGCATAGTATCACTGAAGCTGGCTTGTATGTCTTGGGCCTTTGTGTTGTGTGTTTGTGTGTGTGTATATATGTGTGTGTCATGTATTCTGTGTCTGTGTTTGAGTGCCTGTGTATCTGTGTATCTCTGTCTTCTCTGTGTGTACGTGTGTATATGTGCATTTGTATGTATGAATGTATGTTTGTATGTGTGATTATCTGTGTTATGTGTCTGTATGAGAGAGAGAGAGAGAGAGAGAGAGAGAGACAGAAAGAGGGCTTTGCTTTTAGTCTTCACCTGGTTCTTTCAGTTCCCACTATTGCTGCAGATTGGTTTTTAAGTCCCTTTGGCAAGGCCTGTCCCCAGGGACTTGATCAAGCCCAAGTGTAGGAACTCCTCCTCTGATGATGTGTCTAAGAACTACACATGTCAGCACTAGTGACTCTTCTGGATGTATTTTGGCCTCCATTTCACTTGAGGCTTCACATGCAAAGCTGGGCTTCTTGGAAGAAAAACTACTCTCTCTCAGGACAGATGCCTCAGTTCTTTCTTGGTTCCAGGTTCCCACCTGCCAGGCGCTCTGGATGCTGGTTCTGTAGCTGTAAACCAGTTCTCTATAACAGATGTCGAATGTTTGCTTCCGTGGAGAATATCCAGACTTTCCAACTTTCAATGGAGTCATCAGGACAGAGTCCTAATCTTGAATATGCCCTAGAACATTTGGTCTGATTCCAGTTGTGTGACACAAGGCTCTTCTCTCCATGTACACCATGTTTGGTCCTTTCTTTGTTGTGTCATGACATCCGTACAGCAGGAGTTTTCCCAATGAATGCTAGTAGTGTCTCCTCCATAGTACTTTTCTGAACCCACCCCTTGACATAGACCCCAGAAGATCTATGCCACAGAAGATTTTCAACTGATAACTGCAAATATGGAGGGGTTTATTTTGCACATCCTACTCCCTCCACCCCCAGCACGCACACGCGCGCACACACACACACACACACACACCCCTCTTCACCTTTTGCTTTCTCAGAAGTTTATTTGCTAGCTTGGGTCTCATTTATAGAAGATGCCTTTGCCTTTTGTGTACATGTCCCTGAACGTCCATATTAGGAATCTCTGCATCTGCACCCCCATCTGCATGCAGTAATAGACATATCCATTGTTAAAGGGAGTGATGGAAAATGAATGCCCATTTCTCTCACAAACCCTCTATTTTCAGATCTTAGTACTCAGTAACTCTGCTATTAAATATGTCTCATAACAGTATTTTGATGTGATTAGAGGTGCCAGGCTGCCTCCTCTAGGACCTCTGAGGAAATTCATAGTCAGAGGTGAGTGAAGGGCAAATATCACTTCTTCCCTCCCTCATTTTTCTACCATCCTCATGAACCCTGCTCTAAATGAGATTCAGGCCTACAGCACCCTCCTTCTTTGTCTTCTTCCTGTGGGGGTGTCAGAAAGACACAGGAAACGGGGAAGGAAGGACAGGAAGTGTGCTGCAGAGGAATGCTCTGGGGAGGAGAAGGCACTGAAGATGGAAGGATTCATCTTGGCTGCAACTCCCAGCTCCTCCCCATCCTACAGGACCCCAAACCTAGAACCCAAAGGACATCCCCTTTTCTGAGTAGAACTCAGGCCTCCAGATCTCTCTTTTGTGTGCCCAGCTGGGCCCATGTGTCTTGTGAGCCATCCCTGCAGAAGCTGCTTGCTTCCTTCGAAAACCTTACTAGAAAAATGGCTTAGGATTATCCCAGCATAAATCATGACAAAATGTGACACTCTCTAATTCCAAGGAGGGGGACTCCTGTCAGAGGTTCTGAATGAGGATGTGGTTAGAACAAGGAACTGCCTTTGAGAATTTGTGATGTGAATATAAAATGTTTGAGCCTAGCTGGCGGGCTGGTTTTGGAAGGATCTAGGTGGTGCTTCACTGGGGAAGTGTGTTACTGGGCTTAGGCCTTGAGTGTTTCTAGCCCAGCCTCATTTCTAGACCTTCTCTCTGCCCTTGAAGGGTGGAGGCAGTGTGAGCAGCTGTTCCCCATTCCCACTGTGGTGCCTTCCCCAGCATGGTGGACTGCCATGGGCCAAATACTCCTGTCCCAGCTACTTATAGAACAAAAAGCTGATTGGGAGGCTTACAGTTTAAGAGGCTTAGTCCATGAACATCATGGCTGGAACATGGCAGCAGGCAGGCTGGCTGGTACTGGGTGGTAGCTTATGTTCTCATCCTCAAGTAAGAAGTACGTACACACACGCACGCGCACACACACACAAACACACGCACACACACACACACGCACACACACACACACACACGCACACACACACACACACACGCACACGCACACGCATGCACATACGCGAATTGGGAAGGGTGTGGGCTCTAGACACCTCATAGCCTGCCTGCTCCCCAGTAATGCCTCTTTCAACAAGACCACACCTCTTTCCCAAACAGTTCTACCAAATGGGGACAAAGTGTTTAAATCTATGAGTCTATGGGAACCGTTTTCATTCAGACCACCAGGACATCCATCCTCCCTACATTGTTTCTTGACATTTTTGTTACAGCAATAAGAAAATTAACAGCTAATTATTGTCTCCTTTTTAAAAGCTTAGAAAAACACTCTTACAAAATGCTTCCTTTGCTGATGTCTGACCTGGGCTAAAAGTGCTTCCTATCAACTTAACAGTTTGCTAACTGCACAGGACACAGCGCACTCCATAGTTGAATAGGTTCCTTATAATCTGTGCAGCTGGAAGTGGAGCCAGGAGAGCTGCCGGGTCCTCTTGGGCCGTGTGAACCAGTGCTAGGTCTGATGCAGGGGCTCTTCCGTGACAGTTGTCGGTGGCAGTTCTGATTCTACCTTTCACACCACCTAGAAATGTAGCTATTGCATTTGGACAAGCTTGGCTACACTGTATCTCCTTATATTATAAAAAGTGTCTTCAGTTTCTTTTTAGCAGTTCTAGCACTCTCTCTTAGAGCCACGAAAGCACACCTTGGACATTTAGAGACCATTGGTGGGACTCTCTCTACCTTTCTCTGTTTTCTTCAGCCATTCTTCTTGCTACACTATTTTACCTAGTGGAAGGAATTTGGATTTTGGAGTCAGTCTGGAGCTAAGCTGCTGTCAAACCGCCTGAGATTAAGCAAGTTTGTTGAAGTTTCTGAGGTTACCAGTCTCTGTTTTTAAACTTGCACAATAGGGATTAAATCCTCATCTCCTAAGATGAGTCTGAAGGTGGCTAAAGGGCACCCCTGCAGTTGTGCCAGTGCACATTCAGCGTGTATCTGGGCCCCCGCGAAACCTTGCGATCTGTGAATGGGTCAGCAGATGACATCAGCGCTCTCGTCTGCTCGCTCCTCTGTGGACCATCTAATTGCTCAACACCTCCTTTAAAACACTTCACTCAAGCTTGAACATGTTACACTGAATTTCAGGTGGATGGATCTAAATCAGCTGCAGGCAGCCACTGGGCATACACTCCCATGAGGGAGTTTCTTGCTCGAATTATTTGAAGTGGATTTGAAGTTCCACCCTAAATGTGGTAGTGTTTTTCTGGTGGGAGCCTAGATTAAAGGACACAGAAGTACAACTTTGCTTTTTGCTCACTCTCCCTGTCAAGTTCCTTTCTCCCGCTGCTGCCACTGCTTCATCCCTTCACTGATTAGAACCAGTTTCTTGACCAGAAGTTCTCTAGGAATCTCCTAGGCCTTTGGTGTCAGGTTGGGATTGCCGAGACATCAAGTGACTACCACAGGCTGGGCTTTGCGGGTGTGAGAAAGCCATTGTTGGAATACCCACATGTATTGTGTAAGCCAGTCTAAAAAACACCCAATTAGTATATATTCATTCTAGTAATTCAACTAAAAACCTCAGGCTTTTGTTTGAAGGACTGAGAGAAACTCGGCTCTCTGAACACAGTTGCAGCACGCCATGTATAAAGTACAAGGGTGGGTTTTAGCATTCCTTCCAAATGAATGACAGGCGTGGCCTTAGGCAGGCCTCCAGCCTGTGGACATCAGTGACGCTCTGTTCATCTTTAATCCCACCACTGCCTCGCCTTACTTGGTATGTCACCTACAGTTTGGTTGAACGTATTTCATTTTAGAAATTGATACTGGAGCCAGGCGTGGTGACAATTGCCTTTAATTCTAGCACTTGGGAGGCAGAGGCAGGCAGATCTCTGAGTTCAAGGCCAGAATGGTTTACAGAGTGAGTTTCAGGACAGCCAGAGTTATACAGAAAAAAAAAACACCTGTCTTGAGAAACAAAAATAAACACAAAAATACAAACAGGCAAACAAACAAACACAGTGATAAATAAGATAATGCTGGTTTGGTTCAATCTCTTTCCTTCAATTGTCCATTTGGGTTAGCATTTACCTACTACAAATAAGCACCCCATGCTTCCAACACATTGTCAGTGGATACTGTGACCTCCATACCAGTCAGTCCAGAACATTGACATGGAAGATGAGCTGATGAGAACTCTGCCACACACCACCCTTT
The DNA here is from genome assembly GCA_028658305.1 of Pachyuromys duprasi. Classification (NCBI taxonomy): domain Eukaryota; kingdom Metazoa; phylum Chordata; class Mammalia; order Rodentia; family Muridae; genus Pachyuromys; species Pachyuromys duprasi. The sequence goes on along the minus strand of CM053763.1, from coordinate 62,048,561 downwards.
CCACAGTGATTCTCACATACGTGCCCTTTACAACCATTGTTCATCCAGCTTGGGCTGTACCCAGTGCCATCTTGACCATTGCACCTTGTGTCACTGTCATGAGCCTCTCGAGAGCACATGCACGCAGATGCAAGATGCCAATGATCAGGGCAGTGCCACCTTCCAAAGAACTGTGTGCTAAAGTGTTCTCAGAGGATCCTTGGATCTTGCATAGTAATCACCACTGTCTATGCTTCACAGTTAGGCAAAGAGAGTCTTAGAAAAGTTCAGGAACCTTCCAGATCACAGACTAGAAGTGGGATCATCTAGACTCGGACCTATGTAGCTAGCTTGTGACCTTCTGTCTCTACCACTGCTTGCTCATGAGTTGGTGTCAAGTACCAGCAGGTGTATAGTGTGCTTTAAGTAACAATTGACTCTACCTCTTCTTTTGGATAATATAAAGAGATAAATGATATCTTTGATTGATAGTTTGCAACTGTTCTTGCTAAGAAGGGGATTAGAGAGTAATATTTTATTCCTCTAAACATTCCCTTTGGGTTTTCTTTCCTGGAACTACACTGTACATGTTTACATATAATGCTATTATCAGTCTCAACATTTTCTAACTTAAAGCTAAAGAGCAAGCAATTTTTAGAAAGGAATTATTTCCTGCTTTCCTGGACTCCTTGTAGGCTTAGCCTGTCCCCATATTTCTTATCAGTTTCCAGGGCAGAAAACAATGATGTCGTTACCCTCAAGTCATAGGTAGTGAAAGTGGAGCCTGATGACAGTGACTGTAAGTCATACTGTAGCATCTTAGGCAGCAAATGTCATTTAAAAAGTCAATGATGATTCTGACTCACTGAACATTGGCAAATAAAAGTGAAACAGCTCTTCCTTATAATTACTGGGTCAATATCATGCTTTTTGCTAGTTAGACTAGTCTTTTCTCCAGTATTATTCAACAAAGGGTTAACTCTCCTACTTTATAGTCCAATTGTTACTTGAATATCTTCACAATAGGTCTTGTAAAAACATGTCCACACTCATTAGAAAATGCCACACTGTCTTTGGTCATGTCTACACTGCCCAGATCTTGATCACTCACATTTTGATTCCTGCTTTGTGCCATGTGTTGTATGAATTTTAAACCCTTCAACAAACTGGTTTTTATCAGAGAGAGAATGTCAAGTACTCTCAGCCACTAATGAGCTGGCATTTTCTTGAAATTCTTCAAATAGTTATAATTACCTAAACATAGCGAGACATCTGGCACATGGGAAACAGTCCTCCAAATAGACCAGTGAGAAAGGCCAGAGAGATGGGAATCCATTAGAAGGGAGAAATGGACACTAACTCAACAGCATGGCCCAAAGCATTCTGGGAGGTCCTGAGAACACTTTGCTTCCTGCCTCCATCCTTGTTTTTTCTCATTGTCTTTCATTTTCAGAGATGCTGCGGCCACTGCTGACATTGTCATTTCCTGGGCCAAGATGTCCATTTGCGTGTGCTTAGAGTGCATCTCTGCTGTGCCTGCTGCATGGCCAGGCTGGCAGATAGCTCAGATTGCAAACCATGCCACCCAGCCCTTGGATATTCTGGGAAGGCTTCCTGAAAAAAAGAAAGCCACGTGAGTATTCACCCAATGTCACCCAGAGGCAGTGGAAATAAGAATATAGGAACATTTTTTTAAGAGATCTCAAAATACTTGACCTTGTCCTTGAGTTGATCAAAGCAAGCACACATTGTCTCACAGCCTTTAAAGTCAACTGAAATATCTCTGGCCAGTTTTGAATGTAGAGTTTAGAATGTGGGCTCGTGCATACATCCTAAGCGTGGACTCAGGAAGGGCACAGACCCTGCCAAAGATAGTTTACATCTCTGAGTTCAGCCCCCAGACCCAAGAAGATAAATGTAGAGGTTTTACAGATAAAGCCTGAAGACAGCATGCCCACCAGAGAATGGGGTGTCCACCTATGCTGGCTGGAGAGGCAGGCAGTCATAAGAGTATAATCTTTCAGGAAACTAATGAAATGGACAGAGGGAAAATGTACACAGACATGTCATGGACAGTTTGAGTTTCCTAATCTAAAGCTGATTCATAGGACTACAGGGGAAAACACATGGACTTGCCAGAGGGCACCCAGAACCATACCCCACTTAGTGCATAAAAGCCCCTAGAGGTAAGTGAACAATAGGACTCCTGAGCATCATAACTGAAACAGGGCAGAGAGTACAGAGTGGGCATAGGGAGGTGTCCTGGGCATCAGAGCAAGAACAAGCTACCCTGAACATGTATGTAAGTAAGGAGCCGGCCTGGAAATGGAAAGGAGGTCTGAGTTCAGCCAATGCTATCATAGGCCTGAGAAGAGAAGAATGTCAATCGCATGTGGCCTAAGATGTTACAATCCCATGCCTAGCTAACCAGAACCCACTCCCTCAAACACACATGTATACATGTACCACATCCACCCACACTCCAGAACCTCACATAGTTGGGCTTCATCTCAATGTGTTAGTGGGTTGTTTTGGTTTGTCTGAGAATATTGTCAACAATACAGATTTGCAAGAGGAAAGGTAAAGCAGTGGCTGATCCTCTAGCAGTAAATAGCTCTGGCTGCTGCCTGAAGCAAGCTCAGCTCCAGCCTCCACTCTGGGTTCAGTGGAGCTGTTTGTAGGGACTGCTATAGACAGGAACCTTCAAACAGCAAAGGAGGAGAGCTCAACTGTCGTGGGGTAGTTTGCTGACAACCAGAGACTGAGCATGAGCAAAATTCAAGTCATTTCAAAGATCATCTCTTTGACACCTTTGACAAATATAGACAAAAAGTCACCACATTCAGAATACATAGGAGTCATCGTATAAAAAGGGCCAGGTGAAAACTGAAAGCACAGATTCCAGAGCGATCAAAAGCAGCATCATTGGGCGAGAAGGGAAGTGAGACTCACATCTGAGAGGTGTCAAGATTCTGGGCACATCCCCAGATGACATCTCACTGAGGCAAAGCGAAATGAAACCTGAGAACATCAAAGCAGGCTCTCCTGGCAGCCAGGCAGCAGAATGTGGGCTCAGGCCATGAGTGGCCCTGGGCAGCAATCCTCTCAGGGACGGCACAGAATTGGTTCTTTTGCACCTGTCACAATTGTCATCTCACCTTTTTACTTATCAAAGAGGAAAGACTCTATGCAGGTGGTTAAACGAAATGGAATGGATGGAGTCCAGTCAGAGTGATGCTGACACGTATTTCTTCATGTAGCTATCTTGTGATTGTGATGGCTTAAATCTTGCAAAGAAACCAACTGAAACAGGACTAGAAATCTTCCACCTCAGATATGCAAAGCACAACAGCGGGGCCGAACCTAGTGGAGACTCTTCTCCATTCTGGGTCTGTAGCTCCTCGCTGCATCTTACATCTGTCCTGGTCTCCCTCTAGGCAAATACATTCTCTCTCTGTCTCTCTCTCCCCACTGTGTGTGTGTGTGTACACAAAAGCCTCAACAGATATGTAGTGGCCAGATTACAACTTCATTGAGTTGAGCCATCTTGCCAGACCATGTAAGATTTTTTTTTGTTTTTTTTTTACACTTTAGGACTTGCACCAACAATACTGTGTGTATATGTGTGGGTAATGGGTAATGCAAATATGAAGAGAACACTCACTGCTGAAAGAGGTGGAGATACCATTTCTATATGGGGCTCAGAAGTATATGCACACAGCCTTTGAAAATCCAGACTGGGGCCCAGGGAACGGGGCTAGGAAAGGCTGTCAAACTATCTCAAAAGATGAGCAGATGTTTGCTAAAAGAGTTAGCTGGACTCATTTGCATGCATATGTATGCACATGCTAGTGTGTGTGTGTGTGTGTGCGCGCACACATGCACATGTACATATGCACTCACACATGGATGAGACTCTGGAGTGTAGTAAGTTTCAGACTTGGGAATAGTATAGCATATATGCAAGAAGTTGTGACAACCAGCATGGAAGAGTAGTTTGGCTCTGGCCGTGGGACGATGGGAAAATTTTGAAAGATGTTTTATGAACTGGACCTGGCAGTTACAGACCTGTAACCCCAGCTACTAAGGAAGCTGAGACAGGAGGACCATTAATTCAAGGCTTTTCCGGGATGTGCAGAGCAGAAAGTATCGCTTAAGGAAACCTTGTCTCAAAAAGTAAAGCAAGGACTGGGTATATGGCTTAGTGGTGGAACCCATACCTGCCCTGATTGGCAGTCTAACTGGAAGTAGGGGATTGGAGATGAGAGGAGGGGAGTGATGGGTCATGTGTCTGTGCAGCCACAGGAAAGATCCAGGTGTGGTGATGAGATGATGGGAAGGACAAAGCTTAGAACCCTGAGCCAACAAGGGATGTCCAGGACTTGGTGAGGTTGGCCTCTACTCTTAACGGAGGGAACAGATTGAATGCATTAACATTATACAATTCCCCAGTCCTTAGACTGCAAAAGTAGTTTCAACCCTCTGAATATGAACCAATTAATACTTTCCTTCCTATACATTCTTTAAAAATCTTCCACCACAAGCACTTAAGGGGCTGGAGATGTCATAAAGGCCTCAGATAGGGTGGCAAGAGGAAGAAATCATGTAGACCAGTGCTTCTCAACCTGTGTGTCGATACCTCTTTGGGGGGTTCCATGGCAGATATTTACATTACAATTCTCAATAGTAGCAAAATTACAGAGGTGAAATAGCAACAAAATTATGCTATGGTTGGGGAAATCACCACAAAGTGAGAAACTGTATTAAATGGTAGCAGCATTAGGAAGGTTGAGAACTGTTGATCTAGACTATACTCCTGGCTAGTCTGTGGCTTTGCCACCCACCTGCTCCCAAAGCCTCTGGAATCCACACAGTACCTTACCCTTTAATAATGTGTATATTGATATACTTAATCAACAGAAAAATTTTAAATGTGAAAGGAAAGAGGATATAAATATGTAGAATGTAAACCACCAAAGTACCTCCAACCCTGCATTTAGTAAAGGCCATCCAGTATGCGGCAACTGTTTTCTTCCCGGGAAAGCATTTCAGAGCAAATGCAGCCCTAATGACAATTTTTCCTTCAGTCCTTCAGCTGCAAGTCTTCTAAATACTCACATCCACAATGAGGACTATCTGACACTCTGAACAAAGACCTCCTAACTTTACTGCTACCAAAACTATTTTCATGTTTCTCCAGGACACCAGTAGGCATCCGACAGCAGGCACTGGTTTGGAGAGGTGGTCTGAGGGGGTGTTCTTTGTGTGGCTGAGTACTGTTTGCAAAGTTAGCCTCACGTAGCAGGAGGAGGCTGTGGTGAGCTTGTTGAAGGTTTTCTGGGTACCCCAAGGGGCTCAGTGAGTGTAACCCTCCCGGAAGTTAGACTTTAACCCTGAGGCATTTTTCCATGCGTCCCTTCCAAGAGTTGCCATCTCTGATGTCCCATCCCCCATTGTCTTCATGGTTGTTGTGATGGTGCAATGGTGAGCACACCTGCACAAGAAAGCCCCATTCAGGAGACAGGCCTTTTGATAGAGAAATCCCACCTCTGAACATCTGGGGCAGCACAGGTGTCGGGTGAGAGGAAGTGTCCCTTGGAATGCTTGCCTTGCAGCACTGGCCTCAGTGTGGAGACTCAGCCATTGGTTCTGAGGATCTTACCTTCTGGGAGCTGGAGGGGACTGATGGCAGAGCTCAGAGGGCAGGCCACATCTCAAGGAATTTCACCTCTTTCTGTGTTCTCTGCCAAATTTCTCTGGATACTTTAATTCAAGAAAGCAGGCGAAACTCACTTTGTTGTTTAAACAGGGGTATGCCACAAGTCCTGTTTTCACTTCTTAAAGCTGTTTCGACTGGGGCATGGCTTGGATCTTTGCTGCCATATAGGCAGGACTATTGGGTCGTGGACACAATACTGACACATGCACATGACACCCAGTACTGACCATACAGCCCATATTTGCTATTGAGTCATTTCTACAAAGAAGGTCCTGACAGCTGGACTCTAAATACCTTTGTGAATTCTTGTGCTAGCTTTATTTATGGGTTGCTTAACTTCCCTTATATTCATAGGTTCCACCTGAAAGTAAACCTAAGTACAAAATCCAGTTTCATGTCTCCATAAACAGGGAAAGGTTTAGTGTTGACTGTTAGAAGAAGAAGTATATATGGGTTAGTTGTGATGATCTCTAGAGGAAAAAAACAAAGGAGAAAAAAAACCCCTACCTGCCACCATGTAACTCATGGCTGATCAGGAATATTGGTAATCTTGGGTCAGACCGATGAGCTCTGGTAGGCTGTGAACAGTTTTAGAAGGCTACACCTTAGTGATAATACACCTCCAAAAAGTACTGTTGGCTTATTCGTAGCCTCATCCTGCTGTAGAAATGTGGATCTTTGGAACCTAAAGTCCCACAGGGGAGGATCGGTGAGATCCCACCTTCTTTCCAGGGCTAAGGTCAAGGCCACTCAAGCAGTTTTCACAGAAGCCCTGTGCAGCCCTTGAGCCATCCATGTGTGTCCAAATGACCTCTGGTGATGCCTCTGAGTTAATCCCAGATCTCTTCTCTTTATAGCAGCAAAGGAGGGCAACCATGGTCTCAGCACTTCCCCTGGAGTCCATATGCTAGAAACCTTAGGCCGCACACAGCAATGTTGACAATATTGACCTTTAGAAGGTAACTAGGCCATGTTGACTCTACATTTGACAGTGGACAGATGCTGTCATCACAAGCATGAGTCCCTGATGAAAATATGGGCTTACCCCTCATCTCCTAGCTCTTCTCCTCTAAGCCTTTTGGATTCTCATCTTCTTTTGTGAGTTGATGTATCAAGAAGGCCCTCACCAGATGCTGTCTTTGACCTTGGACTCCACAGCCTCATTCTTTAGGATTCCCAGCCTGGGCATTCTGATTAAAGCAAGGGCTCCCCTTAGAGTCAACCCCACCAGCTCCCAGCCGTATATCCCAGTTCTGATAGCTGCTGCTTTGATGAAGGCACTTTCTACCTGGCCCCTTCCTCCATGGAGAAATTGGCTGGGTAACCTCCACATGGAGAGGGCATGAAAGCTGAACATGTAGGGGGAAGTGGCAGGATGCCCTGGAAGCTGCCGTAACACCTCTACTGTAAACAGAGTGGAAATGGGCACCAAGATGTCGTTTCAGTGGATAATCGTGTGCTGAGACTTTAAAAAATTACTTTTCTGTCAGCTGTGGCACGTTTAAACACCCTACATATTTCAGGAGACAGTTAACTTCTGTGTTGTAAAGAAAGATTTAATAAAGGTGTGCGTGTTGGGACTTGCTCGCCGGCACTCTTCTGTCTGTGGCTGGCAGCTTGAGGCACAGGCCTTTGACTGTGCAGCCGGGGATTTTTTTTTTTCTGCCGACTTCGCTGTACATACACTTTTAACTCTTCATTGTTCCTTACTCTCTAGAGTCACCTCCAAACAACAGCACACGGCACAGTGCAGAGGCCCGAGTGATATGCAAATATGTGGAACTGTCCCCAAATACAAGTCTGGGGGAACCTGGTCTCTCTTGCTAGGTGAGGCGAGGCAGGGCAAGGCTGGAAATCTGTTGTGCACCAGGCTCTGGGTCCTCGAAATGCACCTTGGAAATACCCTTGGGTTCTGCAGCGGTTAAGATCCTATCTCTGTCCAAATCGTCATTGTGGGAGGGAGGGGTAATTTGGGATAGCCTGTTAGCAGTGCTCTGAACCATCCTCACAAACCTTTCTTCTGTTGTGGCCGAGGCATATCTGTGCTGAGCATCTGGTCTGTCTGCCAATACTAAATATCATTTTAATAGTAATGACATGTTGCACTTGGAGAGCTCCCTTTCATCCAGGGAGCCCAGAGCATTTTAGGAGTGTTAATTAATGAAGCTCACTAACACCGTTTGAGGTGGAGATGCCGGTTCGGTGTGAGATGGTTCAAGTGGTTCCTTCTGAGACTTCGCCCACTCCCCAGTCTCAGCAGACGTTCCACAAAGGCTCCCAGCTGCAGGGTTCAACCGAGTCCTAGATGAAAGGCAAACACTCCCACTGAGAACCCTCTGGTGTGGTTGCTTGGAGATTGGGCCCAGTCCTCCACCTTGCTTCCTGAAGAGCATCCAACCCCCCAGCCTACAGCTCCATCTTTTCACTCCCTGGTTCTCCTGACATGGAATTCATAAGTCTTAGTTGGGGGAGAGGAGATCAGCATCCGTTCTAGACTCATCTCCTGGAGTGAGCAAGGGTGTTCCTGCTGCTCTGAGGTCAGAGTGGAGACTACAGGCGCATGTCCAGGTTTTCTGTCTGCATGGCATCAGGAGCCATGAGCCTTACCAGCACCACAGACATCTGCACACCCTTGCAGTAATCTGTCCCACAAATGTTTACCTACTGTCTGCCTGTGCTAGCCACCTGGAAAGACTGAGATGGGAAGGAATGGAGTTAATGAGCTCTCCGCCAAGCTTCCTTTGGTCTGACCATTGATTGTGAAATGACTCGCCAAGGCTGATGAGAGATGCCTTGGGTAAAGTCTGTGCACGTGGGTTCCCAGGGGCTGCCAGTGCAGCTTCCACCACGGTCATGGCCAGTGTGGATCTGCACCGCACTGGCTGAAATACTGAGCTTCTCCCAGGGCCTGTGTCCTGCCTGGTCCCCAGGGTGGCACCACTGGGAGTCAGTAGAACTCCTTGGGCCTGCTGAGAGGTCTTAGGAACTGGCTGTGTCTTTTCAAAGATGTGGGGTCTGGCCTTTCTCTCTTGCCATTCTTTTGCCCCACCAGATACTTCTGCCATGGTGTCCTTGGCTCCCACAGATCCAAAACAACAGGCTAGCTCATCGCAGCCTGGACTGTGGCAGGCTTCCTCTTCCTATGCTGATTGTCTAAGGCACTATTAGCCTGTCACTTGTGAGCAGAGTGGGTTTCTCAGTGAGGTCTGTGCAGTGTGGGCTGCCTCTTAGCCCAGCACTGAATTCCAGTGGACAGTCGTCTGGGCAGCTCCTTACACTCTCAGCATCTCTTGTCCTCACCTCATGAGAGTCAGTAGAATTGCCACCTGTCCATTCTGGGCCCAAGACTCACTGCCTGGCACCTCACTCCCTTGCCAATGATATGCCATCCACACATGAGCAGCTCCCAGGATAGTTGTGGTCCCCAAGTGGTGGCTGGATGGGGCTTTGTACTGGCTGGTTTTGCATCAACTTGACACAAGTTAGAGTCATCAGAGAAGAATGAGCCTCAGTTGAGGAAATGCCTCCATGAGATCCAGGTTTAAGGCATTTCCTCAATTAGTGATAAATGGAGAAGGATCCACCCCATTGTCTGTGGTGCCATCCCTGGGTTGGTGATCCTGGCAATCCAGCAATAGATTGTCCTGGTTCAGCCCAAGTTTTAAACATGAAAGACTGTATGAAGGTAGAATGCTCTTCTCCAGGCTAGATCTGGCAAAAAGGTACCTCTCCCAACGGAGAACAAGGCCACATTTGCTGGAATAGTTCCTCTGAGGCAAGGCCAGCAGGGCAAAGCCACCTCTCTACTTGTCCCAGACAGAAGAAGCTCACCTGGTAGGTTTTGCTTTTGGAGTCTGCTGAGTGCAGGGAACACCATCAGGGTGGATGCCATCAGGGAAGGCCATCAGGGAACACCATTAAGGAATGCCATCAGCTTTGTCCTTTGAATGACAAGGCTCTGTTGCAGAGATAGCTGCTTCTCTTCGGTTACTGCCTTGCTGATGTCACCCTACGACATTCCATACTCTTACTGCAAAGGGGAGCTGTCAGAACTCAGAGCAAAATCTTCACGTGGTCTCCTGAGCCCCTCTGAATGCCCCTAAGGACTCTAATCCCGTTGCTTTGAGTGGCCAGTGTCCCTCCTTTTAGGCTGTGACTGCTTCCACTGAGGTTTTGTTTGTTTGTTCCCATGCTCATGTTTTAGCCCACGTTTTCCAGAATTGAAGGATTCATGATGGAGGAAGTGTTTTTTTTTTAAGATTTTATTTTTGTACTTGGCATGGTAGCCTTTAATGCCAACGCTCAGGAAGCAGTGAGCTCTAGGTCAGAATAGTCTATGTAACAAGCTCTAGGACAGTCAGGGCTACAAAGAGAGACCCTGTCTCAAAGAAAGAGAGGATTTGCACTTCCCTGATGACAAAGGATGTTAAGCATTTCTTTTAAATGTTCTCTGCCATTCGATATTCCCCTGTTCAGAATTTTCTGTTTAGTTCTGTACCTCAATTTTTAATTGTATTATTTGGCTTGTTGGAGTTTAACTTCTTTAGTTCTTTATATATTCTGGATATTAGCCCTCTGTCAGATATAGGGCTGGTAAAGATCCTTTCCTAGTCTGTAGGCTGTTGTTTTGTTCTGTTGATAGTGTCCTTTTCTTTACCGAAGCTTTTCAGTTTTATGAGGTCCCACTTATTGTTGATCTTAGAGTCTGTTGGTGTTCTGTTCAGGAAGTTATCTCCTGTGCCAATGGAATATAATCACTTATAAGCAGATATTAGCCATATAATACAGGATAACCATGCTACAATCCACAGACCTAAAGAAGCTAAATAACGAGGAAGACCCTAGGGAGGATGCTTAATTCTCATTCAGAAGGGCACATAGAATAGACATTGGAAGCAGGTGAGGACAGGGAGCAGGATGGGAACCTACCATAAATGTCCTCTGAAAGATTCCATCCAGCAGGGGATCTAAGCAGATGCTAAAACTCACAGCCAAATCTGGACAGAGCACAAGAAGTTGTAGGAAAGAATGGGAAAATAGAAGGACCCAGAGCAGACCAAGAGAGCCAACAAGTCTGGACCCATGGGGCCCTGCAGAGACTGATGTACCATGTTTGAAGAGGACCTAGACCCCTGCTCAAATGTAGCCAATGGGCAGCTCAGTCTCCAAGGGGAGCAGGGGCTATCTCTGACATGAATTCTGTTGCCCACTCTCTGATCACTTATCCCTGGTGTGTGTGGGGGCATTGCTGGGCTGCAGAGAAAGAAGATGCAAGCAGTCCTAATAAGATTTGATAGGCTGGGGTCAGATGGTAGGGGAAGAGAATGGCGGGGGGGAGGAAGGGAAAACGGGACAGGGAGGGAGGGGGTACAACAGAGATGTAAAGTGAATAAATCATAAAAAATTTAAATTAAAAAAGAAAGAAATGAATTTGTTTTTCTTTTATGTGTACGAGTGTTTACCTGCATGTTTCTGTGTGTATGGCATGTGGGCAGTGTCTACAGAGACCAGGAAAGGGCAGACACCCTGGGACTGGAGATAGAGATGGCTATGGGCTATTATGTAGGTGCCGGGAATTGAACCTGGGTCTACTGGGAAGAGCAGTCAATGCTTTTAAAAACTGAAATGCCTCCCCAGACCCTGGTGGAGGAAGTTTTTGTGTTTCCCACATGGTCAGAGTACTTGGCCTTTAATATTGTTCAGAAGAAAGAATATTCCATACAACTTAAAAGCCCTCTGGGAAGAGCTTACTATTTGGTTGTATTTGGACCTTCTGTTTCCTGGGCTGTGATTATTAAAGTCTGGCGAAGATGCAAGCCCTTAAGGAGAACACTGACAGGAGCTTTGACAAGTGCTTCATGTAACCACAGTGACCGTGGCAAATATGGAGCACGCACCCATTGTCCCCCTAAATTACCCATGCCTTTTGCAATAAATTTTCTCTTCTGACCCAAGGTCTTAGAAACCATGAGTTGATACCTGCCTTGATAGATTATCTCTCTAAATTGTTCTGGCAACAACTACACGTAGTAGGCTTTGTGCCCAGGTCTTGGCAATTACTTATCCAATTCTCCAGTTGGCAAGCATGTGAGCTGCTTTAAGTTTAGGACACTGTTGCAAAAATTTTCTCTTTGGGGGTGTCTAGGCAGTGCGTACTCTCCTCACTTCTAAGGTTCCAATGACAAAGCAAAGTTTTATTTCACCAAAGTTCACCCTGGGGAAACAATGAGTTTATTAAACTAACTTATAGAGCATCGGTGAAAGCTTACAGGCATGAGCACAGATAACCCTGTAGCAACCACACTGGAAGGTCTGCATTCAGCGTGGATGACAGCTTCCCTAAGGCTGATAAAATGGAATGCCTTTCCCCTATTCCTGCCCAGCCCATTGACTCTATCCACAACTCTCCACCTTCCAGACCCGGAGGCCCCTCGAAATGAGGACAACTGGTGGGAGGTGTGGCTGGATACTCAGGTGAGGGCTCCATGACCATTCTCATCCATTCCTCCAGTGAGGAAACATCAACAGTCAACAAGCCCAGCTGTGACAATCTTTTGTAAACAGGCATAGCAAATTTCTGAAGACGGAAGTTGTTTGGCATTAATGAAGCATGTTAATCCAAGTTTCCATGTGTGAATCTTTGTTAGGATTATTTGCATTTATTTATCTTGGGTAAATGCCTGGAGTGATGAGATTATATTGTGTGTGTTTAATTTGACATGAAAAGAGGTAAGCTCATTTCTAAAGTAGAGGTGCTGTTTTCATTCCCCCGTGAGCTGGGTGAGTATTTCACTTGTCAGCAATTCTACTCTCTAGTGGGTGATGTTTCTAGTGATGTCTCCATGTTGGTGAGCTGCAGTTTCTAAATGGGTACTGGTAATGAGCACTTCCTCATGGCTACCTTGCCATCTGTGTTCTCTTTGGTCAAGTGTCTGTTCAAATCCTTTGCCAAGTCTGTCTCTTTAAAAAATATATAGTTGTCTCTTATTATATGCTAAGAGTTATGTATAGATTTTGGCCCAGGCTTTTATCGGATCTGTGTTGTCCAAGAATCTTTTCCCAGTTGGTAGCTGGCCGTTTTATTTTCCTTAATAACATTTTTTTGTTTTGAGGAGCAGCAGTTAAATTTGATGAGGTTCAGTGCCCAGCCACCCATCGATTTAGCTTTTCTTTACTCTTTTGGCACAAGTTCTTTTCCAAAACTTGAGAGTAGTAACAGTTGGGTTTCCACACTTGTTGTGCTTAGAATCACAGCATATTCTTATTGAAGTGAATATAACCTCATGGTTTTGGTGTCTTCATGACAATGTCAACTTAGAATTGCCACTTGGCTCTTTCTCCTCTCCTCTTCTCCCAGCTCGCAATGCTTGCATCTCCTAATGGCTAGTGATCCATGGTTGGGGTCAACTCACTGGAGTCTCGGAACAGTGCTGCTGGTTGTAGTTTTAGCCTTTGCTCTGGGAAGCAGCTTAGCCACTCTACTTCCTGTCATAGTCCACCCCTGCCCTTCCTGTACTGTGCCACTCGGATGTTTAATGCACATTTCGTATAGGAAATCTGGTGGGTGTTAGAACTTTCTGCGTGTTTGTAGGAGCATTGTTGCACAGAAAAGACCATATCTCTTCTGCTTAGTAGGCAGACACTGTGAGCTGATACTGGAGTCAGCAAGGTAGAGTGTGTTCCATGAACTTTGGCCACTTGTGTTTCTCCAGAAAGTTCCTTGTTTCTGCCCAGATCTGACAGAATTTTCTGCCATGATATCCATTTTCTTAAAAAATTGACTTGAATAGAACTGCCAATAATGTTTTGACTGATAATGATGATAATGGTCATGGATAATAAATCTAAAATTGGATGAAGGCATCAGTGAGAGACCTTAAGTCTGGAAAAAAGCCCCATGAGAAAACCTGAGCTGATGTGTATATGCTTTCTCGTTTAGAGCCAGACAAATGCAAGGGTGTGCTTTCTACTCAACATTGAACTTATGACTGCAAATATAGTACACATACAGAAAATTAATGATTCACTCATACAGGGTGTAAAAGATAAATCAGCTTTTCATCACCAATGTAGAAAACACAAAGGGATTTCTAAAAAAATGTATTAGAATCTATAGTGGTTAGCAAGTTAGAGCAGGCTACAAGAGCATCCTGTCTGTGTATGCTGGCAAGAAGCAGCTGGAAGCTGAAGTTAAGATAATGCTTTTGGACTGGGAAGATGGATCAGTGTGTAAAACACCTGTGTTTGGCCTGCAGAACCCATGTGAAGGGCTTGGGTGTGGCGGCTCAGGTTCCCAGTACTGGGAGGTGGAGACAGGTAGATCGGCTATCAGAGACTGTTGACCAGCAAGTCTAGCCTACTTGGTAAGTTGCAGGCCACTAAGAGAGCATCTCATATAAAAACTAAAAAACGGGTAGTGTCTGAGGTTGTCCTCTGACCTCCACATGCACAAACATATATATACATATGTGCACCCACACACACGTACACTAACACACATGTACATACACCCACATATTCACACATATATAAAGAATACTGTTTGCATCAGCAGAAATCAGAGTTACACCATACAAAATGCATACATGAATTACATGCATAAGCAACCAAGCATAAAATGAATTTTATGTAGAATAGTACTATAGTAACACTTGCTACCTATTAAACTATCAAAACAATAGCAAAAAGATGTCAGCAGTGAGAAAAATCAGCCCTCTGGTATAAACTTTTTGGAAAATTTATTTTGTAATATGTATTAGGGATCCTGAAATAATTTCCACACAGTGGAATCATCACTTATATTCATGAGTTCCATGACGGCTGAGATAGGCAGTGACTGCTGGTCACCATGAAAAGATTCATGCTTGGATCCCCTACTCTGAACCACAACAAGCTCTGGTATCCAGCTTGGCTTTGCCTTTAGATCCTGTCTTAGTCACCTGCCATGTCCTCACAGGTCTGTGTCTTCCCTGTGTGTGAGAAATATCTCCATAGATCTCAGCTCCCTGCTGACTCATTTGGGGCTCCCTGACCTCCACCTCATACCTAGTCCTGGTAGTACCTCAATCCTGCCCCAGTGCCAGGGAGCCACCCTTGAGCTTCCAGAGGGACACTGTGAGCAACTGTGACACTTGGGAGACTCAGCCAATCCGTGAGACCACTCTCCCTCAAGCTGGTGTCTCAGGCAGCTTTTCCATAGGCTCTTCAGCAGCTGCCTCACTCTGTATCCAGACCCTGCCATTCTCTTACTCACCAGAGATGACGATTTGGATAGAAGGCTTGTGTGAAGCATGAGCACTCAGGTTTAAATTCCCCAGCAGACAGTGTAAACTGTTTCCTGTAAAAGAGAAAATTGCTTGGATAATGGATTAGACCCAACCCAAATTCATTACCCCTGACACTCCCACCTTGGTGTGTATCACTACAGAAAGCAAGTGCATTTTTTTTTCTATACTTCTTTTACCCAGGACATGTCCCCTTTCAGACTGAACTGCCTCAGAAGATTCAAGGTCAGGCCTCATCAATTGCTCTATAAGTGGGTATTCATGATGGGCTGTGCTGAACATCTCAAAGAAGCAATGAATACATGGAGTGTAGGAACAATGTGTGGAAGACACAGCATGTGCCTGTGGCTTTAGGGTGGGATTTGGGGAAAGAAACAGAACATGGACTAAATAGTAGGTTGGGAGAAGAGGCCTACCAGGAAAGATGAAGACAGGAAAATGAAGCCTCTGCTGGGAGAGCAGTGGAGAAGTCCAGGATGGTTTGCATGACAGTTCTCTTCAGGGAAAAGTTTTTGTGACATTTAACATAGTCTCCATTATTTACAATTTAGTGAGAATGAAGGAATAAAGAAGAAAAGAAAGACTTGTGTTCTTTGGGACCTGAGTGGGGGAGAAAGCAAAGGGTCTCAGTGCCAGTTTAAGCCGTGCTGTCTCTCTCCTGCCAGCAATGGCTACCTGCCTCTCTGGCCCAGGAAACCAAACGCCATGTAGGTCTTTACCAGCATTAGGAATATTTGTTTCTGGAGACATTCTGCACCCCAGGTTGTGGTCAATTGCCTAACAGAGGGGTACACACAGCATTGTGTTTGATCTTGGTGGCTGCAATGGCAGGATGTATAATATGACATGTACTTCAGGATATTTTGAGAATATTAAATCAGTTTATGTGCAGGATTTTAAACAGCACCTGTTACCCTGTAGCTCATGAGTAAACTGTTAACATGCAACTGTGCTCTGAATAAATGTGCCTGTTGTCACCACACAGAGACAGCTTTGGAATTACTAAAGCCTGGATCTATGCTACCAAAGTCTGTGGGTGCTACAGCCTAGAAAAGACCAGATAAACCATGGATCTGTTGCCTGGGGACTTCCCTCCCTTGAGTACATAGTGACAGGGTGCAGTCAGAGTGACCCATGCCAAGAGACTCTCAGAGCTACAAAGACCACAGCAGGATGAGCCTCCCTGTCCCAAGGCTTCAGGGACCAATCTTTGGCTTCTATTCATGAGATACTAGACTTCAGTGCTAGGCCTGAGACCCCTTACTCACAACTCTTGTCTCATAGTCTAAGCATGTCTACAGTAAAGCCATGATACCCTCACAGGACCCTTTCTGTCTCCAAATGCTCTGGGTACAAATATATGGCACCTTTCCTCAGCTTGCAGTGACAACTCAGAATCTACTGGACAGATCCCTGTTGAGTGATACTATTCCTGGGGAGATGTCAATAAATGTTTACTTAATGCAGATGGAAAACCAAAGAGAGAACAAAATAACAATCCCAGCGAAGTCCAATCTGATGAATTGAGGCCTGCCAATATTTTTTTGGAAATGATAGAAAAGAAAGTTATGTTAGAAAAGAAAGTTGTGAGATTTTGGAATCCATGGATTTTCAGAAAATAAGTCCCTAACTTGAAGCTCTGCAAGTCAGATTTCACCTCTGATGCATTTGTCCCAAGCCAGTGTGGTCCAATGATATGCAGGGAGCTTGCCCTCCCATCGAGGTTGCCTCCACTAGCCACTGGCTGGAGATTCACAGCATAGATAAATTAGCCTGTCAGTTGTGGAAAATTCAAATTTAGTTTCAAAATTATGTCCTAATATGAATACAGAGTAGTTCACACTTCTTTGATTGGTGAAAAGTCAACTGAATACTCTCTTTCCAGGGTTAAAGATGGTGGCCCTGAGGCTGTGGGTTTTCTCTCTTAAGTCCTGGAGGCCCTGGGCTGCAGCCTCACTGTGACAGTGTGACTGTAAAGGGAAATGGCTCTGAGCAGGTGGCATCCTAGAGTGAGGGAGTGAGCAGCACCCCTCAGCTGACTGGAGGCTGCCCTGGCTGCCTATGACCTTCATTCCCTCACTTGTCAAATCGAGAGGTGACACGCCTTCAGTGCAAGCTACGACAGATGTCCATGCTGGATGTTCTTAGGGTTTGCCCAGAGTAGCCATTGGGCAGAAATATAGGCCGTTTGTGAGTATATTTGCATTTAGTCTCTGAATGGGGCTCCTGCTCCATGTTCTTGCAGACTCAAAAATGGCTAGGGCTTCCTCAGGAAAGAACTCATTGAACCTGCTCATACTTCAGGCCAGATGTCAGTTTCCCGATAGATGTACCCAGGCTGAAAACCCCTAGACTTTCCAAACCACTTACTGGATGGCAGAGAAGTTTCCTTGAGCTGAAGAGAGTATGGGGGTCTCCAGAGCTCTGGTGACCAGTAGGGCTCAGGGTTAAATCTGGAAGTCTGTACCCAAGGATGTCTGTACGAAGCTCAGGTCAGGGTATTGCAGCTCAATGAGCCAATGGAGTAGTGCAATTTCCTAAGGCAGAACTTTGCATCCCTGCCACAGGCTTGCACAACTGCCCACCATACACAGTAGGGACACCTGGACCCTTGTGATGGGAAGGCATGAAGAAGTGTCTAAAGCTCAGGAGACAGAGGTCATGGAGGATTGGAAATACTACCCCATCCTTTGTGCTGGGAGTGGAAACTGGGTACTGAACAATGCTGCTAACAGGAGGAACCAGGAGATGACTACAGTTGGTCATGATGCCATACTGCCTCAATGGTATCCTTCCATGAGGCTCTTCAGAGGTGTGAGCCGTGCCTTGTGTGATGAAGGACTTTCCACTGACCCTCCTCCTGGAACCATCTCTGTTGGGTGTAGATTCTCAGAAATGTGCTCCTTCATTTACTTCTGTGACTGTGACTGCATTCACTTTTCTATTCCTTATTCTGGCCATTCATTCTGCATAGCTTAAGAACACCTAAAGCAGACTAGGCTAGTGACAAGAGGAAGCCATTCTAAAGCATGGGTTTTATCAATGGTGGAATTATTTGTTGTTTTTGCTGTGGTTAGACAGAGACAAGGAGGCCTTTCCCCATCCTGTTAATTGCTGTGGACAGTTCAAAACAAGCCGGCTCTGGAAGCCGACGAGTCTTCCACGGGTTTCCACATTCCCTGTGATCTGATGTGTGGATGGCAAGCATTGGTTTAGAGAAGCCGCCAGGCCACAAAAGGCTTTTCTTCCCATGGCTGTGCTGTGTCCTGAAAGGCCAGAACAGCTCCCAGGCCCATCAAAGTGTCTGTAACTATTTCTCCAATTTGCTTTCTGCTTTCAAGACATTAAAGAACACTTTCAAGTCAGGCCTCTTGCAGGACTGTGTGAAAGGCGTCGCCCAAGTGCCATCCTCACTGAGTTGACCCAAGGGATTGTGAGGAAAAGCCTCGTGTTTTCCTTTTCAGTCTGAAAGGGGTTGGAGGGATCCCTCCCCAAACCAGCTTTCATCGTGGGCCCCTTCCCCCACCTCCCCTGTTTGTGTTACTCCCCAGTCCAGGGAGGCCCTGGAATTTTTCTTTAGCTTTTGTTTGCTAAAGGGAGATTCAGGGCTTATGTAAAAATCGGCACCTAAGTCTGACATAGTTTTCTTCAGCCTGAGCAAGAGCGCATGGCCTCTGAGGAGCGAGGTCAGCTTTCAGGCCCTGCCTTAATTGTTGCTCTTGTAATCCCAAGATGTTGAATGCTTTTTTTTTTTTTTTTCTGCAGACACAGGCTGCAGAGACCAAACTAAGTGCCCTGCTAAGCCACTGCATGTTTTCATAAGACACCTCCAGGAATGCTGAACAACAGAACCTGGAGCCCTTGGTGGCTTCTGGAAATTTGGCATTATAAAGACCTTTGCTCTGGCATGAGGCTGTGAACTAGCTGCAGGGGATTAATTTTACCAGCAAACGCCTTCATTACAGGTGATTCCCTAGAGCACCCTGCTGGAACCTGACACAGCCATGTGTCTCCAGAGGGGCAGCATGCTCCAAGGTGAGCCTACTGGTAGACAGGAGCACCATTCCTGGTTCTCATTCTCCATGTCCAGCAGAGTGGCCAGCTCTTCAGTAAAGGACAGTACTGGGCACTGTGCTATATAGACTGTGAATTATCTTGAAAAATCTGTGTGCTGCTGCTGGTCCTGGGAGGGCAGCCAGGACAAACCTACACAGAGAAGGCACAAAAGGAGCAGCTTTGGGGTGAGCGCTTTGATTAGGCAACAGTGTGGCCTTGAGTGAAAATTTGGTGATAGTATCTTGTCTGATGGTATCTCATCATGTTTTATGGAATCTTATGGTGTTTAATGGTATCTGTTGGTGTCTTGTAATATCCACTGGTGTGTGGTGGTATTTGATGGTATCTCATAGTGATTCATAGTATCTGTTGGTTTTTCATGGTTTCTCATGGTGCCTTTTGGTGTTTGGTGAGCACCAGGTAATTACCTCGTGATACGTTAAAGTTTCTCGAAGGATCTTTTGGTTACTGAAGGTATCTCATGGTAAATCATGATATCCATTAGTGTCTGTTGGTGTCTTATGATATCTCAGAATATCTATTGGTGTCTGGTGTTATTCTGTGGTGTTTGTGTAATATGTGATAGTACTGAATAAATGCTGTTCACATGTTTGGTATCTCATCATAAGTGTTGGAATCTGATGACATACCATAGTGTCAGATGGTATTTGTTGGTACTTGATTAGTATTTTTATCTGTTGGTATATCTCAGTATCTATTAGTAAGGAGCATACCTTTGTTACTTTTCTTGTTGCTCTGATAAAATGCCTTGAAAAAAATGAACTTAAACTTGGCCCAGAGATGCACCCCCGTCATTTTCCTTATCTCCCCTAGCCCTCTCACCTCCCACTCTCTCCCCACCTAATCCCTGCCCTCATTTCCCTTTCCCACCCCCTCTCTCACCCAGTTCTCTCTCTTAATCTACTTCCAATGTCTATTTTATTTCCCCTTCTGAGTGAGATTCAAGCATCCTCCCTTGGGCCCTTCTTGTTACTTAGCTTCATTGGGTCTGTGGATTGTAGAATGGTTATTCTGTAGTATATAACTAATATCTGCTTATAAGTGAGTATATACCATGTGTGTCTTTCTAGGCATGGGTTACCTCACTCAGGATGATATTTTCTAGTTCTAGCCATTTGCCTGCACATTTCATGATTTCCTTGTTTTTAATAGCTGAGTAGTATTCCATTGTGTAAATGTAGCACATTTTCTTTATTCATTTTTCAGTTGAGGGACATTTAGGTTGTTTCCCGTTTCTGGCTATTGCAACCGAGACAAGGTAGGCTCCTGGGAGGGTATTGGAGTGATTCCAGCTGAGACTCCTAGCAGCAGTTACTATAAAGACTGAAGTGACCATTTCCTGTAGCCAGGCTGGACTTCTAGTGGAGGGAGGAGAACACCCACAAAACCTTTGACCCAAAATTTATCCTGCCTACAAGATATGCAGGAATAAAGATGGAGCAGAGATTGAAGGAATGTCCAGTGAAAAACTGGCCCAACTTGAGACCCACCCAATGGGAGAGCACCAACTCCTGATACTTGTACTGATACTCTGCTATACTTGCAGACCGGAGACTATCAGAACTGTCCTCTGAGAGGCTCCACCCAGCAGCAGATAGAAACAGATGCAGAGACACATAGCCAAACACTAGGTGGGATCAGGGAGTCTTGTGGAAGAGTTGGGGAATGAACAGAGGGACCCAGAGGGACAAGAGCTCCACAAGAAGACCAACAGAGTCAAATAGCTGAAGACCATGGAGGCTCACAGAGACTGAACCACTAACCAAAGAGCATGCATGGACTGGGCCTAGATCCCCCTACACATATGTATTCTACACATATGGGTAGCTTGATCTTGGTGAGGTTCCCCTAGAAGTGGAGCAGAGATTGTCTCTGACATGAACTCAGTTGCCTGCTTTTGGATCACTTTCCTGACTGGGCTGCCTTGTCTGGCCTCAGTGGAACCGGATGTGCTTAGCCCTGATGTGCTTGATGTGCTGGCGCAAGTTGTTGGTGGTGGGGATTCCCTTTTTCTGAGGAGAAAAGGAGGGGAAAAGAGGGAAGAGGGAGGGAGGATAGGACCAGGAGGAGAGGTGAGATAGGGATGTAAAGTGAGTAAATAAATTTTAAAAATAAAAAAAAATCAACTTAAAGAAGGAAAGATATTATTTTTGGCTCATAGTTCAAGGTCCATAATGACAGGAAAGTCCAGGCTATAGGAACTGGAGCAGCTGGTCAGTCGCACTGTGTCTCAGTCAGGAAGAAGAAAGCAATGAGTGGTTATGCTCATTTAGCTCCAGTCTTTCCATGTAGTCCAGGATGCAAGCCCAGGGAATGCTGCCACCTTCTTAAACTGGGTTTTCCCGCCCTAAGTAACCTATCAAAAGAATTCCTCATAGGCATGCCCAGAGGCTAACCTAGCCTCTGTAACCCTCACCAGTGTGCCTGGAAGCTAGTCTCTTAAGTGATCCCAGGTCTTTGTCTAGATGATCACAGGGTCCATGAAGCTGGCTGAGCCTGCCATGTACATCTCTATAGGGGCTTCTGGAGGATGGTGCTCTGGATGGCCCTGTAAACCATGAACTGCTGTAAGGGAAGCTGTTTGGGCTGGTGAACATTTACCCAACAATGTAGATGACATGAAACATCACTGTGCTACCAACCGGTCTGAGTTCTAATGCTGGGTTTGGCACATTTCAGATTTCTTGAACATGAAAAACCCACCTATCAAAATTTAGAAAATACCTTTGAAGCATTTACTTTGTAAGACGTTTTCTTGTTTGCTGGGAGAAGCAAAACTGTAGGAAAGCCAGTGTCTAGTTGAAAATATAAACTGCTAACAAGTACAGAAAGTTAGCAGCTGCAAAACAACTACACAGCTACAGAGACACAAGGCTACAGGGCGGAGGACACTTGCACATGATCAAAGCCAGAGGTGGCTGGGGCCCATAAAGCTGCCAGTGATGAACTCTCACTAGAAGGCTTATGGGTGGCCTCACAGAGGGGAACTGGGCCTGAGAGAGAGAAGTATAGATGGCTATGACTGCAGTATGGCTGGGGTGCCCAGGCCGAGGAAAGTGTTCTGTAAGCATCTCTTGTATGGCTCCAAGCGTCAACTTTATTTAGGTTAAATGCTTCCGTAATGGAAGGAACAGACAGGCACTCTGTGATGTAAAGGCATCTGGAGTGTAAGGTCAAACATGGAGGTTTGATCAAACGCTGCTTTTTATTAGAAAGCCTGAAAGTGGCAAGACTGTTGGTGAAGGTTCTGTTGCTGTCCTCAGAAGTGGTGGACGCACCAAGGTCCCAAGTGCCAAGGTCCTGCCAGACCTTTGGAGCTCGGCACTTACTTTAAATTCTATCTTTTGAACCCCAGGTTACTATGTGTAATCAATTTTTATAAATTTAAGAAGTGTCTGTGTGCATGTGTTCGTGTGTGCATTTGTGTGTGCCCATGTGCATGTTTGTTCATGTGTGTTTATGTGTGTTTGTGAACTTAGAATCTATGAAATAACTGCAGAAGACCACGGATGAAGAAGGGCTTTGTTCCAACTTGCTTTCCTCTGAGTGATAAAACACTCAGAAAAAGCATTTTATGGAGGAATGGGTTTATTTAAGCTTACACTTCCAAGTCACAGCCCATCATTCAGGGAATCCAGGGTAGGAACTCAAGCAGGAACCATGGGAAAATGTTGTTCTCTGGCTTGTTCATAAGCTCATGCTTAGCTAACATCTTGATATAGCCCAGGACCTCCTACCTAACTAATAATGTGTGGGTTAGTATTTTCTTTTTTTGTTAACTTGACACAAGCTGGGGTCATCTGAGAAAAAAGAGCCTCAGCTGAGAAAATACCTCCATCATGGAGACAGGATAAGCTGGGGTTGGATGGAAGGGAAGGAGGTCCTCCCCTGTTGGTGGACTTGGACGGGGCGGGGAAGAAGGAGATGAGGGAGGGAGTGGGAGGGTAGGAGGGAATGGGGGAGGGGGCTACACCTGGGATTCAAAGTACCTAACCTGTGATTGAGATAAAAATAAATAAATTAAAAAAAAATACCTCCATCAGATTGGCCTATAGGGAAGGCACAACCCACTATGAGTGGGTGGTCCTGGAAGGTATAAGAAAGCAGGCTGAGGAAGCCGAAGACAGGAGGAGCATGCCAGTAAGCAGTGTTTCTCCATGGCCTGTGCTTCAGTTCCTGCCTCTAGGTTCCTGCTCGAGTTCCTGTCCTGACTTCTTTAATGATGGAGTGTGATCTGACAATTGTAAGATGAAATGAACCCTTTTCTCTCCAAGTTGCTTTTGGTCCTGGCATTTATTACAGTAGTAGAGGTCAAACTAGAATAAATTGTGTCACCCATGGTTGGTTAAATAATCAATACAGTGCCCCACAGATATGCCCATGGGGCAGTGTAATCCCGGGAGTCCCTCACTGGAGATTCTGTTTTCTGGCAACTCTAAGAAGTCTGTTATATTGACAGTGAACTCAAAAAGACAGGCTCTTAAAGTATCTTGGTGTGTCCACACAGTTACCACTAAATTTGATAACCTTAGTGCTAACCCGCAGTGGCATTTCCTAAGTTATGATGTTTGCCAGCATAAGAATTAGAACTCTGCAGTGTTCTGAAAGCTTTTCATTGTATGTGAACTACATACACATGAGGTTGCTGTGGGTGCCCCTCCTTTTTACTTCTGGCCCTTTGTGTGGCCTGTCCTTCCATTTCCTCTTTACTTGTTGACCTACATACCACCCAGGGCTAAGGAAGTTGTAATCAAGTTAGATGACACTTAGAAACACTGACACTCAAGCACAAGGTCACATGGAATCTTATTTCATCTAATTATGACATGAATTTGAATGTATTGTAGATAGAATCTCAGGTGTCTAAGGATTTGTGATCAGTGACAAACCTTGAGAAATTGTTAGGGGTGGGACTCAGGAACCTACCCCGGAGAAGCGGGGGAAACCTCTCCCAGGTCTGCTGCTTAGAGAATAAGAAACAGGACAAGGGTGGGGGAGGGGACGCGGGAGCCAGGCAGGGGGGTGGGGGTGGCAGGGAGGCGGCAGGGGAGGAGTAGAGCACGGGTAGGCGGGCACCACACGCACCACGTCACCGGCTATTGTGACTGTCCTGCTATGTAAGGTCCCGCCCACGGTGCTCCCCGCCTTCCTGCGCCAGTGGGGGAGCCAGCAGCTCTCCACCCACCAAACGCTGAACATCCAGAGTCTAGTCGCGTGCCGAGGGAGCGGACATGGGCACAGCAATGGTGGCCAGGCTGGGGCTGGGCTTGCTGCTTCTGGCACTGCTCCTACCCATGGAGATTTATTGCAACCAAACATCTCTTGAAGCGTTTTCAAATAACCGGAATGCCTCTGATGCCCAAACCATCTCCAGAGAGGGTAGCGCTACCCTTGCCGGTCTTCTCGCCCTCTCACTCTCTCTTCTACATCTCTACTGTTAGAGACTTGGGCCAAGAAACGTCTCTACTTCCCCATCTTCTAGAGCCCACCTCAAATGGCAACCACAAGTCTTGTGTGACCAGGAAGAAACAACTCCACATGAAATCTGCTATTACCACACCTCAGCAAGAAAACACTGCGAATTCCAAATTTAGCCGGTTTAGAAGGACGTGTGAAGGTTTTGAGAGATGATAAATGCCAATATTTAATCTGCTGGAGTTTTGTGTTCAAGATGAAGATGGACAACATCCCAAATTGACATCTAGAATGTGGCTTAAGAAATGTGGACACTTGGAACTCTAACTTGAAATCGGGCATAGGTTTTGTGTAGAGATAAGGATGGGATGTGGAACAGAGAATCATTTTTCATTGGTTCTTTCAACTTGTAAGGCTGTAACATAATCAGGTGATATTAAAAATCTTCTCTGATGCTATCTATGTATATGTTGGATGGAACTACCAGATGTTACTTTTAAGTCCTCAATGTATTGTTTCATTACTACTAAGTTAATATGCTAAACTCTGGGTAAAGATCCACATGGTTGAACTATCACTGTTCTCTTTGGAACAGAACATTTTAGCCCCTCTTTCTGTATCTTTAGGCTTGACATTATGTTTGACCTTTATTAGCAACTGACATATGCCAGGCAATGATGGATTGGAACCTATCCCCAGATCCAGCCACCATTGAATAAATCTTATTTCAAAAACAAAGAGGACAAGAGAGGACTCACACTGAGCACATGCAAATCTCATAAAATCTATCACTTGGAATAACTTCTGAGCCAACTACTGCAATCTGACAGATGGAAAGGCAGAACAGGTTGTCCACTTGTAGGCACATGGTAAGTAATGGATGAGGTTGCTGTGGGTGCCCCTCCTTTTTACTTCTGGCCCTTTGTGTGGCCTATCCTTCCATTTCCTCTTTACTTGTTGACCTCTCACCCATCTTTCCCACACTCAGAATACTCTGCCTTCCACAAGCCTTCTCAGGCCTCCACTGAGAAGTTAAGAGCCCAAGGAGCCCCCTGTCCTATGGGTGTCTCTGGGTAGCATCTTGAGGAACTTCCATATGTCCTGTGAGGTGAAGGCCACTCTCATTGCCTTTTGCATCAGCTTTTACATCCATAGTACAACAGCAAAAGCAGGTCACAAGCTGGCCCATGCACTAACTAGTGGGGCCATTTCGCATCTGTTGTGTTTGGAACATGAAATGGCTCCCCAGGCTCTGGTTGAATGCGTAGTCTCTTGTTTGAGGGCTTTGTTTGGTTATAGAGACTTCAGGACGCAGAGCCGCCTTACAGGAAGTGCATCGCTGGGAGCAGGCTTGAGACCCACATCCTGTCTTTGTTTCTTCCCCTGACTGTTGTCACAATATGAGCAGCCAGCTCACACTTCTGCCTCTAAGCCTCCTCCACCACCAGCAGAAGGCAGAGAGAGCTATCTGGGAATGATGTGGGATTTTAAAACCACAAAGCTAGCTCCCAGTGACATACCTCCAAGTCCATACTTCCCAATCCTTCCCAAACAGTTTCACTGACTGTGGACCAAACATTCAGATATTTGAGCCAACAGGGGACCACCACAAAGAGTCGGTTTTAAGCGTGTGACTCCTGGTGGGTCCATCACACTCCTGTGGATGGACCCACCCTCAGGAGGATATGGAAATAGACAATGGAATCGGTTATTAAAAAAAAAAAGACACAAAGTTGAGGATTAGAGTGGTAGGGTGGATCTCACAAGAGAGGATTTGGGGTGAATCTGATCAAAATTCATTGCAAAAAATTCTCAAAGAAATAATAAAAATATTTTTAAAAATATCTTTCAGATGGTTTGTTTCTTTTTTTAAGTAATTAATTTTTATATTAATCACAGGTTATATATTTTGTATCCCAGCCATAGCCCCTTCCTTCATTCCCTCCCACTCTCCCCATTCCTCCCTCATCTTCTCCCTGCCCCCTCCAAGTCCACTGATTGATAGGGGAGGACCTCCTCCCCTTCCATCTGACCTTAGCTTATTATGTCTCTTCAGGGCTGGCTGCAATGTCCTCTTCTGGGATCTAGCTAGGCTGCTGCTCCCTCGGGGTGGGGGTGGGGGACTGTCAACAAGCCAGCCATTGATTTCATGACAGAAATGGTCCCTGTTCCCTTACTAGGGTACCCAGTTGGATACTGGGCTACCATGGGCCACATCCGAGCAGAGGTTCTAGTTTATATCCATACATGGTCCTTGGTTGGAGAAACAAGTCTCATAAAAGACCCCTGTGCTCTGATCTATTTGGTCTTTGTGGAGCACTTGTCCTCGCCAAGTCTTACTAACTCCCCCTTTTTTTCATATGATTCCCTGCACTCTGCCGAAAGGCTTGGTTGTGAGTCTTATTATCTGCTTTGATACATTGCTAGAGTCTTTCAGAGGCCCTCTGTGGTAGGTTCCTGTCCTGTTGCTTGTTTTCACCTACATTCAATGTCCATCCCATTTGTCCATCTAAGCAAGGATTGATCATCCCACCCTGGGTCGTCCTCCTTGCTTATCCTCCCTAGGTATATACATTTCAGCATGTCCATCCTATCCTATAGGTCTATATAAGTGAGTATATACCAAGTGTTTGTTTCTGCTTTTGGGATACCTCACTCAGGATGATCATTTCCAGGTCCTACCATTTGCCTACGAATTTCATGATTTCCTCATTTTTAATTGCTAGTAGTATTCCATTGTGTAAAAGTACCATAATTTCTGTATCCATTTCTCAATTGAGGGACATCTGAGTTGTTTCCAGGTTCTGGCTATTACAATTAAAGCTGCTAAAAACATGGTTGAGCAAATGTCCTTGTTGTGTACTTGAACATCTTTTGGATATATGCCTAAGAGTGATGTAACTAGGTCTTGAGGAATCACTATTTCTAATTGTCTAAGAAAGCACCAAATTGATTTCCAGAGTGGTTGTACAAGTTTGCATTCCCACCAGCAATGGAGAAGGGTTCCCCTTTCTCCACAAGCTCTCCAGCACATGTGTTGTCACTTGAGTTTTTGATCTTAGTCATTCTGACAGGTGTAAGGTGAAATCTCAGGGTCGTTTTGATTTGCATCTCCCTGATGGCTAAGGACATTGAGCATTTCTTTAAGTGTTTTTCTGCCATTCTACCCTCCTCTACAGAGAGTTCTCTTTTTAGCTCCATACCCCATTTTTTAATTGGATTACTTTATTTGTTGCTTTTTAACTTCTTGAGTTCTTTATATATACTGGTTATTAGCCCTCTCTCAGATGTAGAATTGGTAAAGATCATTTCCCAGTCTATAGGCTGTCCTTTTGTTTTGATGACAGTGTCTTTTGCTTTACAGAAGCATTTCAGTTTCATGAGGTCCCATTTATTTATTGTTGATCTTAGAGCCTGTGCTGTTGGTGTTCTGTTCAGGCCTGTGCCAATGAGTTCTAGGGTCTTCCCCACTTTTTCTTCTAACCAATTTAGTGTGTCTGGTTTTATGTTGAGGTCTTTGATCCACTTGGACTTTAGTTTGTGCAGGGTGGTAAATATGGATTTATTTTCATTTTTCTCCATATAGATATCCAGTTGGATGAGCACCATTTGTTTAAATGCTGTCTTTTTTCCGTTGAATGGTTTTGGCTTCTTTGTCAAAAATCAAATTTCCATAGGTGTGTGGGTTTATTTCTGGGTCTCCTATTCAGTTCCATTGATCCACTATTCTGTTTCTATGCCAATACCATACAATTTTTATTACTATTTCTCTGTAGTACAGCTTGAGGTCAGGGATGGAGATACCTCCAGATTATCTTTTGTACAGGATTGTTTTGGAAATTCTGGGTTTTTTGTTTCTCCATATGAAGTTGATAATATTTCTTTCAAGGTCTGTGAAGAATTGTGTTGGTATTTTGATGGGAATTGCATTGGATCTGTAGATTGCTTTTGGCAGAATGGCCATTTTCAGTATGTTAATCCTACCAATCCATGAGCACAGGAGATATTTCCATCTTCTGATATCTTCTTCAGTTTCTTTCTCCAGAGATTTGAAGTTTTTTTTCAAACAGGTCTTTGCTTGGTTGGAGTCACCCCAAGGTACTTTATACTATTAGTGGCTATTGTGAAGGGTGTTGTTTCCTTAATTTCTTTTTCAGCCCTTTTGTCTTTGGTGTACAGGAGGGCTTCTGATTTTTTTGAGTTGATTTTCTATCCATCCACTTTGCTGAAGGTATTTATAACTTGAAGGAGTTCTCTGGTTGAAGTTTTGGGGTCACTCATGTATATTATCATATCGTCTGCAAATAGTGATACTTTGACCTCTTCCTTTCCAATTTGTATCCCTTTGATCTCCTTTAGTTGTCTTATTGCTCTAGCTAGGACTTCAAGTACTATGTTGAAGAGATATGGAAACAATGGGCAGCCTTGCCTTGTCCTTGATTTCAGTGGGATTAATTTAAGTTTCTCTCCAT
>CM053763.1:61995257-62019115 GCA_028658305.1 Pachyuromys duprasi | reverse complement strand
GAGTCTTCTTTTTCATGTATTCCTATTATTCTTAGGTTTCATCTTTTCATGGCATCTTTGATTTCTTGGATGTTTTGTATTTGGGACTTTTCTGATTTTATTTTTTCCTTGAGTGAGGAATCCATTTCAGCAAGTGTATCTTCAGCTCCCGAGATTCTCTCTTCCACCTCTTGTATTCTGTTGGTGATGCTTACCTTTGTGGTTCCTGATCTTTTCTCTAAGTTCTCCAGTTCCAGGTTTTTCTATGTTTGCATTTTCTTTATAGATTCTAATTCTGTTTTCATGCTTTGTACTGCTTCCTTCACCTGATTGAATGTGGCTCCTATTTTTTTGTTTGTTTCCTCTCTATATGTCTTTAATTGTTCCTCTACGTGGGCAGTTATATTCTTCTGTATTTCTTTGAGAGCCTTGTTCATTTCATCTTTTTGTTCCTCTAATACCTGCATATGCATAGCTTTAACATAATTTTCCTGTGTCTCTGCTGAATTAAAATCTCCATTGCTTTTGAGTGTTTCTCATGGGGCCATGGTGTCCTGATTTTTGTTGGGTGAGTTCTTACGTCAACCTTTGGCCATTTGTTTATATATAATCAAAGAGCTGTTTGTGCTTTGAGGCTGAACTTCAGACTGGAACTGTCAGTCTCTGGTGTCTGGAGTATTCTTCAAGAAGATCAGGGAGTTCCAGTGGTTTGAGAGTGTGTGTTTTTGCCTCAGTTGTCCCTGTGGGCAGCTGGCATAGTATTGTTGTTGGGGAGGGGGAGTGTGTGTGTGTGTGTGTGTGTGCTAGATGAGGTTGCTAGTGCATTTAGCAAGTGCAGATTGAGGTCACCAAGCACCTGCACAGGTTTCCTGAATTCCCAGTGTTCTTCCATTTGTGGCGGGTTCTGAAGGCTGGACTCTGAGGTCAGTTGGTGGCGCTGCAGGCAGGACACGTGCTCTCTTGTGGTGTCTGTGTGCCTGGCTCTGTGCTCTGTGCTAGAAGCTCTGAATACCGTAGGCTGGTTGCCATTCTTGTCTGGAGGCCTGGCTCCTCACTCTATGCCAGAGGCTGAGTGCCCCAGTTTGAGATGGCGGCTGGGGATGCTGCTCTGGTCTTGAGTCTCCGCATTCCAACCTGGGCTTGCTCCTAAGGGCTCCCCTCTGGTCTGGGGACTTGGCACCTCCTTCTGAGCTAGGGGCTGTGCACCTTAGTCTGGGATGGTATCTGGGGACACCTCAGTCTGGACCGGATACTATATGTCCTGGTCCGGGATGGCGGATGGTGGCACCGTGGGAGACGCATGTTCAGTTCAAGGCTATCAGATGTGCGCCAGCCATTTCTCTCAGGTCTGGAATGGTCTGAGGTGCCTCATTCTGGACTGGAAACTATGTGTCCCAGTCCGGGATGGCAGCTGGCTGGTGGCAGGAGGCTACACGTTCAGATCAGAGCTCCCAGATGTGTGCCTGCCGATGCACCCCAGTCTGGAATGGTATCTGGGGTACCTCCGTTGTACCAGAGACTATGTGTCCCGGTCCGGGCGGCTGGCGGCACCGAGGGAAGCTGCCCATTCAGATCAGGGCTGTGTGCAGCCGGTCACCCGGAGTTTTTCCAGGATTAGCTGGGTGTCCCTAGGACTTTCCCACTTGATTTGCTGTTTTACTCCTCAGACACAGTGTCCTCCCGGGACTGCCATCTTGGATCCTCCCTGGTATGTTTCAATACAGTCACTTCCAGTCTAGTAATATCCATAGGCACAATCACTGTAGTCCACAAGCACTCGGGAGGCCCAGGAAGGTTTTCAGACTGGAAAGCAGCTGCAAACCCAAGCTTTGAGGGTAACACTCAGAGGGTGCTTGTGGGTGCTTGGATTTCATTCTTGCCCACTTCCTCCTCCTGATCCCCTGGGCACCGGACTCTGAATTATAAGTACTTTCCATATGCTATTTGGACCTTTTACTTGTGTTAAGAAAGTAGTCAAGACAGCAGAGACCTCAAGATTCTATCAGACAGTGCCTTCTCTGTGCTCCCCATGTCTCTCCCAGCCCGGCTCCCAGGCTACCTCACAAGCCATCACAGACCAGGCTCAGGCTGCTGCATCGCTAAACCAGCAGACGTGGGTCCAGTGCCTAGCTTCCTTCTAGAGAGTGCCATTGCTTTCCTGGCACTTCAATGGCATAGGAATTCACAGGGCCCTGTGTGCCACGTGTCCCCCCTCACTTGGCTTTCATCCTCTTAAGTGTGCCCCACAAAATATCAGCAGATAGAGCAAAGTTTGCCTTAAACAAAGCCCTCCCTTCCTGGAGAAAGCAATGCATGCGGGTTTTCTCTTTGACACAGACATGTACTTCGTCTCCAAAACTTTAAAAAGGACTGCAAGATCAAAGATCTTCATGCAACACCTGTTCCAACACTCTTCTCAATGGCTACTGACCCATTCTTTGAGATTTTTATTTTGTGCAGGTGTTTTCCCCCCCAGTGAGATTATAGCATTAAAACCAAACAAAACCCCAAGTCTATGTGTTCATGTGGCTCTCCACATAAGCGCACACAACAGTTATATAGCTTTTCAGAACACATTTTCAGAGATGGCAGAGTTAAATCCCCAGCTGCCACTATGCTGACTTATAAATGGTCTTTTGATAGCCTTTTATTAACAGTAAACTGAATAACTCTAAGGGATTAATGCAGAAAAGGAAACAAACATATTAAGAAATGTTTGTGTCACAAGGGAGACACCTGGCATTAGCCACTGTGCCTGCTGGCTGGCTCTCATAGAGTCAAAGGAAAAGTTCAACTTGAATGGATTTCCAGGGTTGAAATGCATTTTAACTGATATATAAAAACACCAAAAAAAATATAGGTATTAACGAACACACGTGGTGTTTCAATGTGTTTATATTGCATAGTATTTAAACCATATTGAATAGATAACTCTCCTAAAACATTATTTCTTTATGGTGAAAACAATTAAAAATCCCATTTTAAAGTTTTTGAAAAGATTCAGAACACTATTGTTGTCTGCCTCAGTGCTACTGGGTAATAGCATGCCAGGCCTTCTTGCTGTTGCCTAATTGTAATCCATTGTCACCCTTTCCTCACACACACACCCTCCTCAGCCTCTGGTAGCCACTGTTTCCTTCTCAACTTCTGACACTGACTTGTAGGCTCCACACAGAGATGCCACAGTGCTTGTCTGCCTGTTCTTGGCTTGGTCACTTAATTCAAGGCTCTTTATTTTGTGAATGACAGGATTCTATGCTCTCTCCTTTTTTTAATGCCTGAATAGTGTTCCACGGCATCCATGTACCATGCTTTCTGTGTCCATTTAGCAGCTGATAGACATGGTTTCTATTTTCTTGTTGTATCTCTTTGGCATACCATGTCCATTTCAATATATAGCTAGTGTATATGTATGTGCTGGATCATGTGGTAACTCCAGTCTTCCGCCGATTATTTGATTGGGTTATTTGTTGGATTTACTTTGTGTTTTGCTATTCATTTGCGGCATCCTTTTGTATGTTAAAACTTCTCAGATGTGTGGCTTGTAAATATCCCCCATTGCCTCCGCTCTTATCTTCACCCTGTACCACGTTTGTTTGGCTGTGTAGACACAATAAAAATCTTGTTTATTCTGCATTTTTCAATGCTTTAGGGATCATACACCAAAAGTCACTTCTCAGACTATGCCAAAGGTGCTTTGCTTTTACATTTTCATCTGGTAGTTTTCCAATCCAGGTCATCCATCTTTATCTTCCCTCCAGTTTGAATTGACTTTTGTATCATGCTGGGTGAAGGTCTATTTTCATTCATCATGTGGATAAGCAGTTTTGCAAATGCTGTGGATTAGGAAGCCTATCAGAACATCATTACCCCAAAAGGAGTTTCTGTCCTGCCGCTGCACAGTGTCCTGTGCTCACTCTGCCTCTCCGCCTGGCTGGAGGGAGAACCCGACCACTTCAGCACTTTGTTCCTCTGCTTCAGTCAGCAGGGAGCAGGCTTCCGAAGAGGGTGAGAATCCCACCTTAGGAACTTTGAGTGGGACGCAGGGTTGCTGTGCCCCAGCTGTGGCCCAGGCTAGAGACCCACCACCCATCCGGTGCTTTACAGTCTAGATGGCCATGGACCAGTTAGTACTCCACAGACCTCATTCCTTTTTCCTGAGTGGGGCTCACCAACAGGGCTTCATTTGTGCCTAAAGGATGCTGTCCTCAGATACCAGTATGGGTTTGGGAACAACAGAATTTTAAAGTCATGATCTATATGTAAGTATCTTTTCCCTTTTGCTGCCAGGAAACATGTTCAGCCTTTCTGCCAAAGTCGGTGCCTATTAATCATTTAGCAGAGTGCAGTGAAGTCCATGCACAAATTCTATAGCCGTACTGTGTCTGCATAAGGAGAAATTCTAACAATGCCTCTCAGTGCCAACTTGTGGAAGAACTCCATCTTTCATGCAGTTGGAGCTTTCCAACTGAATTGCATCCCCCAGACCTTACTCTTTGGAAACAGGGTCTTCCTGTGTAGCCCAGGCTAGCCTGGAAAGCACCATCCTCAGGTGTGCTGCCCCCCACACTCAACTACACTGAGGTTTCTCTGTGGCAAATTTTGTTACAGATTTACCCTCTTATCTCTCCAAGGCCCCTGAGTAATGTAAGCATGGAGCATATGAAAAGAAATGAATGCATGGATTCTCCCTTTGAGACAAAGGAGGGGCCCTGAGGAGACCAGTGGGAGTATCAGAGTGAGGGCAGGGGACAGGCATTTCTCTCTCTCTCTCTCTCTCTCACTCTCTCTCTGTGTGTGTGTGTGTGTGTGTGCGCGCGCAAGCGAGGAGGTAGGGGGAGATGGGGGAGGTATAGATGTGTGTATGCACCTGTGTGCACATTCTGTGCATGCGTGGAGGCCAGAAGAGAGCATTGGTGTCTCCTCTAATACTGTTCTCCTTATTCCCTTTAGGCAGCGGCTCCTGCTGAATCTTAGGTTTGGTTTGGGGTTAGCGTGGCAGTCCAGCCATCTCCTCACATGTATTCCCTCTTCCCCAGCTCGGGGGTTACAGGTGTAAACAGCATGTCCATCTTTTGACGTTAGCACTGGGGATCCAAATTCAGGTCCTCATCTTGAAGCAGTAAATGCCATTATGCACTGAGCCATCTTCCCAGCCCCTAGGACAGGCATTCTAATAGTACCTCAGGTGACTCGACGTGCAGATAATACGGTGTGCTAGAGCTGGAGATGATCGCACAGACGCTGAACAGCTGGGCACTCAAGGGGCATCCTGAGACCTCCGTATCTTATGACAACATGCCTCTCAAGAGGAAGGCCTCTTCCACTCTTCCTACAAGTAACTGGGAAGGAACAGTGGGGAAGGGACAGAGCTGCCGGGTTCCCCAGTGCAACCCCTTCTGTCTTTGTCCTTGTAACACTGAAAGAGCTGGGGTGACAGAGAAAGGCTGTTCCTCTGAGGTTGGCCCCACCCTGCCTTGTCCCCGCTCTGCCTCCAGGGGCTCTTTTCTTGCTACCTGTGCATGGTGTTTACCTGTCTGTACACTGCCGGTGGAAGAATGCTCCTTCCCGAAGGGCGGGCACCAGGGGAAAGGGCCTAGGAAAGGGCACTGAGAGGAAGAACAAAGAGCTGCTGAGAGCAAACAGAACACTTCGGTCACGTGTCTCGGATAAGGACTTCTGATTTTACAGGCCTGACAGATAATCAAGGCCTTATTATACTGGGTGTCAGCCAGAGGGTAATATTTTCAGAGGGCAACTACTTAAAAAACAATTTCTGTCACACCGGCTGCCCACACGTCAGGCGTGCCTGCCTCTGCGCCACTCTGCTGATTTGGAAATAAATTATGCTGATTGCTCCCGATATAAGGGGAATCCATCATCATTCCCCTTTGAATTCATCTGGCCACCCTGTAATCCAACCTCTTCCTCTGGGGTGTTAATGAGACCTCTTGGCCCTCCCCTGCAGGCCTGGTGCTGGGCTGCCATGGGGGCTGGGACCCTGGACTCCCAGGAACCAACCCTCAGCCACCACTGTCTTCC
This sequence comes from Pachyuromys duprasi, assembly GCA_028658305.1. NCBI lineage: Eukaryota > Metazoa > Chordata > Mammalia > Rodentia > Muridae > Pachyuromys > Pachyuromys duprasi. The sequence continues at coordinate 62,013,094 of CM053763.1, read as the reverse complement.
ACTTTGCATAGGATTACACTGAGCTTAGGCTCTTTTCTGGAGTTCCAGGGAAAGCTGCCTGCTGCTTCCTGGATGGGCCTCTTTTTACCATATTTATTGTTCCCCAAACTTTTCTGCTGTGAATGGTTCTGAGCTGCAGAATCAATTGAATGTAAGCTTCTCCTTATGGGCCCCTGACCTGTCTCTTCCTTTCAGCCCTGTGGTTCTGTTCTGTGTTTCTTTCTGTCATCTTTGAATTCAGCTACACAGTTAAATTTCAATTGCTGAATGCTTATTTTGTTTTAAGATGGGGACAAGATAAAATGATAGACATGAAAGTGTTAGGGGAGAGGAGTCCAGGTGCGTGTCCGTTAGGGATTCTCAGTGACCTCTGTGCGCATGGGCACTCGACGGGGAGGGTTGCCAGCCTCCATCACACTCTCAAGTGGTCTGTGACCACTGAATAACAAATGGATGAGCTAACTAAATGGGTAAATAAAAATAAATCACCAAGTACTCAGGGGGCACGCATGGCTGCTGCACCATCAGTGCACAGCACAGTCAAGATGGGGTGAATTCAAACGTGATCTGACAAATGTTCCAATTTTCGTGGTGATCAGAGGCAGGCAGAGGTCAGGGCCCAGGTCCTCTCTAAGCTAGGGAGCTCTTCCCATAGAGCCCCTCCAGAGCGTCCCTGTGAAACTCCAGTCTCTTCCATGCTTCATCCCATGTTGAGAGTTGCCCCCACATGCTCCTACACTGATTCTGACTCCGGGACAGCATGATGACTGTGGGGGCCCGCTTTCCGTCTTTTGTTTGCTCAGCACTGTCAGCTCTAAGGAGACCCAGTCACTAGGTTGTATGCCAGGCCTGGCTCTAATCTTATGGTTCTGTTATGATGAGCTATAGATGTAAGAGTGCAAGGCCTGAGAGACTCTGGGCCCTGATCACAGTGGCTGAGAGGACCAGTCTTACATTGGGGATCCCTGAGACCACTTCTCAGAGAGATGAATAGCAGCACCCAGGCTGCAGGATCCGGAAGTCTCTAATTGAACCTGGAGCTCGATAATTTGGGTAAACTGGCTGGCTAGTGAGCCCAGGGATTGTCTTGTCTGCTCCCCTAGCTCTGGGATGATAGGTACACACTACTTTACCCAGCTTTCATGTTAGGGTTTAAACAAAGATCCTCATGCTTGTCCAAGCCTTTTACCAAGCCCTTCTTCACCGCATGGCCCCATCCCTGCCTCATACTACCTTGGGTGCTTCCCAAGGCTGGGGGATTTTTCATTCTGACACTTTTTGAGCTCTAGGGACAGCAGGCCCTTTCCATGCATGGCTTTAAAACACCACGTGGGTGAGAAAGAGAAACTTGTGAACACAGAAGGAGGTCATCGGAAGTGTTGGCCTCCTGGACCTCTCTCAATAGGACCTTAGGTATTGGGGCCTAGGCACTCTTTTGACATTGTTCTTTATTTCACAGAGTGGCTTCAAGTTGAAATTCTTTCTTTAAAGTCTGCAGCAGCTTCCTAATGGGCTTGGACTGAACAATGTGGACTCAGTTAGTAATGTGCAGCGGGGTAACTGGCTGGCTAGCTGGGCATGTGCTTGAGTTTTATTGCGTATGTTCTCCAGCTTTTTCTGCAAAAAGGTTCAGGTAACACCAAGCAGTGAACACCCCAGGCCCCGTATTTGGTCTCTAACACCATTCTTAAAAAAGAAACGAAAAAGAAAGGGCTTGGAGAAATGATTAATTCAAAAGCCAAGCAATGCAAGGGCTGGAGAGATGGCTCAGAGATAAAGCCTTGCCACACAAGGCTGGCAATATGAATTCTATTGCCCAAACCCACAGTCATGTATGCACATGAAATTTGTTATCTTGTACACTTTAAACATGTAGAGTTGCGTCCCGGTTTTTTTTTTGTGTGTGTGTGTACAGTACAATGCTGTTAAAACTGGTCGTGCCTTCTAATCATTCCCATTTTGATGTCCAGAATATGGAGTCTGTGTGGAGGTCAAAGGAGTCAGTTCCCTCCTTCTGTTTGTGGGTTTAGGGGATAGAAAGCTTTCTGTGTGAGTGCTGATGTCTAAATAGAAAGAAACATTGTTTGCTTGCTAGTGCCCCCTTAACAGAATGGCACATGGTGGCTTATCCCACAGAGACCGCCTCACTGTGCCATAGAAATCCAGAGTCAAGGTGTGGCATGGCTGGTTCACTTGGGGCACGTGTCCTCTGTCTTCATGGAACCCTTCTTCTGAACATGTCTGTGTTAAAATCCATCATGATCAAGTTAGATTAGGGCCCACCCTTAAGAACTCCTTTCATCTTAGTTGACCTTAAAAGTCCTTATTTCCAAATGCAGTTAGATTCTGTGGGCTGGGCTTGGGACTCAAACCTTCTTAGCCTATGGGGCAGGGATGACAGAACCCACGCCATCCAGCACACAGCTCACCTTTTGCAACTGTGTTTGTAATGCTGGACTCCAGAGAATATTTTGGAAGATGATCATGTTGTATGGTGATAAATTCTGATTAATCCCCAATTTTCTAATGTGATTTTAAACATGTCTTTTTCTGGCTAATTGCACTGGCTAGAATCGTGGCGCATGGCTGAGCAGATCAGAGAGCAAACCTCAGCCATCAGTGCTTTACTCCTGAATTCAGAGGAAGCGTTTAGCCTGTCACATTAAGTCTGATGTCAGCTCGAGGTTTTTCACAAATGCCTTTATCAGCCTGAAGAGGTTCATTCCCCGCTACTTTGATGTGTTTGATTTTTAATCATGAATGATTGTTAAATTTTGTCAGATGCTTTTTCTGTGAGATAATCATATAGTTTGGCTTTTAGTTGGTTAATTAGATGAATTACAAATGGCTTTTTTTTTGGTGGGGTGGGATTGGAGGAGATAGGGTCTTGCCATGTAGTTCAGGCTGGCCTTGAACTCAGGCCTTCAGGTGGTAAATGCTGGGGTGACAGATGTGTACCACCACACCCAGTTCACATCAGAGTTTTAAATACTAAGGGAAAATTGCACTTTTGGCATAAGCTGCTGTTTTGCATTAGTGCCTTTATGTGTTTGGGTTCAGATAGTGATTTTTGCCCTTTGTGGTGTTGACTCTAGAGCCCGTTGCCCTCTGCCTGAGTGAGGCGTGGAAACATCTTTACTCAGTGAGTAAGAAGTGTCCTCTTCAGCCCCCTGAGTTTGCACAGCTTTGCTCTTGCTGCCTTTAAGATATTTGAAGAATTCAGAGGAGAAGAGTATGGGGTTTGCTGTGGGAGGGTTTCCCTTGCAAGCTGTATTTCTTTAGATTTCAAGTGATCCTAATCATTTATTTATTCTACAGTAAAGTCAAGTAGCATCTTTCAAGAGATTCATCTAGCCAGGATCGGTGGCACAGGCCTCTAATCCCAGCGCTCGGGAGGTGGACAGAGCTCCATAAGTTCAAGGCCACCCTGATTTACAAAGTGAGTCCCAGACAGCCAAAGCACAGAGAAACCCTGTCTTGAAAAATTGGAAGAGGAGGTGGAGGAGGGAGGAAGGGACTGAGGGAGAGAGAAGGGGAGCGGGAAAGAGTTCATGCCATGTGTCATATTATTGGCATACATTGTGTGGTTTATCTGTTACCTGTTTGGTTTCTGTTGGTTCTCATTCAATGTTGTCCCACCTCTCATTCCCACCCACGTCTGTGTTGTCTCTGACACCTCTTTTTTAACAGGCTTGCCAATTTTGTTGATTTTTATCAAGGAGCCAGCTTATTTTTATTGTTTTCTATCCTCCTCTCCATTGTCCTATTTTCTGCTTTGCACTTCATTATTAATATTCTATGTTTACACTTTGCTCTGTTTTCTAGCTTCTTAAGACCTATTTATTTTAATTTTTATTTACTCCTTGAAAACTTTATACATGTACATAACAGGACTTGATTATATCCACCTCTCACTTCCATCTCCAACTGCCTTAACGACTCGCTGTCCCATCACCTCCACAACTTCATTCATTTATTTTAACACACTGAATTCAGTTAGGGCTGCCTATATCTATACATGGTCATAAGGTAATCTATTAGAACATGCGGAACCTACCAATGTCTGCAGCTTCTAAGAAAAATGACTCTTCCTAGCCGGATGCTATTAAATACTAATAACTGTGGAGCCTTGAGATTTGCCCAACCCCATCCTGCTTCCATGCTGGAATTTTTAGCCAGCTTGATCATGTGTAGTTCTAATGTGGGTCACTACAATTTCCATCAGCTTGTGGGTGCAGCAGCCATGTCATGTCCAAGGGACCAGCATTCCACAGTGTTCCTCCTCATGAACATGTTTCAAGAGCCTGTTTTTCTTCCACCCTGGGTTCCTGGGATGGAGCTCAGGTCAGATGGAGCCTTGGGCAGAAACTGAACCATCTCACTTGCCCTTGCTTTGTGTATATTGAAGCTTTGTTCACAGATCCACAGACACTTGAGATTGATTTGTGCTCTTGGTGAATTGCTCATGCATCATTAATGTCCCCAGTAAGGAAGATATTCTTGATAGAACCCCATTATTCCTGCCTCCTGATGCTCATGTATTGATGGTAGACAGGGCTCACGACTTACTTGCAGCCACTAGAATGGCAAAGGTGACAAGACAAGCAGCAATATGGCACACAGCACAGAATGTTGTTTCCTAAGATCACAGAAGCCCTCTGGCTTGGGTCCTCCATCTGTCTCCTTTTCTGGTTGTAAAGTAGCAAAAGGCATGTGGGGAACTGGGGTGGCCCTTTACATAGCTGTTGAAGTGATGCTCGAGGTATTGTGTAGGCCCCCATTCTGTGCATCTCTTCATTTGTTGAGTTGGGTTACTTGTTTGGGTGATATGAAGATTGGTATGCAAATAGCTACTTGTGTCCCTGCCTTGAGGTCTGGGAGTCTACACAGAAGTGTGACTGCAGATTCAAGTAGAAAGTCCATGCTCAGCTTCCCAGGGAGCAGAAGATGAGCATTTTCTGGGAGAGGTTGCATCCTTTGCTGTTCTCAGCAGCAGCCCTCATTTTTTCCCATTGCATAGTGTTACATTGGCAGCAGCTGTGCTAGTGTGCTAGAAACTGTGAAGTAGATCTCAGATGGCTCTGTATTTGCATTTCTCTGATATTTAGCAATGTCTTTACAAGTAGCTTGTGTAACTTTAGAGAAATGTCTATTGAAGTCCTTTCCCCACTTTTAAACTGAGAGGTTTTTGTCTTTTTTTGAGCTATAAGATTCTTTGGAATAACAAGATATTAATATTTTGTCACCTACAAGATTTGTAAATATTTCCTCTGACTGTAACGCGTCCTTTAACGCGTGAAAGATTTTACCTTTGGTGGATTCTAATTTGTCTACTTTTTCTTTGATTTGGTGTTCTTGGTGTCATACCCAAGAAGTTGTTACTAACCTCACTATGGTAAAGGTTTCTACATGTTCTTTTGTCTCATTGCTCTTGCTCAGGTATTCATACTTTGTTCCACCCAAGTTAAGTTTAATGCAGAGCATGAGCCATCGGTTGAGTTTAATCATCAATATGCGCATCTCTCGGTTTCCTATCACCTTTTGCTAAAGGCTGGCCTCTCCTTATTGAATTGCCTTGTCCCTTTGTCAAAACTTGCCATAGATGTTACAGCTTGTCTCTGGCCTCAGCGTTCCACCCCATGGTAGGCATGTGGTACTTCATGCAGTGACTGCTCTTGTAGGCTCCAGTCCTCTACCATGTTGGTTTGATTCAACTCACCTGCACTCTGCTCAGTTTTTCTTTCTGTTTTATGAGTTCTTTGGATTAATTTAGTATATCATCATTTTTATCTCCCTTTTCGGTGTTTTACCTGGTGTTCAGTGTTGTTTCAATGGTTGCTCTATGGCTCATCTGTATCATAATGCATAGAATTAGATTCTGATAATCTGTCCCTATTGGACCTCACACTCTTGCTGGCACTCATTTTCCTCTTGTGCATATTTTGACTTCCATAATATTCTTCTCTCAGTGGGATTCCTTATTAGGGAAAGCTTTCTAACAGTTTATCCATGTGGATGTTACACCACTGCTCACTCTTTTGCATAGAGATAAAGTCTTGCATTGTTTTCCACCTGTAAAACAAGCTTCCAGTAATATACTACAAGGGTAAGATGAGTTCTTGGGTCCTGAACATATGAGGAAGCAGCCTGTGTCCTACACACCATCTCTACCCTCTGCAGGCCACCATGTTTCTTGGTACTATATTTTGGTTGGCCCTTGTCTTCTTCCTTTTATTTGTAGATCCTTGTATTAGCATTGGGCCTACTTGGAAATCCAGAACTTCCCCCTTTGTCTATTGACCACTGAAGAACAACTATAACCCCCTTTGCCATTTTGCCTTTTTTGTTGTGAACCTCTTTTTCTGTAACCCAACAAAATCACATATTCTTGGACATGAACATCTTAAAGGAGGGGAGTTCCTTCCTGCTTTTCAATGGGGAAATATTCTGCTACAAGGCCAAGCAAGATAAATAACCAGATTCCTCACCAAAACACAAAGCCAGGAAAGAGAGAATCCTATTTTAATCAAAGGGAGAGGCCAGCTAGCAATGGATTGAAGGAAATGGAAGGTGATGCAGTAAAGGTGAATTCCAGATAATTTTGAGAGGCTTAGTGATGAGGGAGACAAGAAATACCCCTTAATGCATTGTTATGACTGAAAGTCAGTATGGCAAAGGAGAAATGGCTTTAGACTCCAGCTTCAAGACTTGTATCTGTTTAGGCTGAGTTTGGACCAAGTCTTTGTTTACCTCCTGGAGCTCAGTGGAGAGCAGAGGAAGATGAATATGCCATGGGATCTCCAGACATGTCCTTCTGGAGGCATGGAGACAGTAAGTGTTATGGGGTTCTCCAGATCAATGCCTTGGGGGGCAGGGATTCAGAGACTGGAAAGCATGTTTTTGTAATATTTAGAGTGCCAGGTGATTTCAAGGCACTATGTCTGGACCCATGTCTACCTGCTGTCTCCATGCTAAGCCACATTGAAAACCTTCAGGGTTTCATCTCAAGACAAGAGAGAAGCCCACTGGCTGACAGCCTGCCTACATGGAACTTCTACCAGAAGTGCTTTCCTAGAGAGTGTCCAAGGTTCAAGAAAATGAGAGTCTCCTAATTGTTCTCTGTCTCTCCCTCTCACCTTTCTCCAAGTATTCTTTCTTAATCTCCAAGTTATCTCAGGCCGTAATGATCCTGGAAAATTCAATTGCTGCCATTTATGTTAATGATTCTAGGATATCTGAGCTAGTTCAGGGCTTTTTCCTAGCCTTGGAAGAAGGGTAATATTGACTGTCTAGCTTCCCGTGTCCCCAAAGTCCCCTGTTTCTGAGGTCATCAGTTGCCTTTTTTTTTTTTTTCAGTTCAAGCTCCGGATTTCTTGGTTTAAGATGCATACCACTGTGCTAGTTCTACGTGCTGAGTCATCGGACACTTAGATGAGACAACATCATTGGCAGCTAAGTCAAAAATGAGTTCATAAAAGTTCACCAAAATGGTGGTTTTGAGGCTATCAGGAGGCTGCAGAAATGCTGCCGAGGAGAATGGGTGCTAACAGGAGAATTATTGCAGCGAGCTGTGACCTAACACTCTAGAACAGACACTTGCTGCGCACCAGAGACTGTGACCGGAGCTAAGATATACTCAGCATTCTCCCTCCCTCCCTCTTTTCCCTCTTCTCCCCCTTTCTCATACTGTGGCCCCCAGCAGTCCGTGCTGAACTCAGACTCTTAATGATTCTTCTACCTCAACCTCCCATGTCCTGGGATTGCAAGTATGTAGCACCAGGCCTGGCTTAGAGGGTTTTGTGTGTGTGTTTCTGGATACAGTTGTAAGGTTGGAAACATGACTTTTGTGTTATGTGATACCCTGACTAAGATAATTACAGCTCTCCATAAATTCTTAGCACTACTTGTCTCTGAGCAGAATCACAATGGTTTTTCTCACCCACACTTGAAAGAATAGCTCTTGGTAAAGGAAAACCCACCCACAGGGAGTTACAAACAGAACTCTGAAATCAGGAAGCAGGAGAGCCTACACTCTATCTTCACAGTCCAGTCAGAGCTGGGTGATGTCTTCTATGATCTTCTAAATTCCACCGTCAGCTTCCTGATAATCATGGAGTTGATGATCTAGTCTATGGCCACTTAGGAGGAATCTTGGTCATGTGTGTGACGTGAAGAGTGACTCCTCTCTGGGATGTTCTGGGGCTTTGAGGAGCAGGAAACACAGGAGGGAAAGAGAGGATGAGAGAGCATGATATAAACGAAAGAGAATAATTGTCCCTTTCATTTTAAGACTTCCACCTAATTTCTTCTTCCCAGGAGTATAGAATAAGTAGTTTTTCCTCCTTATTTAAAAAAAGAATTAATTTGATTTTTCTAATTGGAACACTTTCTACTTGCTGATTGCCAATTGGAGTCAGATCATGAATAAAAGTTTAGAATTACAATCCAAGAGAGTCATGCAGTTAAATAATTAAGTTATCTTCAAGAGAGAAAAGCAAGTCTGGATGAGAAGGGCAAATGGGGTCGGTTGGGCCTTCTGCCCAAAGCCAATGTTGGGGATTTAGGGGGAGGTAAGGAGAGATAGGTAAGCACATCCTTGGTGGCCAATGCCAGCTGACCTCTTTGGGCAGATGGTGGCAGAGTCATAAGAGGTGGGAGCCAGACCTGAGAGTGTGGGAGCAATACATGGAGAAGGGATGTGTTTGCAATTAAATCCATTTCTCTTCCCTTGCTCTGAGCTCTAGACCATGGTACCAAGACCACAGTTACATGGCCATCCAGAAGATAGCATCTCAGGACAGCTGGAGGCTAGTGATGGGCCTAGCCACTAATACTAGAGTGGTCTTCTGTTGACCCACCCTTGAGGCCTCTCCTGAGCAGACCAGATGGACCAAGAATGGACTCCTAAAGGAAAAAGAAGGACTGGGACCCAGGCTGCCCTGAGGAGCACCTTGCCAATTGTCTCTATCCACAAGCTCAAGAGGATTCACAGACATATCAAAACAGGCTGGGAGGCAGCTCAGGATGTTTACCTAGCACGTATCATACACTGGGTTTGACCCCAAGCACTACATAAAATGAGCATGGCACTGCATGTTTGTAATTCTAAAACTTGGGGGATGGAGGCAGGAAAATCAGAAGCTAAAAGCTGTCTACAGCTACATAGTGTGTTTGAGGCCAGCCTAGGCTCCATGGAGAAATGCCGGAACAATACCTGGCAAGGTGACATTCAGTTTGTGGTGATCAGTACAGGTGAGCAGGAATGCAAGCAGGAAAGGCAACTAGACACATTGATGAGAGCACCCAGTCAGTTCTAACCAAGAAGGGATGGCACATCAACACAGTGGGGACATCAAAGCCACTGTTTAAAGGTCCCAGAAGCCAAGTAGGGGCACCAGAGGCAGAACAACACCAATGTAGAATTCTAGACAGGAAGTTTGTTGTGTCTAAGATGGATAAATACCTTGGAAGGATCCACAGCAGGAGAAGAGACTGGGGAACTCAGACAGACGGTTTCACAAAGCCGTTAGATGCAGAAGAGCATGGCTAGAGAGGCAGCTCAGTGGTTCAGAGTGTTCCCTGCTCTTCCAGAGGCCCTGAGCTGAGTCCCTAAGCTCTCACATGCTTCAGAAACATGCAGCTCTATTTCCAATGATCCAGTGTCCTGTTCTGTCCTTCACTAGCACCTACATGCCGGTGGTAGATTTACATACATGCAGACAATTTTTTAAAATTTTTAAAATATTTTATTTTAATTTTTATTAATTACACTTTATTCACTTTGTATCCCCTCTGTAGCACCCTCTGTCGATCTCAGCCTTCCTCCCCCTTCTCCACGCATGCCCCTCCCCAAGTCCACTGATAGAGGAGGTCTTCCTCTCCTTCCTACTGATCCTAGTCTATCAGGTCTCATTAGGAGTGGTTGCATTGTCTTCCTCTGTGGCCTGGTAAGGCTACTCCCCTGTCCGGGTGAGGTGATCAAAGAGTAGGCCAATCAATTCATGTCAGAGACAGCCCCTGTTCCCATTACTATGGAACCCACTTGGACACTGAACTGCTATGGGCTTCATCTGTGCAGGGGTTCTAGGTTATCTCCATGAATGGTCCTTGGTTGGAGTATCAGTCTCAGCAAAGACACCTGTGCCCAGATTTTTTGGTTTTGTTTTGCTCTCCTTGTGGAGCTCCTGTCCTCTCCAGGTGTTACTATTTCTCACTTCTTTCATAAGATTCCCTGTACTCTGCCCAAAGGTTGGCCATAATTCTCAGCATCTGCTTTGATACCCTGCAGGGTAGAGCCTTTCAGAGACCCTCTGTGGCAGGCTGTTTCTCTGTGTAGCTTTGGCTGTCCTGGGCTCACTTTGTAGTTTAGACCTCAAATTCATGGCGATCTGCCTGCCTCTGTCTTCCTGAGTGCTAGGATTAAAGGTGTGTGCCACCATGTCCACCCTTTCCTCCTCCCTTTAATTTTTTTTAAGAAGATGAAAGGCACCTCAAGCAACAGCAAGATGAGAGCAAACTACAAAGAAAGTAGGATTCTAGAAAACAAAGAGTTTAACAGCAGTTAAGTGAGTGTAAAGCGAGAAGTCACCCTCCAGATCCTGGGATGACCAGGAAACAATGAGGATGAGTGTTACTAAGAATGGGATCAACTATGCCGCTGCCAGAGGCCATGTTGATGTCTGTGACCCGTGAATCCATCTGAGGCCATGTTGATGTCCCAGGTTCTGTGCTGCCATCAAGGGCCATGTCTGGGTCTGTGGTCCTGATGCAGCTGGGAGCTGTGTTGGTGTCCTGGCCCATGTCCATGCAGATATCCATGGTCTGTTCAGTCTGAGGACACTCCTGAAGCCTATCACAGAGTCAGACTAATTTTTAAAAAATCCCCTCAGCAGGAGACAGTGGCAAATTGATCTCTGAGTTCAAGGCCAGTCTGGTGTAAAACAAGTTTCAGGGAAAGTAAAGCTTAGGTCCAGGCATGGTGGTATGTAACCAACACTCAGGAGGCAGAGGCATGCAGATCTCCGAATTCTTGTCAATTCCATTCAAGCGCTTTGGTTGACTCAATGAGTTAAGAGGCAGTGCAGTGGAGTTCAGTTCATGGCAGTTCCCTTCATGGAATTCTGAGACAATTTTACCAGGAGAGTTTTACAGAGACAGGATGAAGAGAGAACAAACTAGACACAGGTGAAGACAGAACAAACCAGAGAATGAGAAGGAACATATTGCCGAAGTTAGTATGAGGCCCAGAAGTGAGAAACTGAGAGAAGCTGGTTTGAATGAGTTGGCTAGGAGAGGAGTTTGAGCCAGAACATCTGAGTTGAACCAGCCAGCCAGAGTTCAGAAAGCTCTAGAAATGGTGAACTTATTCAGCAGTAAGTCTCAGAGGTTGAAAACATTCTAGGCCTAGATTAGATTGTATAGACGCTAGAAGCTTCCAGGAATAGGCCTAGGTTAGCAGATGGTGGCAGTAAGCCTTAGAGATGACAATTCTGGAGAATAAAAAAGACTTTTACATTACCAGATAGATGCAGCATAGAGAACAGTTCACTTGTGCTTAGAGTTTGCAGGCGTAGTCCATCATGGTAGGCAGGAATGGTGCAGTGGTAAAAGTGGGAATCTGGGCAGCAGAAGTATGAGGCAACTGGTGACATCTTGTCCACAGACAGAAAGGAGAGAAACGAATGCTAATCCTCAGCTCACTTGGTCCCTCTTGCCTTTCTCTTCCTAGTCCCCAGTCCATAGATAGTGCTTCCTACAGTTAGGATGTCTTCCTTCCTCAGTTAAAATTCTGGTCCTCACATGCATGCCCAGAGGTATGTTTTCTGGATGACTCTAACCCCATCGAGTGTACGTTAACAATGAGACATCACAAAGGTCACATGGGACCAGCATATGCCTGGGGTGCTTACTGCTCAGTGATGGGGTCAGGAAGGACCACACTTCCTCTTCACTACCAGAGAGCAGCTATCACTATGTCTGATACTGATGTAACCAATGGCTCAGTAAAAAGGATAAGTGAGAAAACACTCAGGCTGGCTTTCAACAGGGTCAGCCTAGCCATTGAAACATGTGGATGGGGGATAGTCCCTTGCAAACAGCCAGGACTTGAAACTAACTCCAGGGCCTGGAAAATCCTATACTTCCCCTCCACCTGTGAGAAAATACCTTCTCCTTTGTGGGTCTACAGCCTGAGGTTCTAGCTTATGACCTGGAGAGTTATGTCACTGGACAGTTTTGCCTTATAGGAGAGAGCTCCCAATGTCAGTAATGTCCTGTTTCCTCACATAGTATCCTAGCAGTATAGAAGACAGCCATGAGTAAAATAGGTCAACAGTACTTAAGATAAGCAATGCTTTAATCAGTCTTCAGTAGTTTCTGATGGGTGGTGGTGAATGGCAACACACTATGTGTGTGTGTATGTATATTCACATGTGTGCATGCATATGGAGACCAGAAGTTGATGTCAGGTGTCTTCCTCTGAGTCAAGGCCTCATGGCAATTCCTTGAACACAAAGCTCACTGACTTTGTAGTCTAGTGAGCATGCTTTGGGGATCCCTTGTCTGCCTCTAGGGCTCTGATATTAAAAGCAGGCTGTCACATCAGCTTGGCATTTCTGTGGGTTCTGGGGGCTCAAACTCTGGTCTCCACATATAACATTTCTAAATTGTCTTTTCAAAGTGGTGTGGACATTTGAAAACCCAACTGTGTAGATTGCTTTTCAAAGATGTAATCACTCATTTTATCTCTCCCCATTAGATATGTCTATTAAAACAGGCTGTGGTAAGAGTTCTTCTATTTACTGTAATTTTGTTGCTTTGGGGCACCTTGGGAATTCACACAGCCTGCTGTATTTATAGTTGATCCCCCTGTTTCCATGGATTTCAAACTACTGAAGCAAGAGCGGGGCTGACGCTGTGTGCTTTCGTGCCCAATGAATTCCCTACTCAGATTCACCCCATCTTTTCCTAAGTCCATTGTTTAATGCAGGACATTCCCCAAAGATAAAAAGAAGACACACCACTAAAAATTGTAAGGAAATTATGTAATGTGTACTGTGGATCCCAAGACAATCACTTGAACTAACTGTGGATGTGGAAGAGGAGGCATTGGGGGCTGTGTGAACAGGAGGTGAAGGGGACAGACAGTACCAGTCCTTGCACACGTCACCCTATGTCCAAATTCTGCTGAGCTGTTGTCCACATGAATCCCTGCCCTCTGACTGCTGTCCTTGGGATTTAAACAAGGGTCTGACATATACAGCCTGGGGTTCCTGGGCTGCTTTCCTGGGAGGTTCTTGCTGTTCTCTACATTTCCCCTTGATATGCCCCGGCATCCCAGCAGGGTTTCACTTCAACAACTCAGGCTGTGGAGTTCACACACTGGCTTTGTTTCTGCCTCCACTGAGACTGTACCACAAGGTCTCAGCTGCCTCTTCTGCTGCAGAGAGGTGCAGGGACTCAGAAAGGGCAGGACTTTCATACCTGTCAGGCTCCGTTCAGCTATCGTCACTCCCTAAGTTTCCCTCCATTACTCCACCTGTGGGTTTTTATCAGACAGCAGAGTCCTGGTCTCCCTGCTGAAAAGTGTCTCTGCAGGCTGGATGATGCAAAGCCTGTATCTGCTTTCTGGAGCTCCCTGTCTGCTGAATGCCAACCCAGCAATCCAACCCTGTATGGCACACATTTAAATGTATAGGCCATTTCTCTGCCACTGAGTTATGAGTTCCCAAAAGGAGGGTATTATTTTTCTCATTGTTTTCTCAATAACTCCATGCTGTGCGTCTTTAAGGAACTAAAAGGTAGTCTGAATAAATCAATAACATTCTACTCCTCTGAGCAATTTATAGTCATTTCAATGACTATAAAATGACTATATTCAATGACTCTAAACATCATAATAGGAGCTGTCATTTCTCCTTCCCTCGTTTGTTTTTGTTTATTGAAGTTATGCTGGATAGCATTGGGCTAGGAGGACACTAAGCCCACAGTCTGCATACACTTGGGAAGCATGCTCAGAAATGAATAATAGGTTATTATCAAAGACAGATGTGGATGTGACTGCCTGAAACTAAACTACTGAATGAAGTAGTCCACAGTGAGCTCCATGCTGGCAGACCAAGTACATCCAGGGGCTGTGGTTGTAGGAGAGTGTGTGTGTGTGTGTTTGTGAGTGTATGTGTGTGTGTGTATGTGTGTGAGTCTGTGTGTGTGTGAGTGTGTGTGTGTTTGTGAGTGTATGTGTGTGCATGTGTGTGAGTGTGTGTGTGTGTGAGTGTGTGTGTGTGTGTGCATGTGTGTGTGGGGGCTGTGGGCTGTAGGAGTGTGTGTGTGTGTGTTGGTTTGGAAAGCTTCTAACATTTTTTTAAACCAAACTACAGACTTACTAACACTAAAATGATACAAAAGGGTATTTTTCCTCAAAAGCAACTTAAAAATATGTAATAAAGTTGAAAATATGAAGCAGCTCGGGGAAGAATTAAAAGCACATGCTCCCAGAGGGCAGAGCTGACGTTCTCTGGAAGAAATGGTTGCAGGTAACCCCCCGCCACCCCCCAACCTGCTCTACATTGTTCCTGCGTATAAGAAATGCTCAGCGTTCAAACTCACAGAAAGACTAGCATTAGACAAATTACAAAGCATTCATGAGCATGCAAAAAGTGTGAAAAAGAAGCTGAGCTCATCAGGAGAAAGGACAGCGAAAGATATGAGCAAAAGATTTATGCTCTTCGTGTGAGTCATCATTCCTGAGATGGCGACTCCAAGACAATGAGTGAGTCCATAATAGGTGGGAAGAAACTCTTATGGCCAGCAGAGTGACCAGATATGAAACTGGTTGGCATCATGTCCAGCATTAGTCTCCAGCTGTTCAACACAAAACCTGTAGCCATGATAGTAATTAAAACCTTAACTTTAATACCAAAGAATCAAACAGTGCACTAAATTACCTTCTGATGGTGAGTGGCAAAGACTGTCTTCCCATGAGGGAGGGCAGGTTCTGTAACAGGGACACAATTTGCCTTGCACTTCCAATGAGCAAGCCAACCGCTCTGGCCAACCAGAGTTGATCATGTGGTGTTTGTGCGTCTATCTGCATAATTTTCAGTTGAGTGTGAATGTGACTTGCAGGGCCACAAAGGGACTTAGAGAATCTTTAATTTCATATTCTAACCAGTTGGCCCTATTTGTTTGCTTTGAATCACTCGTTTCAATAAGGTGAAAACGTGTGCTAATCCTCCATTCTTCAGGCGCCTGGGTGCGTGTGAAATGGATCATGTGGACAAAATAAACCCCAGCCAGACGCAACCTGCCTTTGTCCCCTAAGCTGCTTCGAGGGGACCCTTCACAGGTACCAAGAAGCCATTCTGGCCACTTCACGTGCTTTTGAAGACCCTTTCCTTTTTCTTGCTTCGCACATTACTCAGGCACAGAAGAAAAGCTAAAAGCGGGCGTCAGATGAAGGGAGAGCTGAAGTTGCCGAGCTCATTTTCCACACACAGAGATAATTGGCACGGCAGTAATTTTGGAGAGCGGAATTAAATGAATAAGTTGTGACATGGGAAAAACTGAAAAGGACAGCAGTGTCCTGGCTCACACAGAATCACTACCTTGGTAAGCGTTTTTCTTGAAGACCAATTGATAAAACAGGACAAAAATGTTTTTCCCCATTAATTGCTTTCAAACACTGTCCTGTTAAACACCCAATTAAAAGGCAGAAGTGTGGTCCTCTGTTTGCCTCTAATGACTGTTTTAAGAGGCTGGGGTGGATGAAGGGGAGGGATGGGAGAGGAGGAAAGGAAATAATGGAGGAGTCTAGCATTCTCTTTCATGGGCTGTAGAATAAAAAGATCAATAGAGGAGGTTTATCAAGGCTGCAGCCTACAAGAGCCTCAAACACAACAAGACTGCATACCTCGCCTGAAAGGGGCTTCTTTAGAACTGACATATCTAAATGCATCTGCACACACAACCAAGCAGCCAGGTTAATGGATGCACAAGAAAGTATTTGGTCAGCTCAAAACATCTGACATCTGACATTTATCAAGTAATTCCGAATTGCAACAATCTAAACATTGTTTAAGTTGGAGGTAAAAGAGACAAAAATTAAAAAGTAAGCAGAATTGGTTGTGCTTGGGCCACAGCAGGAATTGGAGGGGAAAAACAACAACATAGAAAAGGGCTTTAATGTGGCTGCCGTGTCTGTCTGGGCCAGGGGTGGGAGAGGAAAGGCCGGGGCAATCTTGTTCCAGCCTCTTCAGTCCTATCTCAGAGCTCGCTACCTCCCATCCCCTTCCTACCCCAGTTCTTTCTCTCTGTCTCCCAACCTTTGGAATGAGATGAATGAACGCGGTAAATCGTGCCCTCTACTTTGTAGAGCGCATCAAATGATTTGGGAATGAGAGGGACTGCTTCTGTGAATTTATCTAGACTTGACTCAGAAAACTGGCCAGTACCAAAAGATCCTAAGAGCAGCTGTCCTATCAAAGTTGTCATTTGAAAGTAACACCTAGTTAGTACCTTGGTGATTCAAGTTGGTGAGTTGGGAAAGAGCATTCTTAAAGCAAGAAAACCTGGCCATATGCAACACTGGTGGTTCAGTGTTATGCAATATCCCCGTAGAGCTGAACTTTTATGTAGCAAAAGTATCAATGTTAGTGAAAATGACTAGTATCTCTCCAGTTCTGACTGCCTACAGGATTATTTTAAAATACATTTCTTCTGTAAACTCATTGGTTCACATAAAAAAACCCTGAGGGGCGGGTGAGGAGTGAGTCCTAATGTGATTGTCTCATAGCTGAAGAATCTGGGGTCCCAAATGTAAAATAGAAGGTTTACGTACACATCAAAAAAGTCCTAGAACTCTTGTTGGACTTGATGACTATACAAAGACCTGAAAGGTGCTTATCTCCTCATTATTTTATTTTATTTTGATTATCATTATTATTATTATTGAGACAAGGTTTCTCTGTGTAGCTTTGGCTGTCTGAAAACTTGCTCTGTAGACCAGGATGGCCTCAAACTCACAGAGAACCAACTGCCTCTGCCTAAAGGCATGTGCCACCACTGCCTGGCTTAATTTTTTTTTTAATTTAAGATGATGTTTACAAAGATGTTGACTCAGGTCCATTTGGGGATTTAGAGAGTGCAGTAGATGGGATTGAAGGAAGGGCGGTGGGCATATCCTGCTGTACAGAGGGCACTTGTTCCTAGGTGCCCTCTTGTGAGTTGTCAAAGCCATCATGGTGGCTCACGATTGGTGCTCTCTGCAGGAGTTCACCCAAGGATGTCATGGATGGGATGGGAAAATTGGGCATAGCAGTGTCAGGACACAGGGAAAACTGCCATGTTTCTTTTAAACTCTATCCACAGACGTTTTAAGAACAAGATGTGCACACCACCATGAGCCAGGGCAATACCGTCCATTTTCAGCAGAACCAATAGGAAAGGTGTGGCTTCACTAGCCACCTTGGTTATTCAGAGAAAAGAAGATGTCACAAATACGCATGAGGTGTCCTGGTAATGTGACCATGAAAACGGGATTGGGCCTGGGGGCCTTTCAGGATGACATCTGATTTATTTATTTATTTATTTATTTATTTATTATATTAATCACAGGTTATGTACTTTGTGTCCCAGCCATAGCCCCCTCCCTCATTCCCTCCCAATCCCCCATCCCTCCCTCATATCCTCCCTGCCCCTTTCCAAGTCCACTGATAGGGGAGGACCTCCTCCCCTTCCATCTAACTCTAGCTTATCAGGTCTCTTCAGGACTGGCTGCAATGTCCTCTTCTGTGGCCTAGCAAGGCTGCTCCTCCCTCGGGGGGTGGGGGTGGGGTCGA
>CM053763.1:61915828-61995157 GCA_028658305.1 Pachyuromys duprasi | reverse complement strand
AAATAGTCCCTGTTCCCCTTACTAGGGTACCCACTTGGATACTGAGCTACCATGGGCTATATCCGAGCAGGGTTTCTAGGTTATATCCATACATGGTCCTTGGTTGGAGAAACAATCTCATAAAAGACCCCTGTGCCCTGATATATTAACTCCTTGTGGAGCTCCTGTCCTCTCCAGGTCATACTAACTCCCCCTTCTTTCATATGATTCCCTGCACTCTGCTGAAGGTTTGGTTGTGAATCTTAATTTCTGCTTTGATACACTGCCAGGCAGAGTCTTTCAGAGGCCCTCTGTGGTAGGCTCCTGTCCTGTTACTTGTTTTCTCCTACATCCGATGTCCATCCCATTTGTCTTTCTAAGTGCGGATTGATCATCTTACCCCGGGTCCTCTTTTTTGTTTATCTTCTTTAGGTATACAGATTTCAGTATGTTTATCCTATCTTATAGGTCTATATAAGTGAGCATATACCATGTGTGTCTTTCTGCTTTTGGGATACCTCACTCAGGATGATCCTTTCCAGGTCCCATCATTTGCCTGCAACATTCATGATTTCCTCGTTTTTAATTCAGCTTGGACTTTTGTTCACTCTCTGAAACAGTTAATCAGGCACCATCTTTGGCTCTGTCTTTATGGGAGGGAATGGCAAAATAAACATCCCCACAGATACATCTTGCGGACTCTGGGCCTCCACACAACTTCAGTGCCACCTACCAGTTGGATAGAAAAATGTCCACAGTCTCTGGATTCTGACAGTGGACAAGTGAAGGATGCCAGAATCAGGAATTCTGGAATTGGAGCTGGTCCCCTCGTGTTTTTCATTCACAGAACTGAGGGCAAGAGACACAGCAGACAGAGCAAATGACTGATCCTGAGACCTCTCACTGGCCTCTTGCAAAATGGAAGCAAACATTTTTAATGATCTGGCAAGTGTTCGAGTGCAGCTGTCCGCAGGCACTGGGTCAAACTCTGTTCATGGGAGGCTTCTAGCTCTCTAGACCTGCATCTGAGACCTCATTTGCAGGTGGTCACAGTAGCAGAGACACCTGTAGCTGGTGGCAGCACTGAGCATCTGCTGTCCTGAGCACTGCATGATCAACGGAACCAAGCAGCACAAATGCACAGTGTATCCATCTGTGACCCAGTGTTTCCTGTGTAGGGACAGGAAGAAGGGGGGGGGGAGGGATAGGAACTCAAGGGTAACTAGATGTGGTCTGGGTTGCAGTCTGGATCAGAGGAAATGGGTGTTGAGATATTTTATGTATTAAACTCAATCAACTGTACACTTTAGATTTGTGCAAACATTTGGCCTTAAGCTGAACCAACACCAAGAAGACCAAGAGCTTGTAGACTCATGCAGGCTGGACCACTACCCCATGCCCAGCTGCAGCCATCCTTGGTTACATGATCTGCTATTCATGTCACACTGTGGCCCCAGAACAGGTCCAGCATTCACAAGAGTGTTTTCCTGACTCCAGGTTGGACCCCTGAAAGATAAAGGGCTCAAGGGCAGGCAAGCCACATGCAAAAATGTCTCAGGAGGGTAGAGGCCAACACTGGGAGTGAAATGCAGCCTACCAGCAGGTGGGAACAAGGAAACTGGGGGTCTGGCATATAGAGCCAGAGCAGGGGTGCTATGGGGTAGCCATAAGCCCCATTCCAGTGACTTGGAAGATAAAAAGGACTCTTGGGCTCAGGTCCTTCAGCAGTTTATTGTTATGACTTATATGTGAAATCATTATATAGAGATGGGATTTCTTATTTTTCCCAATGTGTAAATTCCATGTTCAAAATATTCCTCTGCTTCTTTCTGACTTGAAAAGTCTTTTTTGTTGGTTGGTTGGTTTCAGTGAGAGAGCAAGCCAGGTGTGGAAAAGCCAGGCATGGAGGGACACCATAGCTATGCCAGCACTCAGGGATAGACGAGAGAAGATCAGAGGTTCAAGTTCATCCTCAGCTCCATAATGAGTTTGAGGCCAGCCTCAGACAAGCTAAACCAATCAACTACACAAGACTCTGTGGAGGAACTTGTCAGGGTCGAGTTTCTGAGGTCCCTGCTGACATTCTTACAGCAAGGCTGCAAGTTTCTGTGGTGTGTTGTAGATCTAGAGAGGGGAGGTTCTAGAAGGCAGATGAAGTGGGGTGCAGAGACAAGAAACTTTCCTCATATAGAAACAGAAATGGCCTAGGTCCTCAACTGTCCTGGGGCCATGCCCATGGAATCTCTGCCAGTCCTGGGCTATATTCTGAGATTATACAGATGTACTACTTCAAACCGAAGACAAGGACTCTAACTAAACCAGGTGTGATGGTAAGATGAAAACTAATACTGAAGGGATGAATATTCCTAAGGCTCACGCTCATTAAATGGTGTCTCGTCAGTAGTCTTAATCTCCCCCAAGAAATTCCAGGCTTTTCATCAATCACCTGGAGTTCCTGTCATACTTGAAACGAACCTTAAGCTCTAGCTTCTCAACCACACTTGCATCTCAATAGACCTCATTAAAACAACTATTTACTGAAGTCCATAGTTCAGAAATAAATTTAGGAGATAAATTAACAGAAAAGAAGATGAGGGGAGGGTTAATTACCACAACATGTCTCAGAGAGCATTATTTAATTTACCATAATAAGAAGAATCATGAGCTCTGCACATTTGCAATTTCTTAGCTATTTAGTTTGCCATGAGACATTAAGAGGAAATAAAAGAGGAGCAAAAAGAATAATTGAGTACAGAACATTCTAATGAACTGCTGATGCCCCACTCCCGTTCCCAAACTGATCGATATTGGAATTCGTTGTTCCATCACTTATTTGCACGTCCTTAAAGGGGCCATGCCACTTAAATCATGGAAAGTGATAGAGATCTATGAGGTACAGGAATGTTAAGGGAGGTGCTGAGGTGTGGGGATAGGATGAGGATGGTGGGTAAGATGATCCACGAGAGCCAGAAGAGCCTAAACACATTGCATGTTGCTGGTGTTATTTGCCACATGGCCATTTCCAGTAAACAAAATCTCAACTCTGTCCCTGCCTCATTGGCCACTTAGGGTGGACCTTATAGAACCCTAGTATCTTGTGGGTCTCTTTTCATCTCTGCCTCAGCACTGCTTGGGTATAACTGTCTGAGCCCTAATTCACAGGTGCAGACCTCTTAATGGAAGATTTACATGTAAGTATCACTTATAAAGTATTGGTTCCAAAATGTGTGGCTGCATTTTTGTATTAAAATATGCTTATATAAACATGAATCCCTTATTATAAATGATCTTCATCTTAACACTTTATTTGTAATTCAATTACTTTAATTTAAATACATTCCCCTACAAAAGTGGGGCTATAAACAGAGATGAGGCTATTAGACTAGCCTGCAAGTCATATTTCAACCAAGAATATCGCCACCATTTCAGGGCTGCTGGGACAAGGGGCAGAGACACTAGTGACACCACTACTTAAACAAACAAACAAAAATCCCTCTTATCTTCAGAATGAACACCACCCTCTTTAGCTGGAGGTAGGCTAAAAATAGATCACCATAGTGGAGGGAGGGAGGTGGGTACATGAGCTAAGAGTGTCTACGCCTAGCCAAATCCTTGAGAGCTCAGAGGCACTGGGTTTTATTTTTCCTGTGAATGCACAGGTTGTGTCACCTGATGCAGAAAACCAAGCTTGCTTCTTTCTCTATCTGTGCCTCGTCATCACTGAGTGCAATTTGTCGGGAATTCCTCGTTCTCCACTCTTGAAACAAAATGCCTGTCAGGAGATGGACACCTTTGCTTTGCATGGTGTTTGCATGCTTCTACACAGATTAAGTGCCGTCACTTCCAGAAGCCACCCCCGTGACCCTGGTTGGGTTCTACTTCATGCATCCCTGCTGGACTCACCTCCAGCTGAACTTGAGCTCCTGGAATTCCAGTGATGCCCACCTACCTGCACACATACCAGAGGCCCTGTGTCCCTCCACAGTCACTGGCTCGTTGGGCCTGGCTTCCCATCCTCTGTGACACTGCCATCGAGTAATACTGTAACAGGTAGAGCTGTCCACTAAAACACAGGTCTAGAGCTATTTTAGGACGCAGAGAGTGTACTCTGTCAACCCCCCCGCCCGTATGCCCTTGACCTTTATTTTACGTTTTTGATCAGCATATACTTGTGAGACTAAAAGTGAATGATTTTCCTATAGAAAGTGGCAACACTCCTCCATTCCTTTCCTAGCTCCAAAGCAAACCCTATTTTCATTGTATTTGTCCCCAATTAATTCTCAAATTCTCTGCCAGCTACAGTTGTTCCATGTGATAAGCTAGTCCGGGGATGCACCTCCTCCCTGTCCTCCTCTGTCACCTCCACCTCCAGGAGCCTATCACCTGGCTTAGGAGGCTGTAAGACAAGCATTCCCTGGAGCCCAGTCCTTGAGTGTGCACAGTGACCTGCAGTCTGCCTCAGGCCCACAGGTCCCTTGGCTCTCCTCTCGGGACCACCTCTTATTTCAAGGGATCTCCTTAGGTGTCTTGCTCCTGGGGAGCTTTGAGGGTTCTCGTGTCCTTCTGCCTCATCATACTTCACTGGCACAAGCATATGACATTTTAGTTTGATAGTTTATTTCCTGCAATAGTTCAAAGGCTTCTAACCTGCCAACTCGACTGTCCCCAAAAGTGTGCTTGCTTTAGGGTGCTGAATGTGCACATGTATTCTCCTGTCTTGAGACTCATTGTCTTCTCACTTCCTCCTACCCCTCTGCCCCTCTGTTCAGGAATAGTTATGAGAAATTTTAGTTACACACTTTGTTGTTCGCTTTTTCCATTGAACATTTCTTCTTCCTGTTCTTCTTCTTTCCCCTTCTCCTCCTCGTCTTCCTCTTCTTCCTTCTTCTTCCTCCTCCTTTTTTTTCTTATTCTTGAGATGACCAAGCTGGCCTCTAATTTGAACTGTCTGTGTCATTTAGGATGACCTTGAATTTCTGACCCTCTCACCTCTACTTTCTTAGCTGGAATAACGGGTAGTGCTGCCACATTGGTTTGACAGGGTGCTGGGAATCCAAGTCCTGTGCACAGAACAACACCCCATCCTCTTGTTCCCTGCCTTAATATAATCCCATAGTGTTTGCCTTTAGGCTCCCCAGCTCTGCCTTTAGCTGTTCTGTTACCTTCCACACTCCAAATCAGTATTTTCTCTTCATTTTCTGTTTTGATGCTTGCTGGGATATATTCACAAATTTCTTCAGAAAGCTTTAATCATTGGGAAATGTTTGAAATCTGCTTTCAAAAACACCTTTATCATGTCAAGTGCTTGTATAAAAATTGAGCAAGCATCAAATTACAGCCTTTTCTTTGTGCCTTTGAGCACATCTCTCTTTTAGCTTTATAGTCTTGTGTCTCTTTGCTTGTCTTTTATTCTGTTTACATTGTTCTGGCAAAGGTTTTGGTGTCCTGAGAGTATGGTCCCCAAGATGGTAATGTGAAACATAGAGTCTGGTCAGAGGTAGCTTCAGGTCACCAGGGTGTGCTCTTCCTCAGGAGGGATTGTGGGACCCCAGCCTTTCTGGCTTCCTGCCTTGTGATGTCATCTCTTCTAGGCACACACTCTTTGCCACAATGACACCTGCTAGAAATTGAGCCATTGAGTCACTTAAGCTCTCATCCTCAGAAGTTGTGAGCTATGTAAAGTTTCTTCCTAGTAGCCTTCCTTGGGTGTTTCATCATAGTGGTGAAAAATGGGTTGCTACCCAGCTCAGGTGCGACACTGTATTCACTAGCTCTGCCGATCCTTACTGTCAGAACCTTCTGCTGGCTGAGGTCTTTCTTTTTACAATCA
Source organism: Pachyuromys duprasi (assembly GCA_028658305.1). Taxonomy (NCBI): domain Eukaryota; kingdom Metazoa; phylum Chordata; class Mammalia; order Rodentia; family Muridae; genus Pachyuromys; species Pachyuromys duprasi. Next base: position 61,989,348 of record CM053763.1, on the reverse strand, counting down.
TGTTTCTGATTCATAAGATTCTTGGAAAATTAATTTTTTTATATCAGCTGCTGTTTTGTGTGCATGAATAACCACTCATCTCTCTACATGCCTTCCCTGTCAGTGTTAGATTGTGCTCTCTTGTTGCCCCCTTAGCGCTTTCTCCTTGACAGCATCTTTTGTGTTTAATTTGACATCTTTTCACATCATTGTTTTCTTCTCAAGCCTGGAGTCATTCTCTCCCTCAGAGAAGACCAGCTTTCTAGCTGGATGGTGGACAGGTAAGGGCACTTCTTCATCATATGGAAACAAATGGGCCCCTCTTGGGGAGAGACTGAAGCTCTGGCTGTGAAGCTGGCTCGTAGAGGCCGGCCACAGGGGCTGGGCTAGCCCTGCCTCTGGTCCTGGTCTCGGCATGCAGAGTTCCACTGCATACCAAGCATGAAGCTGATCCCACACCACGCCCTCCCTGCCAGGATGCCCTGTGGTCCTCTGAACAGAAATCTCAGTCCAAAAGAAATCCTTTCTCCCGTAAGATGCTTCTGTCAGGAATTTTGTTACAATGACAGACAAAAAGTAACTGATGTTGGCACCAAAAACCGGCAGATGGGGGAGTAAGTTCTGCTGTTCCCTAGGAGCCTTCAGTTAACAATGTGTTACATAGTATACATAGAACTACAAGAGAAAGGTCAAGGATTACCAGAAGAAAATCAGTGTTTCAGGAGATGGAGATGCCAATTAGCCTGATTTGCTCATGATGCACAGTGTGTGAGTGCTGAGGGTCACACTGGGCTCTGTGTGGATGGATAATTAGCATGTGTCAATTAAAGATAGTGAAAAGTTTTCTGTAGTCCCCTTGTGAGCACCCTTCGCTGCTTTTCTGTGGAAGTTAGTAGTGGCTGGCCCTTCCCACCCCTGTGTCACAGAATGCTGCCTTGATATCTCACCAGCTTCTTTCATGCTCTGTGGTAGACGTCTGCTATATTTTGCCATAGTACAGAAAGCCTCAGTGACTGCCTTGGGTGTGACTCTGCCTGGTGAGAACAAAGCTGACAGCTAATCATTTAGTACTGAATATGTTAGGTCAAATGCTATTTAACTTCAGAATTTACAAAGATGATGAAATTCCTTCTTAATGCTACCTAGCCAGACAGCCTAGCACCAACAGTAAGTTCCAGGTTCACAAAAGGCTACGGCAGAGAGCAACAGAAGACACCTCACATTCTCCATTATCCACTGGCCTAGCGTTTATACCGACAGGAGTTGGATACATTTATCACCCTGCACACACACACACACACAACACACAACACACACACACACACAAAACACAGACACACGCACATGTACATACTCTCCTCACACAGAAGAAATTTAAAATACTTCCATCCCAAACCTGGATGTGACTAATTGTACTCTACATATACTGAGTGTAGTTTTACATGCTTACTAATGCTGCACATTGCTGAGTTTTCAAATAATTATTTTTATTTTCATTAACATGTATGTGTGTATCTGTCTTTGTGTAGGTATCCAAGTGTAGGTAAAACTTTTTATGTTTTACCTCAAAGAATCTATTTAACTGTCTTTAGAAAAATGGTGTGTATGTGGGGGAGGGGGGGAGAGTGACTGCAATTATCCATACACCAAAACCTGGCATTCAGAGTGGCAGACATCTGTCTCATGTGAATATTAGGCAACCAGTTCTCCTGGTGACATCTGCTCATCTGGGCCTCAAAGATCAGAATTTGTCTTCAACGTACTCTACCACTGATGGACTGTTATAAGGTTTTGTACAACAGAACGACGTTCCATAATAGCATCCCGAACTGAAGATATTTCAAAGAGATTTGGCCCACATCCTGGGTTGGTGAATTTTTGAGTGACTTGATTTATGCATGCCAAGGACAGAAAAAGAATTGCCAGGAAACATGTTGCCAGTGGAGAGACTGAATGGAGAAGAGGGCAGCCCTGCCTCACCAAGCAGTGCAGGAAGGAGAGCGGGCTCAAGGAGGCTTCATGCCGCTTGGGTGATTGTCACTCCTCTCTTCATTTGATTTTAAAGGGAACTCTAGATGATCAGGAAGCATCCTTAATCATTCTAATTCCTATGATAAAGGTGGCTCAAAGTCAAAAATAAACATTTACAGTTGTACCCTGCCTCTGCGGTCGGAGACTGAAGGAAGAAGAGCCCAGGGGTGGCTTGAGGCCACTGGATGCTGCAGGCAGGGAACCTGACCCCTGCACAAGAACCACTCCTTACTTGGGGAGGAAAAGGGGCATGAGCTCTACAGAAGTCACCTAGGTGGGCAGGATGCTGGAAGGAAAGGCCACACCTGCACCTGGCGTGGGGTGTAGCCCTCTGCCTTGTGGTTATTTTGCCATTTTGCACAGGCCTTTGTGTCTTGGGTCTGGCCTCAGTGTGTCAGTCCATCAGTCTCTATTGCAGAGTAGTACAGTTCAGGTGTCTCAGAAATGACAGGCACACGTTTCATAGTTGTAGATGCTGGGAAACAGCATTCTTGATGAGGGCTTTTTATCTGGGCTATGATGTCTTTTAAAAGGCACAAATCCTATTCATGGGGCCCCACCATTATGACTTAATCATGTCTCAAAGGCTCTCCTTCAGCACCATCCCTTCTGGGCTCTCAATTTGGGAGCATGCAAGTGTTTATAAGAACGTATAAGCCTCATGGTCACAAATTCCTTCTAGACCACAGTCACCTGGGAAAAGATGCTGACAACTTCCTGATCTGCATTTAGAATGTGATAGGGAAATCTCTGGGGAGCCAGAAACTCCTGTGCCCAAGAGAAACAACATTGCCACTCTGGAACCTTCTTTGTATCACAGGCTTAACGGTAGCTTCACAAGCTCCACTTACTGAGTGAGTTTGGGCAGAGTTTCCTGTGTATCTGAGACTCAGTGTCCTCCACTGTAAAGCATACACTAGGGGGCTACCTCCTCAGAACACAGAGGAGATGGGTGGGGTGGAGCTGGTAGGTGGGCGTCAGTAGCTCATGACCTGTCCTGTGTGTCATTGTGGTTATCAGACTCTCTCCTCTGCCTTCCCAATGCCTCTCCTCTGCCAGTCTTCCTATCATGACATCAGCTTCCACTGTTCTCCCAGAAAGACACATGTCTGAAGAGGTCTTCTGCTTCTGATTACAAGCTACCTGGCTCATTCTCTCACACACCTGTCCAAAACACCTGCTCTCTTACACACTGTCTTAAACACCTGTTTCCAAGCTGTCACTGGGTTAGAAGTCATACTCATCAATCTTAGGTCGTGTTGTGCAGAGTAGCTCATAGCTGGCACTCTCCTTGCAAATTTTAGAAAGACAGATGCCTGGACAGGCTCCATCAAGGGCTTGAGAATCCCACATCCTTGTCATGTTTATGGGACGTCTAGTGAATGGGTCTGTACATGAGGCCTGTAGCATCTGCTCTCCTCTCCTGTGGCCCAGATGGAGGCCTTACTATCCCCTACTCCCTTCACAGCACAAACATATGACCCTGCCTTGGTTTCAGATACCATCTTAGAAAATTATACTTCGAGTTCACATCCTGTGTGTGCTGTTGTATATGTTCTATGCATCCTGCCCAGGATGTGAACTGAGCCTTCCAATAAAGTAGCAAAATAACTCATCTAGCAGGCAGATGAGGCTGCTAGATGAGAGTCACACACTTAGTGCCTGCGGATGGGATGGACTTGTCTTGTTCTTCCCAAGGAAGATGACCTGTCACCTGAGCTGCAGCAAAGTCCCTGCTTCGGGAAGGTCCCCTCCAATCCCAGGCCACCCTCTGTGGCATGGCAGAGCAACAGAAGAAGCTTGCTTCTCTACCCAGAGGGGCCAACCAAAGCCAGAAAGCCAAGCCACCAGTGGGCATGCTTCTTAGGCAATAAGCACAGACTAGCTCTGGGATGATCATTTGAAGTTCTGAGCTCAAGCAGCCACAGCCATCAGCTTTATCTTTCACAGAAAGATCACAGGGTATGGGCACCATCACAGTTCTCTGGCCCCCACACTGCACAGCAGCAGTTCTCCCAAGAAGCCCTCCCCTGCCAATTCATCCTTTGCAAGGCTGCTGGTGACCAAGGCCTCACACCCTGTCCAGGTCATCAAAAGATCACTCAGAGGTTCCTTTTTATTATCCTCACGGCCACTGTCTCTCTTGTTTGACCATGCTGGCCCCTGCAGCTACTGATCATCACTCCCATAGGCCGTGCTGTGAGAAAAGGGCTTTGACACCACATCCACCACAGGACAGAGATCTCAGCTCCTCATCTGTGACTTTCTTGGAACCAGGATTGGGGGGGTGTGGGTGCAGATACAGCACATGGAGAGAGGATTTGCCATGTGTATTCCTGCAACAGGTGCTTGGAAGTGAGGTACGGCCAGAGGGCAAGGAGGAACTCCGCAGGCAGCCGGCACCACCTGCAAGGGGCTCCTGGGGAGGGTGTGAAGAGGTCTCCAGGAACTCAGGAGTCGGGGAGGGGGGGAAGGGTGGTTCTTTTCATTATTTTAAAGTTTTGTGTTCAGTACTTTTGCTGATATGTTTTGTACAAGCAAATAAAACGATTTCAACATTGATCTAGCAGTCGTATTTAAAGGGCATTATCGTATGGAAATACATAAATATGTGGGAAATACTCATTCTCACACAGTAGCATCCTTTGCACAATGTTTGCAGCAGTGAAAACATAAAACTAATTTGCATATGGGTTTCTGAGAACCTGTGTGCCATACAAATTACTAGCGCTTGAATGAAGCCAGGCAGAAGTCTGGAGTAGAGAGAACCTGCACTTCCTGGGATGCAAAAGATTCTGGGAATGCACCCCCAAGCTGCATCTGGCTCCCAGCTGTCTCTGGCTCAGATTCTCCCTCATATCAGCCATCTTTTCCTATCCTTGCCCTGCCTGGGACCTCCTACCCCTCCTTAGCATGCCCATGTTTGTCTGTGACGTTCAGGTTGGAAACTGGTTTTTTTGGGGGGGGGTATTTCCCCCTAGTTTCCAGTTATCCTCACTGACCTGTCCCAGAAACCAGAAGACGGACGGGTTTTTTTCTAGAGCTCTCCTGCTCTCCTCATTCCTGCTATCTATCAGCTGCTTCCCCGCACGCCTGTCTCCTCCCTGGATCCCTGTCTCAGCAGGCAGCAGCAGGCTCTTGTACATTGCTGTCTTTCTGCTTCTTCCTTCTTTCTTTCCTTCCTTTCTTTTTGGTTTCTCGAGACAGGGTTTCTCTGCTTAGCCTTGGCTATACTGGACTCACTTTGTAGATCAGGCTGGCCTCCTACTCAGAGATCCACTTGCCTCTGCCTCCCAGAGTGCTGGGATTACAGGAGTGTGCCACTGAGCCTGACATAAATTGCTGTTTCTGCAAGGTCTGAATCAGTGCTTTTATTTGCTGTCTTTGGGCCTTTTTTCTTCTTCTTCTCTGGAGTCTGTCTGATAGTCTCTAAGCACTGCATGGATCTCCCTGCTCATTCAGTCATTTCTCCATTGAACCATTATGGCTACTTCCAGGCTGAGAGTTATGTAATTCTTGAGTGACACCATCTTTGATCATCAATGTGGACCATGGTAGTAACATTCTAATCATTTCTGTTCTCCTTCTTGCATTTGGAGGTTACTTGATAGTTTAGAACTAGAATCAAGACCCTCAACGTCCAAAACACAAGTAAGCCATAGGTGACAAAGAAACACTGGGAAAACACAGTAGAGACACTGCAGGTCTTCATCCAGGATGGGAGGCAACCTGGATGAGTATGGAGGCACCAATGGCCTTCATCTGGGATGGCCCATAGTGAAGAAGAAATTGACTATTATATCACCATAAATGGGGTTGTTTGTTTCTGCAGCATAGCTGACCAATGTAAGAACTAATACCTTTTTGTTTTCCTATTTTCTGAGCTTTGCTTTAGCTTAGCTTCTAAGTTTTAAGATGACTTTCATTATGTGGATATTACAGGAAGATGGAGTCATGGATTATTTTAAGCTTCTCAAATGAATGAAAATGTTCTCAACAGTGCTGTAAAGCTGAATTAGGAGGAACTCTGTAGGGAATCCAAGACAGCAGTGCCCAGCGTGCATGGCGTCTGAGTAACAGAAGATCAGAGACTGAGGACCAAGTGGGTAACCTGGCTAGTGACTTCAAAACGCCAACATCTGTGTTTCCTGGGTGAGAGGAGGCAACCTGGGAGCCAGGGGTGCATAGCTCCAGGCTCCCTGTGGGTGGCTCCTGGGTCCAAGAGACACACACAGCCCTAAGGTTCCAGCACCTGATGCCTTTAGCCTATCTGAACAGCACTCCCGAGTTCCAGGAACAAATGGCTCCAGCATTCAGACACCAGACTCCTCCCAACTCACCAAGAACAGACCCTGGACACCATGGACATGGTCTCAGCCTTTGGTCCATGGTTCTGCCTGTCCTCTGTCAAGATTAGCTGGACAATAGGAGCATAAAGCGTTTTGGTCCAAGATGGCATGGCTGAGTGGAGTATTATTACCAGGAGCACAGTGACTGCAGAGTGAGCAAGCTATCACACTGTTGTCTCTAAAATGCTAGTATCTATTCATGTTTCCCCAGAGAGAGGAGAGGATCCCAGCTGCTAGACATGCACAGTACCACCCTCAGTCCTGCCTGCTACTCCAGCCATCCTGAGGATGACTCCAGACTCCAGAGATATGCAGAGCCAGCCTATGGTGGTTCACAACTCTATTAGACATCTTGAGGAGACCTGTAGGCCCTCAGGATCACATGGGTTAGAAACCCACACTTAATTCCCTGCCTATAGGTTGAACTGGGACACAACCAGCAGAGAAGAGCTGTGGGCTGTTTGTGGAGAGCCAGCCCCAGGCCAGTGACCCAGTAATCCCTCCACATGGTAGAGAGGCCTGGCAGACTTCAGGAACAACCAGCCAATTCCAGGAACAACCAGATGGCTTAAGACCAGCATAAGAACACAATCAACAAAAACAAGGGCAATATGGCACAACAGGAACCCTACTATCATAATACAGCAAGCTCTGGATATCCTGATACAGCCTGAAACACAGGAAAGCTGCCTTAAATCTATGCCTGTGAAGAAGGTTGAGTCCTTTAAAGAAGAAACGAATAAATCCCCCAAACAAATACAGGAAAATACAATCAAATAGGTGAAGGAAATTAATAAAACTGTTCAAAAACTGAAAATGGAAATAGAATCAATAAATAAAACACAAACTGGGGAATCCTGGAAATGGAAAGCTTAGGGAAGAGAACAGGAACCACAGAGATACACAACATCAACAGAATAAAAGAAGCAGAGGAGAGAATCTCAGGTGTAGAAAATGCAATTGAAGAAATCAATTCATCTCTCAAAGAAAATATTAAATTGAAAAATTCCTGACACAAAACATCCAAAAAATAAAGAACGCCATGAAAAGTCAAAACTTAAGAATAACAGGAATAGAAGAAAGAGAAGATTCCCAGTTCCAAGGACAAAAAAATATTTTCAACAAAAACTTAGAAAGAAATTTCCCTAACCTAAAAAAGAGGTACCTTTAAACCTACAAGAAGCTTACAGAACACCAAATAGATTAGACCAGAAAAGAAATTCCTCCCACCACATAATAATCAAAACAGTAAATGTATAGAACAAAGAAAAACTTAAAAACAAAGAAAATATTCAAAGCTGAAAGGGAAAAAGTCCAAGTAATATATAAAGGCAGACCTATTAGAATCATGCTTGACTTCTCAACAAACTCTAAAAGCCAAAAGGGCAAGGGAAGATGTCTTGCAGACCCTAAGAGACCACAGATGTCAGCCCAGACTACTATATCCAGCAAAACTTTCAATCACCATTGATGGAGAAAACAAGATATTCTGTGACAAAACCAAATTTAAATATTATCTATGGACAAACCCAGCCCTACAGAAAATACTAGAAGGAAAAGTCTGACCCAAGATGGTTAACTACACCCATGAAAATACAGGATATAAATAACCTCAGTATAGCAAAACCAGAATAAGACAAGCACACAAGCATACTACCACCACCAACACCATAATAAAAAGAACTAATAATCATTGGTCATTAATATCTCTCAACATCAATGGACTTGGCTCCCAGTAAAAAGACACAGGCTAACAGATGTAAAAACAGGACCTACCATTCTGCTGCATAAAATAAACATCCCTCAGCAACAAAGATAGATAATACCTCAGACTACAGGACTGGAAAAAAAAGTTTTTCAAGCAAATAGACCCAAGAAACAAGCTGAAGTAGCCATCCTAATATCTAATAAAAAAGACTTTTAACCAAAATTAAAGGGGAAGGACATTTCATACTCATCAAAGGAAAAATACGTCAAGAGTACATCTCAATCCCAAATATCTATGCCCCTAATACAAGGGCACCCACATTTGTAAAAGAAATAATCATTAAAGCTAATAGTGGGAGACTTCAACACCCTGCTCTCACCAGAAACTAAATAGAGAAATAATGAAAGCAACAGTCATTATGAATCAAATGGACCTAATAGATATCTACAGAACTTTTACCCAAACACAGAAGAATATACCTTATTCTCAGCATCACACAAAACCTTTAAAATCAACCATATACTTGGTCACAAAGCAAACCTCAACCGATACAAGAAAACTGAACAAATGTCCTTGAGCATATTTTGGATATATGCCTAGGAGTTACCACTAACCGGATCTCGAGGAAGCACTATTCCTAATTGTCTGAGAAAGCGCCAGATTGATTTCCAAAGTGTTTGTACAAGTTCATATTCCCACCAGCAGTGGAGGAGGGTTCCCCTTTCTCCACAACCTCTCCAGATGTGTTGTCACTTGAGTTCTTGATCTTAGCCATTCTGATGGGTGTAAGGTGAAATCTCAGGGTCGTTTTGATTTGCATTTCCCTAATGAGCATTTCTTTAAGTGTTTCTCTGCCATTCGATATTCCTCTACAGAGAATTCTGTTTAGCTCTGTGCCCCATTTTTAAATTGGATTATTTGCTTTGTTGCTTTTTAACTTCTTTAGTTCTTTATATATTCTGGATATTAGCCCTCTGTCAGATATAGGGTTGATGAAGATCCTTGCTCACAGAGGGCCTCTGAAAGACTCTATCCAGCAGTGTATCAAAGCAGATGCTAAGACTCATAACCAAACTTAGGGCAGAGTTCATAGAATCTTATGAAAGAAGGGGGATAGGAAAGCTCCTGGAAAGGACAGGAGCTCCACAAGGAGAGCAACAGTACCAAAATATCTGGGCCCAGGGGTCTTTTCTGAGACTGATACTCCAACCAAGGACCATTCATGGATGTAACCTAGAACCCCTGCTCAGATGTAGCCCATGGCAGCTGAGTCTCCAAGTGAGTTCCCTAGTAATGGGAACAGGGACTGTCTCTGACATGAACTCAGTGGCTGGCTCTCTGACCACCTCCCCCTGAGGGGGGAGCAGCCTTGCCAGGCCACAGAGGAGGACAATGCAGCCAGTCTGGATGAGACCTGATAGGCTAGGGTCAGATGGAAGGGGAGGAGAGCCTCCCCTATCAGTGGACTTAGAGAGGAGAGGAGAGAAGGAATGAGGGAGGGGGCTACAGCTGGAATACAAAGTGAATAAACTATGCTTAATATAAAAAATAAGTTAAAAAGAGGTACCTTACTTCAAAGAAATAACAAAAAGAAAAGAAAGAAAATTGAATTAACACATTCTACTTTATAGATCACCATGGATTAAAAGCTGGACTTGAGCAACAACAGAAATAACAAATAGCCTACATAGTCATGGAAACCGAACAACTCCCTACTCAGTGACCACTGGGTCAAGGAAAAAATATTAAAGACTTTCTAAAATTCAATGAAAATGAAGACATAACATACCCAAACTTACGGGACACAATTAAGGCAGTGCTAAGAGGAAAGTTTATAGCACTAAGTGTCTTCATAAAGAAATTGGAGAGATCTCACACTAGCAACTTAACAGCTTACCTGAAAGCTTTAGAAAAACAGAAGAAGAAGAAGAAGAAGAAGAAGAAGAAGAAGAAGAAGAAGAAGAAGAAGAAGAAGAAGAAGAAGAAGAAGCAGAAGCAGAAGCAAACACATCCAAGAAGAATAGACAGCAGGAAATATGCTGAAAATCAATAAACTATAAACAAAGAAATAATACAAAGAATCAACAAAACCAAGAGCTGTTTCTTTGAGAAAATCAAAAAGATAGGCAAACACTTAGCCAAACTAATTAAAAGACAGAGAGACAATGTCCAAATCAGCAAAATCAGAAATGAGAAGACGGACATAACAACAGACACTGAGGAAATCCAAACAATCATTAGATCCTACTTCAAAAGCCAGTACTCCACAAAATTGGAAAATTTAAATGAAATGGACAATTTTCTTGAGAAATTCCACTTACCAAAGTTAAATCAAGATCAGGCAAACCAGTTAAATAGTCCTATAACCCCTAAGGAAATAGAAACTGTCATTAAAAGTCTCCCATCCAAAAAGAGCCTAGGGGCCAGATGGTTTCAGTGCAGAATTTTACCAGACTTTCAAAGAAGAGCTAACACCAATACTCCTCAAACTATTCCACAAAATAGAAACAGAAAGAACTTCATCAAACTCATTCTATGAAGCTACAGTTACCTGGACACCTAGAAACCACCCAAAGATCCAACAAAGAGAATTTCAGACCAATTTTCTTATGAACAGTGAGGCAAAAATACTCAACAAAGTACTTGCAAATCCAAGAACAATCAAAAATATAATCTACCATGATCAAGTAAGATTCATGTCAGACATGCAGGAGCAGTTCAATATATGAAAATCCAACAACATAATCCACCACGTAAACAAACCCAAAAGAAAAACACATGATAATATTATGGGACACAATACCCCTTCATGTTAAAAGTCTTGAAAAGATCACGGATACAAGGCACATACCCAAGCACAGTAAAGGCAATATACAGCAAGCCTATAGCCAACATCAAATTGAGAGAAACTTAAAGCAATTCCACTGATATCAGGGACACAACAAGGCTGCCCACTCTCACTGTATTACTTCAACATAGTACTTGAAGTCCTAGCCAGAGCAATAGACAACTAAAAGAGATCAAGGGGATACAAACTGGTAAGGAAGAAGTCAAAGTATCTCTATTCAGAGATGGTATGACGACCCCCAAAACTACCAAAGAACTCCTACAGCTGATCAACACCTTCAGCAAAGTGGCTGGATACAAAATCAACTCAAAGAAATCAGTAGCCCTCCTATATACAAATGACAAACAGGCTGAGAAAGCAATAAGGGAAACTACACCCTTCACAATAGCCGCAAATAATATACAGCACCTTGGTGTAACTCTAACCAAGCAAGTCAAAGGCCTGTATGACAAGAATTTCAAGTCTCTGAAGAAAGAAATTGAAGAAGGTATCAGAAAATGGAAAGATTCTGATGCTCATGGACAGGTAGGATTAACAAAGTGAAAATGGCCATCCTACCAAAGGCAATCTACAGATTCAATGCATTTCCTATCAAAATGCCAACACACTTCTTTTCAGTCCTTAAGAGAACAATTCTAGACTTCATATGGAAAAACAAAAGCTCAAAATAGCTAAAGCAAACTTGTATAATGAAAGGACTTCTTGGGGTATCTTCATCCCTGATTTCAAGTTATACTACAGAGCAATAGTAATAAAAATGGCATAGTACTGGAATAGAAATAAACTGGTTGATCAATGGAATCGAATCAAAGACCCAGAAACAAACACACACACCTACAGACACTTGATCTTTAACAAAGGAACCAAAACCGTGCAATGGGAAAAAGAAAACTTCTTCAACAAATGGTGCTCGTCTAATTTGATATCTACATGTAGAAAAATGCAAATAAATCAATATTTATCACCCTGCAAAGACTCAAGTGAATGTGGATCAAATACCTCAACATAAAACCAGACACTAAATCTATTAGAAGAGAAAGTGGGAATCAGGCTTAAACTCATTGGCACAGGAGACAACTTCCTGAACAGAACACCAACAGCTCAGGGTCAACAATGAATAAATGGGACCTCATGAACCTGAAAAGTTTCTATAAGGCAAAGGACACTATCAATAGAACAAAACTGCAGTCTACAGATTGGGAAAAGATCTTCACCAACCCTACATCTGACAAAGGGGTAATATCCAAAATATATGAAGAACTCAACAAACAAAGCTAAACCCAACAAACAAAACAATTTAATTAAAAATGGGGTACAAAGCTAAACAGAGAATTCTCAGCAGAGGAATCTCAAGTGACTGAGAAGCACTTAAAGAAATGCTCAACATCTTTAGTCATCAGGGAAAAGCAAATCAAAATTACTCTGAGATTCCATCTTACACCCAGAATGGCTAATATAAAAAACTCAAGTGACAGCACATGCTGGTGAAGAAGTGGAGAAAGGGGACAGTCCTCCATTGCTGGTGGGAGTACAAACTTGTACAACCACTCTGGAAATCAATCTGGCACTTCCTCAGAAAACTAGGAATAGCTCTATCTCAAGACCCAGCTATACCACTCCTGGTCATATATTTAAAAGTTACTCCACTATACAACAAGGACACTTGTTCAGCTATGTTCATACAGCTTTATTTATAACAGCCAGAATCTGGAAGCAACCTAGCTGTCCCTCAACGGAAGGATGGATAAAGATACTGTGGTACATTTACACACATGGAATACAACTCAGCTATTAAAAACAAAGACATTATGAAATTTGCAGGAAAATGGATTGAACTAAAAAAGATCCAGAAAGACACATGGTACGTACTTACTTATAAGCAGTTTTTATTAACCATTAGAACAGGATAAACTTAACTATAATTCACAGATCCAAAGAAGATAACAAGGAGGAGCCACTGGAGGATGCTTAAATCTCACTCAGAAGGGGAAATAGAATAGACAGCAGAAGTGGCTGAAGAGAGGGAACAAGGTAGAAAAGAGATCATGGAGAGAAATGATGGTAGATATCAGTCCTGGGGAGAGTGAGGTGAGAGGACGGAGGACCTGGAGAGAGAAGAGAAACCATGGGCAGGGGCATCTCTGTGACAAGCTGGAGACAAAAGACAGATAGGGTTCTGGGAGGACGTGAGCGTGACTCTAGCTGAGACTTCTAGTAGCAGAGGATGTCCTCTGACTAAAAGTGGAGGGAAGGGAATAGGAATCCACCCACAAAAACTTTAGCCAACAGTTTACCTTGCTTGTAAGATGTGCAGGGATAAAGATAGAACAAAGATTGAGGGAATATCCAACCAATGCCTGGCCCAACCTGAGACCCACCCCATGGGAAAAAGCCAACCCCTGACACTGTTAATGATACTCTGCTATGCTTGCAGATAGGAGCCTAGCATACTGTCATCTGAGAGGCTCCACCCAGCAGCAGAATGAGAGAGAAACTCATAGCCAAACATTGGACAAAGCATAGAAAGTATTGTGGAAAAGTGGGGTGAAGAATAGGAGGACCTGGAGAGGATAGGACCTCCACAAGAAGACCAACAGAGCCAACAAACCTGGGCCCAGAGCGGCTTGTGGAGACGGAAGCACCAACCAAGGACCATGCATGGACTGGACGTAGGTCCTCTACACAGATGTAGCTGAAGGGCAGCTCAGGCCTCATGTGGGCTCCGTAGTAAGGGGAGCTGGGGCTGTCTCTGACATGGACTCTGTTGCCTGCTTTTTGATCACTTCCCCGTGGCAAAGCTGCCTTGCCAGGCCATGGGGAAGAGGATGCACTCAGTCCTGATGGGACTTGATGTGCTGGGGTAAGTTGGCAGGGGAAGGGCTCTCCTTTTCTGAGTGATAGGACAGGATGGATTGGGGGACGAGAGTAAGACTGTGGGACAGGGCAGAGAAGAGGGTGGGGCTATGATCTGGATGTAAAGCAAATAAATAAGTTAATTTAAAAAGAGGAACTCCGTAGGTAGGTAACCCGTTAATTCTGGTGTTACAAATAACTGTAGGCCTTGCATCAGGTGAAAATAAAGCCCGTGTGTTAGTTTTCTGTAGCAATGTAACACATAATTGCCAGATCAGTTGCTGAAAATGACACATCTTTGTGGTGTCTCTCCTCCTGCAGGCCAGCAGATCCCAGCCAGATGAACACTTTCTCTTCTGGGATCACAGGAGCCATACAACCAAGGGTGTGGCCAAACTTGTGTGCCTGTTGGCAGAGTTCATTTTCTCTCCGCTGCAAAACTCATCGCCTTGCTTTTTGGCAGCTAGTGAGAGAATCCCAGTCTGTGTCTGGCCTCGCCTGCAGAGGCTGGTACCCCCAGGCAGTCTGCATTTGGACTGATGGAAAGTCTGCTCACCGGGGACTCCAATTACATCTTTGAAGTCCCTTAGCTTGCTGCAGACACAACCTAATTTTGAGAATAGTTTTATTACTAGTTTGGGGCCTGGCCCTTGCACAGGTCTGTATTCCTGTAAAGGGTGGTATGGGCCCTCACTGCATCCTACCAGCACACCTTCTCTCAGGAGCCAGCTCTGGAGTGCAGTTTGGTGGGTTTTCTAAATAGAGAGCAGTCATTCTCATACTGTGACTGTTAAGTCTCAGCCCAGTTCTGTGTCAGTGGAGTTTGGATCTAGCTTAGGATTCTGCTGAACCTTTCTGCTTAGCGTAACAGGACTGATGCTTATCCTTCCCCCAGCCTGGATGGGCGTTGTAATGTCTGACCAGCCCCGGTTCTCTGGAGTGTTTGCTATGGGCTGCTTGTTCATGTTTTGCAGATCAGACATGTCAAGGTTGCGGTGCATGCCATGCCAAGAGAGAAGGGCTTCCTGTAGCTTGGCTTGGGCTCTGTGACAAGGGCAGAGAGGTATGCAAAGTCTGTGGAGCCACACCCCTGATTTTATTGCATGGCACCTGCTTAAAACAAGATATTGTTCAAGTGAACTGCTGAGTAGATGCAGGCAGGTCATTGTAAGACTTTGAGAATACACAAGAAGTTGCCCCAGATGACAACAGACAAGGAACATCAAAAGAGGCCTTCTGGGTGTGTGGCCAAGGTATGCACGGCAGGAAGCTCTCATTCACTCAGTGACCTCTTGGTACTGTGAGACACCAAGATCTTGAGCCCAATAGGCCAATACTGATTTGATTTCCAGAACTCATGGAGCACAGATTGCATCCAGCTCCAGAGACCCCCTTCCCCCAAGGGCAGCTCAACCGGCTGTCTTTGAGAAACAACGTACAGTGTTTGAGAAAGGAGAGTGGGCTTCACAGAATGAGGAAGTAGCGCCTGCTTTGCTGGGGGTGTGAGGAGCAGGGCAGTGTGTGCCGGCTGCCAGGGAGGCCTCTTTTATAGGATTCTGGATGTTTCCTTTACCTTGAGGAATAGTATTGCAAGTCCCTGTACAAAGGCAGAAAGCTCTGGTTGCCATGGCAATAGCCAATCTAAGGAAGCTGTGACCTACATCATGACTGAGAAAAATAGTACCTTGTCTGTGTCATCGCAGCCACTGCTCCCCGGATCAGGCAAGGCCGCATCCGTCACCTAGACTGAACTCTGTCACCTCAGGAGGAGGGAAGAAACACTCCACATACAGCACAAACTTCAGGGGAACAACTCAGGGCTTAAAAAATTGCTGCTGCAGAATTACCGACCCCACGGAGGTGGCTGGGCTCTGCTTTATAGGAGCCAGGATTCGGCAGAGAGCCCTGTCAGACCCCAGCCCCTTCCTCCAGGCTGAGAGGCCTGGCTGGACTGCTGGGAAGGGGCTGACAGTACAGGTCCTGGGGGGTTGTAAGCCACCTGCCTGCCCACTCTCAGTGTGCCTGCTGCACACGGTATGCAGTACACATGCTGCTCACACCCTGCATGCCAACACACGTGTACATACACACTAAGCACACAATGTTTATAAACCATATGCCATCCACTACCACTCACACAGGAATATACATGCACACAAACCACATACACGTTACACATACCATACATCACAAATCACATATAGATATTGAAACTGTGCATACAACCCATGCTCTGTGTACACTACATATGCTGTGTATAACACGGCATCACTGTGTTGTGTACACACACTGTATTTTAGCTCACTCCATATGTACACAATACAAACTGTGCATGCTACCCACCACGTACAGTTTCATACATACACACATTATACACACAGCAGATACTTTGCACAACCTTATATACCATTCCCTATATAAATATACTACCTCTGTGTGCACATACTGCACACACACACACACACACACACACACACACGCACACGCACGCACACACACACGCACACACACACACACGCCGTACCCCCTCTTTGTGTAGCTTTGGCATTACAGTGACGATCTGACATGTGTCTCTCAGTTCTAGTTAACTTCTCAACAGAATGATTAGATATTATTCCATTTTCTGCTCTAGTCAGAAATGCTGAGGAGAAGAGGCCAAGAAAGCTCTCTGTGCGTGTGGCCTCCAGCGGGTCTGCCAGTGTTCAGTGAGAGGAGTGAGGGTGGGACCAGGCTAACTCTTTTCCTCCCCGCATCCCACATCTGTGTGTGAGGTTGCTACCCTGGCAGTTTGAATCTTATAGCCTCCGTGTCATCTCCTTGGCTTCAAGTGATGACCCCCTTCAACGGCAGGGATTGGAAACTGGCCAGAAGCGCAATGCTGAGTTGTAAAATGGATGTGTGTCCCCGGTTGCCTCCGCTCTCCCTTTCTTCCTCATCTGGGACATCCAGGTGTCTGGGGACAATTGAGGACAGGCGGGGAATCAAGGTTGCTGTCTGCCACTGTCAGGGACACTGATGGAAGCTTGAGGCCTTTGAGAGGCGATGCTAAAATTGTTTGCCTCTGGAGGCCATCTGGGCTCTCCTGCATCTGCTGGGAGTCTGGCTCTGAGTCTCTGCGGCACCGGTAATTCACAGTGCACTCGGTGCAGTGTCAACGATAGTGACCTGGCAGCAAGGCAGTCCCTGAAGCTCCATGTATGTCCCATTAGCCAGGAAGTCTGCCACCATCCTCAGAAGGATGCTCAGGACCCACATCCTTGGACCGATCAAGTCAAAGTACTTGCCACTATCTTCAGCCCAGAGCGTGGTCCCTGTGGTGCCGGAAGCTGCACTTAACCCAGCATGCTGTGCTTTGGGCTGATGCTCTGAGCCTACACAGCTGCTTCCCTCTCTTTTATTTCCCTCCTCCAACAGCAGACCGGGATGCTTAGGACTCGGTATAAAAATAGAAACACTGTCTCCAATTATTTTCTTGTTATTTCCAAAGTAATGAGAGCCTGGGCTTGGTTTTTCCACCTAGCCAGTTTGAGGACAGCGTAGCTTCTCCACTGGGCTGCACCTCGGATTCTGCCCAGCTTTGCTGTCACAGCCCCTTTCCTTTAGCAGGTAAGGACACTGGTCTGCTGGAGGCTCACCTGTCCGTGTTCTGCCCTTCAGAGTTCCTCAGAGACAGTGACTAACAGTCAAAGCCCCCAGTGAGCCAGTCTCACACAGGTTCCTGGTAAGAAAATGCGTGTTGTATCACAGACTTGGCAATATTCCTTTTGGTGTTGGGGGATGGGGAGGTAGGAAGCAGAAGGTGGGGAGAGAATCGTTTCCTCTAGCTGGCTATGACAAAACTCGAAAGAAGCAAGGCTTCCTTCTTACCCTGACTGCTGGTCTCCACCCACTATCCAAAGAGGCTGGCCTCCAGAAGACTCGGGGAAAATGGCCATCCCTGAGGGACCCATTTGTCTGGGATATTATCACTAAAACTGTCAAGAGAAAATGAGGGTCAAAGAGTGGGAAAAGAGGAGCCCTTTCAGCAGTCTGCTGGAGCCTGCTGCCAAGACGTGACCTTCCAACTTCCTTTTCCTTTTTGTTTCTTCAAGTTTTCCTGTTTTATAACGATACACAAACACAACCAGGTACTCTAGCCCAGTGTCAGCATTGGGGGCTGGGCAGTGCTGGAGTGTGCTCTCTGCCAGGGCTCTGACATCATGTCCCTCCTACAAGGAAAAGTGGTGTTCTGCCAACGAGGAAGTATTGGGAAAGGTCTAATCCTATCCCGCATGAGGTCTGCATCATAGAGATCTGAGAAGGACCGCCTCACAGGCTGAGGCTATGCAACTGCCATCCATACCTGTTCAGTGACAAGTGGGATGGATCCCGCTCTTGCGTGCTGTGGTCATCCTGGATATAGTGGGTCTGGGAAAAACCTCCAGGGACTTCACTTGTAGTCTGGTTTCAACCCCCAAGATTAAGAGGGCTTTGACCACTGAGACCAGGGTTTACACAGGGAGACTCCTAGCACCTTCATACTGAAGGTACATAGAGCCTGTTCCAAGACCCAGCCAGGACTGTGTAGGTGGCACTGTGGATACCACGAGAGTGTGAGCTTGCTTCCACTCACTGGCACCACGAGCCTCAGTGTTCATGCCACCATCAGTGTTAGTGTGGCTTCTGGCAATGCCCATGCTGCTGGGACAGCATGATGTTGGCATCTGTGTTCTGGCAGTGTGAAAGCCAGCTCAGTGGCGGGGCAGGTGGAGATGTCCCTGGTCTGTTGTTTTCGTTAGCTTCTAGTTGTTGGAGACACCATGGAGAACAGTGGAGCCTGCATCCTTTGCCTCTCTCCAGCACATTTACCTTCGGCAAAGCCCCATCTCTCCCTTTCTGTGCACTTTCATTCTAGAACATTCTTCTGAAGATTCTCCCTATTCCTGGGCTCCTATGCATGATGGGAGGAGTGACTTGGGTGTCTGAGTAGCAACAGGAGTTCTCCTAGATTCTTAGCAACACATTGTTTCTGGTGGCTGCAGCTTCCCAAGCCCATCCATCTCTAGGGTCTTCCCCTCTGGTCACATAATGCCAGGCCCTGTGCAGACCTGCTTTGTGGACAAAGCCTTTTCCTGGTGTCCCTGTTGCCAGGTGTGGGATGTGTCCATTTGGGAAGTCCTGAGACCTCCGCACAGAGCCCTCCTCATTGCCTGTCTGTTCTTCCCATGCTTTGTGGTTGGGGCGTGCTGTGTCCCACGTGCTGGCCGGTAGTTGGCATTCTGATGTGGTTTGTACTCAGGCTGTGGCTCCGCTCATTACTGGCTCTTGAAGGGATTCTTCAGACTCAGCAAGAACAGCCCCACTGTCAGATGACAGCCCGCCCTCCCACTTGTCCAGCAGCCCAGCAACAGGAAAGCAACCATTTGCTTCCCAGCTCCTGTGAGAGCAGCGAACTGTCACTCAAGTTCACCTACCCAAATTTCTCTGTTCCCCTAGGCCAGGTGGCACCGGACTGTGCCTAAGTATCTCAGTGCCCTCAGAACTCTAAAAGATTTTGGACACTATTACCCTCATCTGCCTTTGTAATGTAGGCTGTAGTCAGAGACAAGAATGAGAATGAGAGCAGTCACACACAGTTACATAATTTAAACTCCCGGGAGATAGAAAGCACAAGTAACAACTCAGCTAAATATGTGAAGTATGTGTGCACATGTGCTGGATATATGGATGCATGTATAGTACACATATACATATGTGTGTGTGTGTGTGTGTGTGTGTGTATCCAGCCAAAGAGAAGCATTCAGCATTGTAAAGAGACACCAGAGAAGAGGTGTGATAAAAAATAGGTTCCACAATATCTTCTATGATTAAAAAATTATTCATTTTTTATGCATTGGTGTTTTTCTGCAGCTATGTCTGTCTACCACATGTGAGCTTGGTGTCCTCAGAGACCAGAAGAGGGCATTGGGTGCCCTAGAACTGGAGGTATAGATGGTTGTGAGTTGCCATATGGATGCTGGGAATTGAACCCAGGTCCTCTGAAAGCCCATCCAGTAAGTACTCTTAAATGATGGCCTAAACTATATCAGAAAAATACTTAAAAGCCTTAATACCTAGGGTTGCTTGCTCAGCTGGGTCTTGTCTCTGCCTTCCAAATCCTTTTTTCTTTTCCCTTCACCTGCCTCTTACTCTCATGTAGCCAAAGCTGACCCCAAACTCACTATGTAGCCAAGGATCACTTTGAACTTCTGATCTGCTTGCTTCTACTCTACAAGTTCTGTGATTACAGGTGTGTAGCACTATGCCTAGTTTATACAGTATTGGGAACCAAACCCTGTGCACTCTGGGTAAGTACTCCACGAACTTAACTATATTCCCAGCCCTTCTGCCTTCTGGTTTCTCCATTTCTGAATATAATGTCAATCTTAAGCCTGACCACTACTGGATTTTGGAAGTACATAAATAACTTGTTTTCACAGCTGGAGCAAAATTTGTATCAGGCCATCACATCTGGAATTCCTCCGTATCTCAGCCAACCTGGTATTTAATTAAGACTTTGACTAGATTTCAAAAGCTGGTCCTAGTCATACATAAGGCTTTGGATTAGTGCATTTGCCTGTGAGAAGAAAATGCATTTTAGGGGATCCAAAGAACAATGCCTTAGCTTGTAGTTCAGATGCTAAAATCTGGTCTCCAGCATGCTGAAACTAAGAGATGGGACTTCTATGAAATGTACAGACCACAGGGTCAGGCCCTCATAAAGGAAGTTTGTGCCCTTATGAAAGAACCAGGGAGTACTTGTTTGTTCCCTTTCTCCTTGAGCCTCAACATCTAGTCTCTCCTCCTTCCTGACTCCCATCTCCCTTTAGATATGCAGGGCCGTTCTCCCCTGGGCACAGGCAGATGCCATTGTAAGACTCCCCTTCTCCATCCTGTTGTACTTACCATTTCTCCAGCAGCTGTTGATATATACTCATTCTCCCTCCACAGTGTCCCGCCCCCACCGCCCCAATCTCTGCCCTCTCTACTACCTTCTTCTTAGCTCAGTCCAACCAGCTATCCATTTTTCTGCCATGTCAGGGAAGTTGCACAAAAGTCTCCAAGCTCACCAATCCAGTGTGTTCTCTGGTCAACAATGGGGTCCCTGCTTCCATGAGCAAGTTTCCTTGATAGGCTCTGCTTATCTTTTGGGACCTAAAATGTCTTGCTTAGGGCTGCCTTTGGTGCAGTCTCCTTTCCTGCACTTTCATTCTCTCAGTGATTCCACTGAGTTGTAGCTATGCTACTGTATGCTGGGGAGGAGCTGGATCACATCCTGAGCCCCCACATTTGCCCATGGGTAGGGCCGCACATTATTTGGGTCTCTAGTCCCTTGTTTGAATGACATGCCCTGAAATCCTGATAGAACATAAACCTGAGCCCTGTCCCTCTGCTACTCTCCTGCTTCTGCTGTCCCCACCCCCAACTCTTAATGTGCACCTGAGCAACAGAAAGAACACAGTTCTTCCTATTGGTCCTTCTGGGACTCAGGAAAGAGATACAGACAGAGAGACAGACACAGAGACACAGAGAAACAGAGACAGAGAGAGACAGAGAGTGAGTCTCTATATATGTAGGTACATGTGTATACTGTCAAGTTGACAATCTAGAGTCATCTAGGAAGATATATTAATGTGGAGTTATCTAGGCTGGCCTGTGGTATGTCTGTTGGGGATTGTCTTGGTTGATAACTGATCAAATAAGGAGATGGTAGTTCTCAAGCTGTGGATCATGACCCCTTTGAAGGTTGAATAATCCTTTTACAAGGGTCGAATATAAGATATCCTGCATATTAGATATTTACATTATGGTTCATAAGGAAGGTTAAGAACCACTGATCTAAGACCCAGGCCATGGTGGTCATCACCATCCTCTGGACAGGGGGCCCTGGCCAGTATGAGAGAGATGAAAGCTGGCTGAGAGCAAGCAGAGATCATGCATTTATTCCCCCTCTGCTCTTGACTGTGAATATAATTCTTTAAGTTCCTACCTTGACTTCCCTGCAACAATAGACTGTATCCTGGAACTGTAAGTCAAATAAATCCTATCTTCCATAAGTTGCTTTCTGTTAGGGTCCTTATCACAGCAACAGAAATGCAGCTAGAATAATGTATGTGTACACTGTGTGTGTGTGTAGTCAAAGAGCAACCTTCACTGCTATTTCTTAGGCTCTGCTCACCTTACTAAGTAGGATCTGCTGGCCAGTGAGCTCCAGAAATCCACCTATCTCTGCCTCCTCAGTGCAGGCCACCATACCTACCTTTTTGTATGTGTGTGGATTTGGGGCATCAAACTTGGGTCTTCGTACTTGTAAGGCAAACATTTTACTGACTGGGTCATCTCCTCCACCCTTGAAGACCCCTTTGTGAGTGTTCCTGGATCTACACCATCTTCGCCTTGGCCCTATACTACTCTTTGTATGCCAATTCAGCTTTAATTCACTCCTTGAGCTAGGTCTCATCTCTTGGCTCTTGTCAGGCCTTTCTAGTACCACCTGTGAGCAGAACATGGCACTGCCAAAATGACTCCTGAGTTTGACAAGAAGGGTCCTGAGTCTTACAACAGGTGAGGCACCAGACCCCATCCAGAGGAGCTCAGTCACCCTGTATGGACATGGCTCTATGACTTTACCTGGCACTTCCTCAAAGACTTGCCACATTTTTATTGTGCCTAAGTTCTGAAGACAGAATGGGGGTCTGTAGGCCATCCCAGTCCAGTTCACAAACATACAGACCTCTGTTTGACAGGCTCCACCAGTGGAAGCCAACTTTTAAAGAAAGACACAGCAGCCTCGCAGGACGTCTCCCAGTCCCTCAGCATTTATTGCCCACATTGCACTGTGGCTTCAGAGGGAAGCTGAAGAAAGAAAAATAATATTGATTGTGGTTTTTAATATGTAAAGAAACAAGAGAAGGAGGGGAAAGTCCTGTGTTAAAAGTGGGGTATGGTACAAAGTTGTGTGCATCTTTCTTGTGGGGGGCTTGCCTCCCGTAAGTGAAGTCACATAGCCTATATTGTTGTTATCAGCAGGCCTCTAAGGGCAGCTCTGTTTAGACAGCTCTTCAGGGATGATTGGCATAGGAGAGAGTGCCAGCACCTGATAATGGACACGCCCAAGCCTTGTTGCCAGGCTCATTTGTGTTATTTTTAAGAAACTTTTCAGACAAGTTCACATGTAGCCATGATATGCAGGTGGAGGAGTGAACTGGTACTGTCTTCTTCTCCAGCAGGCATGACTCTGTAACCGAGCCCAGCAATTGGCGAAGAGCATCTCCGAGGCTGCTTTGGGCTGGTCTCCTTTGGCACCTGTGCTGCTTGCCCCATTTCTCTATCCTCTCCACACATCTCTGCTTCTTTAGGATGATCATATGGCCTTTGATTTTGTTTTTCTTTCTTTTTATTTTTCTGAGACAGGGTCATGAGATACGAGGCTGGCCTTAACTTGCTATGTAGCTCAGGATGACCTTAAATTCCTTGTCTCTATCATTACCTCCAGAGTGCTGAGATTATAGGATTTCAGCACAAAGTCCAGTTCCATGTAGTTTCAGGCACTGAACCTAGGACTTCATGTATGCAAGGCTGGTACTCTGCCATCTGCGGTACATCCCCAGGTCTCCAGATGACTTATCAAATATTTTCTTGACACTCCAGAGTAATACCATGGCCTTTGTCAGGGATTTGAGATGGGAAATTTGAGCTGAGATTTTTCTCCCTTCATTTCATGATGTTGCTGTACACGAGGTCAGGAGTGTCTGTCTGCAGGTCCCAGGTGAGGCAGAAGGATGCCAGAAGTTGACAGGCTCATCACTGAGAAATACAAGCTTCGCCACAGCAGGAAAATTGTGTACATAGAACAGAGATGTGTGATTACCACATGGCTGTCCTCTTCTCCAGTGCATGAAAATCAGCCCATTTCTTCCTCTGGAACACATAACTGGGAACCTGGTAGTTGCAGTGTTTTAAAAACAGGCTCACCACAGTTCTGAGCTTCACTTGGCTAATTTAACTAAATTCTCAATCTGTACCAGAAAATGTCCACAGCTTAGTGGGTCCAGTGTGTAACACATTTTGGGGGACCAAGAATCAGGCATTGTTTGGTTGGTTTGGGTTTGAGGTCTAACAAGCCTTTCATCTAGTGTCACCTGGGGCTGTCAATGTTGTCTCCAGGCTCAGCAGAGAAAGGATCTGGCTCCTGGTATCTTCCCATGGCCATCCTTAGATTGGGTTCCTCACTGGCTGTTGGCTAAAGCTACTCTTGACTCTAGTCCCCGAGAACTTTTCCCATAGGACATCTGACTCTTCGGGGCACATTGAACACCATATCAATAGAAAGAGAATGTACCAACATGCCATCAGCCTGGGCTGTGTGACTAATCCCTCCAGTAAGAGCCCACCAGCTTTGCCATGCTTTATTTCTTAAAGTAAGGCACTAGGCATTGTGGCTACTCAGAACAAAGATTCCCAAAGGTCCATGTGAGAAAGCTGTTCCCAGCATGAGTTCTGCTGCATCTTGTCCCTAGTGAAGATGGTGTCAGCAGCTCCTTTTGCATCCAGCAATGGCGCCTGTCCTATTGGACTCTTCTGCCCAGAAGCAATTAAGACAAGAAAACAATCCCAGGAGCTGCTGGCAATCTGGGAACAATCAGTCACAATCAGAGGCTCTGAAGACCTCCAGATGGATGCTGCAGCCTTAGCACCTGGCTGTGCATCGTATGCGCCCCCATAATCCCTATAAAATGCGTATCTTTAATTACGCAGCCACAGAAACTCTGAAAATGGGTGATGAGGTGGAGATAATTAATGACTTCACACACCCGCTCATTTGCCCCTGAAATCATTGGCCAGCAGTCACCCAGTGTTCTCGGAGGCTGCACACTGCTTGCTCATCTTCCCCAGGCTGAGAACCTCCTGGCTCTGTGGCAGCCTGTTCTTCTGTCTGACCCGTGTCTATGTAGAGCCTCAGTTCCTGCTTTCCCTGGGAAAGGCACGGAGAACCTTTGGAGGGACATTGTCACCACTTAGCCGACAGTCAAAGATATGTCCAGGAGTGGAAGTGGATACTTGTTGCCATGTACAGCCATGGGTGAAGGTTGAAAGTCAGAGCTTGTAGAGAGCCTTGTGTCCTCACAACCAGAAAATGCCAGAAAGTTGTTTTTTGTTTTGTTTTGTTTTTAATACACAATAACTTTGCTTTAGCCCTTGGGTGCATTGTCAGTGAAAACTTTAGCTCAGTGGTTCTCACCCTTACTAATGCTCTGGCCCTTTAATGCAGTTCCTCATGTTGTGGTGACCTAACCATAAAATTATTTTCATTGCTACTGTAATTTTGGTACTGTTATTAATAATAATGTAAACATACGATATGCAGGACACCTGATTTGTGACTCCCGTGAAGGGTCATTTGACCCCTAAGGGGTTGCAGCCCAAACCTTGAGAACCAATACTCTATCCTTTTCCTTACCTGGCAGGAAAGTATGAGGAAGTGAGTATGTGAGAGTATGTGCTTTGAGAGGGGGTATGTGAGGAAATAAGTGGGAGGTGTGTAGAGGGAGTGTGTACAGGGTATGTATGAGAACGAGTTGTGAAAGGGTGTGAGTGTGTGAGTCTATGAAAGAATGTGTCTATGAGTGAATAGTTTGGAGGAGGCCTGAGGTAGTGTGTGAGGGAATGTGCCTGTGTGAGTCTATGAGTGTACAGGGAGTGTGCGTATGTGTGTGAGTATGTGTGAGAGGGAGCGTGTGAAAGAGGGTGTGTGTGAGGCAGTTAGTGTGTAAAGAAGTGTGAGTCTATGAGAAAGTGTGTTTGGGAGAGTGCACAAGGGAATGAATATGTGTGAGTCTATGGGAGAGTGAATGTACAAGGGAATGTGTCCGTGAAAGAGTGTACAGGGAACGCATGCGTGTGACTAAGAGTTGTAAGGAAGTGCTGTCTGTGATAGAGTTTGGAAGGGGGCATATTTAATTGTGCAAGAGAGTGCACATCTATTTGTGGGAGGGAGGGAGTAGAGAAGGTGGTGTGGGAGTCTGTGGAAGTGTACAAGAGAGTATGTGAGGGAGGGAGACAGTGTGTGAGCTTGTGTTGAAGGGGTGTGAAAAGAAGTATTGAGGGCGAAGTGAGACCGTGTACCTTTGACAGTGTACAAAGGAAAGTATGTGTGTAAGGCAGTGAGAGAGGGAATGAGTGCATGTATGTGTGAGGGATGGAATATATATATGTGAATATATGTGTGTATGAAGAGAGAGAGACAGAGAGAGAGCGCAAGAGAAAAATGTAGACAGATAGACAGCCAATTCCTCAACCAATGGAAACAGCCAAGAAAAAAGGAAACAAAGGAGAGAGGGGTGGAAAAGAGGAGAGCAGACGGAAAGGAGGAGAAATAAAACTTGCACGTGCTGGCGTTCTCTGCTCTGACCCGCCTCAGAAGCACCCAACAGGACTCTACGCTCCCCAGCTGCTCATGGCATGGAGCTGCGAGGTCCCGCCAGCATTTGCTGCTAGGAGTTGACACGGCTCCAAACTACACAGCTATCACAAGCGAACATGTCACTACTACAGCAAAGAAAGGAGCAACAGGAGCGCGAAAAAGGCCAGGCTGAGCAACACTCGTCCTGAATCAGCCTCTTGAGTACTATGATTTCAGGCATATGTAACCATACACACGTATGTCTCATTGCATCTGTTTATTTTGCTATCTATAGCTGCTGAGGTGAATGGAGCCTTAAGCTTGGTACTTGGAAGTCAAGAAAGTTTGAAGTCATCATTTGAGGGGCAAGTGAGCACATGGCACTTTAGTAACTGCTTCGCTGGCAGGGGATGAGGACCCTGGATGTCTCCCCTGACTGCTCCTTGATGCTGTGCTTGTTGACTGGAAAGCCCAGCCATGATCTGTAGATTGTAACTTTGAGTTCTTAATGTGCATTAGGTTATATTCCTGCCTAACCCTTCATTCTGGCTTCAAAAGCCATATCATAGCTGGCTCAACTGACCCTTTCCAACAGTTAAACTGGCCAGTTGTGCCTCGCGTGTCTTCAACATAGTCTGTGGCATGTAGCTCTCCTTAGCTGCTGTGGTCTCAGCACTCTGAACCATCAGGAACTGAATGTTACCCTGACATTTCAAGACCCTAGTTTTGAGCTCATTACTCCTGGACAAAAAAAGAGAGGTCCCCATAGCAGGTTGCACGGCGCTTTCTCTTTCTGTTCACACTTGCTCTGCTGTAGATCAAGATGGGGTCTGTTCCAAAGACTGACTCTGGACCCATCCAGATGTTGCTAGGGCATACTCACCATGCAAGCTGGGTAGGGGAGGTGATGCTGCTCTTGAAGTGGAAGTGAGACAGAGCCTGTTCATGGCTGTCTCTGAAGCCTTAGTACCAGCTGTGTGCAATCTAGAGACGATAAGTCCCTGCCCCCAGGGGAGTCTAGTAATCAGGGAACTCCACATCATGGGCAAGGGTGTTATTTGGACATATTGTTGGGCTTGGGGTTGGCTCTTCTCTGAGTGAGTGCTAAAAAGGGTCATTAACTGGGTGTAGGAGTTGATGAGGGCTCCATGACCCAGGACTGCAGACTGGGTGGGACTTAGCAGCAAAGATCTCTTGTCTACTGGTCTTGGAAGAAGGAAGCCCAAGGTCAAGTTGTCATAGAAATGGCTCCTCTGAGGCCTCTCTCCTTGGCTTGGATTTTCTCCCTCTGCTCTTACATGGGTGGTCTTCTGTGTGTGTTGGAATTGCCTCTACTTGCCTCTTGTCAGTGGTAAGGTTGGATTCAGACCCACCTCATTTACCATACCAACTTCCACCAAGACCCTCTTTCCAAATGTGGTTATGTGGATTTCCTGGGAGTTAGGCCTACAGTGTGGGAATTCAGAGTAGGAGTGAGGTCTAGCTCTGCCTGCAATACCAGACTTCATCAAATTGAGTAGTGTTTTACGGGCAGGGGAGACATGAATTCTGTGGGACAACAAGCAACAGGAGGGATGAAAGTAGGACCATCCACCCTTGGGGTGCCTTACTTTCTGGCAAGCATGGCTGTCCTACTCAGAGCCTGAACCCTGCTGCAGCCAAGAAGGGGCTGAGCTTGGGTCTCTGATAAGGAAGGAGGGTTTCCTTTTGCAACCAAGGCATCTTTCAGAGGAAAGCTTAATAAATAGGTTCAACACAGTTTGATGCCCATTTATGAAGACATACTAAAACAAAAATTAAAGGTAAAACATTTATTATATCAACATGTAATCTGTTTACCATGGAGACTAATGACAGTCTTTAAACCTGTCATTTTTAAGGCCAAAGTCAATACTAACATTAAAGAGGGAGGAAAATGATCAATCCAGGTGTTTCCTCCCATGGGATGAGCTCAGCAGGACCCGTCCAGCATCTCACGGGGTTTAGGGAATGCTTCAGCTGGGAATCAAAGTCTGCTGGATGAGTTAGGTGATGTGAGGAGTTCAGAGAGCTGTCTGCTCCACTAGAACCCCTTAATCCCGCCCTCCTCTGACACAAGCATGGCTTTTAATTTTAAAATATTAATATGTGAACAGCTTACAGCTTCAACAGTTACGTGACTCCGAAAAATAAAGAATGCACGTGTGTCCAGCATATGGATGGGCTAGAACTATCTACTCTAAGCAAGCCTGGAACCCTGTCTCTCAGTTATGTCTTCTTTTCATTTGAAACCCCGGGTTGTTTCTCAAGCACAGTTGTTCACATGTTCACACGTGTTTCATATGCTGTGTGAGTATATGTACTGCTCACATTGGGTGTATGCATTGTCACACATCTACGTGAATCACTACAGGCAATTGCAGAGCCTCTCTGCCAAAGACGGAACACCCCTCTGCCAGAGAAGGAAATAGAGAGAGAGAGAGAGAGAGAGAGAGAGAGAGAGAGAGAGAGAGAGAGAGAGAGAGAGAGGATTCTAGGTTATCTTGGCCTCATTTCTCCAACAGCTGAAATGACTGGGATTGAAATGTCAAAGCTCTGATTTCAGGAGCTGGTCTCAGTGCACACATCACCTGCCTGTTTTGACAGATTCACACTGTTAATAGTGATTAATGGAGACAGAGCAGGATTGAAGTGTCTCGCTTTTACCCCATCCTCTGCAGCTAATGGCCCCAGCACGCGGCAGCCTCAACGTGTGGCTCCCTGGGAAGTTACAGTGATCCTGATACTTTTGGGGCATGATGTCAGGTGCTACCTGGGATATATGCAGACTGCAGATCCTGCAGTCTGACTAGGCGAAGGCAGCTAAGCAGCAGGGTCAGCACTGGAGATGGGTGGGAAACAGGATGGCGGGGGGGGGGGGAGGTCCACAGAATAAGCAGGAAACCAGAGGTGCCAGGAGAGAAACTCTGAGAACAAGAGATCAGGTGCCAGGAGGAGCTGGAAGCCGTTTGTGAACTTCAAGGGAGGGCAGGAATGTAATACAAATGAGGTCACTGCAAGTCTCTTCTGTAGACTAACCTGGGCACATGTGCCTTTGTAGCCAACCCTGCAGAGTCGCTTGTCCACCTGGCAGACGGTTGTCTTTTCCTCAGCCAGGACTCTTGACTGCAGGAGTTTGCATGCGCTGGAGACAGATGTCTTCCGGGAGCATTGTTCCTTCAATTGTCTTTAGTCCCCACTCACTGGACATCAGTTCATCTCCAGTTAAGGCTGCAAAAGAGGGACTGGGGCCGCAGCTACAAATGGCCGTGAAGGAGGCCCAGAGGGGAACCACAGCCTGTAACTTGGGGCTTTGGTGGACCCAGCAGACACCTGGCACAGACTTAGAGACACACATGTATGTATTCACAAGGATATGCAAAGAGGAAACCAACAGACCTCAGATTGGAAACCAATCCCCTCATCACCCACCACATGAACATAGCAAACCTCCAGACCTCCAAAGTCACCAAGAACCAGGCGATACGGATCACACTGTGCTGCAAGAAGGACTGAGTTGGGTTTAATACAGTCAGTCTAACTCATAAGTGTTGCTCACAACATAGCTACTGAAGGTTGAGGAGTTTAAAAGTCTGATAAAATTATGAAATTAGGCACTATAGATTCGCCTTTTTAGCATGTACCTGAAGTTGGAGAGTATTTATCAAATGTGCAAATGATGCAAAATTAGCATATCACATTTAATTCGGTCTCAACAAGATTTTAAGAGCTTTAAAGACTGCTAAGTTTTATGCACAATTTCTACTTGAAGCAGTTTATACTGAGGGAATAATCGGATTCACAGAGTGCTTTATGGGGATAAGTGTTTGCTGCACATTAATGAGCGTCTATAAAAGGGGCAGAAGTAATCTGTACATCCAACAACAAGGGTGCAGTTTAACACACCATGCCATGTTTCTAGAACAAGACAAGAGATTCTGTGATGATGCTTGAGAGGAGGGAGAGAGAAACGTAGATACCACGGTATCCAGGGAGCAGTTGTCGTATGAGCCACGGAGGCGCTGATTTTCTTTGATTTGTACCGTTTTACTTTCCTATTGGAAACAGAGGGGGTGAAGTGCAGCGAGGAGCGTGGGGGTGAGGTGAGGTTGTGCAGCACTCTGCGGCTGGGTCCAAGAACACTGGCTCTGTAAGAAAGAAAACAAGAGGAAAATAGGTTGTAAAAATTATCCCCCAAGGGATTTTGTCTTACAGCCCATGACTTCAATATGAGTTATCAGGAAGAGATACTGTCAAATGCTCTCTTCTCTCTGGTCTGTATGGCCCTGTCAGTTGAGGGCCATACAGAAAAGAACGAAGCCTGCCTGGTTTTGGTCCCATCTAGAGAAAAGATGGTGGAGGGCTGCCCTGGAAAGGAGACCGTGGAGAAGATGAACAGTAACCTTCCAATACTTGCAGGGTTTTTCATGCTTGGGGGAAGGTTCAGACTTCATACATAAGACTCCAGTGGGAGAAGAGAGGAAAGCACCATGGGGCAGTTTGCTTAGAATGCCAGGAGTAGCTGGTGCCCACCCAGCAGGAGAGGGGCTTGATCCTTCTCCTAGAGGTGTGTGGTTACTTTCTACATGTTTCCTCCAGTATCAATTAGTATCTAGACCCCTCATCATCTTTACCACATCAAATGGCTGTCTGCTTTATCCCTTCCTGACGTCCTGGCTTAGCCGGTGGCAGCCTAACTACAGATGCATAGCAGCAGAAGGTTGTGTGGAGACTCCAGTGCTAGAAACCACACCAAAGGCTCCAACTACCCATGGTCAGATGACCCTGGTTTAAGTCTACTTGGAATAAACAGAAAAAGGCCTGTTCTCTTCTTGTTAATGACATTTGTTGTGATTGTAACTATATGGCATTTTTTATCTTTGTGTGTATGTGGTGTATAGGAGGGCATGGTGTATGTGTGGAAGTCGGGGAATATTGGGTGTTGGTCCTCTCCCTCCGTTGTGTTTGAAACACTGTCTCTTGTTTGCCACTGCACATGCTAGGCTAGCTGGCCTTTTGCCTCTGGGGATTTTTGTGTTTCCAATTTCCATCTCCCCACAGGAACAGTGAGATATGGTCACCAGGGGGAAGGTCTGACCTCATATGGGCTCTGGATGTACATACTCAGGATGCCATGCTTGTGTTGCAAGTGCTCTACCCACTGAGTATCTTTTTTTTTTTTGGTCAGTTCACTGAGTGATGAAGCTACTCGTTCACTGAACCCCACTCAAGCAAATGACCCATACTTATGCAGATATCCTTAATTTAGGTCTCACACATATACACACGTACACCATGAAAGTAGGAGGGGGATTTGGAAAAAGTGGAAAGAAAAATATTTGGTAAGATGGGTAAAAGGAAAGGATAAAGAGAGACTTTGACCAAAGTATGTTTCATATATATATATATATATATATATATATATATATATATATACATAATTATAAAATAAAGAATTAATCAGTTATTATTTGTTTTGTGCTCTTCCTGACAAAAGTTACATAGCAGCCAAGACAGCATCCTCCACTTCACATCTGAGTTCAACACCATCAAAACAGGATCATTTTCTAACAAGTGAAAACAGAAAACTTAAGAGTAGAGACGTTGTTGGGCCTCTTAGAAGACTTGGGATTCATCCCATTCTCTTCTGATCACGTATCTCCATGTTTCAGATCTTCACCCCTGAAGTGGTGACAGGTCAAACTCTGCCCAGTCTTCCCAGGCCAAGCACACCTTTAGTATGTGTGGCTGCAATGTGTGGCCAGACTGTGGCTCTCCCCTCCATCCCTTGTCCCGTATTCTAAAGGTCCCTTCTGTAATGACTCCTGGGTGTGTACAGCATCAAATCCTCACTGACTGGCTGCTGTTTGCTGTCATGTACACTAAGCTACTTGGTCCTGGGAACTTCTGGGGATGTTCTTGTCTTGCGTCAGGAGTGCTGAGAGCACAGACATGGCCAGACATGGTCTTGAAATGGATTCTGGAGATTAAAACCAAGGTCCACATGCTTACATAACAAGTATTTTGTTTATTTTTTTGTTTTCTCACAATTTCATAGATATGTATGAAACTATGCATACATAGTTATATATGCATACATGTACATATACACACATATACATATATAAAATACATACATATACACACGTGTATGGTCTACTTTGATCAAAGGTCTCTGCTGGCCTCACGGGCTGAATACTGGAGACTAAATTTTATAAGCATCAAGTTCACTAGGATTATTCTAATTCTCAGTGAGTTCTCTCTCCATATAGAACTTCACATCGGAAGAGCTCAGATGCAAGCATGGGGTCACTAACGCAGCCAGGCCCTCATCAAATTAACTGATGACAAGATAGATATTCATTGAACTTAGACAGATAGAACCCTCGGGGAGCATCATTGTGTCTGTGATGGAGGTAGAGGCAGCACCCAGCTGGGGCTTCACTCTTCTGTTCACGAGGCTCAGTGGATTTGGGAAAACTCAGGTGATGCAGGGCACACGGTTTATGCAACCCAGGCAGTATAGAGCAGCACCCAGCACCCAGCTCTGGAGCCCTTCTGCAAGGAGACATGAATATTCACACTAAGAGGAATAAATAAAGACTAAAAATAGCCTTGTGTCATCTCAGGACAGAATTTGCACACCAAATGAGCAAGAAAAACGTTTGATACTTGGAGTGTCTTAGGTCTGAAGTTGGGTTTTGGAGTAAGGACTGTGAGACTATGTAGCACTGGATAACAAGAAATGAGAGATCTTGGACCTGTTCCTATCTAAGCAGCTTGCAGGGAGACTTGTGCCCAATGCCAGGGCTTCTCTTTTTGACCTTTGTCTTCAATGAGCTATGTAAGCCATAGGGACACATTTGCATCCTGTTGGATGTTCAGGAGGACCCTTGAGAGTCATAGACATTGACCCCCAGGTAGTTGTGGGATGCCTAGGGGAAAAAAAACCCTTCATACATCTATTTTAGCTTCAATGTGAGACTGTTTCTTAATCTCTGATTTCCCTGTGGGACTTAACACAAAATGCTAAGTGACACTGTATTTATTGGCAGACATTTCTGGATGGCACAGTTAGCTGAGTGAGAGAGGCCAAAGGGAGTTTTAATGCAGAAGGCTTCTTACTGCATGAAGAGTTCTTATGCCATAACCTAGGGATGAAATAAATAGGAGGATGCCAAAGTACATGGTCTAGATCAACAAGAATACCCTGCTTAAAAGAAAGTGTGCTACAGACTCTGTGAGTGTGCATCCTAGCTTAAGTATTGACTCTCAGAAAGCCTCCTTCTCAGACCGTACCTAGCTCAGCAACTCAGAGATGGCATTCTTCTGAGAAGCATGGTCACTTGTGGCCATCCTCTGGGCTCGGAAAGGGTCCTTGACCACAGCAGGAAGGCCATGCATACTTGTTTGCTGACCTTATATGTGAATCCTCCCTCCATGCCAATGTGTTACCTCCAGAAAAGTGTCACAACTCCACTGTTGACCTACCCTGTAGTTTATACTCTCTCAGGCATCCTAGAAGGTCTTCAATTTTGGAGACACAGGCTAACCAAGTGAGCCACTTCTGGAACAACACCTTCATATCATAGTAGTCAAATGAAGTTTCCAGCTGAGTTTACTTACTGAAGCTGACTCTGATTCTGCCAAGCAAAGGCTTACTATGGAAAAGAATATGCAATGGTGGAGCACCACCAACAGTGTTAGCAATGATAGGCCAAACTCACCTTGAAGTTGCACAGACCTGAGAAAGAGAGAGGGAGATATCTATCTATCTATCTATCTATCTATCTATCTATCTATCTATCTATCTATCTATCTATCTATCTATAGAGAGAGTTTTCATGTGAAGTTCAGGGGTCAACCTTGAGTATTTTTTCCTCAAGAGTTATCTACTTTGTTTTTCAAGACAGCGTTTCCCACTGGCCTGGAGCTTGCAAATTAAGATAGGGTGTCTGGCCAGTGAGCGCTGGGAATATGCCTGTCTTTACCTCCCCAGTGCTGAGATTACAGACATTCCACAGGTTGCTCTGTTTACTGTGGCGTTTTAGCCACCTATCCACATTTCTGCACCACTTGCCCATGACTTCTCCCTGCTGACTGGCGGTTACAGCCACCCACTATGGGAATCAGAGACAATGTTGGTGATACAGAGAACAGCTTCAGAGGCACCTTGTCCAGCTCTCATCCTTCTACCACAAACTTCAGAACCTCTTCCCCATGGCCATAACCTCTCTTAGCATCAACTTCCTTCCTCCTATGCAGCCAGAGGGTCAGAGCTGGAACCCAGCAGGACTGTGAAAGGATGACATAGGGACAAAAGTGAACTTTCACAACCCCAGAGAAGTTGACGTCACTTTGTTATCATGGAGAAGTCCCGTTAACATTCATAATGTACCATGGACTAAGTCAATTTTGGCGACAGCTAAAGATGAGTATTTTGAGATAGATAGTGAATGCTAAATCACAGATAATCATAGAGCTATGATCGCTCACAGTTCCACACCATAGTTCATTACTGTTGGGGAGTCCTGGTGGTAGGACCCTGAGATAGCTGGTTGCGTCACATCCACAGTAAGCATGACGGGATGAATGTTTCCTTGCACTCACTTCACTTTTCCTTTTGTCCAGGACTCATACCCTAGGCATGGTGGCACTCATTTTACCCTGACTCTTCCCACATCAACTAATATAATTTAAAATAACTCCCTATGGACATGCCCACAGACCAACCTCATCTAGACAATTCCCCACTGAGACCCCCTCGTCCCATTGTGTGAAGTTGGCATACCTAACCCTCACGCCTCTGCCTTTTGTCAAGTTACACAAACACAGCACTTTAAGGCATAACCTCCCATCCTCTGTACCCCTAATCTCTCACTTAGCTCACCATATGAGATTACACTCAGTCAGACATAAAAAGTTCAGTTCCTGTAGCTGCTTCTCTGGTGCCTGGCACTGGGGATGTAATCAACTGGGCTCCAGAAGGCATGGCCCGGAGCACTGTAGCTTCTCTCTTAGCCTTAGGCCAGCTCCACTTCACTCCAATCCACATCCATGGCTCTCCTCGGCAGATATCCCACAGTCCCAGCGTCCCCAGTAGCTCGGGGATGCCAGTGACCCTGAGGCTTCACCTTCACAGCTTCATGCCATTGCACCTGGGGCCCCTTTGAAGGGCCATCAGCCTTGCTACACAGTTCTGGGCCCCATGGCCTCTTCAATCTTGAATTGTTGTACCTCCCAGGACCACTTGGACAACGCTTAGGACATGGCCAAATTCTACTGCTAGCTCAAGATGTGGCCTGGTTCCTGTGGAGGAATGCTTTCACAGGCAGCCCCACCCTAACCCCAGGAGCAGGAAACTCTCCCAGCTTACACCTTTGTTCTTTAAATAAATTTAGAAGTTAGCAAAGTGGAGCCTCTGATGGACAGCCTTCCTGTTGTCGTAGTGTGGCACAGGAAGTTTCTCTTTAGCAGTGCTGACCTCTTTAACAACTACAGTTGCTTTCTCAACACTTAAACTGAATGATCTCCTAACCTAAAGTTTCCTCTGCCAAACAGCCCAGTCCACCATCTCTCGATTCAGCCTCTCTCAGGTTCTTAGGACCTGAGCACAATGAATCTACATTTTTGGCCAAAATACATGAATATCACCTAGCCTAGTTCCTGACAGAGTCCTCATTACTGCCTGAAACATTGTAAGCCCCCTTCATTGTCTGTCTTCCTCAGTGCCTTTGTCTTCTAAGCTCCTGCTAGAATGGCTCATTGAACTCTGCTGCAAGAATTCAGGGGGCTTGCTAGTCCATTGTACAAATGCTTCCACATTCTCCTCACAAAGTCAGTCCAAGGCCAAGAAGCTCCGTGACCAGGTAGCAAAAACCTACCTCTGGTGCCAATTTCTGTCCTACGTTGTTTCCTTTTGCCATGATTAAAGATACCCCACAAAAAGTGACTTATAGGGAGAAATGTTTTTGTACACATTTTGGGGTTACAGTTCATGATCATGGGGAGTCATAGTAGTGGGAGGTTCTGAGTGCTGGTGACATCATTTCTACAAACAATAATAGAAAGATAATGCTTTCAGGCTCTAGGTCATGGGTACTTTTAGCCACATTATTTAAGTATACTTAAGAGCTGATGTATAAGTTCAGACTGAACCTAGGAAAAGTTAGAATATGGTATAGATTTGTGCTCAATTCCAAATATAAGCAAGAAATTTAATAAAATATTAATTTCTGCCCTATTTTCAATTATTCAGTTAAATGCCACTTCCAGTTCATCTTTAGAATATTTTTTTTCTGGCAAAGGATCAATAATATGTGTGTCATAAGCAAACAAAACATGTGTATGTCATATGTTTTAGACTGGCCACCTTTGTATGTCGTATCAGCAATTATAGTTATCCACACATTCATGAAGGACGCGTCCCAAGAACACCAGCACATGCCTGAAACCACAAACAGCCACACTGCACATATACTATATACTTTTACAATAAAGATACACATAAATTAGGCACAGTAAGGACTGGGCAACAGTGACGACCTATTACAGAACACTGTAACAAACAAACATCTAACGCCTTTCCCCTAATCTCTCCCTGTACTGAATGGTGAGGGATGGAATGTCAGATGAGATGAGTGGCTGGGCATTGTGACATAGCATTAGGCTGTCACTGACTCTGGGACCACAGAAGCCATCATAATGCTTGTGGCCGATAGTGAGCAGAATGTGAAACCACAGATGAGGATGGTCCACTGCACTGCTGTCTTAGTCGGCCCCTAGGATGCAGTCACCTGGAGCACAAAGAGTTGTATAGATGCTTCTCTAATATAGCACCATCATTATGCACACATAGGTCTTGTCTAAAGCAACAGGTCTGAAGTCTAAGCAAACATGCATCTCTGCCTCACTGTGGAAATTGCATAGGCATGCAAAAATCCACGCCAGAGATCATAGGGCCAGTCATGTAGGCAAGCCACTCAGGCAGAGGATGTTCCCCAGATCTGCATGGAGACCTTGAGGGGAGGCAGGTAATGAACAACCTTTTTCCACCTTTGCTGGTCTGGCTCAGCTATTGACAGAGGTCATGGGAGAGAGTGTGTCCTCCTGTCCTCTGTCTGCGAGTGGAGGCAGAGCTTGTCTAAGATAAAGGAGGACACTTGCAATGGAACTGTCTGAGAGTCTGTCCTGGTTTCTTGATCATGTTGGGTAAAACAAGACTCTCACATCATTTATGCACCATGTGTGGTGCAGCTGGAGTCATCAGGGATTAAACTTAGTCGAATACACACAGTCCTGAGGCTGTGGGGGTTGTTTATCTTTTAGATGTTAGAGGTTCCCCATTATTAAATGGTACTAACTCATTCTTTCATTCAAAATATGGCTACCTCACACTGTCATCCATGACAAGACTAAAGCTCCCGAGATTCAGAGAAATATCAGTCTTAACTGAGCACTTGGGCATCCTATGGAAGAGGAGCCATTGACCTCCATCATCACCCTTCCCTCAGCACAAAGAGCCCAGGAAGCCATCACTTTCCTGGGATGCCGTTAACAGTGTTTCCCAAAGAAAGGGGGA
Source organism: Pachyuromys duprasi (assembly GCA_028658305.1). Classification (NCBI taxonomy): domain Eukaryota; kingdom Metazoa; phylum Chordata; class Mammalia; order Rodentia; family Muridae; genus Pachyuromys; species Pachyuromys duprasi. The sequence goes on along the minus strand of CM053763.1, from coordinate 61,951,560 downwards.
AAACTGAGTATTAATGCCCTCGGAAACATCCTGGTTATTCACGAGTTAACTGACAGGTCCCATAAATAAATTATGGATGCGTTTTCAGAGCACTCTGCTCACAACGAGAATGGCAGAGAATATCACACGGCTGTCAGGTCCCATTAAAGCCAGCGACTCTCCATGCTCTGTGGGGAGAACAGACAAACTCTACTGTTTGCCCTGTATTAAAACATATTTTACTGATTGGCGGGTTGGGAAGGAAATATCCCCACACCTGTATTCTTGTCTCAGAAGCAGTGTTCCTCTGATGACTCGCTCCTCTCACACTGTGTGTGCCTCAGTCAGGAACATATTTCATGGACATAAATATCGTCCATTAGTGCCTTTAAAAGTGAAGATAATATCATTTTTAATGTGGATTCCATTATGGAAAAAGCTGTCCGGGATGGGGGTTCTGTCTCTGCACCATCTGCTCGTCTTGGCTGGATCCTCTGCCGCTCCTAATGTAGAGGGTGGCCCCACCCCTTGGAGCCCTAACCCTCAGGTCCCTCACTGTGGGAGCGAGGCTATGTGTTTGGGCAATTGCACAAAGGAAGTGATTTAGGACATTACAGGCTGAGAAGAGGAAAGGAAAATCAATACCCATCTCCATCAGATGGAAGCCTTGTCACCAAGGTTGTGCACTAGACATACTTCCCCTGGCCCTTCTGCTTCCCTATTGCAAGCCCTCCAGAAAACACACACAAGCCAGTCCCGCCAGTGTGCAACATGAGCTTAAGTTAGCTGAACCTCAAGAGCACATATCCCCCAGAATCTCTGATTCTCGAGTCCACACATCCCTTTCCATCTTACATGCCTCATTTAGTGTTTGTACATGTTTGCAAATGCATCAGTTTTCACCCAGCACCCACTGCACAGCATCCATTACTGCTCTCCACCTTCATCCCTTCCTTTCCCAAGCCAAAGCTTTAATATGACCAATTGTGCTTTTCTCCATCTATCTCCCATTGCATGTACCAGCTGGCCTGTGACAGAGATGAGTTTTAAAAACATTTAAAAGGAGACAAAATTGCAATGTATCCAATACAGCCTATAATGCTTTCATTCATCTTCCACTATTCAACAGCATTCATGGAGTCTTGAACTTTTCCCCCAAAGCCACTCTGTGGTGAAAACTGTCCTGAACAGCAGGACATCAGGTCCTAGGTGGATACAAAAGGTAACAATCCTAACAATGGATACTTAGAACAGAGGGATCTGGTGGATTATGAGAGCCTTGGCATCACTTGGTCAAGGTCAAGAATCAGCTATATAAACATGTACATCCATACCATGAGAGTCCTCGGAGAACCTGGTGTGTCACCCAGTTGGTAGAGTGCTTGGTCAGTAACATGAAGTCCTGGTTCAATTCTCTACACAACTGAAACTGGGTGTTGGTGGTGTATCCCTGTAAACCCACTGCTCTTGGAGACAGAGGCAGGAAGATCAGAATTTCAAGCTCATTCTTGGCTACAGAACAAGTCTGAGGTGGGCCCATCTGTACTATTTGAGACCCTGTCTCAAAACAATAACAAAGAAAAAACTGGAAGAGTCTGACAAAAGTTGTGGAGTGTCAGAGTCTCAATGTCTGCCTACTGCCCCTCAGTAAGCAACAAAAATGCCTAGATTCAAAAGATGGATAGAGAAACATGGAACTGAGCCTCAAATCTGGGATCCTGAGGTATCCTAAACCAGGACTGATATCTGCATACAAAGTTAGAATAACACCCATCACTTGGGCAGCAGAATCTGGAAGCCTAGCACAAGGATTCAGGATATGACCCGGGAACTCTCCTACTTTTCATGTGGCTTCTTTACTGTGAAATTCTTTTCCTTCCACAAAAAAAAAAGAGGGCGGACTCCAGGAGCATGGAGGCAGTGACCTGCAGCAGAGAATTGATTTCTCCTTTGATTTTGCTTTTTCTCCAAAAATGAGGTATCTCCCAGGACAGTTTTCTTTGGGCACAGGCCAAGGCAAAGAAAGTAGGATCTTTCACATACGGCCTTTGGTTTGCCAAGAGGCGAGTTGGAAGTGCAGGCACTCCTGTTCATGTTTCTGGGGTCCAGGGAAGTCCCATTGACCCTGGCTCCTTTAGAGGTTAACCCTTAAAGTGCCTCACCAGAAGCTGATAAAAGGGCCTGGGACTGTGTTAGGGTTAAAATGCTTCCTGTGGGTGCTTTCCTGATCAGTGTGACTTACTGGGGTTTTCTGGGACAACCAGAATTTAAGGTCGTTTATAAGCTGTCTATAGTGATAAAGCTCTGGAATTAAAGGTCAGCTCCTTTGATGACTATGATGGCCATCACTTCTCTCCATGGATGATGGTACCTGGGAATTAGGCTGACTTAGATGCTGATAGCCACAAAATCGGGCTTTAACTGGTTCAAAAAGTAGAGAAAATAAAAATAAGCAGTCCACAGGAGAGGCAGCCACTCAGGGCACTTTAGCAGCAGCTCATGGAACTTCTGTCTCAGTGGTACCATTGGTCACAAACTGTCTTCTGCTACAAGTCCACAGTGGAGAGCTCTGTTGCCATCACGAGCTCACTGCACGGTGCATGGCTGGTCAGAGATTTAAGCTGCTGTGGCCAACAGAGTCAGCTGCCTTTGCACCAGAGAAACAGATCTTCCTGGAAGACGATCTGGGAAAACTGATGGACAGCCACACATAGTCCATGCTTGGCCCAAACACGTAGCACATGCTGTATGATGGTGTCCCCAACACAGCACAGATCTGCCTCTGATGAAGCAAATGGTCTCATATTCTAACTCCTGGGAGAAACGTCCTAATTCACATTACAGCAGCCTTACCACAGCCCATGGGTGGGGTCTCAGCTCTGGGTCTGGTCTCTCTGGTTGACGGCATTCAGCCAAACTCCAGCACAATCCTGCTATAATCTGTGGTGACCTCCAGGGTCCATGGTAGTTTTTGTCAGCACTGGCATACAATATGTTTTTAATAGAAAGCAGAAAGAAGAAACATCATCTCACTGCATGAACAAAGGAGATAAAGCTCTTGGCCAGCCTCACAGCTGCTGTGGGACTGCCTGGCAATGTGCACCCTCCTCCCTCCACACTGCTTGACCGCTTCTGCACAACCTCCTTGACGGTGACACAGTGCTGGCTCCTGCAGTATCTGGTTGCTGAGTTTCAGGAGTCTGGAGGACAATGGTGTTTCTCCACTGCTGGAATGTGTTAGGACAAGGGAGACTTCTAGAGTACACCATATTCCACTCCGCACCCTACTCCTATTTCCAAGTGGGATTATCGGTTGTCTGATCTCATCAAAGAATTCACTCCCGTCACCTCTGGTCACATCCCTGGTCCAATGGCAGAGCCTGATTCAGTGTGTACGCATCATACATCTTGAGAGAAAACTCCTGTCTGGGACACTGAGCCCTCCAGAAACTGGAGGCTTGCTATTGTAGGAACAGGAGGGAAGGGTACGTTTTTCCAGAAAACTTAAGCCGACAGTTGCCACCTCATCTCTTACCACTGTGGCTTGTGTTACCAGAAACAGTCTAGAAGGGAGGTTCTGGGGCAAAATAACCCTCTAAGTGGATGTCCTTGGCTGGGGTAGCCCATCTTTTCCCAATGTTTTTAATACATATATGATCCCCAGGCCCATCATAAAGTTATTCCTCTCTTTCAGGAGAGTCCCCAGTAACTGGAGAATTCTGTGCATTAAATGTTCTTCTCCAAGGTGCTGTGGCAGTAAGCAGGGTACGTTTCTTTTAAGGCCCTCAGTGACTCTTTGAGCAAAGTCTCTGTGTTGGCTGTTTTTGGAATCAGGCTATCTTGCACCCTGATGACAATGTAGGATTCATGGTGGGGACATCCATATCCATCTGATGATGAACACTTTATAGGATAGGAGCTTTTACCTTGCCAGCAGTTTTCTCAGAGAAACACAACAAATGCCAGGGAACATCCAGCCTCCCCTGGCTCCATGAAGCCCCAAAGGCTAAGCCTAGAGCCTGCCAAGAGACCAGTGATGTCCCCAATGAAGTGACAGCTGGCTCTAGGAAATGTCTTCCCTTTCATGGCCACCATCATGTAGGAAGGATTTCAATGTCAACTTTGTTACTTCAAAATATTGTTTCATACATCTACTCCCACCTGCAATGCTTCCTTCCTCAGCTTCTCTAAACACACGGAAACCAGGACAGACAAGGCAGTTTGCAAACACTACTGACCTGCAGGAAGTGGGGTTAGCCGTCAGGATGGAATCAAACCATGGGGTGGCCACCTACTGCACCCTTGTCTGATCTGGGTAGATCTGGCTAGGCCTTCCTCGTTCTGATTGCAATGGTACTGCTCCACAGGCATGATGCTAGCCCTAGACCCACGTGTGTGATTGATGAGCAAACACAAACAGGCTGAGTTTGGAGGGTGGCAGGTGAGGGGCACCTCCCAACGGTCCTTGTCTCTTTGCTCTAGTGCTGTGAGTTTCCTTCAACATAAACATAATTTGAAGACCACATGACAGGCACCTCGGCCTCTAGTACTGAGGTGATGCCTGTCTCTGCCTTAGCATCTGCCTTAATTCAAGCCATCACCTCGTATTTAGGAAATGAAAGAGGAATCGAAAGACGGCTCTTAAGTCAGGGAAACTCATGGTAAGGAGATAAGCATGATTGGGGCAAACTATCTGGGGTGGAGTGGGTGGGTACATCAAACATCATCTATGCTGCCTCTTTCTCTGGTCTATGGACTTGTGTGGTCCAATACCATGAATTACTGTGCCAGTAATCCACTGTGTCTCAGAGTTTATGAGAAACGATAGTTAATAGCTATACAATGCGTTTCATTTATTGAACAAATACTTACTGACATATATCCATGTGCTTAGCAATGTGTTTCATAAAGAAATTTCCATGCAGCCGTGTCACATGCTTGACAGTATTCGTGCCCCTGGCCTCTCATTCATTCCCCTCCTCCGCATTCTCTTTGTTCTCCGGTCAGTTTTGTTTCTACTTTGGGGACATTTATTTATAACTGAGTTTAGGTGTTTATATAAGATCTAGGATCTGTAAATGAGGGGGAATATGACATTCGTCACCCTGAGTCTCAGGCTTCATATGATGATCTCTGGTTACATCCACACAGGTTTAACCGCACTGTAAGTGTTCAGTGACCTAGAAGTCTGGGCTGGCCTGGAGATTGTTTTGATTTCCGTTCACCTGAACTCTTCATCAACACTTCAGGAAATCATTTTCTGCTGACCTCTTTACCCTCCAAGGATTTACATGGGTCTCTATTAGTTTCTCTCTGTGTAGTGTTTAGAGCTTGGGGACAATTTGAAATATGTTCTAGAAGGATTGAGAAGCAGGGGTTTCTCACTGCACACCAAAGAGGCTCTTCTGGGACATGCAGAGGGCCAGAAAGTGATGCTTGGATGTGGGTACTGCTTAGAAATGCAAGGGGGATTCCTGGCAAGAGAGAAGGTAATGAGAACTGACAGACCAGGCAGTTAACATACATGGCTCATTCTACTGGGAGACCCACTCAGGGTTGAATTCCACATGGATTGAGGCAACTTACAGAAAAACTGGGCTGCTCTGATGAAAAGGACTTCCGAGGTCAAGTCACATTAGGCAGATTAGAGCTTATTCAGTGTTTACACACAGGCCTTGCCCTTCGGCCATGCATGTGCCAAGGTGTGTTTGTGGACTCGGCCATTGGAAAAGAGTTGAGCTCTTTGTTTAATGCCAGACTTGGTTGCAGTAGCATTCAGTGCCCTGGTGCTTGGGTGGTGAATGCACTCTGGTGCCTGAGATGGTAGAGTGGCGGTACCCTGGTGCCTGGGTAGTGGTTGGACTTTGGATCCCTAGGTTGGTGACCTAGCCTAACACAGTCCTCTCAGCCTGTACTTACATATTTCCCATTTTACAGGCTTCCTGCATTTCTCCTATTCTTTCTACAAATTAGGTGTTTGAAAAACAATCATGTTTGTTTATCTCTATAGACTCTAGTCTTACATATAAGTTTGAATCTAGAAGCTTGCAGGATAGGATAAATATTAAAATAAACTCATCTGTGAGATCCTAGGTACAAAGGTGGTAAAGAACCTTCAGTATCTCTAGGTGAGAGACCATGGAGGTACTCATGACATCCAACCTTGGTGACAGGCTACACAGGCAGACCAAATGGCCTTGGTTAGGCTGTCTCTTTTCCAAATATGAAAGTAACTGAATTCTGTTGGCCTCTGGAAACTTGCCCAGTGTGCCATGGAAACCTGCCCAACCAGTCTATGTGGATTCATGACTGGGGAAAAGGCCTTTACTTCCTTAAATCACTCACCCAACAGGCCAAGAGAGGTCAAGCAAATGACCACAAGCAAGGAAGACTCTACTAAAGACGTTTCTTGCAGGAAATGCCGGGTCTGATTCTGGCTTAGGACCTCTGTTGGCAGATTTGCAGCATGTAGGTAGAGTATTTTCTTTTCCACGGAGAAATGCCACGCTAGTGCTAAAGCACGTGGGCTGAGATCCCAGAGTCCTGCTGGTCTCCTGACACTCCTCTTGCCAGCATTGTCTTGCCCATGTATCCAGGCTCAGGGTCTCAAAGGAATGTCCTAGCCTGACCTCCGAAACCACACTTCAGATGTGTAGCTTCCCACAGGCAAGCCCGCAGATCTCAGAAGCCAGGCAGGGCTTTAAATCCCAGGGATCAATAGGGAGACACTGAGCGGCATCTCACAGGGCGCTGGGAAGACTAGCAATGATGTTTTCCTTTCATGTGTGAAGGGTAAGCGAGGCTGTGTGTCCCCTTTCCTGAGATGTTAGCAAAAGAGCCAGAGCCCTGAGAGTTTCACAGGGGAAAACAAAGACACAATTACAGACAGCCATAATCCCCATAAACAGTTATTTGATAAAATTACCAAGATACACAGATTGTCAACCCACCAGACTATTAAAGGCCTAAGATTCTGAATAGAGAGACAGACAATGGGACAGATTCAGACCATGAGGTAAATAGAAACGGTCATTTTCCTTCACACACATAAAGCAGTAAGTACATGGGAACAGCAAGACAGGCTAGTGAAAAACATTCATTAAGAAAATACCCTTCATCTGGAGGGTGTGAAGAGGTGCACAGGGCACCGCCTCTCTTGTCTTCCAAACCTTTTCTGGAGACAATCTGTGTCCCATCCTGGAGAGATGTGTTGTCCCCAACAGGTCCGGATAGAGGACAGAGGGGCCAGGTGATGCGAAAGCTTTGGATAAGCAGTGACCAGAGGGAGTGTGCTAGCGTGGCACCATAGGACATCTACTGTGGACAGGACTGTGTCTAGTTGTTGTGAGAGTTTCTTCCCTCCCAGGGAAACAAGGTCTGCTCCCTCCTCCTAAGGTGCCAACAGCAAGCCAAAGCATGACTTCACTAATGCTCACCCGGGGGAACCAATGAGTCCACTAGGCTTATTTATAGACCCATAAGGGGTTAACGGGCAGGGGTGTGGAGCACCCAAAGCCATGTCTGATGCCTTTCCCATGGCTGCACAATTAATCTTCCCCAGCCCGTGTCCTCTAGTCCATCCCTAAGACCATGAGCATGAGCAGTTAGGGCCAAACTGCTTAAGGATGTCCATGGAGAGTTGCTGGAACCTCAGGTGCATGTTTAATGACCCTTCCTCACTCCTCCTTTGGTGAGAGAATGCCAATAGTCAACAAGCCCAGCTGTGGTGATTTTTTTGAAAAACAGAAGAAAGAAAAATGAAAACTTAACATTAGAAGTTTGTCTTAACCCTGCTACCGAAATGTTTGCCATCTAAGTCAGATTTCGGTTTCCATGTCCTGGGGACCCCTACTCTGGCTCCTGCTTGATTTACTGTTCTGAGCAGAGGACTGACAGCTCGCAGCTGCACAGTTGTTCCTTACACTAGCTGGGTTCCTGATGTGTCCTTCATGTGAGTGACTTGATAGCAGGCTGATGGCTTGACCATCATAGTGAGAACAGTCACCACATCTCCTTGGATATAGGCCGGTAAGTGCTCACGGACATCTCTGGGAGTCACACACATTCCTGTTGGCGTCTTTTTGTCTTAAGGCTAATGGTCTGGGGGAAGTCTGGCCTTCTGTCTCCAGAGGATAAGGAGGCTTTTCAGAAGAACGGGATAAAGACTGAAATAAATACATCTATGAGATCTGCCCCCAATACAAAGGCAATGAAGAACGGTAGCTCTTCCAGGTTAGGGACCATGGAGGTGCTCATGTCACCTGGCCTGGGTGACAGACTGACTTGGCCTTAGGTAGTCTATCTCTTTTCCAGGCGTGAAAGTAACTGTACCCTGTTGGCCTTTGTCCAACATGATGATGATGATGATGATGATGATGAGGAGGAGGAGGAGGAGGAGGAGGAGGAGGAGGAGGAAGAAGAGAAGGAGGATGTTCTCTTCTCTATCCTCTTTTTTTTCCTGAAGCCCCAAACATCTTCATTGGAATTTGTAGCTGAATTTACGGGGGTTTGAGATGGAGAAGTTAGTTCTGTGTGTAAACAGGTCAGAACAGCACCAGGCTGTGATGTATGCTGGGTAAACTGTTCCCACTGGAAGCCCAGGTTGTGTTCAGAGACCATGCTTCACTTCCTTGGGAGTTACATGCACACCTATGATCCTGCCAGAGGATGGGGAGGAGTGAGGCTGGGCCTCTGAGCAGATTTAGCGTATAAAGTGTTTGTGGCCTGCCCCAGACCAAGGTCATGTGAGTGCTTCTGTGACTTGGACTGGCTCATGAGAGCTCATAGGCAGGTACTCACAGGCAGGCTGAGTGTGGTAACCACCACACAGGCCACCGCTGGCTTTGAGAGATGCTGTAGGAAGCCACTACCTGAGATTCACCATTCCTGGCTCGAGTGGCAGGGCATGTTATGTTCAGAAGGGCGTGATTTGATCCAGGCAAGGTCCATGTATAAACAAGTCATATAATAACAGGCCTCTGGTTTCTTTCTCAGATATCAGCGGCTCTGTAAGCCAGCTTCCTGAAGGTGTTAACTTCGGGATAAAGGTGAGGAGAAGATGCAGCCTTTCATCTTCTACCTCTGAAGGTTCTGCGTGCCCACTGTGAATTCATGTGCCCTTGTTGGTAAGAAACACCTTCCAGAGGCAACCCCACAGGGAGGATTTAGCTCTGTGTTTCAGGATCTGCAGTTCTCAAGGACAAAGCGACACGGTGCCGCCATTCAGTCTCTGTGGATTCTTGGGCTCCTCAACATCCGCTGGCCACATACAGTTAATTAAAGCCATCTTTCTAAGTGATCTGGATGTTTGGCGTAGACACATTATTTTGCTCTAGTATGGCGACTGGATCCTGCCGCCTGCAGGATTCTTCTTGTGGGTAGGTTGACTTTTGGTCTTTTGTCCTTTATTACCCATTCCACATACTCTTCTGGATCTGCTTCCCACAAACAAAAGTTTCCCTGAACCTTCTTTGTCCCCAGAGATTTGCTGTCTTGGTTTTGATTTTTCTGGAAGGTTTGAGGAAATTCTCCTCTTAACCATTTTGGGCTGGTTAAAAGAAAAACCACCATTTTCTATTTATAACTCTTCTACTCACCACATATCAAAATATGCCTGAACAAATAAATGTCACCCTAGAACCATTTGCCAGCCCCAGAATGGAGCATTGATGACTCAAAAGGTTTGTCTGGTGACTTGGCAACTGCAGGGCAGAGGCATTGCCCCAAGACCCAGCAGCCACACTCCCGCTGTCCTGCACCCCTCTCCAAGCCTACTGGGAAGACTGACCAGCCTTCAAGGAATCTTTTGCCTTCATAGGAAGACCACTTACACACCCCAAATCTGGGTGTTATAGCAAAACAACAATTCTTGTTTTTGTTTTTGCTTTAAGGAGATCAGGTGATGTGTTTCACCCAAGGCTGTGAGAGGGGCACTGAGAACGGACTCTACCCATTTGATACTGAAGTGGCCTGCACTTGAAACCCTCAGCTGGGGTGCCAGGACATGCTTTCAACACCAATGTACAAAGGACAAGAACCATAAAATTGATGGGGACATGATTCCCTACAAGCAAGCCCTAGTGAGTGATATCTGCAAGAGGGAGACTGACTGTGCCAAGCTTCCCATGATCCTCTCTGCTCCAACAAAAGCAGCCTATACAGAGTTGTCTAAGGCAAGCCTAGGGACTTGTGCAAGAGCTATGTGACAGGATAGGGCAAGAGGCCCTCATCCTGACAGTCCATGCCACCCCTAGGCTCATATAAGAAGGCTTAGGGAAATTCACATCATTGCGGCTCAGGTGCCAGCTATAGAATATCACTGTTTATGAGCCATTGGACATTCATTACAGGCTTCACTGTGCCATCCATGAGGTACTAAAATAGACGAAAGTGTCCCAAGGTGACACCAGTTGTCCGCATTCCCCAAGAGACATTGGAGAGGACAAGGACAGCAATGCCCATCAAGAGCTCAGCAGGCCAGAGAGGAAAGCCACACTTGAGTGCCACGAGCTTCCTTAAGGTGAATGCACCCTTACAAGTCAGAGAATCAGGTCCCTTGAGACCTCTGCCTTGCAATGGGCTGGGCACAATGCTGGGGTGCCTTAGCTCAGCATCTCAAGAATTATCTAACAACTTCAGCAGGTGGCATGCTTGAAAGCTGGGGCCTTTGAAGTGCTTCTGACATTGGCCCCTTCTGAAGCAGGCTCTCAACTGGAGCTAGCAGGGTTCCCAGGTTGAGATTGGGGGGGGGTTGAGATTGAGGTCAAGTACAATGCTCAGAACACCCTTCCAAGGACGTGATTCACAAAGGCCAGATGTTTCAGAAATTTCTATTGTCACTGGGCTCTTGCAAACACCCAAGTGGTAAACAGAGCTTCAAACACACTGTCTGTAGGTGGTGGCACATCAGGAGATATCCCAGAATTTGGGAATAAGCTACAGATGGAAATGTTGAGAAACAGGTAATGGAGAAGGGGTTGGCCCTCCTAGGTCCCAGCGATCTGGAACTGGATCCCTTCCCCACCATGATGGCAGAAAGGGGTAGGGATATAAAAAAGATTCAGTGCAAGCAGTCAATGGGTGTGAGCAGCCCACTTCTGGAATAAGTCTGGCACTGATTGAGACAGAGAGTGTCCTTCCCTAAGATGATTTGATAGTGAGGGCCATCTTCAGATAGCACTCTGGCAGCTGGGGACTGAGGTGACTCATGGGACAATGGAGGGTGTTGGGTTTGGAGTACCTGTCCTCCCTCACTATGAGCTCTGGGGTACCTGGCACTCTTCCCTTCCCTTCCTTTTTTCTCTTTTCCTCTTTTAGAAGCCCCCCTTCTATTTTTTCTCTGCTTGTCTATAACTCACATTTTCCCAGTTTACTTCCATGGTTTCTCTTCATCACTGAATTCTCTCAACTGGCTGCAAATCAGAGTCAGTACCTCTTCCCCAATGTCCTCAACATTCAGGGGACAGGTGGCCCACACATTGACGGTCCAGGAAGTGCAGTATCTGCACATGTCTTCCCCAGGAGGACTGCTGATCAGTAGGATCCTGATGCTACTTCTACTAAATCTAAGATCTGGTCCATTTAGAACAGCCTAGAGTAGATGCTTCCCTGGCAAAGGTGTGACTTGACCAGAGCTGGGCATTGCTACCCCAGCAGCAGAGATGAGCTGGGCACACTGCAGCCATGGAAGCTTGAGTGATGTCTATGTTTAATAGGTCACCGTGGGATAAACCCAGATCACACCAGGTGTAGGTGGGAATCTCTAAGCATAGGGAACCCAGAAAAGCACCCTGGGGGGCTGAGAGCTGATGGCCGTAAACATGCTGTCAACAATAAGGACTAAAAACAGGCTTAAGCAACGGTTCGTGCCAGAAGAAAACCTACCTCCCTTTCGACATTCACACAAGGCATGTACCAGGAGACTCTTGTCCCTTGATGCCGCCATCTTCCCCTGCAGCATTTGACCAGCAGGCATAATTAGAGCACTTAGCCTTGGATGGACACTGTTCCACATGGGGTCTCTAAAGAAGAGGGCTTCTTTTGAGTCTGCCTGGGATGGAGCCAGAGATTGCAGGCATGGCTGAGGAATAGGACAGAGCTGCCCTCAGCTTCACTAAGGGTCCACCAATGGATGTGCTCAGGGACCAATGCTGTGGGGGCCACAGCTACTGTTTAGCTTGAGCTGAACCCCAGAGCTTCTTGAAGATAGAGTGCTTCTTAGATGTGTGTCCTATCCGCAGAGGGGGAAAACTGGTTCCCAGAGTGCAAGGGACTCCTTGCTGCACAGATGTCACCATGCCTGCTGTGGTGTCCACAAATCCCTGTGCTTAGAGATTGGAACATTAAATTTCCAGAAGCACAATTGAGACATATTCCTGAAGGACACAGTAGGCTTGGGTCAAATTCAAGGTCCTAGTTAACTCATATGGCTGGCAAGGCACGTAGGGTTTGCAATCTCGTGTTAGTATATGTGTCCTGTTCCTAGGCTATATCCCACATCTGAAGAGTGGACCCTCCGTGTTCTGAAGCCCACCAAGGCCAGCATGTTATGAAAGGTAGGTGCATGGAGTAACATTTAGGTAGCAGAACAATTGCTAGGGGAGGTAGCTTGTTTAGTAGTCAGTGTGCACACATTAACAGCATCGCTAAAAACCTCATGACACAGAGAGCCACCTTGTAATCACTAGTGCATAATGCAGGCCACAGACCAGAAGTCATGGTGACCATGAGCAGTATGAGAAGCAAGATGAAGTTCTGCCCAGGGCTGAAGATCCAACCCCATCCACCTGTCATAGACTTCCCAGAGCCTCTTAGTTTGTGCCAAATATCTGTAATGCTGTAGGGCAGGACTTTTAAGGACCACATTTGTAAGAGCTGTAAACCTTCCAGCTGTCCCTGTGACATAGCGTTCTTCATGTTCTCTTCCAACAGTGATGATCAGAAAGGTTACGTGGAGAACTGGGGTGTGCGTATCAGGGGCTTGCAGCAGAAGTGGGGCCTTAATTTTAGCTTTGGTGCTGGTGTTGCCCATGAAATCATTTGGAGAGAAAGGAAGAATGTTCTGAGAAAAAGAGGAAGACCAATAGCAAAGGGGTGTAGGAGAGGGCTTGGGGATGGAGAGGGCAGGGAGGCTGGAGATGAGGGCCTTTGTGGACGTGGTTCTCGGCACTCTCTGGGCTATGGCCAGGTCAGGGCCACATGGTTGACTGGCAGTGAATGTGCTGCTGTTGCTGGACCTTACCTCCTGTGCCTCAGTTTCCTTCTCCGAAGAATGGCATAGTGATGGTGTGTACCTCAAAAGCCTGGGCTAAGGATTAACAATGTTGTACCACTAGTAACACACATTTCTGTGTGGAAATATTAACTGTTACTTGTTTCTGAAGGTGGTGAATCCTAGCGACATGGACCTTGGTGAATTCTGCCTCTGGAAGATCCTGGAGGACTCACCGGCTTCTCATGTGGCAAACCATTTTATATAGCAGGATGCCCTGTGGCCTGGCGAGGGGCCAAGCTCCTCTTACATACTACATAAAGGTTTCAGATGAAAATGGGGAAAAAGAAAAGAACATGTGGAGTATGTGGCAGAACACATGTTAACCTGGTGTCTGTGTTGTGTGTGTAATATAATAAGAGTGCACATGTGCATACAGTACAAATGCAATATGTCTTTGCCATGGATATGTGATGTTTGTATGTGTAACAGTACATGTGAATATACAGCATGTGTGCAACATGTATTTGCCATAGTGTGTGGTATGCATGGAGGTAACAAAGGATATATGTGGTTTGTGTATGTATGTATGTGTGTGTACATTACATGTGTGATGTGTGCATAGAGAAGTTCATGTGTGAGGGTGTGTAGTGTGAGTACATGTAATACTGGTGTACAATGTATATGGAATACATGTATAGTATGTACATAGAACAGTGCATGTGGGATGATATGTAAGTATATGTAATAATGTGTGTACAAGGGTGTGCTCAGTTCATGTGTATGCCATATGTCTGTGAGGTGTGGGGGTGGAAGTGTGTATGTGAGAGAGAAAGAGAGAGGGAGACAGAGAGACAGACAGAGAGAAAGGGTGCATGTTTGCCTGATTTGAATGTTCATAGTCTGTGCATTTTGCATATACATGTGTGCACAAAGCATGCCTTTACTGTGGCTTCCAGTATGTGTTTGAACAAAAATGTCTCAAGTCTGACGCCTGCTTGGGGCTTAGGGTTTGGTCCAGCCTACATGCTTTTACAGTCCACTCTGACTTCTCTTGCCCACTCCTTCCGGCCTCTGTTACACATTGGCTGCGAGACCACAGAAGAGGTCAAGTTTACAGTGATCCATAATTAGGGAGAACCATGGCTTCCATGCCAAAGTAAGAAGATTAATACCTTTTTGACAGAATTTAATAATATGGTTTTATAATATTTAATTTTGTTCAGAAAATAACTCTCAGTAGGAAGCCGTTTTTTCCCCTTACTACCTAAACATGATTGCTTTAAAACAATTTACTTCACATTGCCTGACACAAAGGGTCTATTATGTAGACTTGTTGTAGTCTGGTTTATTGCAGGCCTTCGGGGAGTGGATTAACTTCAAGTTAATGTGGACATTCAACTAATTCTGACAAGGAAAGCTGTCTGCCTACTGCACATATGGACAGTTAGCTCTGGTATATCTTAATTTAAGGGTAAGCGACAGAGAAACACTTCGCTTTTGTTGAGATGACAAGCATCCTTGCCACTCTTCTCCCTTGTGCTCAGGCAGACAGTTTGCCTGCCTTGTCAACCTCAGCTCATGCTGCAGCGTATTTACTAAATGACCTAATTACTCCCCTCAGCACGCCAAACAGCCGTCAGTATCCACTAGAAAATTCCTGGCGGGGTCTTCTTGCTAAAATATCCTGGGGGCAAAACTGGTGGAAAGGAATTGGTCTGCAGAATCTGTTTTGAAGAGGCCAATGCTGACTTGGAAGCAAGGAAGTAGGAGTGAGACTCAAGTTCCCCCAAAGGGTGAAGTCACCAATGCAAGTGGATCCACACAGACAGACAAGTAAAATGACTTTTGGATTATGGAACTGTCTAGATAGTATGTCTCCGTCAGGGAAACAGACTTTCTGGACCAGGTAGCCTTGTTCCTTCACCACTGCTCACAGTGGCTTCTGTCTGGCTCCCAGGGCCTCGCAGGAACTAGACACACAGATACCTGTTCATTAGGGGCTGTCAGCCCGGGATATTCAGCAGTGCCCTTTAAGCTCTGGGCTCAGAGTGGTTCAGGCTAATATTTGTAGGAGACCCACACCTGACTTTGGTCCCTGTCTAACTTTGCTCCTGCAATGGTGTAGACCTCAGCCCTTGGACTTTCAGAGGGGAAGCTTTTATGGTCAGCTCAGAGCTGGGGAGAACAAAGTAGTATTTCTAGGTGAGCAGCCTCCAGATCATAGCTGCACTTTTCATTCTGAGTGCTGGGAAGTCAACCCAGGGCCTAGGGCGTATGTAGCAAGTGCTATGTCATGAGCCGTCCCTCTACCTCTGAGGAAGACACAAGAGGTGACCAGAGAGCATCTCTAATGCTCAGGTGAGGAGGGTCCACTGAAGTGCTGTTGCTAAGGTCCAGGCACTGAGGAAGGGTTGGGTGTGTGTGGTCTCAGTTCCCCTCAAGAGGTCCCGTGGTTCAAATTATATTGTTTACCAGGGCCAGGGGGCAGGTGGGAGGGAATACATAGAAAAAAAATCACTTGTATAGTGGTGAGATTAGGTTTTAACTGAGGCAACTTCATTCTAAAGTAGCTAGGCCAATAGGCACATCTAAATATCTCTGCACTTGAACTTCAGCCTCCCAGGAGGGTACAGAGACTTGCCATAATGGATACTGAGATATACCCCTAGATCTCCTCAATCCCAAGCAAGAAGCCACACATTCTTCAGCCTGTACAAACAATGGGCCTCCCCAAGAGCTTCCTGTCTCCAGATTTGTTCCAGCAAAAGGAGCTGTTTGTCCAAGGTAGAGACGTTTCTCTGAAATTTCTTTTCACTGACCATTGGTAGAGGGGTGCCCAAGTCAGGCCTTGCCTTGATGCCTGCAGCCTGACCCAAGGCTCAGAGCAGAAACCTCAGTTGCAAATGCATGATCATTCTTTAACACCTCCTACTTTCGCTCAATGTCACTTTCACTGTTGTTGAGGTCCCCTCACCAAGAGCTAACCACACTGCCAAGAGCAATGGCAGCGGCAGAACTGTGCAATAACTGAAGAGGTGTGAGTGCTAACCACTGGAGACAAAGCAGACAGAGTTACCACAGAGAGTTTAAAGGACAGAGTAGCAGAGTAGCAGCCGTGGTAACCCAGCCTCCAGAGAGCTCTGGACGTGTCTGATGGAGCACAGTGCTCCCAGGATAAGGTAAATGGGTAGCCATCGAAAGCATCACTCAACTTACACAACCAAAAGCCATCACGAGTGGAATAACCAGCTACCCAAACAAAAAGCCACTGGGAAAGTCTCTGCTCTCAATCACTAACCCTGTGGGGCTACAAGAGAAAGGACTGGATGGCATCATCATGCTTCCAGTGTGGGACCCACATCCATTTACTTAGGTCACTCTGTACCTGGGCAAGGGACTGTCCAGCTATTGGAGGGCTATTTCTAAAGTGACACCCAGGGGCAGAGGGAAGGTCCCTGAGGATCACCAAGGCGGTGGCTTAACCCATGTTGGTGGTTGTTCCCCTTCTCCTTGAGTTTGTAATTTAAGGAATAGTTAGTAGTTGGTAGAATCCATGCACTAATCTCTTGATTGATGGGAGCAATACATTTGTAGTAGGGAGAGCCATTGGGCGGGGAGGAGGAGTTCAAAGTGCCCTGACCCCCACAGGGAAGAGCATTGACTAAAAGCAGCCTTGCTTTCCAAGGAGCAAAAGGATTAGCACTACCCTGGAGCATCTGAAGTCAGGACACAGCTCAGTTCCTTTCAGCCTGGCTGCTGGGACAGCTCAAAGGATCTTTGCAAGTGACAACAGATGGGTAAAGGCCAGTCTCATGGCAGCTACTTGTGGTACCTCTGCAACCACAAGTAGATTTAAACCCGGGCACCCCAGCGACTAAGAGGGTGGGCCCTACCCTTAGCAAGCTGAGGATTCAGCAGCTTGTTTTCTCACCTTCCTTCATGATGTAGGCGTGGCATATGTGGCAGTGAGTCCAGCCATCAAATGTCACTGTGTTAAAATCCCACTTTTGGATGGGGAGAGCTGAATGGGTACAGCTCCTACCTTGCAAGCCTGAGGAGCTGAGTTCTGGGTTTCCTAGAACCCACATTAAACTGGGCGTTGTAGCCTCTTTCCATCATCCCACTGCTCTTATGGTGAGACAGAAAGAGGTGGAGAATTCCAGAATTCCCAGAAGCTCACGAGCTAACTAACCACATGTACAGTGGTGAACAACAGAGACCAGGTCTCAAACAAAGTGAAGGTGAAGACGAACACCAGAGAGTGTTACCTGACCTCGACATGAGCACTGAAGCACCTATAAACCCACGATCACACACACACAAACACACACACATGCACATATGCACATACATACATGTATCACACATGCACACACTACCACCTCAGTGAATGGGCAGATGCGTGGTGAAACTGAAGCTGTGCTGAGGGGAATATTCACAATTTCCAATGCCAATTATTAGAGAATGAGGAAGGTCTAAACCATGGCTTTAAGGAGACTAACAAAGAATTTTTTTTAAAGCCAGCAAAATGGAAATAAGAATCACAAAGAATATAAACCCACAAAGCAGAAGTCAAACAGTTGAGACATTCAACAGCAGTACTAGCAGGTCTTTTTAAGAGGAATAAGCAAAGTTAATAAGCCCCTAGCTGAGCAGGGAGGTGGCTCAGTGGGCAAGAGCAGCTTCTCTCTTGGCCTCTGACAGAATCGATCTACTTGGCCTCATAATAACTTTGGCAATGTGTCTTAATCTTCTGGCTCCTTCTAATCCTCTGACTTGTTCTGTCTTCACCTGAATCTAGCTTGTTCTCTTTCTCTGTGCAACCTGTCTCTGTAAAACTGCTTTCTCCTTTCTCTCTCTGTGCTGTTCTCTGGCTTCAATGGCCTCTGCTGATCTGCACTGAACTCAAGAACAAGCTCCACTACACTGCTTCTCAACTCACTGACTCACCAGAACTCACCAGAACTCAGATCTGCATGCCTCTGTCTCCTGAGTGCTGGGATTAAAGGATTGTACCACATGCCTGGACCTAATCTTTTCCTTGCCTGGAACTTGTTTTATACTAAGCTAGCCTTGAACTTATAGATCTGCTTGCCCCTGTCTCCTGGAATTAAAGGTGTGTCTGTGTTCCAGTGGGATCATATGGACCATAAAGTTCTTTGGATACCATCTCTTGACAGAGCAGCCATATTTCAGAATTAAAATTTCTCTACATCAGACTTCCTGGTTCTTCTAGACTCTAGAATCTAGAGTGAAAAAAAATTCCTGTTTCCTCTAGAGTATGGACTTCCTGGCTCCTCTGGAGTACAGACTTCCTGGCTCCTCTAGAGTGTAGATTTCTTGGTGACAGCACTCTCAATCTCTTCTTATAGACTCAGGATGAGGCTTCCACGGCTACTGTGGCTTCAGGCAGGACACTGGGAATTTCCTTTTGCTCTTCTGATCATGGGTAACTTCCCGGCACTGTCTTTTTAAGGCTTTTCTCTGAGCTAAGGTAATCGCCACTCTACACCCTCGTGGCGCCACTATGTCATCCATCACCAGGTGCCACAGGGCTTGGTCCCTGACACTGCATCCTCAGTGCACAGCCACAGGTAGTTGAAGAAGGAGACACGGCCAGTGGGGTAAGTGATAGGGACAGGGCTGAGCAAAAGAGCATCTGCAAGTATCCCTCAGGCAGTTCCAGCTATCAGGTAACGTCTGGCTCCTCAGATCAAATTTTTAACTTTTGGTCAAAAGAAAAAAACCGTATACAAAGATAAATACCACATGATTCCTCTCATCTGTGGATCCCAGATTTTACATAGATACATAAACCATATGATATAAAAGTGAAGAGAGACTGGGAGAAGGAATGGTGGGCTGGAGGGGAGACAGACAAGGCATGGAATGTGAGCATTGCCAAAATGCATGATAATGATACACCCGAAGGAAACACTTGTTACCTACAATGAATTATATGCACCAATAAAAGTAATACTAATTTTAAAGACAAAAGGACCACACGCACTTAAAGTAATTTCATAACCAGAAAGCATTTACCAGTGACTATGAATCAGTAAGCAGGCACTGTTGTGGTAACACCGACAGCCCACTCTTGTTGGCAGGCAACATGAGTAACAGTCCCGGAACACTCCTTATTTAGTGCTGGGTGCCAGGTACGGTTCTTACTGCTGAGTCATAATTACTTCATGGAGTCGTCATGATCATTCTGAGAGAAACATGATTAACAACTCAACTTTGTAGGCGAGAAACTGAGGCACAGGAGCCAAGTCATCTGCCCAAAGCAACAAAGCCAGAGAGTGGGAGAATGGGACCCTGGTCCAAGCAATGGCTAAAGTCTGGATGATTGAGCATCCAGGCAGTGGTGCTGGGACCCAATTCATTGGTTCATTGGTTCATTGGTTCATTGGTTTCTATCTGAAGAACAATGCATTCTGGGACAAAAGATGAGAATGGTAGACTCCCTGGCTCCCCTATCAGGGTATTCTAGTCTGATTTTTATTGCCTGGGTAAACATCTTGACCAAAGGCAAAACCTGGAGAGGAAAGAGTTTGTTTAACATATGCTTTCAGTCCACAGCCCATCACTGAGTTAAGTCAGGGCAGAAACTCAAGGTAGGAACCTGAAAGCAGAAACCATGGAGGAATGCTGCTTAGTGACTTAGTGTCTGGCTTGCTCGGCTAGCTCCCTTATACTGCCAAAGCCCACCCATCTAAGAACAGTGCCACCGACAATGTGCTGCACCCACCCACACAATCACTCCTCACAGACATGGCCACAGGCCAAGCTAGTGGAGGCAATTCTTCAGTGGAGTTTCCCCCTTCCCAAGTGAGTCTAGGTTGTGTTTAGTTGACAGTAAAAACTAAACAGCATACAAGATATCTCCTTTAAAGAGAAACTGGGGGCAGCTGCAGAAGCAGAACCCAAAGCCTTGCACATACTAGGCAAGTCTATACAACTTGAACTTTAACCCAGCCTTGGTTTTAAGATGGGTTCTTATTACACAGCTCATCTTGGTTTGGAACTAGGTGTGTGGTTGCTTTGAACCTGTTATCTTTCTTTTTTATCCTTCTGAGTGCACAGATTCTAAGTATGTGTCACTTGGGCCAGCAAGAATGCTGTGTGTATGTGCAATTATGTGTATGTATGTGTTGTATGTATTTGTATGTGGGCATACCTGATTGCCATTTGGACTCTGGTTCTCCACCCTTCCTGGTGTGATAGGCCTGCAGCTGTGGTCAGCAGAGTCTGAGGGGTTGAAGTGGGAGGCAGGAACAGGTGAGCACAAGAACAGACTCTCAGGAGGCAGGCTTCGATGAGCAGCTTATTTAATTGGAGGGAGCACGTCTATGTCTATTTAAACCTTTGGGGGAGTGGGTGGAGCCTTTCAGGGTAGGTGGGTGAGTGTACATCACTGGCGGGAACTAAGGTGCTGGGAATGCCTGATTTGCATGAAGAGGAATTCCAGGCACTTGCTGGACGTGACCCCATAAGGAAAGGGGACGTTCAACCTGGCTGTGGTCAACTATGTGACCACCTCTGGTGTGGGCAAATGTGGAGGGTACAGAATTAAGTGTGGTAGGCCCTGCAGGCCTGGGGCAGGGGAGAGAGAGAGTGGTCCTCACTCCTACCACTCTCCAGCCAATATTTCTGCTTCTTGCCTGCTTCGGACAGGGAGGGCTCCTCCCAGTTCCACAGTACCCCGACCCACATGTAATTATGTGTACGCATGTTTGTATATGTATGTATGTGTGTTTACATGTGTGATTGTATGTATGTATATATGTGTGCGTAAGTGTGTTATGTATATGTACAAGTGTGTCTCTATGTGTACAAGTGTGATTGATGAATGTGTGTATTTTTTGTATATGTATATATGTATGAATGTGTATATATATGTGTACATGTATGATTGTGTATATATGTATGTGTGTGCCGACTGTATGTTGTGGGTATGAGTGTGTTTGTGTGTGTGTGTATATCTGTATGAGTGCACATGCATTATTGTGTGTATGAGTGCTTGTTTATGTGTATATATATATGTAAGTACTCTGCCCATACAAGCACGCAAGCATGTTTAGAAGCCAGAGGTCAACCCTGGATGTCTTTCTCACTCACTTTGTCTGTCTTATGTTTTGAGACAGGGTCTGTCATTGAACCTAGAGCTTGCTGTTTCATCTAGACTGGCTGGCTTTCCCAGCTTTTATACAGGTGCTAGGAATCCAAACTGGAGCCTTCACGCTTACACAGAAGGCACTTCACCCTCCCAGCCGTCTCCCCAGCTCCAGTAAAAATGTTGGCTACAGACCAGGTATTCCATGCTGCTCACGTCAAATCTTCAGAGCCCAGCATGAGGTTGGGGACTGAAGTGCAGCTGAAAGAGCATCCCAGCGCAGAGAGCTAGAGGCAAGCACACGGACAAGGCAGCTGGCCCCAGAGCCCAGGAAACAGCGTGGCAACTTGGCTTCTGGCTGTTCAGAATGGAATTGTGTCGCGATGGCAGTTCACAGCGGTACAAGGTGTAGCCACCCTGTCTTCTCCAAAGTGAGGTTGACATGTTTGTAGTTTCCAAACACTATTTGTTTGGCATGCTGTGAGCTGCAGCAGCTGGAGCTGGAGCTGTGCTGTTACCTGGAACCTAGCCCCATGCAGCAGCAGCTGTGCATGCTACCTGTTGCCCTGCCTCTGTCCACAGACTCAGTGTGCATTTTGACATCTGTTTCATGACTGTCTTCTCCTAATTGACAAACTTCCTTCTGGGGGAAAAGAGGATGGCTTATGAAACACTCAAGAAAGTTCCAAGAACTTGCAAGAAAGAGGACTTGGAAGGCTATGTGAGCAATAAATGCTAGGGAGGAGACTCGGCGGAGCTGTGTGGTGAACTGCGGCGGTGCAAGCTGTCACTCAGGCTGGGGTGGATATTTGGTGAAGTGGATACCTTTGAATAACCTATGCTCCTGCAAGAAATCCCCCATCCACACTCTTGTATGTAAGCAATAGACTCATTGGTTCCCCAGGCTAGACTTGGACGCCGTTGTTTCTTTGGTCTGTTGTCAGCACCCCGTCTGGGGTGTGCAGGCATTTTCTTACGTCTCCCCAGGGAAAAGTCATGCAATAGCACTTGTCTGCCAGCGTTTGTGCTTCCTCCTCTGGACTGTGGTCCCTGTATTTGACACAGAGAAGGGGTCATCTATGAATGAGGAGGCAGCCCACACCCATCCCCCATCTGCCTATACCCTACTCAGCAACGTCTAGAGTTGTGAGGAACTCATTTCTATTGCTTACAATGGAAGCTGGAGGTCAATGGGATGGCATCTTGAGAGTGGGATTGGGTGGGGAGGGGTAAAGATTACTGAATTGTATGTTCGAACCTACGCCTCCACATGGTCCTCTAATAAAGCCTGCTGGGTGTGGAATCAGGAGCAGGACCTGGTTCACAGTCTCAGAGATGACTCTGGACCTGGTGCAGAGCTTGTAAAGAGAAAGTGCAGATGCTGGACACCACTTAGGCGAGGGCAGATCATAGGAACAGAAAGAGAGAAGTGGAACACTGTTAGGTGAGCCAGGAGGACATGCACAGGCTCGGGGTGCAAGCTGCAAGGGAGGAGGAGGGAGGGAGAAGGGAGAAGAAGAGAGAGAGAAGGAAGGAGGGGGTAACGGGGAGAGAGGAGGGAGGCTCCCAAAGCTCTGGCTCTCACTGCTGGGTGGAGTGAGGACTTTGACAAGGAAGTGTGCCTGGGAAGTAGATTCCAGTTCTGACAGGTATCTCAAATTGATATTAGGAGACATCCGCATGCATATGGAATTCAGCTTAATTGTCCTGGTTTTTGGCAGTGTTTACATACATGCATGCACACTGTACTCCTTTTGATGTGAAGATGTGCTCTGTGTGTGTGTGTGTCTGTGTGAGAGAGAGATGTGTAATCATGTGCATGTGTGTGATGCATAGTCAATAGTTTCATTCAGCCATGAAGAAATACAAAATTATGTTGCTTGAAGAAAATGAACATGACAAAGTATTAGCATATTGAGTAAATTGAGGGTTTTAACATTTGCTGTTGATGTTATTAATCTATTTGGGGGGAGTACTGGAGATTGAATTCAGGGCTTTGTGGATACCAGGTAAGTGCTCTACTGCTGAGCTACATCCCAGCTGGAAAAGATATGTCCATTTTTCTCCTGTTTTGCATGTATCTTTCATTAGAAATTACTGCTACAACCTCAAACACGTGTCCACTGATGCCCTGGCCTTGTTGGGGTGATGCCCGATGTCTACACCCTCTTTAGTCACTTTTCTTGCCATCTGCTTGGTCATGGTATCTTATGTCCTCAATTTCATGATAGTATTTTATTTGTAATTTTGGCAACTTTGTTTTAATGTGAGGGTAGTCTATAACTTTTATATTGCCTTTTATTGAGTTTTCTATCAGAAGTCATTTCCCTTGGGATAATCACTTTTTCAATAACCTGAAACAGTTTCATGCGCTAATGCCACACATTTGTCAAATCTTTATTCAAGTTCTGCACGGTGCTGTTGTACTGCTGTTGTTTCTTTTTTTTTTTTTTTAATCAAAGTATGGCTTGAAGTCATATTTTAAGATAAATTTGACCTGATTTCACTCAAAGAAAACAAGGAGATCAGCAGGCTCACGACCGCAGTCATGTTCGGGACTGCTCCTCAGCATTCTGGGTTTGGGAGCCAGACACATGGAGGATGGCCGGAAATGAGGGCCAACCTGGTGCTGCCCTCACCCACTGTGGTCTTGTGGCCTCTTCCCTTCATTTTCACAACTACCAAAGAGAAAATACCACCTTGCTGCCATGTTAGGGCAAGGAAGGGAATGTGGATGTGACCCCCCCCCCCAGCTGCCCTCCAGCACCAGCATGAATGACCGCCTCGGGCAGTGTGTGGAGCTTCCACTAGAACCATGTGCTGCTCAGGAGCAGAGCCCTCTGCCTCTTTGGGGATGGTGAAATGAAGGGGATGTAAAGGAAGGAGACAGCCACATAGCATCTCCCCATTATGTTCAACATCTGATTTCAAAAGTGGCTTTGAACTTGAAGGTCAGCTCCACGGTGACAGCTTTTGAGGACCATTCTGTGGCAGGCATATGCTTTAATTATGGCTGTTTCTGTGGGTCCCTTTCATGGTACTTAGTATCTCTAGAGTGCGATACTTACCTCCAATCTGCTGAAGACGAAGAATGACAGACCTGCAGCAGAGCCAAACATTCAGGGCTCTAGACATACCACCATTTCCACTCTATTCAGCCCAACCCTCAGTCTACTCAAGGTCAACCTCAGAAAACAGCTCAGTTAGGAAAGCTTTCTGTTGCTTCTACTGGGTGTCTAGCCTTGTAAGGGGTAAGAAGACAAGAGTGAGGACCTCTTCTCTACCTCAGGACAGTTCACATGCCATGGTGGCAAGTGATCTTCTCTTGAAATTAGACCCATGGAGAGAGCCTGATATACAAGGCTTCCAACAGTTGTCAGACATGGATGTGCTAGAAGAGCAGGGTGGGAGGGAGGCCTGACCTCTGGATGCTGGAAGCCAGAAGCCAAAAAGATCACAGGAGGCAAGGCACTCCACCCAAACAGCTATTCTTGGTGTGTACACTGTCTTCTTCCTCTGGCTCTGAAGTGTAAATGTTGGCAGATGGCTCCACCGCTGGCCACAGCACACCCTCTGGCTACTTGGAGCATCGAATCAAGCACTCCTTTGGAATGACTGTGGAGTAAATGGTCTTGTTGACATCTTGAGAACTGAGAGTTTATAAGATCTAGAACCGCTAAGTAGATTTCTTTTGTGCCATTGAGGGTATGTGTATGCAAAGAGGATGAGCCAGTTTTCTGTTGGTTAGCCTGTCTTCTCAGTACCAAAGCCACCCACAGGAACATGCTAGGTCTGTAAACTTGGCAAACACACTCTAAATGGAAGTTCAACCCACAGAAATACTGAGGGAGGCTGGAGAGTATGTTTCTGACTCAGTGGTCGGTCATGGAGGACCTATGTCCTGGAACACCCCTCATCCTTGGTGGATTTTGTAAAACTCCAGGGACAGAATTAGTGTTGTCAGCCATGGTTTCTTCAAGTACGGGAGCCGCTGCTGAGACAGGATCATCCAGCAAAGAGGTGAGATTGCAGCCTGTGCCTCATACCCCACTGCCTTCTACTTCAGCTCTTTATCCAACTACCTCATCAACTTGACGTTGCAGGCCTGGGTCCTCTGGCTTCTACTAAGGCCTGCCCCCAACACTTGTTCAATCTTCAGGCTGTAGCTTCCTTGCTACCTCAGTTTTGATAGGAAACTGACTGATTGCTTTCTGGAAAAAAATTCAGAAGGTTCAAAGTTATTCTCAGATTTGTAGAAAGCACTAGAACACTCAGGCCTTTGCTCAAGGGAAGTGTCTTAATAGCAGGCCATCGAAACATGGATGGACTGCTAGGGATGTACAGTAGACAGAAAGGACTTTAGTCTTAGCCCTGTGTCTGCCACTTGGAGAGACAGACTCTTTCCTCACCACATTGCAAGACCCTTGCCATATATGACAGTTGCCATATGGGGGCCAAGCACCTCCTCACCAAGTCTGGAGGCTTTCTTGCCACAGGTGGCCAGCTCACAGCCCACAGGTTCAGCCTCATTTTTAAAAACCCCTTTGTTAGAAACAAGGTAGAACTAAAGACACACACCCTGCATTGTTAGGTCCCCGGTTGTGCACACAGCTGACACAAGATCACAGAAAACGGAATGAGAAGATAGCAGGCTCCCAGCCCAGCCTGGGTGTGGCGTGGAGGTGGATCCTTCTCTCCATGCTGGCTTAAGGCATGTCATTTCCAGCTGAATGGACTCGGGACTCTCACTATACAACAGAATCCTGTTTGCAAAGCACCTGAGTTTGCTTGCTAACCAAAGGGCAAAATTAAAACTAAAGTTGGAATTGGATAGAAATTTTTGAGGCCTTGGGAACATACTTCATCTTGTTTTGAATGATAATGTGATTCTTCTCTTCACAGACAGCCTTGAGTGCAGTGACAGGTTTACTGGCCAGCACGGCTAAGAAGGAAGGGTAGCTATGATTGGTAGCCCAAACAGGCCCAGACCCAGGCCCAGACCCTTGAGCAAAGGAGCTTGGTGGTATTCATACCAACAGGTGATCATGGCCAGTAAACTTCTGCTATATGGCTCGGGGGAGCCCTTCTGCATGCCAGTGTCTTGCTTTTTGTGTGTTCTGCCTTGGATCATGGCAATTCTGGG
The DNA here is from genome assembly GCA_028658305.1 of Pachyuromys duprasi. Lineage (NCBI taxonomy): Eukaryota > Metazoa > Chordata > Mammalia > Rodentia > Muridae > Pachyuromys > Pachyuromys duprasi. The sequence continues at coordinate 61,925,109 of CM053763.1, read as the reverse complement.
TTGTAAGATTAGCTTCCCACCATCACTTTTTCTGGCTGTGCATACAACAGCCTTGTTGCTAGCACTTAACATAGACTTGCTACTGGCTACTCCTAAGTATGGTATCATCAATCTGTGAAGAGACAGGAAGTGCCACTATTTCTAAGGATTAAAAATGACATATAGAAAGGGTGAGGGTAGGTGTAGAAATGAGAAGAACCATGGAGCTTCAGAAGAATTAGTCTCACTCACCCACCCTCCTTCTGCTGAGGTACCATCTCACCCTCCTCCAGAGGCTTCCTTCATGAGTAGCCCTGAGAAGCAGCTGTTCTCACTCCCTCCCTGGAAATGGCCTATTCTTTCAGAGCATCAGCTGGGCTATCTTGCCCCCCCCACCCACCGGGACTGTCTTCAGAATTCTTTCTGATGCCCCAACTCTTCTTTGTGACTTTGAACCTGAACTCACTAGCTCCCTGTTTACCTTATGTAGGTGTGAGCACAGGTACATGCCACGAAGCTAAAACGGAGACAACTAAAAGGAAAAACAGGTGTGGGGGGGCAATAGCGCATATGTGACATGAAAGCAGAAAGGAAGCTGTGGAGATGAAAGGGCGTAAGGTCAACAAAAACAGATTTTATTGGAAAATGCCATAATGAAACTTAAGGCTTAGTACCCAAACTGTGAAATGAGTTCCTTTGAGGCAGGGCAGATGGTTCAGTGAACAAAATACTTACTGTGGGCATGTGAGGGCCAGAGTTTGGATCCCCAATTCCAAAAGCCTGGGTAGTCATGGTGGCTCACCTGAGCTCAGAGACAGAGACAGCAGGCCTTAGGGGCACCCATTTGGCTAGAGTTGCTGGATTGGTGATCTCTGGGCTCAGCAAGAGACCCTGCCTCAGGAACTAAAGAAAGCATCTGATTCAGCATGTACAACTACACATGAAAACATACATACACACATGCACGCTTCACCTTTGGCTGAGTTTCTCTATTTCTAGGGAAAATTCATGGGACCTTGAAAGTTCTGGGGTTTCATTCAGGAGCCAGTGAGCCATCCTCCATCTTCCAGTTCAGCAGAAAGGAGAGAATGATCCGGTCCTACCTCCTGCCAGCCTACCCCTGTCCCCTTAATCCAGGATTATTCTTCCTGCCCCTGCATGGTAACAGTGCTCTGTCCCTCTGGGGACTGACAGTCCAGGCTCCTTTGGTAGCATAGCTGCAAAGGCCCTCCTCACATAACCTGGCTGCTCACCAAGGTAGGGCATTGAAAGCATGGCATGGCTAATGCCTGACTTCCTCCAGACATAACCTCAGTTGCTGTTGCCTGCCTTTGTACCTCTGTAACAGTAAGATGTTGTACCACCCTGCTGTTCTGGAGGGTATTGAGGGCCTCGGACCTCTGGGCAGCTCCAGTGGAAACACATGTGGGAATCGGAGTAAGAAGAAGGGAAATTTTCTCCTGCCTCTGGCTCCCAGTGACTCCTGAGTGGTGCTCCACCTTCCCTCAGGATCCTTATACTGGGCTCTAAGGATACTGAGCAGACCTGGGCCTGCTTCTCTCCTCTCAAGGAAAGACTCAATAGTCTGCTCAGAAGGGTTTGTGAATGCCTGTAACCAACAAGGGGGATGTTCTCTGAATGTGTAGCACAGAAGGGGAATCTCTTAAAGCTGTTGCTACTGTAATGAAGAAGGAGAGTTCTCTGGCTGTCTCACATTGCATGGGTTTCCAGCTTGAGTTTCAGTGGGTAGAGAACAAGGAAGGTGCCATGATGTTTTCTTTTTATTTTTTCATGCAGTATGTTTTGATCATATTATTTCCCCTCCCCCAACTCGTTTCAGATCCTCTCCACCTCCCTACCCAGCCAACTTTATCTTCCACCCTCTCCCCTCAAAAAGATCCACAAAAAATGATTTTTTAAAAGTGTACAAGAAAAAAAATATGGAGTTCATTTTGTGTTGGCTAACTACGCCTCGGCATTTCACTCCATTGGGGAAAACTATTTTTTCTTTTCCGGCAGGTATCAATTATAAATAGCTTCTTGATGGGTGCGGGACTGTGTCCACTTCCCTGCCCAGTGCTGGGATCTTGTCTGGTTTGAACTTGTGCAGACTATGTTTACGCTGCCGCAGTCTCTGAATCCATGCAACACCAGCCCTGTTGGGTGTGGAAGGTGCTGTTTCCTTGGAGGAGGAGGTGGGTGACTCTGGGTTTCTTTTAGAGAATTCAAAGTCGAGGCAATTACTCTCCTTACCCAATTTGTCTCTGTGTATAGACTCCAAACCAGCTGCTTAGGAGATGCAATGGGCATTATAGAGGAAGAATAGCACACACGCGCGCACACACGCACACGCACTGCCCCTGGGCACACTGTGAGCTCATCACACAGCAGTGCCCTGGCCATCTCAGGGAGCCAGAGTAGCAGACACCGTTCTGAGTGTCTTGGGGGAAACTTGTCCCTTTGTCTCTTCAAAGAGATCGTTTGTTTGCTGTCCTCCAAAGGGTGCCTGAGCAGGCCTGGGCTGTCTCGTTTCTTCTCCACCTCTCCTCTCTTCTCCCTTCCACTCCCTTCTCTCAGCTTCCCTCTTCCCTTCTCTCTTTCTTGTCTCCCCTCAGCAATCCAAATCCAAATCAAACAGCCGCAGCAGAGAATAAGATTGCTGCTGTCCCTCCAGCAGCGTGAGAGCACAGGCATGTCTGAATTTCCCTTCTGCCAACAAAGGGAAAGGTGGCAAGAAAGCACCCTCTCTTCAGGAAACCTGGCTTAGCCATCATCTTCCTGTCTTAGAACTAGAGATCACAGACGTGACAAACAAAAACGGCGAATCCAGTGCTGTCCCTGAAACGCACACAGCCTGATTGCCAATGTTTCCTTTTTGATAACTAAAAAGGCTGCACACATTAAATAAAAGAAGAATTAATTTCTAGTTTAAATACAGCTGCTGTGATTCTTGCACACAGCACAGCTGTCCCGAGGCTGGCAGAGGGCCATGTCGCGGAGTCTCCGTCCCGTCTGTCCCATTGTCTTTCTGACTCACAGGCACAGACCATCTCCAAGTGTTTGGGAAATATTTGTATTCATCTTCAGGTCTTTGGTGCACCACTGAGGGACGGGCTTTGCTGGCACCACACCTTCAGCTCTCTGCACCTGTCAAACCATTTTCTATCTCCCCTTCTGAGATAGTTTTTCTGAAAGGGAAAAAAAATCATTTGTTTCATGTTGTTTTCTGTTTTATTTTATTTTTTCCAGTCTGGGAGCAGGCAGAGCCAGTAAAGTGAAATATTTCCAAGTTTTCATCTCAAAATATGTGTGTGTGTATGCGCGCGCGCACGCGCGCGTGTTTAAGAAGGCTTGATCACATGTTTTTATTTTGAAAACCACGAGTAAAATTTGAGGTTGTCATCAATCGGAGTCGGTCCTGCAGACTGCAGAGGAAGGAACATTGCTGCCAAGTGCTGTGTCACTCCCGATTCACTTCAGGATGGAAATAATCTTAGGAGATATGGTGGAAAATGAGAAAGTTTTGAGTCTTCAAGGACATCCTGACCAGTGCTTCATTCCTTTAAGCCTGTCCCCAAGGAGTCCTGAATCCATTCTGATCCTATTCAGGAAAGAGTTGTAGCCACTGTATCACCAGGAACCTGTTTCCTGGAGGCTGGGCCCTGACATGGGAACTCTTTTGCTCTGTGAGGATTTGTCTGAGGAGACTCCACAGCCTGAGCCACTCAGGAGACCTGGGTTCCTGCTCCTGACTCATCTCCTAGCTCTTTCAACACAACCCTGTCCCTGTGGCCAACCTCCTCACAGTACTGTCACAGCTCTAAGTCTTTGATTTGTCTCTAGTCCCCAACCCTGTGTGTCCCCATCTGAAGAGCACATGCAGATGGCATAGTAGAGATTTTGCTCTCTGGGGAGGAGCCAAGATACTGTCCCTTTGGTGGGGACATGACAGCTTGTCCCCACTTTCTCTTTGCAATGCCCTCAGCCGAGTCAACTCACCACAGCAGGACACTGAAGACAGCAACCAACGGATGAGAAAATTCACAAGAAATTGCTGAATTCAGTAAGTATTCTACTTTGGTTGACAGCTAGATCATGGGGAAGGAAATCCAAAGGAGCAGAGAGAGTGGGATGGGGACTAAAGTCCTTATGGCAGCTGTGACAGTTAGAGATGACCTGTCTTGATGTCACCAAATTGGGGATGTGTACAGGAGCTTGTTGAGGTTGGCATCAACCAACCTGTGCTTATTACCTACTTCCTTGTCAGGGAAAATCACCAGATGAACTTTAAACATGCTTTAGAGTTTTCTTGGCTAAATGATTTGCATATACGAAGCTCTTTCTTTCATAGTCCACCTCTGTTGCTCACTCCACGCTGTGCCCCTTCCCCACTCTGAGCATAGTTTCCCTCTCCTGGGTCCTGCTGGATTCTGCTGTTCAGTGCACACTGCTCTGATACAGTTTTTTGTTTGTTTTTTTTTAGCTTGGCCCCCAGCTGTGTTTCCCACTAGGCTTCTGTCATATGAGGCCTGCAAAGGAAGCTCCCTCACAGGCCCTTCACAGAGGTCCTGATGCAGACCACATGTTGTCAATCCTTACACTTTCCAGTGGCCTTCCTCCTTGGCCAGGCTGTGTCCCCAAAGCCACAGGTGAGTTTTCTGACCGTGAAGCCTCTGTGAGGGCTTCCCTCTTGTCTGGCTGCTGGGTCAAAGGTCTGGCATGCCTGAGGACTGCATTCCTAGAACAATTTCTCCAAAGAATGGTAGCTAGTGTTGAAGAAACTTACTTGTGTTCCCTGCATGCCCAGGATGATGGCCTGTCTCTCATTCAGTTCTCTCCTCAACCTTTCTGAGATAGGTCTGCACCATCTCCACAGTTGCCTGCTCTTATCCATGTCATGCCCAATCTGGGCATTCTACCACTTGAACAAATGAACAAATGGGTACATGAGTTTGGCAGAAGAGCAACAGACATCTTCAACAGCAGTGGTTCTAGGGCACTGGGAATCCTGTGGGAGTGGGGCCTTTGCTTCTTAGGGAGGGATGGACCAAAACCTGGACAGAGTGATGCTTCTGTGAGCAGAGGGCAGAGGTAGCCACACACTCTCAGAGTGCTGAGAAGAACGCAGTGGGAATCACTTCTGTCTTCTGGCTGAGCACAGTTGCACTCTGATGCACAAGACTCATTTTCTGTGTCTTTAGTCACTCCATCCTATTGCTGTTGACCTTGGTTTCCATAATCACACGGAAGAGACATCCTCAGGTCTGAGGCAGCCCAAACAGTTCTGCTCTGTGAATTAACTATTAGCTAAGGGCCCCCTGTCCTGGCCTCCTTCACTCAGGAGCTGAGAACACCATCTCCAGAGACTGTGTAGGACATGTATTTGTGACACATGGTGACAGGCCACAGACAAGGGCCAACAGGACCATGCTATGGCATCACACACATCCTCAGCCCTTGCTGAAGCCCCTGGACACAGCCCACAACCCACCTGGGAGCAAGTTGAGGCTAGCTTCATTGCAGAGGTAACACCATCTTTGCCCACTTCCAAAGCTCTGGTATCTACTCTCCTCCATCAAGTCCATTTCTGGTAGACAGAGCTCTGACACTGCCTTAGCTGTCCCAAATTGAGCTGAGACCATCCGAGATTTCTGCTGCCTGAGACTCAGGCTGTGGCCAGGCTGGGTAAGTGTCCTCACAGCCCATTCCTCTGAGGTTTTCATGAGTGCTTGCTCATGACTCCACCCACAATGCCCATGAACAGGTTGTAGGTCTAACCCTCAGCTTCCTCTTTATTTCTGTTGCCCAGTTGCACATGGGGAGCTCTGCTACCTTCCTGGGGCTCTCAGTGCACCCTTTCTCCTTGGTCTCACTGGTCTCCTTGTTTGCCCCCTGGTTACTGCCTCCTCAGTGTGACATTCCTCTTAGCAGACTTTTCTGGGGCTGCCAGGAGGGACCCTTCATAAGGACTCCCAAAGCAGGCGGGAAGTCTTGGTTATGGACCTTCTGGATGCGGCTCTCTGGGAATTCCCAATCTAACAGTACTGAATACTGAGTCCCAAAAGAACAGTAGGGCATGACTGGCCACGAGGGCCAGCTGGGAGAGTAACAATGAAATCAGATGAGCTAATCACAGGCTTAGGCCTCCATTAGGAAGGCAAGGGAATTGAGAGAAGCTGGTAATTGAGTGGGTAGAATGGAAAAAAAATGAGACCCAATTTGCCAGGTCCAGGCCAACCTTGATGGCTTTTCATCATTCACTTTAAATTCTCTTTCCATTGTTCATTTTAAGTTCTCTTTTCATTTTTTCCTGAACTGTGACAAAGAAAATCTATTCTAGTGCTTAAAACCTAGGCAATCACATCTGGCTCCTAAGTGGTCCTATCAGGAGCGTCTGATTGGACAGGCCAGCAGGCAGGTAGGATCTGAGATAAGCTGGCTGCCATGCTGCTAAATAGCCCCCAGTGCTGTGCCTTCTGCAGTTACTTGAAAGCAGCAGGAGTGGATTTCTCATGGAATAGGGTCTCTGATGACTCCTCGATCTTTCCAGACTCATGCTTTGACAGTCACTTGGGTGGTAATGGTGAGATGTTATCATTCCCAGGACAGCCATTGCAAATGTAATGGGTTACAAAATGAAAGGAAAATTGTTCTGGTGGGTCATAAGAATCACTTTATCTATGGATTTCCTTAAAAACTTTGGCCCTTATTCTTTCTGCTCTGTAGAAAGGTCTTCCACAGCCTATGCCACAGTCGATGGTGATACAGGGTTAGGTGTTTCCAAGGACTAGCAATGTGCCCCAGCAGAGTCCTTCAACTCCATCATTCCTATACACAGAGCGATTTGAACTACCTCTTTTTTGACTCAGAAAAGTCTGAGACAGTCCTCACGGCCTGTTAGTGGAGAAAAAGGCAGGTACCAACATCACTCTCGATGACATTTCCCTCCATCGTGGGTCTGTCCCAAAACTCTGCAGATGTCACACTCAGATAGGAATATCCCTCCCAGTGACTCCACGGCAGTACTGTGCCTCCCTCCATGCTGGTGCCAAGCCTTTCCTTTTAGTTTCCTAGCAGCATTGTTTAATACAATTATCTTTATTGTATATTTTTAAGGTGTGGGCCACTGTGTTTCGATATGCATGTGTATGTGTGTACATATGTATAAACCATATATGATGTATATATGTGAAATGATAGCTATTTTGACACTACAGCATGGTCTCACCCTCTAAGTCATCTCTTTCTGGTAGGAGCACAAAAGTTCTGCTATGTTTGCAACTTTCTGCACACCATGCAAATGACTGCCTTCAGTGTCTCATTTTTCTGGGTCTTGAGTGGGCGTGAGCCTCCTTCCTCTTCCCCATGAGAGACATTGAGGCATGGAATGACAAAAGCCAGCTGTGGAGAGAATACCCACTCACAACTGTCTGCAGACAGTCCAAGCAAAGCTCTTCCTAGCCACAGCATGTTTTAACTCTTGTCCATTTAACTAGCCCTCTCAGAGGACCCAGGTGTTCCAAAGACTTGGTTTCACATCCAACATGTTCCACCAATGTGACAGCTCAGCTCTGCTTTGGATAGGGAGTGCCCATTCTCTGTGGACTGGGATCACCTCAGAGCTAACTTTCTCCTTAAATTAATTAGATAAGACTCTTGTCTACTGAAGACAGGGAAGCCCAGGTCCTCCACACCTCCATTTTTTACCAGTGTGTGATAACTGACAGCTGTCACCACTGACCAGTGTGAGCAGAATGCTTGTTGACCAGACCTTGGTATAAGCCAATTCAAGTTGAATTAAATTATAGAGCCAGCTCTCAAGCAGCCTCACTGACCTCTCAGGAGATGGTTAGTCATTATGCAGACAAGGAGAGAGGGGTACAGAGAAAGAGATAAAGAGACAGAGATAGAAAGAAAACTGTCTGGATTATATACAGAAGAGCCTCTGGTGTGCTTTATTTGTAACTTGTAATTTGTAAGAAGCCAAGCCCCTGGGCTGAAAAGTTCAGGGCAGAGGGAGGGGTTACCCTGCAACAGATAGGGATAGAAGGATACTGGAATGTTAAAATTACTTTTACAAAATTGTGTTTGTTTTTCAGTTCCTCTCTTAACCCAGTTATCACACAAATTATTGAGACTCTTTTATATTAACACACTACACAGCACAAGAACTGAGCAGTTATTAATCTATTCTTAACCCTCTAAGCTAATTTGGCTTCTTCTCAATGTGCAGCCTAGCAATACTTGTACTTTTTTGCTTTCCTGCCTCAGCTCCCCTTTCCTGATGTTTTCTGGACCTCTCCAGTGTCTCAATCCCCTATTTCCTTCTCCAACTCCTCCTCTCCTGGCTGGACTTTTGGCACAAAGTCCAGCCCTATTCTCTCCCCTGCTCAGTGACTGGCTGTAAGATGCTTTATTGGCATGCCAGAGGACAACTGGGGAGCAGTGTTCACACAACATTGAGCCAGGAGATTCTCACAAGGACTGCAACCAGATATAGGGGGTACCAAAGTCAGCATTTGAATTACACAATAACCTTATGCCTACACTGGAAGAACCTGGAGGCCAGGTCCACTTTAATATGTTAAACAGATGATGAATCCCAACATCTCTTTTGTTGATAACAAATGAATAAGGGTGGTATAATTGTCTACGATCACTCCCTGCTGATATTGGGGTGTCATTATTGAGGGTACAAAAAGCTGAAATGTTGGCCAAGTCCATGAAGAGCAGGCTGCTTTACTTGCTGTCCAGGTTGTGGAATGGTGGAGGCTAAGTGCAGGCCCAGTTGAAGAAGTCTGTGAGGTTGGACCAGAGCACCTATGGGTAGCCGAATTGGCGCTGTCCTAGATGCAGTTTTAGAGGAAACACATAGACTTGGCCAGATGCTGGAACATACACACACACACACACACACACACATATATATATATATATATATATATATATATATATATATATATATATATATACAGATAATATATATATATATGTACACAGATAATATATATATATATGTACACACATGTATACACATGCTCTTATACATGTATTAAGGGCAGAAGATAAAGTTAGTAAGAGTAAGTTTAGGGAGAATAAATTTTTCTTATTCTTAGGTGTATATTTGAAACTTTTAGGCCCGGAACCCCCGCACAGATGGGGCCCATGATAGCTCGGTGTAGGACTGAAGACCCTATTCAGGGAAACAGGGACTGTTTCAGTCATGATCTTGATGGCTGACTCTTTGACCCTCCCCCATACAAGCCGGGGAGTGACAGACTGGCTAGATCACAGGGGAGGAT